>JAZDUA010000653.1:0-640000 GCA_038098605.1 Gryllus longicercus
GTTTCCCGAGCGGTTACCCATCCTCGGTAACCTGAACCCCAGCCAAGGAGAACGGTTTCGGGTGCTGGCCGCCGACCTTTAGGTACCGATTATTCGGATTTGCAATCGGGAGGTGCAATCCAGAAAATTGCAAAATTTTGATTTTTTTCGGCGTCTTCCTACAACGATAAAGATTTTTCCTTCAAATGAAATTTGTTGTCCATAATTAGTTCCGTCATTAAGGTCATGTGCATTTGTATGAAACTTTTAGCATTTTTCGTGCAATATTGGGTGCTATATTTGCAATTTTTAATTACAAAAACAAGATTTTCTCAAAAACGACTCCAAATTTGTTCTTTAAACTTATGGTAGGGATAGTGTTAAAAGTACTCTATAAGATGACATGTGAATATTTATATTAGCGGCAATTTGTTCATATTATTGTATTTATGAGTACGTGTGCTTTAAACAATGTCATATATTCTCGAAAACGCGACCGTTTTGTGTGAAAACTAGCTCAAAATTCCGCATATTCAGATACGCACAAACGCCATTTTCTCAAAAACGGCTTCAAATTTTTTCCTTGAACTTTTTCTTCAAACTTTTCGAACGGATAGTGCTAATTGCACTCTTTAATATGACGTTTATTTCATTTCGTTTCTTTTTCTTCAAAAAATTACACAAATGTAATTGTTTTGAAAGATATCTCACGCCGTGAATATGCACATTTTCATCAATTTGTAAACACTATTGTATTTGTGCGTTAAAGTACTTCAAGTGACTTCGAATTAAGTTTTTCGAAAACTCAAAAATTTTCTGTGTAAAAGAGCTTCAAATTTCGAATTTACAGTAACACTTAAGCGCCATTTTGTTAAAAACGACTGCACATGTTTCAAAGAAAATTGCTATTTAGGACGAGGTTTTACTGTAATTTAATATTCATAAAATAATATTTCCGTTCTATTATAGGAAACCGAAAAATTAAGAAAATTTCAATAACAAATGTACTTTGGGTGGCTATAGATGTGAGCTTATAGGAGTAGGTGGCAAGTTGGTATAGCTAGCGAAGACCATTGAAAATAGAAAACTAAGCTGTGCCAGTCTGTAGCACCACTAGTTCTGCATTGTAAGGCATTGTACATATCACATAATTCCTCACACCATTCACGTGCACTGACTGTTTGCTTCGTGGAAACTTATCAATTTGCATACTTTATTATAAAATCCAGGCACCGCAAACTTCGCCACCCAATGTCGTTTGTCATCCTTGTCTCTTTCCATCCATTGTATTAAATTCTCCCCATATTTATTTTTCTCTCTTTGTTTGTTCATTAATTCTTCAAGATATTGAATCGAGCTGGGGATGTTTTGGATGCGGGATTGCATGTTCAATAAAGAAAGTGAATAAATTTCACAACACACACAATTACAAAATAAAGGTGATGAAGATGAGCATACAAATGAATGATTTTTACAATATTCTTACAATTTATGATTTAGTTCTTGCGGCTTACTAGTGTGAGTGAAGTGATAACAGAAAGAAACAGTTAATTTGCCGTACTGGTATATGTCGGTCCGGATAGTCGAGATCGCTAAGGCAGTAGTCGTGGGGTTCTCGGATTGAAGAATCGCGGGTTCGAATCCCGCCTCGGGCAAAAATGTATTTGTGATCGGACCGTTCACCTTTCATCGTCATCCTATCACTTAATTAAAGAAGTCTTAATAACTCTCTGCCTGAGCAGGAGGCCCTTGCCCTTGCAGTTGGAAGGGGAACTTCTTTCGTTGAAAAGTCTTAGCGACCCACTTGAGCGAGAAAGGGGGCTGCTTGATCCACGACGTGTGCCTGCGGGGGAGACGCTGACGGCAGCCGACGACCGGGCTCCACTGGCATGCGATGCGATGCGATGCGATGCGATGTAACGTTATCTCCCGCAAAGATGAACTCGGAAAGTTGCAAGCCCAAGGCTAGTGCGGAAATGAAAGTGCAAGTGAGAAATCCTCCAACGACGGCGCCTGCGCGCGCGTTCCGCCGCCTTCCAGCTCCAGCTCCAGCACTTTCGTCTCGGGGGGTCGTCTCGGACGAAAACACGAAGAGGTCATATAATAACTTTATATTCCTTCGTGTGGGGGTCAGAATTCCCGACCACTCAATATGAATAAAACGGTAATTTAGTTTGTTTTCTTAAAATTGTTTTGTTTTATTAATTTTTGTAGTTTTTCTGTATTGGAAAAGATAAATAATGAACAAGAAAATTGTAAGAATAATATTATAACCTAATGTAATTCGAATATTGAGCTAATTAAGATTTGAACTAAAAATATGAGATTATAAAATTGAAGAATGTTACAAATAATGTTAAATATTATTTGTTATGTTGTTAAAATATACGTTAAGGTGAGATACCCCCTCCCATGTTACCCATATTAAATTCTTAATATTGATAACCCATTATCTCAGAAACAATTGGAGATATCGATTTGAAATTTTTACCGTGCAATATATGTACTTTTGTTGTACTGATCTACATTGTAAATAATTGCGAAACGTCAGCCTGTGTCGATGCACATCCAAAACTCAATAAAATAATCAAAAAAACAATTTTTTAATGAAAAATATTTTAAAATGTTCAGGAATGTCTAGAAATTATTTTAAGATTTAAAAAAAAGACAAAATCGACATTTTTCTCATTTTCAGGTGGAATCTTTCCTTAAGTAGTCGCTACCCGATGCCTCACCCATGTTTTTGATTTAGGCAGCAGATTTTGGAAATGAGCTCTTTGGTTGTACATCGCAATGTGCAGATTTCCCGTGTACCTGTAAAGCGCGGTACTTGACACTCGCGTCGTCTTGTTGAACGTCCCCATCCACATTTACGACAGTGTCACACACGTCAGATCTACGTCAGACGCATTGAAGGTAATTTTTAGCATCTACTTCCGTTTAGCAAGATTCAAAAAAACTCTTAAGGAGCAGATATGCCTGTCGGAATTGTCAGAATCTCTATCAATATCAGAATCATAATCTCAATCAAATTACGATGATCCATCTTACACAGTACAGGCTAAAGAGATGTGGAAATATAATTAATTGAAATACCTGTTCAGAAAACCGTTGCTACATAAAAATATTGTTTCTTGTGCTTTCAAACTCTGAAATAATGAACGTTCCTTCGCATTCCTCTTTGTAGCGACGCGCATTTTTGTGCCGAAAGGAAATTTCTGTTGCGGTACACATAATTCGAAAAATTGTTTATTGAGCATTTGCATAGTTTCAGAGCATTTTTATACACGTGCCAAGTAGAGAAACGAGAGTTAGCGTTATTAATAAATAATCAAAGTAACGAAAGTATTCTGGTAAGGCGAATAAAATACAAAAACTCCTTATTTGTAGTTAAAATTTTAGTTCCTTCAATATTCAAATTACAACAGGTTGCAATGTTACATACACAGTTTTTAACTGTTTTTGACGTAAAGAAAGAAAAAAAAAAGAAAAAAAAGAAAGAAAGAAAGAAAATAATCCACCCATGTATCTGAATAGCTGCGGCGGCGATGGTGTAACGGACTCTTGGGTACTACCCAAGTTGGAGGGTTCAAACCCGATCGAAGCCGTGGGCGAAAAAATCCTTCGTACGCCTTCCTTGGAAGGAGAAGTAAAGCCCGTTGTCCCATGTTAGTAGATTTACTTACATGTAGAAAATCCTCAAGCCTAAATGACGCCCCTGAGCTCAATTCAAATCGCCTGTTTCTCGCCCAAGAAATAACTCTTTTTCTCTGCTAGTTGGTAAAAGAATCGTAGCGAAATTTGCGTGGTCAGGCGGAAGAGCGGGCCTGACGGCCCCAGTCTCGTCACGTAACAAGGCATCAATTCAATTCAGTAGCTCAGAAAGTTCAAATTATATGATATAAGGTTGGAATTTTGGGAAAGTGTAGAAAATTTACAGGACAACAATTTGTAGCTAGCCCCTTTTATATGTGCGAGAACATGAGATATTCTGAAAAAAAGAAGAAAAAAAGGGAGGGAGAAAGAATAAAGTAATGTTTTCTATTTCCCCTTTTTTGTTGATTGTAAGGGTCAAAATCGGACATAAACGCCTGGAAAATGCTCAAATCATCTTTATTTTCTATCGAAAATTGGCAGGGTAATTAAAGTCAATATTCGTCGGCGTAATATGGTTAAAAATTAAACTTGCTGCTAAAGAAATAGTTTTTTTTTTTTTTTTTATTTGTACGAAGTCCTCCGCGAAGCACGTGTTTCTTTACGCTTCAAGTACAATTTCCAACATCAAACATTTCATCCAAGGGAGCAGTTTTGTCCATGTTAATCCGCATTGTACTCTATAATTGTTGCTGAGAATTCTCTCTTTGAAGCGTTCTCTGAAATTGATTTCGAGAGATACACCTAAATATCTAAATTTGTCTACAATTTACTTTTTTTCGTTGAAGCTGATGCCATTATGGGTGCTGTGGGTATTTCCTTTCCTGAACATCGTAGCTACGGTCTTATGATTACGATCTTTTTATTTATTTATTTACGTCAAAATATTAGATAAATTCACATTTATACTTCCATTACAGATGACTCGAGAACGTCTGCGCCTCTACTGTAGCACCACTAGTTTGTGGGGGGGGGGGGAACAAAAAAAATGCGAAAAATAAGCGAAAGCATAAACTGGCGAATCGCAGGCGGCCCTATAGAGATACGTGCTCTCAAACTGCCACCACGCAGAGCGCAGCGCAGAGACAATTCTGCCCCTGTCACTTTACAACGCACCTACTCATCCGATTCGGACAGGTGACGCGGCGTTACCTTCAGGGAACACGTCGCGATCGGCCACCTCGGCAACTCGCCGAATAACGAATGTGTGGAGCCGCCATAAGATTTTTTATGAATTTATTATTATTATTATTATTATTATTATTATTATTATTATTATTGTTGTTGTTGTTATTGGCGTATAGCCCATTACTGACCACGCTACACGATTAACGTGTGTCCTTTTTCCAGGATCAGCTTTTCAGCTGTTCCCTCAGTTCGACAAGGTTGTTACGCCTTGAAGTGTGAATTAGGATATGATAGGATGATTATGAGGGGTAAAGGGACAATGTCTACGTAGGACTCGAACCTGCCGCAATCGTGTGCGCCCCGGGACCGACTTCTTTCTTTTGTTTCGCGAATCGGCCATGACGGTGCCACGTGCACTGCAGACTTGATTGTCGGAGTACGTTACTTTTCTATAGGGGGAATCAGCAATTTATTGGCGATTCCAATTTTCTATCCCAGGCTTGTGTGATGAAAGTGTAATGATGATGCATGATGAAATAGACACACAACACAACCACGCCCGAGGCGGCCTCGCACCCGCAATCTTCTGGTCCGATACCGCTACATCACTACTGCCTTAGCGATCTCAGGCATCGGAGCGGTATTATTATTATTATTATTATTATTATTATTATTATTATTGTGTGTTATTTGCATATTCCTTCACACTGTAGAACATGTTGAGAAGGAAAGCTTTCAGTATACTTGTAGATGTAGTTATTGTGTTTATGTCTAATGTAATTGCCCAGTTTGTTGTTGTAAAGTGTAACACCCTCTATTAGAGTACTTTTTTGATAAAGTGTGGTTTCAGAGCGGGGAACATGTAGGTTATCCTTTTGACGAGTGTTGTAGTTGTGTTCATCAGAATTTAGAGTAAAATTGTCTTTGAATCATTAGAATCTTCATTGTGGAGACCATTATTTCAAATATATGCATACATTGTAGAGGAAGAATACTTAGTTTATTGAAGAAGGATTTGCTAGACTCCAGCTTATGAGTGCTGCTCATTGATCCCAGCATTCGTTTTTGGATAATAAATGTGCGAGTGCTTTCAGGGGCATTTCCCCAGAATATTATTCCATATTTTAGGAGTGAGTGCACGACATTTGGTTGTGCTGCATTCTGTTAAATTTTTCTACTAGTATTATCCAATACACTTAAATTAGATACAGGTTTTTTTTTGGGGGGGGGGTATCTAATATCAAAGTTACTAACAGGATTTTAATGAAGTTTATCTTTCAAATAATATACCATCACAACGTTGACTGTGAACACCTTGGAAATAATTTAGTATGTCAGACAGGCGTCAACCTTCATTTTATGATGACAGAAAATTGTTCACCAGAGCGAAGTTTGGTACCATTGCCTACAGTTCAAAAGGTGGATTATGATACTACACTTCATGTTTTGAGTAAGAAACTAGTGGTGCTACAGAATGGTACAGACTTTTCCATATTACTTTTCTATTTCCTTTGGTCTTGGCTAGCTATACTAATTTGCCACATACTCTGCCATCTATTGCCGCCCAAATACATTTTAAAAAATTCTTAATTTTTCGGTTACCTAATACTAGAACGGAAATATTATGTTATGATTATTAAAGAACAGTAAATCCTCTTCCTAAATTGCAATTTTCTTTGAAAAATTTGCAGTTGTTTTTTAGAAAATGACGCTTAAACTCTGTTACAAATTCGAAATTTGAAGTTCTTTTTCACAGACAATATTTGACTGTTCGAAAGTCATTTAAAATACTTTTAACTCACAAATACAATAGTACTTACAAGTTGTTGGAAATGTGCATATTAACGGCGTGAGAGATCTTTCAAAACAGTTACATTGATCTTTCAAAACATTTACAAAAAAATACTCTGACATGAACTGACGTCATATTAATAAAGTTCAATTAGCACCATCCGTTCGAAGAGATTGCAGACAAAATTTGAAGCTTTTTTTTTAATGGCATTTGAGCGTTTCTGAAAATGCGAAATTTTGAGTTAGTTTTCACAGAACACTGTTGAATTTTCGAGAAACGTTGACATTATTTAAAGCATATATATATATATATATATATATATATATATATATATATATATATATATATATATATATATATATATATTCAATAATATGAACAAATTGCCGCTAAAAGAATAGAGCAATTCTGGTATTTATGTCATCTTATAGAGCACACAGTAACCTTACCAAATGTTTAAAGAAAAAATTTGGAGTCTTTTTGAGAAAACCTTGATTTTTGTAATTTTTTAAAATGGTTTTTATAACTCGCAATATTGCGTGAAAACGAATAAAATTTTCAAAAAATGTACATGACCTTATTGAAAGAAGTCACTACGGAGAACAAATTTTATTTGAATTTTCGAGTTGTAGGAAAACGCACGAAAAATTTTGAAATTTTCGAAAATTCAGAGTTAAACCTGAAAATTTTACCTATGCCATCTTTATAAATATATCTTACTCTATTCTTACAAGAAATTTAAAGAAAAAAGTTGGAGCCGATTTTGAGACAGTTTTGAAAATGACCGGGGGTCTTGTAAAGTACCCCCAAATTTTAAAGATTGTTTCAAAATCTCAAAGCTTCGACTCGACCCAGATGGATAGGGTTTCTTCAATTTGCAAAAAATCCTATGTATGGTTTGGGCGCTAGTGGTGTTCACAGATGGACGAACAGAAACGTTTTTTTTAAGAAAAGCACTTTTTCGGTATCATGGGCCCCCATAACGTGTCTTTCTGTTGAAATATCGAAATCTATTTTCCGCAGCGTTACATAACTTCCCCTATACTACAAAGCGATTTTTATAAGAATGAACCAAAGTGACAGTTGACTAAGCATGCGAACACGTGTAATGCGGAGAAGTATCCCTCCGCCGCAGCAGCTGTTCAGGCTCGCCCCTCCGTAGTGTTTACGGCTCCCGTGAAGACATCACTATACACAAAATCTAAGTGTTTCCCCTGAGACATATGCACATACACGCGTCCGGGGAATATTGAAATTTAATTACGTATGTGGAAAACTGCACTTGCTTTCATATTTAATAAAAGAAAACTACCACGAATGTAAATAGAAAAATGATTTTTCAGGGTACTTTTAAATACCTTTTCTGGTCATTTGTCAGGGAATGGCTCGTGTATTTTTGTAGTGAAGAAAATAGTTTATTTATAATTATAACACCCCGTATATTTAGTACTAGGCTCTCATAACTCAAATGAAAGTTAATAATTGTTTTATATGTCACTAATGTTCTACATGTTAAAGCATTCCTTAATCGTGAATAAGGAGGATGCCCTTTGCGCCGACTCTGTCTTTTCATGATTCACACACACACACACACACACGCGCACACACACACACACACACACACACACACACACACACACACACACACACACATATATATATATATATATATATATATATATATATATATATATATATGGAACTTACGGAAGCACGAAACGCTATCGAAGAAATTTCTCCACCTTACAACACGGGAGCCGGAAACACATGCAATTAATCGCCACCGTACGCATCTCACATTTAAGACTCGCATTAAAATAAACAATATCACCCAAATCACTGCACTTCCTAATTTCAGTTATTTATTGTGGCGCACTACATTTTCGTCGGACGAGGACATCACAAAAAGAAGCGTCGAAGCCATTTACATGTTAGCCAACTGCAAACGAAGGAATGGAGGAAAGAGAGTCTAATAGGCTCAAGGACACAACGACCGCAGAACCTTCAGTCGTGTTGTCAGCGCTAACTGTTAAAACGTCCCATTTTATATAATCATAATAAAAATCGCTCTATACTTATAATACGTACGTACACAAGAAAGTAAAAGTAATGGCTTTTGAAAAAATTATAAGTAGCCAGGTGTCACATTGTTGATGATTTACTTATGTCGTTTTCTTTTTTTTTTTTTTTTTGTATAAAGTTAATTTTGACAAATTCTCTGAGGATATAGGCTTACTTTTATATTTTATATTTTCATATTATTATTATTATTATTATTATTATTATTATTATTATTATTATTATTATTATTACTACTATTACATTTGTTATAATTTTGAAGAAAACAAACATTTCAAAAGTTAATATTCCTCCACACTCCACTCTGTTACTGTTAGATTCCCTTTCCCCCCTCCCTTCCTATCTCTTTTTTCCAATCTCTTATCACTTATCACTGCTATCAATCAAAGGCTTGTTAATTAAGAGCATTGGGGCTCTTACCAGAACAGAGATACTTTTATCTTTAATTTTGGTTTTGGTGATTCTTTTTATAAGTATTCAGCATAAGAATGACTAAATTCAGACTACTCCATTTGGATTTTTGTGCATTATATCGGCCCCATGTCACCTGCGCATAGAATTGCAGAAGTCGATGTTGCACTTTGGTGTGTACAAGATGTATGGTCCTGCGTATCGGAAGATCCATCCGCAATCGAAATTACAAAATAGGCGGAAGGAATCGCGCTGAAAGTCAAGTCATGAAGGATTTAGGAATCAGGATTACTAAAAAATCTCAAATGGGAAAATCACGTGAGATAAATCACAAAAAAGCCTAACAAGGCTATATTCATTCTTTGTAAAGCCTTCAACACTATCAGAAGCGTACATTCTCCCGCTAATTGAATTTGGTGCTGTGATTTGGAATCCTTATCTCCTTAAAGATATAAACCTGTTGGAAAATGTAACAAAAAGAGACATGCGTATCCCTACAGACCTCAAAAAGATGGCTTACGATCAGCGACTAACGACACTTGGGCTTCCGACTCTTGCTGCTATAAGACAACATACTGATGTAATTGAAACATTGAAGTACCTGCACAGGCATTACAACTTCGACCTTTGCTGCAGCTTCCAGAAATCTGAAAATACACAATTACGAGGTCGTAGTATGAAACTTACGAAATTAATGCAGGGTTGTCCAACTAGCAAGGTCTCAAGGCCATAACTAAAGCTTTAATCTGATTGCCAACTAAATTTCCATTCCTCGGGCGATCCACACCTGACTTCCCGTTAGTTTGGCCGGCTGCCCTGAAACGGGGCGTGGGTGGGGGTGGAACCATGCGTAATACCAGGCCGTACTATGCGTAAAGCATTGAATGATTTTGAATTTCTGAATGTACTGGATAAAATCCTTAAATCTAAAATTAATCTAATTTTACACTAAAGAAGTTGTTTACCCCGGCAGGGCGTATGCGCTAGGCACACAAAGTTCTCGGCTGACATGGATGCAAGGTCTTTCCCTTCGCAGGCCTCCAGTTGGACAACTCTGATCTAATGCAACACAAGAATTTCTGGGAAACCAAGTTGTCGATACCTGGACCGGACTACCTCAGAACACAGTGACTGCACCTAATCGCCATGTTTTCGAAAGGGGCTTATGATCGTCTCTTCAGCAATGCAGACCATAAATCCCACTGATCGACGTGCTCTTTATCATACTTTGCCTTTGGTCTTTCGATGTAATTGATTGTGATTGTGATATATGATAAATTTAATATGAAATATTGTGACGTTAAATAAAATGATTATTATAATAATTATATAAGCACTGATAATAGCACTATATCAGGTGTAAATACTGTTGCCTGTAAATTACTTAAAATAAATAAATAATAAAGCTTTTGTTGTAAGAGCTTATTTTCGAAGTTTTAACGTTTCCTCCTTGGACACTAGAGATCAATAAAAATATGATACCGTTTACAATTTACAATACAATGAATCTTAATCAACAGTATGAAATTTGGTGAAAACATTTTGGAGGAAAAAAAATAACAAATACCATGCATTTTAAAAAACTAAAAGAAATGTGAAGTAGAACATTTCTTACCCAAGTAAATGTAAAACAAACAAATTACATGGAAATGTTTCAAAGAGATGGCTCACTAATATAATTTTCTGTTTGATATATTTCAAATTTTGATTAGCTTTTATGAAGAACTCAAACCTTTATTTTATTTGGAAAATGTCCTATGTTTTAAAGTAAATATCAGCCTTGAAACTGCTTATCTTCTTCAAAACTTTTATCTAAACAAAATATGTCGGGGCTGGTTTTGTATGAAGTTTAATTTACTTACTTGCATTTAAAAAATAAATTTTCCGGGCTGGCAGGTCGTGGTCCAGTTGGCAGGACTATTTCCGGACTGGCAGGTCCAGTTATAGTTGGCGGGAGGGTGGCGCCGCGGTGGGGATTTCGCGCGCTAGTTTGTGATTGGTTGATGGTTCGCGGGCTGGCTTCTAGTGGCTGGCGATTGCGCCGTGGCTAGATTGGGTAATTCGATTCTTATATGGTTTTCTAGTAATGTTGCCCAGTATGGGATAACAAATCGAATTAATTTTGAGCCCTTTTTCTTTCCTGTTGAAGTTATTGGAATGTTTAAAAATCTCAATAGTTTCCCGTTGCAATCTGTTGGGGCGGTGGTGAGTGGTAGATAGTATTTCAGTGTCAGCGAACAGGATGTCGTGTTCTCTTCCCGAGAGGGTATGTACAGCCACCGCTGATTTCTCTGTATATCCCGAGCGGCAATTTGGTTTGTGTTCGGTGAGGCGAGTGTTGACTGAACGCTGGGTTGTGCCTGTACGCAGAGCCACTGGAACGGTGTATCCTGCAGGTGCCTTCTGTCATTAGTGTGTACCTGCGGTGTTTAACTGATCTAATGATTGCGGAGGGGAGTGGTGGGGGTGAAAATGTTGCTAATACGGTCCGTGATGTTCTGGATGTACGGCAGTGTGACCTTGAGAGGAGGACGTAGTGCTCTCCTCACCTCGTTGAAGGAATACCCAATCGCTTGACCATTTTCCAGAGGAGCGAGTTCTTGGTGCATGTTGTCATCGCATATCCGTCTGGCGGTGGAAGAGTGTCTTCATCAATACCCTCTTCTGGCTAGGGTGGTGGTTCGACAGAGTGTTAAGATGACGGTCCGTGTGGGTGGATTTTCGGAATACTGTGTGGCCGAGGATCCGTCTTGCTTTTTGTTTACGAGCACGTCCAGAAAGGGTATTTTTCCATTACGTTCCTTCTTAATGGCAAACTGTATGCGGGGGTGAGTGGAATTGAAGAAGTCGAAGAAACTCTTCCAGCGTTTCTTCTCCGTGGCTCCAGATGACGAAAGTATCATCGACCTACGGCAACCGACTACATTGGTTTGAGTGGTGCAGTGTTTAGCGTTGTGGCCTCGAAGCTCTCCGCATGTGGATTAGCTACAACCTGATTTATTGGGATTCCCATAGTTACATCATTCTGTTCGTAAAATTCACCGTTCCATACAAAATATGGTGTAGTTAGCGCGTGAAGGATGGAGTTCTGTGATGTCCCGGGAATAACCCCCGCATCAAAGCTAATGTCTCGGTAACCGGTACCGTGTGAATAATGCTACTACTTGGAAGCTGATGAGCACGTCTAGCTGCAGGGTCTGGGTCTTCAGTTTTTCGACGAAGTGTGCCGAGTTCTTGATGTAGGAGTTGGTCTAGCCTATGTGAGGTTGGAGCAAGTTGCATAGGGACTTGGATACGGAGTACGTTGGAGATCCAATAGCGCTGACAATGGACCGCAAGGGAGCTTCCGGTTTGTGGGCTTTTGGTCTGGGTGCAGCTGCTTCCGATTTCTTGATGGAACGTTGCGTGGCTGGTTGGTGCGGCGGAGAGTGCGTGACGTAGGATCACGTGGAAGCTTGCTGTAGATGTTAGGGTCCAGGATGTTCTTTATCTTGTTCAGAACTACAGTGGCATTGCCTTTATCTGCTGCAAGCGTGATATTATCGTTGCTGTGTAAATTTCTTAGGGCTGATCTCTCCGTTTGGGGAAGATTGCTTTTAGGGTTTTTTGCCTTTTGCACAATTCTGGAAGACACTTATAATTTCCTTTGCTACGTGTGTGGGCAGTGTTCGTATTCCAGACTTGATTTTTTATTTTCGAGGGAGTTACCGCGAAGTTGCCTCCCTTCGCAAGAACCGCTGTTTCTTCGGAGACAGTTATTTGTCTGATAAGTTTACCACTGTGCGCTGTAGTTCAATTCTGGGTGCAATTTCCTTCTTTTCTATAAGCAGTTCGTATTTTCGAATTTGTTTTCTAGAAATGTGTGTCTTCTGTGTAATCATCGTACTGTGGGAAATGCGGTCAGTGTTGTTCCAATCGTCGGGTCGGAGCGTTTTACTGATCTGTAGGTTCAGTCCATATAGGGCCTTGCCTGTGAAAGCAATATCCCGACGGGTTTGTTGTATCCGTTTCCGGAACGGAGCTTTTTCCATGCGGTCATAGATGCGGTGCGGTGACTTTGTGGAGAAATTGCGTTTCTGGCGCATGAAATTCGGAATTACGTTGTTGTTCCGGTAACGAAGTAGAAGGAGCATAGCATTTGAGCCTTCTTCTGACGTAGTCCCTTTAGTCGACGTACAAGTTTGTGAGTTTCCTCCCGGTATAGACGGTTCCCATAGCATTGTAGGCTTTCACGCTTCTTGTATTTGTGGTAATACAAACCACACACCTTGTGTAGTAATACAAAGCTATGTACTGCTGCAGGAAAAAGTGCCAATTTTTCTTTATAAAAACACATTTAGTGGGTCCCTGAGACTGGAAAAGGAGATTTTTCTATTCCTATACGTGGTAAACTACTTTCTCAAATATATGGTGTAGTGAGAATCCGTGTCTTGTGTTCCCACATGCCATCCATCTCGGAACAACACTAGTGCCTAACTACGTAGAATTGTCAACAAAATCGATATTTCCTTGTCACATCACACTGTGATGGCATTGCACTTCAAAAGAATCTTTTAATTTTGTAAGGGGTCTTGCACATGAATCTCTAAGATGTTTTTTTAAATTTTCTCAAAACGCTTTCCAATTTTTTTCTTTACATTTTTTGCTCAGTTTTTGCTAAGGGATGCTTATAAATATTGCACAGGAATGATTTTCAGTATCTCTAAATTTTCGAAAATTGCGGAAGTTAATATTTTTTCAACACCCACTTACAACTATATTATTTCTTTCTTAATGCAATTTTTCCTCAATATTACCACTTTGAATATGTGTATGGCTGTTTCAAAATATTATATTTCGACATAATCTGGACTGTGTTGTTGTGATAGGATTTTGATATTGATATATGATATTGCTTATGATAGCATCAGGGGTCACCTCTTGATTTGTGATACCTTGCACTTGGATTCAAATCCCAGGAAGAGAAAATATTTTTTTCCTGTTATTTCTTTTTTAACAATAGATCACATTACATTGAATTCAATTGCCAAACTAATTTTCAAGAAAATTAAATTAAAACTTTTTAATTTTCAAGAAACTGTTGTTTATCTTCAATTTTTTGGTTTAATTATTTTTACGTAACAAATACTAATTACCTGTTATAGACAAAAGTCAAAATTTGGCCACAAAAATCTGTTGGCAATTCCAATTTTTAATTTTGGTTTGAGTTTTTTACTAGTTGCTAATGAATATCACAATTTTTACTTTCTCGCCATATTAAGTACCAACATAGTAAAGAGGAAGTATTGTAATGCTGTAGGAAAGTTCTATTCTTGTGTTCTTCAAAGTCAGATCTTTAAATATGGTTGTGTACATTTTTTTCTAAAATATGAGTGGTTTTCACATAATTCTCTGAAATATAGGCAATTTTTAAACAATTATTTTCTAAAAACTGGCTCCAATTTTTTCATCAGAGATGGAGCACAATAAAAAAATGTCCTGTTTTTGGTAAACTCTGTATTTTTGAAAATTGCCAAAAAATTAAAATTGCAAAAGTACAATATTGATTACAAAGAATTTTAAATATTTAAAATTGAGAGATCTTCAAAAGAGGTCATGCACAAAGTTTTGACAAAGCAAGTAGTTTTTGCATAATTTTTCCCTGAATAGCAATTTAAAAAAAAAATCAGAAAGACTTTTTTTTTTCTTCTCCTTCTTCTTCTTTTTTCCCCCTTCTTCTTCTTCTTCTTCTTCTTCTTGGATAGAGCACAGGGTGCATAAAAGGAAGACACACATTTTCATTTAACTCTGAGTTTTGGAAAGTGCCAAAAGTTATAAAAAGTGTGTGAATGTGTGTGCTGTTGTAGTACCACTAGTTTATCGTAGTAACAACTGCCCCATGTGCACTCAATTTGGGCACTCAATGAAAGGGATATTTAATTTTTAATGGTTAAAAGTTAATCATACAAAGGCTTTTCCTTAGTTGCGCTCTGTAGATCATTTTATTTTGTTCTTAATTAGAATTATTTTGAGGAAGGATAATGGCCAAGGTCTGCCACTCAGGTGGGTAGTCCTTTGGGAAATCTCAGTTTAATAGTATGATAAGATGGAACAGTTTTTATCTATATTCTTATAGTATTCAGGTAACCTGTATATGACAGTCCAACTGTTAACTCGCATTTAGAAGTTCTTTCGGTACATGTCAGACTCTCTTATATGCCAGATGAGGTGTCATTGAATGCATCTTGTTTTATGCTATGCTTTTCTTGTTTGGTGCTGGTGGATTCTGGACCCTTCCTGATCATTCTAAGAGAATTATGGGTAAAATGTATTTCCTGGGACTATTTGCACCCAAAACATTTTTGGGTGTTTTGAGGTACCTACAGAGGTGATAAATACTGCATTGGATTCCTCTCAAAAACAACAGATTGGTTGGCATTGTTTTTTGCTGCAGTGTTCTTGAGTATACAAGAAGTATTGGAAGGCCAACATTGATGAAATACTGTTAATTTATAGTAAACCTATAATGAATTCCAAGCACTAAAATAATAGTGTTTGGGTTATCTGATTATTATATACAGGTTTGTCAAGTAACTTTAGCTCCTGCAGTTTTAGAATGCTTGAGGTTATTGCAATGCAGTTTTCACAGATGTGCATGAGGGAGTGGGGCTAATTGATACATGTATTCATTTATATTTTATCACTTGTATTTTACTAGATATTGAAGTAACTTTGCTTTTTTTCAAATGGAACTTGACATATTTTTTTAGTCTATTGTGACGAGCATAAAAGACAAATCCAATGATATACATACTGTCATATGTTAGATAAGCATTTTTTTGTGTAATTTTGAGTTTTTGCGACATGGTTAACAGATATTTTGATTGTAACAGTCAGTCACCGAAGGTCACAAGTAAGACAAAAATCTGTAAATGCAGAAGGATGGAAAGCAGACTTCAGAAAAAACTTGCAACAGTTTTGAGAAAAGTTGGAATACGTTTCGTGTCTTTAAATACTTCGATCAGCTTCCCCTGCTTTAGCGCGTTCTAGTGTTCTAGCGCAGGGGAATTCTGCGTGGCCTTCAGTGGCAGACTGATACATTCAAACTATCTGCTAAAAACACAAGTCACAAAAAAATCAAAATTACACAAAAAATGCTTGTCTAACACATGACAGTATGTGTATCATTGGATTTGTCTTTTTATGCTCATCACGATAGACTAAAAAAAAGGAATAGATCCATTTGTAAAAAACAAAAAACAAAGTTACCTCAATATCTCATAAAATACAAGAGATAAAATAGAAATGAATACACGTACCCATTCCCTCATGCACATTTGTGAAAATTGCAGAAGGTGCTTACGTTGCATAACTCACCTGCATATCGTTATTACTTTCTTTTCTTACCAGGACCCAAATTTTCCTTGTGTTACAGTGAAATTCGTGTTAAGTGAATATGTATTAAAAATGGTTTTCTGTACTGTACTGCATTTCCATCTTATGAATCATTACAATTTCATTCATCAGACTGACGAAACTTTATTTTGTAATGAAACAAAAGAAGTTGAAAAAGTATATTTAATAATTTACAATGGCTTAGGATGGACAAGCCAGGCAAGTCTATTATGTGTGAAACTTCTCTTTACTATGAAATTGTAAAATAAAGAAATAAAAAAATAACATGACAATGTATGTGGGGAGGAGAACACTAAGTTAATAATATGAAGTAGTGTAAGTGATAATTTTTTATGGAGAAACTTTTGAATTAATCATAATATTATTTTCCTTTTCTTTTATAATTTTATTGATTTTTCATAAAAGTTACCAATATTTTAATGGTGTTTGGAAATTCATGTGAAAATGAGCTCATGTGGGGAGATAACTGTGTGTGCATTTGCTTGTGGTTTTGTGTAGTTCCAGTTTGGAAGATAGCCACATTTAAATACTCAAACTATAATACTAAATATTTTTCATGAAAATAGTCTTTTTCAGTAATTATGTTAGATCCAATCCCTGTTTCTCCTATTACTGATTTGCTTTTGCCAGAGTTTAATGCAACATTCTCTATAACAAATATAGAAAATCAGAAAGTATTAACAATTCTTTGATGCAGTACATATCCTGGAGTAGTTTTGCCTATTCTCCAAGCCATATAATGGTCTTTCAAAGACCCACAGCTGACAGAACAGTGTTCATAGATCAGTTCTATTGTTAGTGTTTCTATATTGTAAAATATTTAGAAATAAAATTCAAAAATTGAATTGAGAGCAGTCCCATGGTAATGCATAAATGTTCTTACCTAATTCAGTCAATTTTCATCCTTGTAATAAGGAATGTTTTCCAAATTAATTTTCTGTAAATTTTTAACTACAATTAGAAAACATTTGTGGTGTGATTTGCAGCATAGGACTGTTGTCAAATTATTCTGCTTATGTGAAATAACATAGTGAAACTAATGGGCTGGCAACCATAGTTTAAATTCATTTATAATGCAAATAATTAAGTAAACAAGACAGGAGAATGTATACATTTACCTTTTAATTTGTGAGCTGTAATGGTATTTGGGGGTGGGGAAAATTGTGGTGATACATTCTCTTGTAGTGTTTGAGTTGCTTGCCTATAATGAGTTAAGATTGTTTTTTGGATCTAGATTAATCAATCTGTCAACATTAGAAACTTATGGTGAATATTGTGTGTGTTGATTTGAACACATTTGATGACCTTTCCTCCAGCATACTCAGACTCTGACAGTGAATGGAGTTCTCTTGAACGGAGGCAGAGGGCAGCAGACATCTATTGTAAAGTCAATCGAAAGCCTACTCCCCACAAACGGATACGCAAGAAACGCACTGCTATTCCTGTTCCAACTCCAAGGGTCCCTCCAATTCAGGCGTTTGTGCCTCCTGAGGGGGCTGCTATGCTTAACTATCAGTTAAAAGAAGAACAATCTCGGGGGGGTTGTGATTCCAGTGAAAAAGGTACACATGTTCTGCCAAGTAAATATGTTGTATGTGCTTGTGGTATTGTGCTCTTGTCTGTCTTTTAGTGCCAGAGTGAATTATGTGTAACGTGTTGCTGTGGCCTGACCTTAAGCTTCATTTTCTCTGGCATGATAAAAGCGAAATATGCTTGATGTGGATGAGTGCATGCATGTTCCTCCTTGTTCTTCAGTTAGAAACATGACAAACTGTGACAGATAGGAAGAAGGTGCATTTTACATGAAAATTATTTGTTTGTCTCCTCAGAATAAGTTGAATATCGCCTAATTCTATATTTACAGTAAAGGGAGTGATATTTTGCTTCATTATCTGAAACTTCTCTCTGAAAATTTGGGAATTAGGTAATGCATCCAATTTTGTTTATGGCGTATTCATTGAACCTGTGTATGTCTTTCATTCAACAGATGTTGATATGTAACATAGATCTGGGAGGTAATTGCCATGTGGGATTATTGGAATGAATGTACTTACATTCCAATGAATGCTTTAAAAACTCACTAAAGAATAAGTTCATGATCTATAAGTGTCAGAAATATGCACAATATGATGTGGACCCTTGATCTTACTCTTGTTTTTATATACTCTTCTCCATTGGTAATTGCTCATAATTGTAAGTACACATGTAAGTGTCACAATTCAAAGTTTCAGTTATCAGCTTTTTGCTTTACCGAAAATATCTCTACATTAACTTTTGTAACTTGTGTTATGATAATTTAACATCATAAGGAATCACAAAGAGTACTTAACTTCTTTGTATTATCCTAAAAAACTTTTAATTATTCAAATAACCAAAAAGAATTGTTTTTGATTTGTGAAACTTCAATTTCCATCATAATTGCATTGCTTGATGTTCTTTAATCACTACTGAATAATTGTAAGAAGTATATTGATGAATGCAATGTGTTTTACTGCAAAATGTAATGAGTAATATGTAAAATTGTTGCATGAATCTGATAGGATAATGTTGGCAACAAGATCACATTATTTGTGATGATGCATGTAGTGGGACCACTTCATAGCTTTACTCATGTTCTAATGAGCATTCATATATATGTATAATGAGCATTCATGTATATGTATATGTGTGTGTGTGTGTGTGTGTGTATCAAGTTATGAAGTAGTCTTTCAGTGTTAGTTTTGTTTCTTCCCATTTTCTTGTGTATTTGTATTGACTTGACTAGAGTAATTAATTGTTTTATGCATTAACGTGTTCGTGCAGCTCTTGTTTGCTAGTTCAGAGATGAGCAACTCACCTTAACCAATATAGGTGAAAAAAAATACTTTCTAGACCATACCTTCCCCGTAATCAGGAACCAGAGGTGTCTGCTACCTGAAGGATTACACATGTTCCTGTTGAATTCATAATGTGCTGTTGTATGTTCTTTGCAGTGTGACAGGTGATGAGGGCTTGAGTGTTTACATCTGATGTGAAGGAAGCGCCTAGTGATTTTTTGATATCTTGTTTTCTTTATTTGTGCTGCATATTTGTGACAATAAAGATAATCTAATTAATATTAAAAGTTGTTCACCTCTGAGCTTTAGCAAATTTCTATCCTAAGTAGAATTGGTTATCAAGAACAGGATTGCATGATAATATTAATGTGGAAATTTGTTCTGTGATCATGAAATTGAAGGGTTTGTTACAAAGGTTTTTAAGGTTTTTGAAGGCAATGAACAAAGTATTATTAAGTTATTTTCCAAAACTTATTTGAAACTGGAGTCCACTACCAATTATCATAATTAGTATGTAATTTTCTACATCTCTTCATTGAAGAGTTGAACTTCAATGACTTTAGTAGTTGAAGAGCCTCTAATTGCCAACAAATAAATACATATATTCATTGAAGTATTGAGATTGTGTTTTAGGGCCATGAAAAAAGGTCCTGAGAAATGAGAACATTTGTTACTTAAGGCATTTTATGAAGGACTAATGTTCCTCTCCGACTCTTTTATGTGTCATGCTAAGTTTTTAAAAGTTTACTTTTTTAAAATATCACACTGTGAATCAAGATTCACAAGAAAGAGTAAATAACATTAGATATTTGGTATGAACAAGCTTTGTGTAAGTGTGCTGAAAATCATTAATATTCAACCAAATGAAAATGCTTTGTGGGTAAGAATTGTTTGTAGAATCGTTGCTTTTGAATTTTGGATCTGAAAATACTTATTCCAATTCTCCATTCAATGGAAAGTTTAGAAAAGGATATTGATTATTGAGGTTTTTTATATTTTAATTTTTTTATCTACATTTATACTAGATAGTTCAAGTAATGTGTTGGTTGTGTAAATAGCTGTTGGCCTTTTCAAATGTTCTGATGATCCAGAAATGTACAGGATTGTTCAAGGCATTAGTAGGTGGTAAATGTAACCAGCCCTTCATTTGCATGTTTTTTTTGTGTAGGACATTTATAAACAACCCATCTGTCCATAAATGTGGAAAAGTATCACTTGTGTATTCTGAGCAATTGCAATGTTGGGATTTTTAAAATCTTAATATTTGCAGGGCTATTTTATTCACTGCACAAACTTGCCTGATTTGAGTGCAGATGAAAGAAACAAAAAATTTAGTGGTAGATGTTCAGAACTATTGAAATGTGACTGTTTTTCCTTTTTTATTCATTTAATATTTCATAAAGATGTGTGCAAAGGCATTTTTTGTTAAAAATGAGATTAAATATATTTAAATCCAGCTGCAAATATGATGCAATGCCATGTGAAATTACTAATGCAGTTTTGGTGAATACAAGTATTTTGTGTTGTGTTTTTCAGTTCATAGTGAAACTCCATCTGATGTGAGTGATATTAGTGAACCTGAATTGTCCAGCTCTGCTACACAGTCTCGCCAAAAGTATCAGAAGCATTCAATGCGCCTGAAGAAAAAGTCTGGCAGTACTACCCTGGCCCCAGTAGGGCCACCTGTTGTGCCCAATCCATCAGAACTGCGCGGGCATCCTTATGTCCCTCACTTACAGTCAGATAATGATGTTCTCTCTTGTAAGTTTGCAATCATTCTGCAATAATTCTGTAATATAGTGTTGAAGGTGCAAAAAAACAGAGCACTGAATCAAAATGTAGTATTAGATGTGACTTCTGTAATACCGAAAGGTGTTCAAAATGGCAATTTACCAATATCTATACCCTTCTGAAGCACTAAACTACATCTTGAGCAACAGTGGCCAAACTCTCCACATGTATCTCTGCACATGCTGTTTCAGTTTCTTCTTGAAGATTTCTCAATGTAGCCAGTTTTCTTCTATACACCACACCGTTTGAAATCTCCAATAAGTAGAAGTCACGGGGATATTACATCAGGGAAACTCGCACAATTCTTGCACTTCACCAGTAATGGTACCTTAAAATGTGAATGTTTTAATTAGACCAATTAATTAACATCAGATATTGGGGGCCCAGTAAATTGACTCATTTTCTATTTGATTGTGCTTCCACAAGGCCTAATCATTTTCCCTACAATATCACATCCTGTTGAATCATATTGAAACCACTTTCAATATTGCACCCTTCAATCTGTTTTCTTCTGTCTGTGCAATTTGCAGACCCACAGCCTACGGACCGCTGGGGCACAGGCACACAAAATGAAAACATCATTAAATGTTTTTAATTTTTATCAAAATGTTTGATAAGTAACTAATATTTAATAACATTGAAACTATTAAAATTTATAATTTTTAAGATTGAATTTAAATTAGGACAAAAAAGTCTGTGGTAACATAAATTTTAATAAAATGTATATTTACATCCATAATATTTTGCCACAATTGTGATGGTCCGTTATTACCATAGCAATGGCAACACTGTGCAATCGCGTGAGTTGACAGGCGGGCGAGTTGAATGGGCAGTGAACTTGAAATATCATGAAATATACATTTTAAAAAACGTGAGTGAACTATTGTATTGTATCCCTTTTTGCATAACAGTAAGAACTACTTGTATGCTTAAATGTACACATAATTTAAATATAAATTAGACTTTCAAAGTTATTATGTTTCTCTTCCTAAAAAATAAGTCTTCAAAATTCAAATCTTGCCAGGGGTGCTCATACTCATGACCCAAGCTACAACTCTGGTTCAGCTAACTCCTTGCTCACAAACCCATTATTTTGTAGAGGTCTGTAGTAAAAGTCTAAACTGTTCTAACTGAACCAGGAGGAGAACTTGCTGCTGTGTGAGGTCTCCATATATTTTCCTTGATCATGTTGCAAGCATTGCTATGAATTTAGACTTTCTGAATGCATGCACTTTGTGGTCTGTTGGAGATTTTGTTGTATACTCTTATTTCTGTTGTTGTTTTACTTCATTTGCATTCTTGAATAATAAATACCTCTTGAAAATGGCTTTCCAATTGTTGAAGGACATTCGTGGTTTTATTCTTTTCTTCATCTTTACTAACCATTTCAAGATGGTGCTAACAGTCATTTGATTAAAACCTTGATTGGAGAACATGTCATGCATGTTGCTAGTGTAATTCACTTAAACATTAAATCATAACGTGTCATAAAGTAGGCATACATTTATTGTCACCCCCAGTAGTATTTTAATGACTCTGCCTAGCATGTAACTTAATGTTTGTTTCAGCTAAAATTAAAATGGATGTGTCATATGGTATTGGTCATGATGATGAGTCTAGCTTAGATGTGTCTTCTCCTCGAGATGTGAATTCACCAATGGTTTGTTGCAAAGTTCTATTTCAGTTGTTCTCCATAAATATTTGTTTGGAAGCATTACAGGATTTATCTTTTAAAATATATTAATTTTTTCTAGGTTAAGGAGGGCGATAAAACATCAAGAAGAAAAGACAAACAGAAAGTAAAAGCAGATGAAAAACAGGAGAAAAGGCGCATAAAAGAAGAAAAGTTAAAGAAACTTGCTGATAAAGAAAAAGAGAGAGAGAAGAAACGGGCTAAGGCAAAAGTGAAGAGCAGCCCTGTTGTGCCACAAGTGACACTGCAGGACTTTGCTCAGTCTAAAGATAACTACATTCCTCTCATTCTTGAGAAGTGTGTTAAGTTTATTGAAGAAGAGGGCTTGGATTCGGAAGGCATCTACAGGGTCCCTGGAAATAGAGCTCACGTGGATCTCCTATTCCAGAAATTTGAAGAAGGTAAATATTGGCACTATCTTTATTATTAAAGTTCTTAATAATTCAAAATTTAAAGGTGTAGAATATGCACTATTTTCTGTAATATAGATCCCAATTTCAACATTCATGATCTGGATATTCCTGTTAATGCTGTTGCTACTGCACTGAAGGATTTTTTTTCCAAACGTCTACCACCTCTTCTAACACGAGAGATGTTAGCAGAGTTAGAAGACATATCAGGTGAGATAAATTAGATACTATATTTTTGTTTGTCAACCGATTAGCTAATGTAAAAGTGCAATTTAAGTTCCATGTTTACAACAGATCTATAATTATTTGTTTATTTGCCTTTTCCTTGAGGTAAAAGAAAGCATGTATTTGAATTTGTGCTGTGTATATTTGTATGTGACTCTTTGTGTTCATCAGTATATTGACACCATTAGAACAATCAGTACTTTAAAATTTTTTTGTCAGTTATGTCAAAGGTGAGATAAAGTTTTTAACATTAAAAAAGGAATATTGTGAAGATAATGGTCAATGCTGGTAATCTGAAAATAAACTGTTTCACAGATACATATACAGTTATTAGAGGAATGATTCATGTATACACTTCTGTGAAGTATTTTCTAGGTGTAATTCTTGATGTTTCTATCGTTAACTTATTTGAGAATTGGATAAGAAAATAAACTTATCAGTGAAACTGAGATTGAATTTATTTAATTACTGTTTAGTAACAGTTTTTTTAATTGATCTATTTATCTATTTATTTTAATGAGGTAGATAAAATGTTTTCTCTTTTCTTTTAAGTTTAAGTAAGCAATAGTAATATGCCTATATATGACTGTTTACTAATTTGTAAGCTAATAAATTTTCATATAATCATCAGATGGTCCTCAATGATAATATGTATTCCTTTATTGCAGCAGTATCGAGTTAACATAGTGTACACACAGGTGCATAGGTCTGTCATTGGAAATAACACAAATATTGAGTACATAAGACGTATTCTGTCCTCATTGATACAATCTTGATCAAACTAATTCACCATTGTTTCAAAATACTAAATGTGCAATATACAAACAAAATAGGATTGATCAAGGTTTTTTTCCAGGTGCAAGAAGAATTAACAAACAAGTATCCACTGCTTATCTCAACTTAGAAGGTAAACTACTCTAAGTATTTGTACTAATAGAATAGTTGTATGAGCAGGAAAGACAGATATATAGCCAGGAACAAGCAGGCAGAACTAAGGAAAAGCAATGCGAAGAACTTAATTAAAAAGGAAATTTTTTATACAGGGTGTCTACTATTCTCTGATCTTCTTCTACTACTCTACAACTATACTATTACCACTACTGCTGCTGCTATCACTGCAATCATATTCACTATTACCACCACCACCACAGATATTGATTATGACTGCAACAATGGTGGTAACTATTATGACTTCTTTAATCCTAACTACTATTTTTACTACTATAGCAACATCAACCACAACTGCCTCTACTGCTAGCGCTTTTACTAATAATTACCACCTCTATCTCTACTACTACTACTAATTACCACCTCTATCATCATGTCTGTCACTACTACTATTCCCACACAACTATTATACAATGTCATGATCACTTTTATCACCACTGCTATTGTTATCTGCTGATGTATTACTATCATCATTTGTATCAATCATTTCATTTGTACTTCCATTTCTGCCACCACTACCACCACATCAACCCTGCTACTGTTCCTGCCACTCGGACAGTTTTGTCACCGCTGCCCTTTGCCTCCTGCCCCTCATCATTATCCTCATCCCTTGTGTTCTTCATCCTCCGCCTCGACCTCATCCTCCTCCTTACCCCCGTCCTTCTTGTCCTCATCCACCTCACCTTACTCCTTTACCTTCAACATTCCATTGTTAAAGTTATCATTACCTTCTCCTCTGCCAAATCTGGAATTACAAGTAATTCTGCCACTTTTAGCAGTCTGCCTCTCTAATGAATCCAGATCGTCTACCACTCTAATGAATACTTACATCGATCACCACTGCCACTAATGAGAACCACTAGTTAAGTACATTACTATTACTGTTACAACCTGTGCTGCCATCAGCACTTTGACCAGTGTTACCCCTATTCACCACTGTAGGCCTTGTTGCATTCAGTATTGCATTTCTAACACATTCAGCTCTAATTTTAACTGTGGCTTGTGCTACAACTTGCTTTTCTGACATCTCACTGATTTCAACATATTGACTCTGAAGACTACCATTTGTGCTATTTTCTCTAGCTTCAACATAGAGACACAGATTTCTCCATTATTTTGTAGAATGGAACTCTTTGTGGCAACCACATCTACAATTATTACTGTAAGGTCCCCCTCCTGTTACAGTTGTTCCAACTTTTGAGCCCTCTGCAGCACGTCTTCATTTCTGTCTCAACATCAAACCTCTCTCAATGGGACAACTTCTGTCTTAGGGCAAACACCTGTGCATTACAAACATCAGAACCTTAAGGATGACGTTGATGACTACTGCAAGTGTGTGGATGATCTCCTGTTCTGAAATTGCACATCTTCTTACACCTAACATGTGATATTTTGCTACTGTTTCTCATTGCATGCTTTGACAGGACTAAACTTGTTTCATTTCAGTGTATTATTTTAAATTGAGAACTTACTTTCCTTTCTTTTTCCACTCGTGCTGTGCATGATTTGATATAGAATAAATTTGCCTCGTGTGTTTTCCAGTTGACAGCTGATCCGGCCTTTTCTTCTATTGTGATTTCTCCAAACCATGCTCATTACTTTCTTCTAGAGGTTGTAAATCTAGCATTTATATTAATTCACTTGTTTTATATTGATGAAAGAGAAAATATTTTAGTTTTATATTTGAGGTTAAGGGTGTGAGCTGACCACAAAAGGGTTAAATGTAAAGATTAAATACTATCTTAACGGAGTTATTATAAAAGCAATAGAAACTTGTTGGTAAATAGCATTGAACACTATCTTGTTAGTTTTTTTAAGAATGTGTTGTTAGAATAATCTTCCTAATAATGAAAATAAAGAATATGAAAGTGTATTTCAATATTATTTTTAAGTTTCCACTTTTTATTTTTTTCAATCAAAAAAAATTATTTAATATTAGGGAGGAGGAAGTGATCTACTTTCCTTCTGGTTAAATAGTTTCTGAAAAACTAATTAAATGTTGAATTTTAAATTAAAAGAACCAGTGTAACAAATGTATATGATTTTGAAATTACCATCTAATGATTACAATTGCAATGATCTCTTCATTGCAATTCACAATATAACACCTGAAAGTGGTGAACAAAATGTATCTTGGTTAAATGTTTCATTGTTTCAAAAAGGTGCAATGCAGAAATATACAATTTGCATTACTTGAAACATCTTAACGTGTATAGATTTTCAAGTGTTTCAAAAGTGGTATATGTTATGGTGCTTCATGGTGTTCATAAAGTCTCTCTAATTATGTATCCCCATTTTAGTTTTAACCTATCTCCTCGGGTGGCTAAAACACAACATGCTCGCTTTCTGTGAAGCAGCTTGGGTTTGATATCCAACCAGGGCAAGAATGAAGCTGTAGCTTTCTAATACAAATCAACTCAGTTTCTATAGCTGTGTGACAGAAGTAAAAGCTCAGACACGCCAAGTAAGCTAGGTACTGTAATGGGAATACATCAGGCTCACCCTACGTCACCTTACCCCCAGGCATGGGTAATAAATAAAAACAGAGCTCAGGCTTGAGAGCACCACTTGCTGGCATAAGTCTGATTAGATTGACACTAAAATGCCAAATGCATACATACTAAAGAGGCCTGATAATCGTGAATTGCACAATATTTAGTTCATAAATGTCATGAAAGTTATAAATTGTTTCTGTTATTCTTTCTTCCTTCGTTACTTTCTTACTACATTCTTTTAACTCCTTTCTTTCTTTTCTCTCCTTTTTGCAGACCAGTTTCAAAATTTAAATTGATTATTAAATGTGAGTAATCATTCCAATGGCTCGGAGGAAAATTTTAAGAAATTCCTCATTTGGAAGTTTTATGCAATTCCTCTCTCTCTCCTCTCTCTCTCTCCTCTCTTTCTCTCTCCCCTCTCTCCTTTCTCTCTCCCCTCTCTCTCCTTTCTCTCTTCCTCTCTCTCTCCCTCTCTCTCTCTCCTCTTCTCTCCTCTCTCTCTCCTCTTCTCTCCTCTCTCTCTCCTCTTCTCTCCTATTCTCTCCTCTCTCTCTCCCCTCTCTCTCCCTCTCTCTCCTCTGTCTCTCTCCTCTTCTCTCCTCTCTCTCTCCTCTTCTCTCCTATTCTCTCCTCTCTCTCTCCCCTCTCTCTCTCCCCTCTCTCTCTCCCCTCTCTCTCTCCTCTCTCTCCTCTCTCTCTCCTCTCTCTCCTCTCTCTCTCTCCTCTCTCTCTCCTCTCTCTCTCTCCTCTCTCTCTCTCTCTCTCTCTCTCTCTCTCTCTCATCTCTCTCTCCAGTTTAATTTTATATTGATTTTGGGTTTCTACATTTTCCTGACCGCCCATGCTATGGAATGGGAGTACCCAAGAGAACTGGATCTCTAAAAATGTAATTAAAAAGGATCTCATTCTGTAGAATACTGCTTAAGAAACATAATTTGGGATGCCACCTGTCCCCCTTCATTTTTCTTCAAGTCCCCTCAAAACTCGTGTGTACATAAAACTCACCTGTCACCTTAAACATGACAGTGACCCGGATTGGTCACTGTCATTTCTCCCACAGACATCTTCTGCGCAGTGACTCACCCCTCTACTTGTGATAGTTGCGATATGGATCTTAGTGGAGCATATTCTTCTGCACGATGAAGCAGCCGACGAAGGCTTCAACTTGCTAGCTCTCTAGCACAGGTATTTGGAATTGATAAATCTTCTCTCTGCAAGCTTTTTAGCTTCTTACGAGAGTCTGACATTTGCAGCATTATCTGAGAGAAGAGGATTATGCCAGTTATTTGGCTTATAATTTGAGATCTTAAAGTGTTTATCTGGCTCTTTTCAGACAACCCTTTTAAATAATTGAACATGTTTATGTTCAGTTTTACTTACATTTTACCTTGCAAAAAAAGAAAAAAAGATTGTTTGACATTGCTACAGTGCGTATTGCTCTTTTAAAAACAATTAAAATAAATTGACACAGGTGTCAATGACCTTAGCTGTTAAAGCGCCATTAAACCTTAATCATCATCATCAATTACATGTGATTCACCTTGTAAAACTGTACTTCTGTTTTTAAAGTTTCTAAATTTCAATTTCACTCTTCAATATTCTTGTTCCTACTATGAAATATTCCTGTTGAAAAAGGTTGCCAAAGAATTCAATTTGAAGAAAGTTGTCAGTATGAGATCATGTTTTTGGAGTTTGATAATTATCGTAGGCAGAATAATGAAGTGTGCAACTATATGACAGTTCACTTTGGATTCCTTCTTCAGAAATGCAGTTATTCTTGTTGAAGTAGTGCAAGTCACATCTGGATTAAGTAATGGCAGTACCTTAGTACATACAATGCATGATGTAATAAAGCACTGCATTGAGTCATACACAGTCAAACCTCGATTTAGTTCTCCTCTATATTCCGCCACCCTCAGATGCCATATTTTGCAAACAATAAATAATCATTCTCCTATTACTAATACATGTTTAGTTATCTTGATAAAACATTACCCTCCCCAATCACCATTCACCATGGAATGCAGAGGTGCAGGAAGTTCAGACAGTTAGAAGCACTTTCTTGGATCAATTGCTCATGTGAAGAACTACCCCTGATTATGTGTAGTACCCCTTCCTTCCCACCTCACTCGCTTTCCTAGCAACTCCACTGTCTGTGAACTGCAAGTGTAAGGAGTGTAAGGAAGCAGTTATTTGGACCTGCTGGTAGTGTGTCTGCAATGAGTTTGGCAGTAGAGGAGAAGAGTGAATTGTGGGCTTTTAGAGAAGCAAGTTCTGCTAGTCAGCAGAATGTTTCAAATCTTTTTTTATATTATTATTATTATTATTAAGGGATAAACAAGTTGGAGAAGTGTGGGTGATATTCTCTAGAAAAAACATAAGTGAAAGGAAGAAATGTGTTCTATGTGTTCTAGCTTTGTTATAAGGCCAACGTCTTTATAACATCAAAAAGTGCTGTGAATGGATGATGGTGTAATAACGAGGTTTAGCTGTACCCATATATACAGGTGTTTTGAGTAATGGTACAATAAAGTTTTTTTATAAAGTGCTGGTGTCAAACATGTAGTAGAGTAATTCTTATTTAATCTTGACCATCATCATTAGCGGTAGTCTGTCATTGCCTTTCATCCCTTCGGCCAAGGCCTCGGCGCCTTAGATCCCCAAGGTATCACAGGAATTACGTATCCTCTGTGACTTCATGGAGCATAGTTAAGCAATTTGGCTAGCAATGCTGCTAGTTCAGATAGACCCTGATAGAGGGGAATATCTGCTAGTTTCTCGTAGAATATTAGTTCTCAATGGAGCTTGGACAAATCGCTGAAGTAATCAAATTATTAACTTATACATTCGGTTGTGTACATAAGTATTCGGCGGCGCAGTTCAAATTGTCAAAGCACAAAAAGGGTGATTATCTAAATATTTCAAAAAATTTTGTCAGACAACCGAGTTACAGAGTAAATAACTTTGTCTTTAGCCATGAAATAAATAATTATGCTTAGGTAAAAACTGTTCTGCAAAATGACATTTAAATAAATATATAAATGTCACTTTTCTTGCAACCGATGATTCATTACCAGAATTTTGGAAAGAAAATCTTAAGAGCTACTGCTGTATTGACGTCACTGAGTCTTTTGTCGAATGATGCACAACTGTACATGAAACGGTTCGTTTGACATGGGAGCTTTCTGCCCATGGGGTGTATATCAGGTCATGGAGCAGAGCAAACCTCTTTCCAACTGGATGATCAGTCACAGAGACATTCCAGGGTACTAGCAGTCTAATGAAATGAACCATACAGTTTGAACTCAAAAGACTGGCACTTGTAGATGAGCTTGTGGTTTATTTTTTACAGAAGAAAGAAAAGAAAAAAGTAAAAGAAAAAAAAAGAAAAAAATATATAAATTTAATGTACAAATGTATTTAAATTTATGCATTTAAAGTAAAAATATACTCAATCATCACTACAGCCTGGCAGTTCCTGCATTTATTTTACCGAAAATAAGCAGGCAAAAAGGCATTTACTTTATCTAAAATAGGCATTCAAAAAAAGCATTTATTGTTGCTAAAGTAGGGGTGCAAAAATGCATGAAGAATAAAAAGTGATATTCAAAAGGAAATATCGTAGAAATTTAATAATTTACATTTTTGCTCAAACTAAAATTTACATTAGCACTTAACATGTAAAAAATCAATCTTTTCCTTTTAATCTTGATTCCACATGACCATGCGATATGATGGTTACGAACTTCTTTTACTCAAGAAGCTGTCTCTTAGAAATACTATTGTAAACTCCCTTTTGGATCTTCATATGCCATCATGCCAATGTCATGAAAACAGAATTATGGTTTTCATTCTTGGCATTTGTGCAACCCAGCACTAAGAAGGGAACATCGTGTACAGAGAGATGTCCTCGAGAGGGATTCAATGAAAAAGTAAAAAATCTTGTCTGGTATTGTTCTTTTTCATTTAGATTTTTATCACATTCTCTGCTTGCACAGAAAGACAAAACACTCATGTGCCTTCATGTTTTCCATGCTCACAGGTATATATCTAACTTGATCGTGATCAGTGCTAGGAGAAGAAAAAAAGAAATCATGAGAAAAATGGCAGAAAAAAGATAAAAAATTAAAAATTGGAATCGGAAGCAACAAAAAGCAAAAAAGATGAAAAAGTAAAAGTTGGATTCATAGGCAAAATAAAAATCTAGTTACAATGAGGGAAAAGGCAGAAAAAGTCAAAAATAAGGCAAAATGGCAAAAGTAGGCATCAGAAGCTAAAATAGGCAAAAAAAATGTCAAAATAAAATGTACTTAAACAACCCCAGATGTACAATTAAGTAATTCCTATTGTTAAACATCATAAAATGGTAACAATAACAAAAAGGCATTTTGCCAAAGCTCCGGACTCTAATCATCATATATACGCTGAAATATACACAATGAGATATTGCATAATTATTCCAAACAACAGAATATGAATTTGCAGTCTTTACCAAGCCATTACATTCAAGTTTTAAAAAATGCAAATATGCAAAATGTGCTGCCTTTCTTTTTAAAGTGGTCTCTAACAAGTTCCAACTGAAAAAGAATGAGAAGTGGAAGTGCAGTGGAGATGTTCAAATTTCTTAGAAGAATGTCTTGATTTGCGGTGGAATGCATTGGAACATCATTCTGGCAAAGACAAACAAGTAGGAGTGAACAGGCACCTGGTGACTATAGATCCAAGTTTGGTAAACTCTTAATTAAATCATTTTCCACTTTATTGTCTCTAGCATTCCTGTATATGTAATATAATTATTAGTTGTGGTCTTATAAAAATATCATTATATACTTCAAGGTATTCTTTCTTTGTTGTTGTTTTTTGTTGAAAGATCAGTAAATAGAAAGAAATTAACTAATCTTAAGTTTTATTGCCACATCACACAATAAACAAAGTTTTATTTTTGCTACATCACACAATAAACTACAACTGCTACAAGACATTCATAGAGAAAGCAAGGAGGTAGGACTTATGTTATAATCTTACAAAGAAATTAGTCAAAAAATAGCCCTTACATGGTAAAAGATCTGGAATCTTGCATTCATATTAAACAATAAGTTCAGATGAATTTAAAGAAAGAAATTATCAACTCATGCATACTATGTACTTTAATGGATGCCAGACTTGGTCCTTAACTTCTGCACAAAAAATGAAATTAACAAGATGTCAAAAAAAATTGAAAGGAAGATCATGAACATTACACTAAAAGATTAGTAAGGAAATCATTAATAATACAAAATGGGCTATAAAATTGTCTACTGTGTGGATTAAGCTGACTAAATTAAAATGTCAGTTTCTGTTATTAAATAATCATTAAATGGAACATTTTTAAATCAATTTTCTAATTAATATTGAATTATTTTCATGGTAATCTCAATAATTAACATTGAATTATTTTGATGGTCATCTGAAGTTTGTTATACTAACAACAATTATTAACTTCTTCAGTAAATCAATCAGTTGTTTTTAACAAATTCCTGGTGAACATTGCAATTGAATGTTTTAAAGTACATTTAATATTTATATACACCAACATTATTTTAAGCTACAACTGGTACTTGTGATAATGTATGAAATATATAGGAATGTATTTTTCTTGAGATGCAAAATTTTGCATTTTTGCTCCAATCAGTATGAACAAGTTTCTATTGCCCTCCACAGAATGCTTTAGTGCTGCTTTAGGACTCCTCACTGCATAGTCCTTATGTTGAAGACAAATTTTAAATAGTGTGGGCCATCAGAATTTTTTTTCTTTTTTCCCTTTATTATTCAGTGTAAACACACATTGCACTTTCATTGGGGGAAAAAAAATGTTAAATTCAGTCTGGTAGAAAAATAATGGACTCTGCAGCTCTAATTTCTAATCATATTATCATTCAAAATTTTATGTATTAGAAATAGTACATCTTGTTTTTAATATTTAATTGTGGTGTATTTCGGTAAGACTACTCATTCTAATTCATATATTTCAGTCATCTGCCTAGTAAATGCGGTATTTACTAATCTCTTTGTAGTGCTTCACTTTACCTAAGAATGCCCTTAAGTCTTTGGTAAGTTCCTTGATTTGTAGACACCCTGTAAAGTTATACATTGTTTTTTCACTTGTTTACCATTTGCTTTCATCAACTTAACATTGCTTATAAGGAATGCGTGTCAAAAAGTGAAGAAACGCAGATTTCAGGAGTAATTATTACACGTTTAAATAATCACTCCTGTCAAATGCTGCTAATATTAGAATTTCTGTGTAATGTTATGTACCTTGTTTACTTCTGGTGAGTAGAAATGGAATACTTTTTTCTGTGTGATAGTTCAAGATAAAAGTAGAATGAGAACACATGCCGGAAGTATTTGTGGTTTTGAATGTGTGCATATGTGTATCGGTTATGTGTGAACTACTGCACCGTTTCAATACCTCAATTTGACTTGCAAGAGAGGTGAGTTAATCATAAGTTGCTGTGTGGTATTTGTTATGTCCACAAATGAATTTCTCCCCAGCAGTTGAGTTTGTTTTTCTTTTTCTTTGCAGATTAGATTTATTGTGGACATAATGATTTGTCCCCAGCCCTTTTTTTTTCTTTTCTTTTCTTTTTGTTGTTGGTGTTGTTATTGCAAAGGATTCAGTGGGTAAGAGATCATGTGTAGGCTTTTCTTGTCTCTTCTTCCTTTTGCATGGTTTTGCTCTGCTAATTCTATTTAGGGGCCAGTCCAGTGCCTTGAAGACCCTGTCCAACGAGAGAACGCTCTGCTAGACTCCTTCAGTTCAGCTTTGTGTGCATCATACTTGTACATTTTGCATTAAATGTATGCTTTTTGCCTGAACCATACCTTTCTCTCTCGCTCTTTCTTTCCTTCTTTCTTGAACAGGTATTTCGTGTTGCTGTTAATCCCACCAGAACTTCGTGTGAGACTCCTACCTTGCAATCTATTATTAAAACATTATCTTTTAGTTGTTATAGTTTTAACAATCCCTTTTTAACTTGGTTAGTTTTCAATGCGACTTTTGTTCCTTATATATAGTATGTTATAATGACATTTTTTCATTAAATATGCTCCTTTAAATATAGTAGGAGAGACTTTGTACCTTTGAACATTCATTTTACATTCAAATCACTTACTTTCCTTTTAATGGTTTGAAAATATGTAATTATACAAAGAAATACGTTTATAAGAATTCTTATAATTATTTCTTTTATAGAAATGACACACAGCAGCATATTTCCCAGTTTTGAAACAAAAACTAAAATGTAGAGAAGTGTATCATAGTACCTGATGGTCTTGAATTGAACATAATCTGGTGTACCAGTGAACATGTATTTTTTTAATATAATTTCAAGAAAGAAAGAAAAAGAAAGAAAAAACATTGTTCACTTCACATAATATAATGCATAATAAATTTATGAAAATGAAAATCTTGACATTCCATAGCAATCATAAACCTTTGATGTAAGCAAATTTTCAAGTAACTTTTTAGGTGCATACTTGTGCTTCAATCACTTATTTTTCACATATTTTGGAATTTGGTAGAAATTAAGCCCAAGAAGACTTTTTTCTTTCCATCATAGTGAGGTACCATATTTCAGTGGTTTTGGTAGCTTCATAACTACAGTTTCAAATTCATGATCATGAAAATTTCCTCACTGGCATAAAGAAATTAGTTTCAGCAAGCGATTTCAGATACTTCACTTGAGATTTAGAACGAAAACTATCAAAATCTATGACTTCTGTTTAATTGGTATTACTTCACTGTTTTATAACTTGGCAAAAACAAAGTCACCAACTTCAAAATTATTGCATTCACGTTTCATCAGTTTCATCTACGTCCTTTAAAGCATCTGTCCCCATTTTTTCATCTTCAGCTCTGCTATCGTGCAGAATCATATTTTGTTAAACATTGACCATCATAACAACTATCTTTGTAGTGATGTGTTCCTTTAAACAGTGTTTACTGGTACATAGTAAAACTGTTCTCATGTACCAGACGATGAGAATTCAGAAAAAGCCATGCTACTAAATTATAAGATTCATTAAAATAGAAAATAATTAAAGAGAAACACTTAAAATATTATCAACAATGAACACGAGTTGTCACATTTGCTTAGTTTCACCAATCATTAGTAAAAACTAAAAGCACATACTGCTATTTTTGCATGCTGAAAAAGAAAAACTTAGCTGCAATAATGCAATGGCTTGTTAACAAGCTTCTCTTAGAGCTCTAATTTGATGTAGCAGCTGTAAGGCAGCACACAAGTGTTGAAAGGTGCAAGTGTCTCCTCTGTGCCCAGTCCCAATTTGATTCCCAATTTGAACTTTTTTCCTTTGATTTCCTTATGCTGCCTCCCAACTGCCCTTGCATTCCGTTATTTATACAAATTGAAATTTCACAAAGGAAGAGCCATATACTAGGTATGTACAAAGAGATATCTTTTCACAAAATGGATATGAATATTGTTTTTAATTGTAAGTGGCTGCAGAGACTAATATGTCATATTCATTTATCACATTGTACAAATGACTTCATTTATTTCATACTCATTCATTTTTCAGACTGTATGGTTCTAAAGGAATATCCCTTTCCTTTTATATCTATTTTTTCTCATTATAACTTTGTCTAATTTTTAAAATGTTAGTTTTTTTTATTTTTTCTTATCCTTTATTGTATTTTACATTCAGTTTGTGTCAGTATTGCATGGGAAACTTGCCATATCCTTACATAAGATATTTATACCCAGCGTTGCATATATTCCTCTACAAGAGTGCTATTGGCATTGAATATTGACCCTAGTTAGTTTGTTTCCTCACATCTCTAAGTGAAGTGTTATGTGACTGCTGAAAAAAAAACAGGTATTTGAGATTTTAGTATTATGCGACCAACAAGTGTGCTTACTAATCCAATTGAATGATCTGTGTTTGGATTTCATGTTCTGTAGCATAGTTCGTAAGTGACGAAAAATTCCAATAATAGAATCTTTACATTTCGCAATTAATAGATTTGTTTTGCTCATTGACGTTGTCTTCTATCATTATCATTTATGTCAATCAGAAATGAACATTTCAAAGAGTTAAGCCGTATGTAGTGTGTTTAGATTTCATGTTGCTACTCAGTACTCACTTATATACTTTCATGGTGTAAGCATGCTTGGTGTAGGGGTAAAATTGTGAAAACTGTTGGTATGCTTCTCAGTACAACTAGAGTGAAATATTGTTTCGTTCTCTAGGTTTTCACAAAATCAAATTTAAGATACAAACTTTGTTACAGTATGTTATGAGCAGTTTGTATGTCAAGATACAACTGCATGAATTTTTATTTGAATTCAGTAATTTAATGTGAAAAAGGTGTACTCAACTGTGAAATGAATTACAAAAAATTTAGATGTTTCAGTTTTATAGTTTTGGATAAACATTTTAGTAAGTATTGACTAAGCAGACTGCAAGATTCATATAACTAAATAGATTAAAATTTTGATAACATTAGGTAATAAATGCACATTCATTAGAAGGCAAAAACATCAGTATGCATACAACGATTCTGCAGTTGGATTACAAGCTATTGTAGCTAATAATCTCATTTTAGTTTTCTTTTTTATTATGACTAAGGTAATTGGAAATGCCTTTTAATTGATGATTTCACTTAATATCGCTGTGTAATGTCAGAGATGCTGTTAATGCCTTCTTTCCTCCCAGTTCTTTCTGGCATCTTGTGGTGTGTTTTTTTTTGCCTACAAATTCACTAGCTCTTTGATTGTGGATTTAATATCTCAAATCAAGAACCCTCACCCCAAGGAACTAATCAAGAATCAGAACCAAAGCCAAAGGTATGCAAAGGTGGATCAAAACGGAAGGTAATAAGATATCTCAAATGAGAGCATAGGCTTCAATGGCCATAGTCAGTACCTACTTGGCTGTATGGGAGACACTGCGTCCTGGGCTACGATATCTCAAGTTCACAATTTATTCAACAGCCTCATACGCTGATACATAATAAAAAGTCATTAGTATTCATTACTTCATAGGCATCCTGCTTGAGCAAACATTTGTGGACCAAAACATTAATGCTGACTTGAAAGAAATCAAGGTCATATCCATAACACTGTCCAGATGACATTCTAAATATCAGATTTCATTTGCTAAGAGAATGAGTGAGAATGTCCAACCAGAAGTGCCAGAATCAATTACACAAATTGTTTTGCTGTGAGTAGATAGGAGAGAAGTGTTAGTGCTTTGTGTTAATAGCATCTTGGAATACTGGCACCCCTCTCCTGGTGAGGTGTTTGAGCTGGAGCAGGTCTGGAGAGGCACTAACAACTGACATTGTAATTTTCATTGTGTTTGGAACAGTTTTTTGATTTTTTAGATGGTGGAACAATGTCTTCCCATGGAAGACATTGTCCATCTTGTGTCACATGCTCCATCTTGTGTCACATGATGCATATGTGTTTCATCCCTGTAACAGTTGTACAGGGAATGTCAGACTGTGAGGGAGCAGTAGAATCATCTCTGAGGATCAGGAAACCCAGTGATTTCCATCTCCTCATGTCTCTGAAGTAGTACGTGGGTGTTAGTCAATTCAATGCAAGTGGGTGGAAGTTCACTATGCATTGTGGATGCAGCTTCATGTCAGTATTGATGCCTTGGTTGGACCAATGATCCAACAAAATGTTTAGACAAGTAAGGTTACAATGATCGAATTTAATTATAGTGATTCCTAATGTTTGATTAGTTGGACACTGTTATCCAAGTGGGTTTTTTGTTAAGACTTAATGTTTGGTATTGATGCTCCCAATTAGATAAGTGTCCCAGGTGATCAAACATCAGAAGTCATTATATTTATTTGTTTATTTTCAATTTAACAGCCAAATTGTCTAAATTATTACAATAAATTACAGGTAAATAATTACAAGTCAATAACTTAAACTACAGTCACGTTCAGTTCACATTTTTACACATATATATATATGACCAGAAAACAAAAACACAGTTATAATTACAGGGATATTGACAAAATAAAGAGAATCGTGAAAACATTAATTACTTAGTATACAAAATCATCCCTATTTAAAAAGTTTATTCTTCACATCATTGCTGAACGCTGCATCATCTGACAAAAAACCTATTTTAATTGAACTTATTGGCAGCTATACTCATTCTGTTAATAGGGTTGTTAGCTGTGTACAAATGCTTATAAAACTTCTGGGTAAAAATTTGTGATCTTCTGGTATTGAAGTTGAAAACTTTAAAACACAATTGATTCAGCAAAAGTCAACAATCAATAGTGCCACTTAAAAGTTTTCACAAAAAATTATCAAATAATCTCTGTAAGATTTCAGTGTTCAAATGTGAAGCTATGGTACTATAATCGTGGGTTTTAAAGGGATCCTGAACCCCTGCATGGTATGCAGCATATCTAAAATACTTTTGTTGGACTGTTTCAACTTTAGAGATACTGTTCGAAAAACATGGTGACCAAACAACAGAAGAGTATATAAGTACTGGTCTAATCAAAATCAAATAAAGTAATCTCAATATTTGTAATGAGTGGAAATATTAGCATGTATGCTTATTAATGCCTAACTGATTGGCCTTATTAACTCTAATATAAAGATGATCTTTAAAAGACATTTTGGTGACAAAAACAACACCAAGATTCCATATAGTTGACACTCTTTCAATAATCATAGTGTTGATGAATCCCTTTTGATCAAGGTTCTAGCTCAAGAGAAAGTCATTGATTTAAATTTGAAAGTAATTAAATTAAGATTGTTATTTGTGCACCATTTCACAACTTTATTTAGTAATTCCTGTGACAAGTTTATCTTGAGGAGTTGTAATGATCTCAAACATTTTTAGATTATCGGCAAAAAGAAGAAATTCAACATCCCTTATAATATCACTAACATCATTTATAAAAATTTAAAACGATAGGGGACCCAGGTGGAAACCTTAGAATAAAACATCTATGGGTTCAGAAGTAGCATTTCTTACAGACACATACTGTACACCCAACAAATAATGTCTAAACCATTGAAGTAGAGATCTGTTTATACCAAAACATTGCAACTTGCAGAGGAGGAATGGAATGATTCACTGAATCGAAAGCCTTACAAAAGTCCGTGTAAATAGTATCTACTTGAACATTATCCTCCTTTCCATTGAGAGTAATATATGAGATTGACCTCAATATTTCTTCTACTAATATAACCAAACTGTCTCTCTGACAGAAGTGGACAGATCAAGTAATTCAATCTATCAACAATTATTGATTCAAATAGTTTAGGAATTACATTCAGAATTGTAACTGGTCTATAATTAGAAATAAAACTCTTTTTTCCACTCTGTTGGAAACAGACCTTCAAATAAGGATTTATCAAATGGAACCTTCAGCAATTGGGAGAAGACTTTTACGTTGTTGTTTTTTTTTTTAACAAAATTGTAGGGATCCCATGAGGGCCCATTTTCCCTTTCATGTCAAGCTTTTCAATTTTTTCAAGTTCATCAGAAACACTCGAATCAATGGAGTTCAAAATACAGGGAGATCTGTCAATAAGATTTATATCATCTACCTGACTTAAGTGATAAATATAAAAGGTGGAACTTTTATATTCACATATTTATATAAGGAATAACTTGCAAATCCATTTACAATAGACTGAGTATTTGCATAGACAACTGAACCAATCTTCATGGAGTCCGGCAAACCTCTGCTAATCTTCTTAGAGTTAATGTATTTCCAGATGTTTCTCTTATCAGTACTGATGTGTTGTGCGAGATCCTCTTTAAAACTCGCGAAGTCACCTTTAGCTTGGCTTTTACATTTATATCTAAGATTCGAAAACAAAGTATAATACAGTGGTGAGTCAAAGATTTTGTAGCATTTATGAGCTTCCTTCTTCCTTTTAAATCCTGGTTATACCAGTGAGGAAACTTCAATTTTTTCAAGATCTTTTTAGGAACAAAGAGATCAATACACTGATAAATGTAGAAGTACAATATGGAAATAGAATCAGAGACACAACGATTGGTAGATGAGTATAAAGCATATAAATCACAAAGATATGATTCCATCATTGAGTAGTCTGCATTAGTAAAGGCATAAATTTAATGTTCGTCATAACTATCATTATATGTTGGGGAACACTAATAATTAAAACATAAGGGAGGATGGTAAGCATCAACAGAAACATCATCCTCAGGAGAATGTAACAGTGTGACAAGTGGAATCCGAAAATAGATCAAGCATACCGTCATTCTGGTTACATTAATTTGAAAGAGATTCAAAAAACTTATTGCATCACCTAAAATTTCAGCGCAGGTTTTTTCACGCATTGAAGTATTGTCACCAAAGACTGGGCAGCTTGCAAACGTACTCTTATTCCACTTCACATTTGGTATATTATAATCTCCAAATAATGTGCAATTGACATGATGCTCCAGATCTAGAGATTTTTAAGTCATTGTATACAAAATGAAGATATTGCCTGTTGTTGAAGGCGGAAAATAAACACAGCCAATTGTCACATTCGGGTTATTCAAAGAAATACAAACGAAGAGATGCTCAACACCATTAGAGAAATTAAGCTGAAAGCAGTTATAAATGTTTTTGATTGCTATAAGAGACACCCCCTCCCTCAGAACAACTACTATTGCTACTGTTCCTATCATTCCTAAATTTAACAAAATTATTTAATTTAAATTCAGAACTTAAAATAATATGCCATGTTTCAGTAAAAACTATCATATCAAAATCATCTAATATAAAACTGTATTTCTCTATATCCTTTATCTTTGTATGAAGGCATCTAATATTTTGATATATAATTTTCAAATTGTCCAAACTTATGAATTTTTTTGATATATTAGATTGACTTGATACTGTAAAATTGACAATTTTAGGTTCATCATTAATGTATCTAATTGTTTTAATGTCTAATCTATGATTAAATCAAAGAATAAATGAAGATGTAATAAATACTTGTTGTATATACGGCCTGAGGGTTCGAACCCCTCTGGGAGTGGATTTTTTTAAACTAGCTGGGTCAAATTCAGCCAGTCTGGAGGAAAACTCCAGCCATACCAAGTGCTGTGATCAGTATTTTTCCATGGTTTCTGTGAATAATCCTTGGTGAATGCCATAGCAGCACCCTAACAAATAATCCAGACAGAACTTCCTTGTCTCCTAATCTCCTTATGCACGCACGCGCTTCACTACCACAGTGTCAGCTGCTTGGAGATTGTCCCAGCTGGGGTGGTGCCCAACTGAGGGAGGGAGAAAGACAGTGCAAGCCAACCTGTAAGTTAGTGCTAGAACTCATATCCCAGAGTGGAAAAGCATAGCTTTTTCCCTGGTCATAACATGCACTGCATCTACGGAACAAGTTATGCACGTTGTTAAAAATTTAAAACTTACTTGCTCATTAGTACCTTCTGAATATGTATCAGTGTATGAGGAATAAATAGTTCAGAATAAATTGTGTCCATGAGATTTTTTGTTACTTCACTTAGTGATCCACCTCGGTACATACATTTGTTACCATAATGATTTACCAAAACACTCTTACTCCATGTTTCAGTGTCAATTGATTTTGGCCTCATTGCTATCAATTCATTATATCTTGCATCTGCTTTTTATAAATTACCATTATTTACATTTTTAAAACAGGATTGATATGTTGCTTGTCAAACTCTGTTTCTATGAACATGAAGGAATTTTCATCAAGGTTATCCATGCAATTTGGTGATGTTTATTGAAGAACTCTGCAGTGTAAAGTAATGTATTGAAATGAAACAATAATTCGGAAAATTGAAGTTTACAAGAAGCATACATGTATACCATTATTTTAGAAGAGAAAATGAGCTTTGCGTGTATTGTGTAAAATTTGTACTTAATGTGTGCTGTGTAATGCAGTTGTCATTTCAATATTTTCTTTGCTGTCAACATTGATTGGCTTTCTTGTTCGACAAGTAATTGTCGAGTATTAAGAAGTTACTTCTACATTTATAAAGTCCATCTACTTGAAGATTGACAGATGTGCAGTGAGCTGTCACATAATGTAAATACATACGCAAAAAACTATTGTTGCATGATTATTCTAAGTCTATTTGTTAATTGCAGTAATGATTAATGCATTTTGTTTGTTTGGTGTTTTTTAGTAATAACGGACCGTAGTTGCCGCCTTCTTGCCTTGCGAGGGCTGCTTAAGAAACTTCCTGGGGTAAACTTTGAAGTTCTGAAATTCATTTTCCAACATTTTGTCAAGTACGTATAGTTAACAGAGATTTAGTCTTACTTTTTACCAGTAATTTTGTATATTAATCTTTTACAACTATATAAACAAATCATGAATCGTAATTTAATCATATTTTTACGTTGTAGGTAAAATGTATGTATTTTGTGAGTGAAATGATTGTATTTTCCTCAATCTCCTTACTTTTCTTTTTCCCCTTCAACTCAATAAAAAAATTCTCAATCGCAATCGTGCAATAAAAAAGGACTCAAAGAATCAATGAATTCCAAAAATGTATACTTTAGCTGAAATTTTACCTAAAAATAGCAACAAGATTGATGTGAAAATCAATGCATTACCCATTTTTACAACATAAGTGGGATATATCTCTTGTGAATAATTATGTAGATAATTATAATAATAACAATAATAATTATTATTATTATAATGATGATGATCAAGAAATTCGAATCATGGATCAAAAAACTGAAAACTGCTTACAATGCGTCATGTCACCCACCCTCAAGCTGCTGTACATAGTACAAGTCACTGTATGTGTCACGTAAGGGAGGAGGAAGAGGTCTTGGACATATTGAAGCCTCCTGACGCTATGCAATTGTCGGGATGGGAAAGTATGTAGTCAGTCATGAAGATGACCCGCTTATGAGGCTGGTCATTAAATCTGACCAAAGAATGGGAAACAGAGGCATTGTACATGAAGCAAGAAACATTGCAAAGAAAATTATGTAAGGGCATGGAGAATAACACAGACACTGAACTTCTCATGCCACTTGATATGAAATGTGAGATGAAAAAAATGTTAAAGATATTTTGGAGAGACAAGTTACTCCATTGTCAGCATCTCAAAAGAATAGGCAAGGTACAGTCAATAAATATCAATCATTTATGTGGCTTAAACGGTTAAGAAAGAAGCCACAATTGAATGTAGTAGCTGCTTAATATTAGGCGTTGAGAACACAATGTTGTGATAAAGTGGTTCTGAAAATTTCCCAAGGTAATAAATGCCACATTTGCCAGGAACAAGTAGAAATCATTGATAGTATTGTCTCAGCTTGTCCAATTCTAGCAAAGGCCGAATACTTGAAAATATGCTATAGAGTGTGGTCTGGATCAAATGTCTCTAAGAGAACACATTTCGCATAACCTCCAAAATCAGTATTCAAAATCACATTTATCCTAAATTTATTAATATGAATACATGCTTAAACTATATTTCAATTATGAGAGATATAAAAATCAACTTGCCTTTAAGGAGGGGATATCAAATATTTACTTTCATGTAACACATATATTGTGAAACCACTATCAAACTGTTTGTGATATGAAAATGGTGATCACCTCCTCCACATGAGCAGTTTAAAGGAAATGCAGTGATGCCATTTTATACACAACTTACTTTCTCATCTCTGAGAAAAAATTCATGGGTGAAATATCCCAACTTACCCTGTTTTTTCAATTTATTCTTGTGTTGATATACTCCATTTGGAGAATGTTTTTAAACAAGAATTTAGTTATTAGAAAGGAAAGATCAGCCAGAAAATAGTTCTATCTACCAAATGATTAATATTACTAATTTTATGGTTTACTGGGTGCTTGGAAATAAAGTTTAGAAATCTTCCAGAAAATGATGTCTTTTATACCCAATTTATAATGAGCTTATTATAGTAACACCAAATAACTAAAACATCCAGGAAGCATATTTTACCATTCAGTTACAATTCATAAGTAAATTTCTGATGGCTATGAAAATTGGTGAAACTAATAAGCATTTCTGGAACTTATCTATGGACATAATAAAAGAGGTATCATCCATGTTTTTAATATAATATGTGGTTCTTTTTGCGAGCAAGTAGATTCTGAATTTTCCAACCCCAACTGAGATGACTTGTTTCGATAAATTCCTCATAAACGATTGCATTTATATATGTGATTCAATAAATATCCTTATAACAACTCCAGCTAGAATACACGATCTTGTGGTTGGCGATGGAGCTTGACGGGGTGCTTGGGAGCTTGAGAGCTATGTCGGCAGTAACATAGCTACTAGTAGTGCCTCCTTTGCTGAATAGGTTGAAGGTGAGGGGTCAGACATACTGTACAGGAGAGCCTCAACGGCATCTTTGAACCAGCGTCTGCCTCCATGTGGGGGGAGTGGAAGGTGCTCTTGGTCTCCTCCAGGCCGTGGCGGATTAGAGGGGTGCAAGAAGAAGGAGCCGGGAGGGCCGGTTGGGGCTGAGCTAACCGGGAAGGACAGAAACTGGTTGGCGCCCCAGGAGGCGGGCGGAGGCCCGCACCTTGCGTTTGTCAGCGAAGGAGGCTGCCTTCAGCGATCAGATCAAATCCCGGAGGGTTTGGAAATGGCGACTGGCGATTGGAGGAGGTCGCGATGCCAGGATATAGCCCCCGGGCTAAGTGATCTGTGAACGCGAACTTGCTTCCTGCGAAACTTCCCTTAAGACCTATGAGCAAAACGGATAGTTCAAGAAACGAAATTAATCTTAACGTGCCTTGCTCTACCAATATCCCATACTTGCTCCGAAATCGAGCTAATGTCACTTTGTCGACGTCTGGATATTTGCGATGAATTGAAGATGATGTGCTTTCACTACTCCAAAGCGAAAAATGAGGGCTCAGAATTAGAAGTGTACAAGATATGTAGAGAGCGGTCCATGTCCTTTTTACCATTGTTTCTACAGCACTTCGATGCTATGCTTTCACCTTTTGCTATTGCATAGCCCTGATTGCCTTTGTTATATTGTAAAATGTTCCATTATTAAATATAATTTAGATTTAAATTAAATGTCACTTTATTATAGAATGTTATTGGTATAAATCATGTTTAACATTGACATGTCACATTTCCTTTCGTTTCCCCTAACTATCCGAACTTGTATTCGGACTGTCGTATTTCGTATTCATTTTATGAATTAAATGCCATTGAGATGTCATGGATCGTCTCTTATCCCCCGACCAGTTGTCAATTCATTGCGAACATAGTTTGCAATGAACGTGGCTTTCTTCATGATTCCTTAACATAGTGTTTACATCAGATTTCTTTAACGCCAAACCTTTTAATATAATATCGGTCACGTCACACTTATTTTTATTTTGCGTTTACTTATATACACGACGCAACAGTATGCTTTTTCATCCTATTCGCACACGTATTCTTCTTACTTTGAACTTTGCTTGTTTCACACCATTTGCATTCGTTTTATTGCACTTTTCCACGCTTGGCCTTGTCAGGTCGTCAAACATCAACGCAACGCAACATATCATTGAACTTCACTGGCACATTACTTCGAATATTAACATATTAAATAATATCGCTTGGCACTGATGTAATAAGCGTCCATTTGCCAATTTTAATCTTTTTCGCACACTTATCGCTTGGCTTGGATGTTAGAAGCGTCCTTAGTTTTCAATTACCCCTACAATGAAAGTTCATCACCCCCCTTGCCACGCCTTATTCCACCAATTATATTTTCCTATTTATTTACTATCAACCACCGATACGTTATGACTGACCGAATGAACAATAAATGGGCCTCGGTAGAGAGGAAAGAACTTGAGAAATAATTTGTAAACCGTATGCGATGACTGATTTAAGAATCTTTTTCTCAATTCTATTATTTTGCCTAACTACTTTGTTTTCGAGACTTGTACTGATTGCCAAACGTTTCACATCCTCCATGACGCTTATCAGCTTCCTCCCCTCCCCTTCTCTTCTCTTCACCGCTGCTTCCCGGCGGATCTTCTTTCTTCTCTCGCTGGTGCATCGGTGCTCCCATTCGGAGTTACTGCACCACAAAGCATTGCGATGCGGATTTCAAACTTATTTCACGCTGCATAATCGATTTTTTCGATAGTGACATAGTTTTGCGCCGATTTTCATTTTCTCGATTTTTTCTAACCTCTGCTTTAAGTTCTTCCATTGTGGGGTACTTTTTGGCATCACACGGTTCCTCAATTACACAACTCAACGTGAGTCAACATGACAAGGAAATTGTCATTGGCAAATCCAAAGCTGTTTAAGAGAAAATGGGTTTTAACGTAACTAAATGCGAAACTTGAAGCTCTTTTTCACAAATCTTTTGAATTTTCGAAAAAACTTTATTGAAAGTCATTTCAAGCACTGCACTGCAATAATCTATACTAATCAATGGAAATGTGCATATTAAAAGCGTGAGAGATATTTAAAAAAATACATTTGTGTTATTTTTGAAAAATATAAGAATACAGGAAAATAAATTCTATATCATTTTAAACAGTGCAATTCGCAGTATCCGTACAAAAGATTTAAAGAAATTTGGAGAGTTTTTTTTAATTATTTTTATTTTTTTTTAGAAAATGCCGTTTGAGCTTCTCTGAAAATGCCGAATAGTGAGTTCATTTTCACAGAAAAGTTTCAAATTTCGAGAATCTTTATAAAATAGCATTCTCATGTACTCGTAAATGCAACAAAGTGCCGCTAATGTAAATATTAACGCAGTGAGAGGTAATTCATAATTAATATTTGTCATTTTTGAAAAAAAAAACAAATAAATGAAGCAGGGTGACTAGTATGCCATCTCATCGAGTTCATTTAACACTATCCCTATCAAAGGTTCAAAGGAAAAATTTGGAGCTATTTTTGAGGGGGAAATTATTTGCTTTGATTCTGTTATTTTTTTTAATTGCGCATGATGTACACAATGCATTTTTTTCTGTTTTTTTCTTAAAATTGCGCTTAATGCACGCAATATTGCGCGAAAACTACTAAACTTTTCAAAAAAAATGTACCTCATCTTAAGAAAAGAACTAATTATGGAGAAAAAAATTTATTTGTATGAAAAATTTCTTATCTTCAATTTTGTAGTTTTAGGAAGACGCCGAAAAATTTAAACTTTTGAAATTATAGAAAATTAAGAAGTAGCAGTTAAAATTTTGACCTATGCCATCTTTATAAGTGTATTTTACTCTATTCTTACAAGAAATTTATAGGAAAAATTTGAAGTTATTTTTGAGAATATCCCAAGGGTTTTATGTAAAGTACCCCCGAGCATTAATTAATGCTTTTCAAAATCGCTGTGTCACAAAAAAACGTACCCATAGTTTAGACGCTAGTGTTGTTCACAGAGGGACGTACATTTCGCTGTCAATCGATTTTTCGGCATCAGGGCCCTACAAACGTGGATTCTGTCTGCACCACTGGATAGATGACATTTTTACTTTTTCTCTACTGCGTACGCAGTACAGGGAATATTATGTAATGCTGTGCGAAAAAATGGCGAATTTTCGTCAGAAAGCGTTTATTAGAGGGTCCCGGTAATGAAAACGTGGTTGAATCCAGTCGCTGAATTAAAAAAAAGAAATCATCTGATAAGTGGTGTATGAATAATCCATGCTTTGTGAGTCCCTAATAGCGCAGAATCGATTGATGTCATGACGTCTGTCCGTCAGTCTGCCTGTGAGCAATGCTAGCTGCCAAACCGTTTAGACGATTTTCTTCAAAATTGGTCTTCCCCAATCGCTCTGGCTGACGGCGCGGTCCCTTGACTTTGAAACATATTTTAATTTGGGGAGACTTTACATCAAGCCCCTGAGGAATTTTCAAAATCAAAAAAAAGGCCCCGTCGGTTTAGATGAAATTTGTTGTTGTATAGACTGAAGGACGTTTAAGGAAATGGTGCAGGTCTCATGTTGGATAAAAACCCTGATCATTCGAAAACTGAAGAATCTAAAACCTTTTCGGCGTCTTCCAACAATTACCATTATGAATATAAACATTTTACTGAAGTTTTCGTAAACATCAACGTAACAAACTTTCTTCTCTCCACATGAACTTTACAATTAGTTTCGGTGTCAACAATGCCCCACTCCCGCTATTGAGAGTGCTTGTAGCAGGGACAGCGGCCCCAACTGCCGCGTAGGCGCCTCCCGTGTTGACTGAGCCCTGACGGTGCACCCGCTGCTGTCCGAGCGGGCGGCCGCTCCGCCTGCGCGCGCCCCACCTACAAAAGGCTGGCCACAGCATTGACTTTCTCGCCTTACGAATTTTTCGTAAGAAGAGAAAGTTATATAAACGTGCGCTAGAAAAGGCCGAAATTTCGCTTGAAGAAATCTTGTTGCTGGGCTCTGGTAACGAAGTAGATAAATCCTGTTTCAAAATGTAGGAAAAAAATCATCTAACTCGTGGTGTAGCCATAATTCATGTTTTGTTGATTCTTTATACCGAAAAATCGTTTGACGGCAAAACTTCCGTCTGTTTGTGGTGAACGCTAGCGCCTACACCGTTCATGAATCTCAATCGATCTGAATGATGTTGAGGGTCCTTTACATGAATTATCTAAGATATCCGGGACGAGCCGCCTCCTCGGGGCGTGCTGAGCGCCAATGCGCTGGCCGAAACGTTAGCCACCATGGCAGTGACGCGGCTCGTCCCGGATAGCCTAGATGATACAAACTCCGGCCGCGAAAGCCTACCCAGACGTAGGTCACACGAAACCACAAACACGTTTTCAAAATTTTCACAAAAAAAAAGGGCACCAACTTTTTTGATTAAATTTTGTTGTTCAATAGTGCAAAGAACGTTTAAGGGAATGGTTCCGACCTCATTTTGGTGGACTTCCCCGATTTTTCGAAAATTGCAAAAGAAGTTTTTATGCTGTAAAATTGAAGATAGGGGTCTTTGGCTCAAAGTGTGTTGTACAAAATTAGGTCTTTTAAAAAGGTCATGTACATATTTTTGTAAAAGTTTGTGGCTTTGGGGTAATTTGGGCTTGAACTTCATGAATAGTGTTATTCTAAAAAACGCTCTAATTTTTTTAACATTTTCTCAACACATGTAATAAGAACTGTAATATCTAAGAACTATGGTGCTAGTCCTATTTTCGGTGCTCGTTTTTGTTTTTTTTGTTTGTTTCTTTGTTTTTCGAAAATGAGAAAAAACAATTTCAAAAGTACAAAATTGAAGATAGAGGTTTTTGTCTCAGGCAAATCTGTAGTACAAAATTCCCTCTCTAAAAGATGTAATGTTCAATTTTTTGAAAAAACTCTTAGTTTTTGCGTAACTTTCGCTTAAAATTAGCGATTTTTTTTCTTCTCAAAAACAGCTTCCAATTTTCTCCACATATGTAATGAACTGTAAGAAATATGGTGCAGTCCTATTTTCGGGTTTTGTTCGGTTTTACGAAAATTGCAGAAACAATTCAAAACTACAAAATTGAAGATAATTTTGTCTCAGAAAAAGTGTGTTGTAGAATATTGGCTTTTTAAATAAATAATAAAAATTGTGGTGTTATGGAATGACACAGCCTTTCTCGCAGTATTTACTTTTTGTTAGTCTTTAGTCTAAACTAGGATTTCAGTTGTTACTGATTCTCTTCCCAGATACCTTCTTTGATCGCCCAAATGACATTGTTTTCACACCTTATGCTTATTTATATTATGCAGGTGTAAATCCTATGTGCCACCCAGGTGGCCGAGGTGGCTAGTGGCTAGTTGGTGTTTACGGACTCAGCTCTTCGGATGGGAAGGTAGCTGGTGCGAGTCGTGTTCAGTGAATATTATTTGTCACAATTCTCTGTTGCCGCAGGAAATAATTCATAATTCCAGAAACTTTATTGAAAACCATTTGAAGCAGTTCTAAAAACAAATAGAATTAAGATAAATAAACTGGAAGTGTCTGTAGGTGATTTTCGAATTTTCAACTTCTAAACAATTTTCCATATCTCCTATGGGATTTGTAAAACATCTCGACAAATCAATTGTTGTCTTCCGGCACTTATGATTGATTATGATTTTGTTCTAATGTAGATTCTTCCTTCTGTAATTCTTTGTTATTTATATTACTTTAAATTTATCCTACAATTGAATTATTATCGTGTTCAGAATTAAATTATTTGTTCCGCCTGTCACCGGTTCGATCGATTGGTTGCGTACGCCCACGCCCGCGCACCCCCTCTCCCTCCTCTCTCTCCTTCTTTCTAACTCCGTTCGTTTCAGTTCGATTCGTGAAATTCACCTCAGAGATCTGACTCGTATCTAGGAACTACTATTCTTTGTGAATAAATAAAAAAGTGAAAATGTAATTGTACCGTGCGATGTTTGCTTTGCCGCTGGGTGCGTGGCTTCGTAATATTCCTTAAACTTTGGGTTGAAGATTCCCGCGACTGCAATTGAATCACTAGTCGTATTCACACCACAAATATTATTTGCGTGCTGTCACGGCAGCTGTCACGATAATTTAGCGAACCTCTACTCCGATACCTACTGGCTCCGTCTATCTCCTCTTCCGGTCCTTACTGGACTTTTCACCCACGGCCCCTGCACCACGAAGCCTCTTCCCGTGGCGATCGGGACAACTCCTTTTTTCACCTTATCTAATAATTGTATTTTTCCATGGAAATTTCCCGTCGTTTTCTCCCTATCGGCTGCTTGCAACGAAGTCATCAGCTCCTCTGCTCCATCATCTCCAAAAGTAATCATGGCGTTAACATAAAAGACAGGACTACGTCCATAAGCGGACTTGTTCACAATACGTTCGCATAAGCATAGCACGTAAGACGTTAACTTAAAAGCTTCAAGCTTTTATGCTTATGCTTGAGTAACACATACGAAATGAATCAATCACAGTACGTTAACTCAAAATCGAGAATCGAAATAGGATCGAAGTCGATAGACGAACTAACACCATGTATTAGGGCGTTTGTGCACTATCGACCTTGTGCGCATGCGCAGTTGACGTTTCGCACCACTGCGCAGAGTATCGATAGTGCTGCCGCTATGGCGTGGGCATGGCACAAACCCCCTTCTTCCACCAAGCCGCAATGTATCATACCACAGACGCAGTCGATACTTCGAAATCGATTCTTGTATTCAACCAATAGTAAACTAGAATGTCTCACGGCCCATAGAAATTCTTATTTTGCGTGCGTTCCTGTTAGGCGTGAAAATGTTAGTCTATCACTTCTGTTAATGTTTACGTGCGAATGCTTCCGCTCCCCCTGCGCGGCGCTCTGTTTAGTTACGCCTTCGCACGAAACATCTTTCTTCAAAATCCGCCAGTGCGTTGACGCGTCTTTGCCAACAATGTGAAAGGCGCTGAATACCATCAGCTGTGTGATTCGTCGATGCGCAGTTCGGATCCCACACTTGGGCGGCGGCGTCTTCGGTGTTGGAATGTGATGAAGTCGCGCGGCGTGCGGAGGGTGTTCCAAGGGGTCCGACCCCTGTCGCCGCACAATTTTGTCACCCACATCCAATTTACATCACATTGTGTAAATAATAAGGCGACTTTTGCGAAACCTTCGGGCGATTTCACCAACCTTGATGAGTAGCTTTGACAGACATCAAACCACTAACTGCGCGTCAAGCGCCTTCTGTGCGTTTCACCTGATGACCGTCAAAATACTCGTCAAATTGTGACGGACAGCTGTCCTGCCGTCAAAGCCCTGCCGACTCGTTAAACCGCTGATGTGAGGTTATGGCAAATCAAATGCGTACATTATTGAATTGTATTAACCTAGTTATTTTACTATTTTGCTGTTCAAGTAGGTCGTGCGAGATAATTTTAATGCTTAACTTTTGTATATTTAGGAACCATGGGTCCAGAACAAGCAATTATGTAAAAAAAAAATAATAATTGGACGATCGTCAGTTCGTTACGGGATTCAGAATATCGACGGCGGCGTCCCTGAAAAATTCAGAAGAAATAAAACCGCGTCTGGAATATTCCACAAAGAGAAACGAGCTTGTAACACCCATTCACACTAGTTGGTAGCTTTAAGATTTTTTGCTGCAGGACATTTCCTCCAGCGATTGCAATGGGATTTTATGATTCACAGTATACCAGAACAAGGTATTCTTTCATTGAATTGAATTGATGTCTTATTTTATGTGGCGAGACTCGGGCCATCTGGCCCGCTCTTCCGTCTGTCCACGCAAATTTCGCTACGCTCCTTTCACCAACTAGAAAGGAGGTATTTCTTGGGCGACGAAACAGGCGATTTGAATTTTGCTCAGATGCGTCATTTAGGCTTGAGGATCTTTTGCATGCAAGTAAATCTACTAACATGGGACAGCCGGCTTTACTTCCCCTCCGAAGGAAGGCGTACGAAGGGTTTTCTCGCCCTTAAAAATCCACGACTTCGATCGGGTGTGAACCTGCCAACTTGCGTACAACAGTCCGATACGCTAACCGTTACACCATCGCCGCCACCATGGCCGCCGCTGGTACCATCGTGTAAATAACAATGCCGCTTCTTTTACGAATCCTCTACTGCCACAGTACGTGGTATTTCCACGGGCGCCGAAGCCTAACCAATAAGGCAAGATTTTGGTTTAGAATAGCGAACTTTCCTGGAGATATGCTCGATAAACTGCACACATGTGCCAACTATATCTCCGGGGAAATGAATTAGAACGATTGAGGTATCGAAAAATGTATTTCTTAGTAAATATGCGTTCTGCTTTCCGCCTACGGATATGTTTACGTATTTTGAGGATAATTCCGTGTAGGCTTTGGCCTCGGACGGTATTTTCTTCTGTCGTGCTCTGAAGACGGTAAAGCGTTGAAGAGTGAGCGCGATCCGTCTTGCGCGGGAGATCGAAGATTCTTTCGGAAAGTCCCAAGCGATGAGCGCATCGAGAAGAGAATTGAAACGAAGCACATTGCCCTACCCTACCCTTAACCTCTAGAAGGAGGGCTCCACCATGACCGTTTTGCGGCTGAGAGTGAGGAGGAACTGCTTTCCTTTATCAAGACCGAAGGTGCCACCGAGCTGTTCTGGATCAAGAGAGCGGAGAAAGGGAGAGAGATCTCCACATCACTCAGATCCTGACGTTCGACCTCCCAACCCTTCCAGAAAGGATCAGCTGCTTAATCTACACTCCTCGCGTGCGGCGGTATGTCCCGAACCCATTGCGCTGCTTTAAATGCCAAAGGTTCGGCCATACGCAACAACATGATATGGCAGAAAGCCCAGTATGTGTTAAGTGTGACAGGTGAGAACATGGAGGAGAATCCTGCGCTACAGCTTTGCACTGTGTGAACTAGGAAGGAGGCCATGCGGCAAATTGCAACAAGTGCGCTACCTTTTTAAAGGAGAGAGATCCAGAAGATCTGAATGAGCGAGGTGTCCTTTCTCGAGGCCAGATGCCGTTACATAGCGAGAAACCATGCAGATCTCTCTCTGTCTTTCTCCAGTACAGTGATGAAGCGTGCGAAGGCTGCTAAACCGAAACTCCAAACCTTTACCATCTATGTGTGAAACACCTTGTCAGGTCTCCCTTAAAGATTTGACTGAAATCACCTTGAATCCTTGAGATTTGACAGAAAACATGTGCAGCAACACTGCCCCAATTCGCGTGCCAACGAAATCGGGTCCAAAGCCACCAGATCTCGGTCAGCCAAAGCTGGCCAGCAACTATAACAGAAGTCAGGGCGACTTTGCTGTGGACGAGGACCTGCCTATATTGGTTTACTTAATAAATTCATCTCTATCAGTATTCACTTTCCAAGAATCCCTAAAAATTAGTATTGTAAGACCATTTGCAAAGAATAATAATACACATGATGTTAGCAATTACCGACCCATAACCCTAACTTCAGTATTTGGCCAACTCTATGAAAAAGGTATTTTAGTTAGACAATTGTTTTCTACAATCAAATAATGTCCTTAACAAATCACAACATGGCTTCAGGAAGGGCTTCTCCACCACCACTGCTGTTGTGGAATTCATACATGAAACCGTTGGAAATTTGGAATCAAATAGGAAAACAGCAGGTATATTTATTGTTCCTGCAAAGTTATTTGACAGTGTATCTCATGAAAAACTGTTGACAAAACTAGATTATTATGGAATAAAGGGTACAGTTAATGACCTCATTAGATCATACCTCACAGGATGAAAGCAATGTATAGAGATCTTCTGGCAATCAGAAAATTTCTTATCCAAAGTTAAATCAAAGTTACTATTGCCACAGGTGTTCTGCAAGGATCTGTGCTTGCTATTTCTAATATATGTTAATGATATTCCAAGCTCATCTGATTTCTCTATAATTTTTTATGCAGATGATACAACATTAATAAGCCGTGGAAAAAATCTTTGTCATCTAGAAACTAATCTGTCTGAATCATTAAAATCCAATGAATCAGTGAATCAAACTGATTGCCATACGTTTTTGGGAATATTCAATCTAAACCTAACTGATAACAAACAAATGGACACACTTTGTAATAAAATAAACTCCAATATATTCCTCTTGAGATACGTTTCCTGATACCTGGATACAGATGCACTTCTTTCAGTCTATTATGGGATAATCTTTTCCCAACTTCAATATGGTATTGAAATAAGGGGAGGTACGACACAAACAAATATGGATAAATTAATGGTCCTACAAAAGAAATGTATCAGAAGCGTTTTTAAACTGAATCCAAAACAGTCCTGTAAAGATTTCTTTATTAAATATGAATTTCTGACTGTTGTAGTACTTTACACTTACAAAGTATTACTACTTTTAAGAAATAATCGGAATCAATATCTTGTGAGTATCACAGGATACACACTAACTAACAAAGATCCGTTCTACATTGCTGCCCAGATTATTAATAAACTCCCAGTTAACATAAAATCAGCTGATAATATATACTTCAAAACATTGCTTAAATATCACATTAGTGAGTGTCCATATAAGATATCTGAATTGCTTTAAATTCTCTGTAATTAAAAACCATATACCACTTCAAGAGTGACCACTCTGTACCAACCTTTCAGTTCAATAAGGCGATGTACTAATTAGTAATGTAGTAAAATATGTAATTTTATATCAGGATATTGTAAGGACTTACAATTATTATTAACATCTAAGGTATTCAGGCTATTGAAGTAAATTAATCAGTGATTGTAGGATTACTCACTTTAATTGTAAGTCAGTACGTGCAATATGTATCAGTATGATAATCTGCTAATGTAATGTATTTTTAAGGTAATTTTAATGTAATGTAGTGTTAATGTTATTTTTAATTTGGTAATGAGATTTTCTATAGTTCAATAATGTAAATTATTTTAATGTTTATTATGACCAGTCGCATGCTTTATTAATCATGAAATTTATCATGTAAACTTTTGAATTATTACCAAATGTTATGTAATTGAATTGAATTGAATTTGTGTTATTAATATAATTGTTTATATTAATCAATTGTATGTATTATAACATAATTTATCAAGATAATGTAAACTTATTAAATTATTGCTGTAAGTAAATGTTAAATAATGTGACTTACACAATAACTTATTGTAATTTTAAATAATTTGTAGACAGACTTTGCATGACACTTTCTGTAAGTCTATAAGTAATAAAATATTATTATTATTATTATTATTATTATTATTATTATTATTATTATTATTATTATTATTATTATTATTATTAAGATGAGACGTTGCGAACACGATATCGTTCGATGCTTCATCGATAATATCGATAAAGCCGCTATCAAAATTTTCCAAATGCCGCATCTGCCAGAAACTAGTAGAAACCATTGATGACAGCTTGTCCAATTCAAAATGTCGTAAGGAGGGAGAACCGTCTGATATTCGAGTTTGGAAATTGAGATGAATCTAACGTGTGGTGTAGAGACACCTGTCGTCCATGGGGATCGTTATCGGAGCTGTCGAGGGCAAAGTGAGCCCTCGTGGGAATCTCGAGGGCTTCCTTGATCCGCGTGGGCCGCGTGGTCTCTTGCAAACGGAAGTCGTGGCTGGCTTCCTGTGCATGGACCGCTACAGCAGAGCGTTGTACGTTGTTGTGCTCTTGGTGCTCGCAGCTGCTTGGGGCGGGATAAACACCGCCGTTTGGACAGGTGGCAATTGGTTCTGGCAAACCCGAACCGAAGTTTGAGCTGGCTTTTCATGCGCCGTGCCCACGGCGGCAGCCAAGAGCAAGAATGAAAGAAGCAAAAAATAGTCTTCATATCAGCTTATGCCTGGACTGGGTCCTTCATGTCCAACGATCATTTTGGGGATTTCAAACACGGAACAGAATGATGTAGAAGTATATATTCTTTTGTAATGTAGAATGCATTTTTGAATGTGCGTATTGTTTATGCTTTTAACTTCACTAGGGACTTTTTTATATAGTGTATTGCCTTCTACAATGGTACTTTTTTGAAAGAGTAATGTTCCACTCTGAGAGGCATGCATCTTTCTTTTTTGTCTTGTATCGTAGTTATGTATTTCATATATTCGTTCATGAGAAGTAGTAGGATTTGTAATTTTTTGAACAAAGGCTTACAGGACTCATGTTTGTGTTTGTCATTGATTTCAATATTACTTTTTAGATGAAGAAAGTGTGAACTTTCTAGAAGAAAATGATTCCATATTTTAGATGTGAATTAATATTTGCAAAGTAGACAGTTCATAGTGTGGCGTCATACGGGTGTAATCGAACACAGACAAGAGTGGTTTGTAAAACAGTAGATTTATTAACAATCTAGACCGTAGTCTCAATTTAAGAACGGTTACCACACCGCAACATACCACCGATGTTCCCTGTATGAAGCCGCTCTACTTTGAGACCATCTATGCGTCTCGTAAGTCACGACAATGAATTGCCGGCCCCTCGCCCTAGTGCACCTACACGCACAGACACGCGCTTCACCTGTCGCCGACGCCGCTAGAACAAGAAGACTGGGGCCTCTCTCAACTTTGTGCAGTTTTGTGAACGCACTAAAAGTGCAATGCGCGTTCACGCCACCGCGGTGTGACCATTCCTACCCTTACGGGCATCTATGGCCTATCCTGTAACATAAAAAAGAGAAACAAAGGTCAGAAACGACTTTAGCCTACCGGCGCGCGCATTGCGTGTGTTTTAATACTGCGTTATTTATGTTTCAGTCCCACTTCTCTGTTTCAGATTGCTCTTACTCCAGAAAGTGTTTCGGTCGCTTATACTTCGCCCTTTGATCGGGTTCGTATAAGGCGACCGCGGAAATCAAATCATTTTCCGAGTCAGCCGCTTTCTCAAAAAAGTTTTTAACTATATTTTTAATGTGAGTTATTAGCAGTGGCATTGAAGTTTCGCGATGTAAAGTTTCTATACGAGCAAATCTAGGGGCGCAGAGGGCGGCCCTGAGACACTCGTTTTGAACTACTTGCAGTTTGTTCAAATATGAAGTTGCTGCAATTGCCCAACTCGGGCATGCGTAGTCTATTTGCGGCCTAATTATTGCTTTATAAAGCGTGAGGCAGTTTGCCGTTGACAGTTTGCTCCGCTTGTGAAACAAGCTTCGCAATCTGCCTCTGGTCTGCCGCGCTTTCTGTCGCACGTTTTCTATGTGCTTTGCAAATGTCAAAGAGCTGTCTAAAGTAACTCCTAAATATTTGACATAGAAGACTGGGGCATTGTTCTCATGGCCTTATATAGGCCCTTTTGGCTCTACCCGCCGCCCCCATTGCCTCCTCCCCAAAGCCGCTCTGGGTCCACTACGTCCACGGAAAGTCCCAGTGCGTCATCACTCCGCCCTTTGTTTAACATCGGCGGTTTGAGCGTGGCACGACGCTACAATAGCGTTTCTAAGTTGGAATTTTGACTTAAATATATAGATGGCATTATGTGACTTGGTAAGCTTGTTATTTCAATCTGTGATTTGAGATTGTAGATCATCTTGAATAGTCAATCCAAGGAAAGTTGTTTTGGGGTCTATTTTTACAGGCATGTTTTTATGATTAATTGTGCTGCTGGCTTTTGTTTGGGGAGTGGATGCCTTAAGTTGAGGGTGACAGTTCTACTGGTGTTTATGATGAGTTTATTTTTCTGGAACCATTTTACTAGTGCCTCAAGAAGTGTTTGTGCTTCTTTTTGTAGTTTCTTGGGAATTTGCTTTAATAATGTTTGTACCATCTGGTAATTTTGCTTCTTTTGTATTCAGGGTATGTCATTGATGTATAAAATAAATAGTATTTTGCTCCTTGCTCCTTGTGGCACTCCAAAATTTATCACTCTAGGTTGGGAAAAATGGCCCAAAACCTTTTTATCTCTATCACGCTTGATTGTGACTATTTGACAATTAGAAAATTAAGATTTAACCCATTGATGTTGCATTGCCTCTAATTCCCAAAGTTTCAAGTTTTGATAACAATATGTGATGGTCAGTGATGTTGAATGCTTTTAATAAATCAAGAAACAAAATGATGGGAATTTCTTGCTGATCTAGAGCGACAAGTTCGTCATTTAGAAACATGAAAATAGCTGTCTACAGATCTGCATCCATGTTTCTGAATCCATGTTGGGCCTCTTTCTAGAACTTTTGAAAATCCAGATAGTAATGATATTGGTTTGTAATTCATGAAATCGTGAGTGTGCCTTTTTTATTAGTAGTTTAATTTTTGCTGTTTTAAGAATTTTTGGGAAGATCCCTGTCAGTAAGGAGTGGTTACAAATGTGAGTGAATAGTTGTATAATGTATGTTGCAATATGTTTAGTGAGGGTGTCAGGGATATTTTCCAGTCTGGTAGAGAATTTGCTATTCATTTGATTTATGATTTTTAATATTTCTGCAGGTGATATTTCTGTGATATATATGAAGTTTGGTTTCAGATATTTGACTGCCTATTTATTTTATTTAGAGAATTGTGATAAATGAATATTCCTCAATTTCGGAAAAATGTCTATTGAATGTTTGCTACATCTCGAGGGTTATGCAGAACATTATTTTTGCCGTGAAGTTCAATGTTCCTAGTGTTTCTGTTTTTAGAATATTTTTCACAATGTTCCACATTGCCTTTGTTTTGTGCTTTGGCAATGCGTTGATCATTCATTAACAGTTTGGCCTATTTAATTACTTTCTTCGAAATACTTAATTATGTTTTGTAGTAAGCAATGAAGTCAGAACTACATTTGTGGTGAAGGATTGTTTCATGCATGTTTCATTTCCTTTCACTTGATGTTTTGAGTCCTTTTGTTATCCATTATTTGTGGTTTTTTGCTTTTTATTTTCTTTAGTGACTGTGGGAAAACAGTCTTGAAATAATTTTGTAATGTGTTTATGAACAAGTTCAATTTGGAATTTGTGTTTGTTGCTTTGTACACCTCATCCCAGTTTTCTGAACTTATAAGAGTTAAATTTGTAAAAGTTTTCAAGAGAGAAGTTGTGGGTTTCTCTATCAAGCATTTCCTTAATATCTTCTGTGTTCTTTTCAAGTTTGAGAATTTGCACTGTGTTGTCTCTAAAGTGTGTGTTGAATGTAACAATGAATAGTTGCAATTATTTGTATATATTATTATTCGATCAATGGCGGTACTACAGTTTATATTGAAATCACCGCTTCATATAATTTGTAATTTCGGCATCTTTTAAGTTTAACAAAAACAACATCATAATATTGAAAGATTTTCAAGATTTGCTGGATTATTTAATAGCAAATTTATCATTTATTAGCTTCATCCCTTGATATTTGTTTATAATGTAGAAACAATAATGTTGTACAAAAGTAATAAAAAACAAAATTGAACTTACGTATAATTGACAATTTTTTCTATATGATCTATTTTTAATTGGACAATTGCCTGAATTGAAACTAATAAATAAAATAAAAAAATAGGAATAAAATAATTGGATGTTATATTAGTGTGTGCAAAATTTGTCAATGTGTGGCTTCTTGAACTAAATTGCTATTTTATCTCTTTCTGTATTCTAGGGTTTCTGAAAATTGCAAATTAAATAGCATGGACTCCAAGAATCTCGCAATCTGTTGGTGGCCCACGTTATTACCTATTGAATTCAGCGACATGGGACGATTCGAGCAGATGAGACCACATTTAGAAGATATAGTTCAGACAATGATCGACCAATATCCATTTTTGTTTTGTGGAAAGGAAGCTTTTGTAATGGTTTGAGATTTGTTGTGAGGTGTGCTGTGTTTTCAGGAGAATTCCCAATGTTATGGATATACATATATATACATATATATGGATATATATATAATGAGCAAGAGTGCTTTTCAGAATGAAGTTTAGTGTTCTATATATTTGTTATTAAATTGTATGCTACTGGTCCATGTATCTATGATACACCGTAATATTAATATTTTCTCCTTACCATGCCCAGTCCACCAGGTTTCTGGTTGGTTGTTGGGCAGCGACATGTTTTGTAGTTGCAGCCTCGCCTATTTTCTGAATGACATTTGTGCACGCACATTATAAATGAAATGTTAAGCAGGTCTGATTTTTTTAAAATAGTTTTTGTGTAGTAGGTTTAGTGTTATTGGACAGTGTTGTGATAGTAACAATCTTCAAGAGTTGTGAACAAAAGGCTTAGTGTGTGTGTGTATATATATATGTATATATATGTATGTATATATGTATATGTATATATATATATATATATATATATATATATATGTATATATATATATATATATATATATATATATATATATATATATATATATATATATATATATATATATATATATATATATATACATATACATATACATATATATGGACTGCTGTTTCAATGAGCACAGTGCCAATAAATCAATTGTGGTGCGTAATGTACAGATGTTGCATTTTCTCCATTTTGCGGACTAGTGTCATAATTCAAAAACATCAATTCATAAACCTCTCTTGCATGCAGTCAGTTATCTCTAGTTTTTATTCTTCATAATTAATTTTACCCTTGAGTGGTATAAAAAAACTTACATATACACGAGTTCCATGAGATAATATGAATTGTATAGGGTAAAGGAATCTGGAAGTAAAATTTTCAACAATTTTGTAACTTCATTTTTGTTCAGTTGTGGACTCTTGATTATTCAGAAGAAGAGTTTCCTCCAGGTGGAAATTTCTATTCGAAGCTCATTTCAAAGGAATTGCTACATCATGTTACATAGTATAATACGCACTGATATTGAGTTTGTCAATGGTAACCAGTATTACAATATGTAAAGATTATTCTAAATTTATGTATATTTGCTTTCCTCCCATTGTTGATACAAGTTATTGCAGAATAATGAAAAGTTGTTTCTTGAGCCTCATCATGTCTTGGAACATATCACTTGTCATGTCCAATGTGTTTTATTCCTATGAGAAATGTCCAGTTCGTTAACGGCTTTGTTAACTCTGTCTTATTGTTTCTCCCACTCAGAATCTCAACCTTTAGTTGTATGATATTATATTTTCCTGTGTATAAATTGTTATAATACTGCAAATGCATTGTGAGCGAAAGCCCTTCAAGGAATATGGAAATAGCTTGTGCAAGTAAAAACATCACTCTTGCATAATGGTACTATGTTTATTTGTGATATTTTTGCTAAGAAATAAATTGCAATAAATTAATTAGAATATTGCTCCATTCAGCTAAGTGTACCTTTTCACTGGTGCCTGCATTTTTAATTTAGTAAATGCCATGTTGTAAATTTTTTTCATTATTTGCTGTAAACTATTGTATAAAGAATAATTTTATTAATCTTATAAATTGCCATTTGAATGTACAATTAAATTTTTTAATCAAAGAATTTTATTTTGTATTATTTTATTTTCTTGCTTTTTATGTTAACATTAGATTTAATTTACTTAAAATTGAAAGACTGAGTTATAAATAAGTAAATTTTGTGAAGCATAATTGAACCATCAGGAGTAGACCTAAGATGTTTTTATTAGGTTTTTGGTAGTTTGGTGCTTTGTTCACATTGCTGTATAGAGTTTTATGTAGTTTCATGTGTAATGTAAAAATGTTGCCAGCTCTGTGTACTCTATGCAGAATGTTTTCATGAAGTAGTAGAAAAGATATTGAATTTTCTTATATATTACAAAAAACAAATCTTGGAAGACAATAGGGACTAATAACCCATAATTATACAATAAAAATTTGCATGACTCTTGTCAAAACCAATGGTTTTATAGGTGGTGAGTAGCTTTCCATTCATACCTATAGGACTTGATTTCTGTGACAAGAACAGTATGCCACATTAAGATTTACTTGAGTTTCATGAAATTTTGTAAAAAAAGATATAAGGAATAATGTGGTTTTCTGAAAGATTTGGGGAAAGAAAACCGACTGAATTCTAATAAATGCTTAAAGTGTTGATAGGACTTTAGTCTGTGTCGGTCACATCAATGGCTTCTTGTATAATGCAGTTAGCCATGCTTAACTTTGGTCTGGGCTGTACCTGTTGGAAAATAAATGGCCATTGGCACTAAATAGCTTTAATTTTTTTTGAAGTTTGTAGTATTATCTGAATTTAAAATATTGTTTCCTTATCTATAAATGGAAATAGTAATAATTTTACTTCAGATTTAGAGCTTGAAATTATTAAGAATATCTTGTTGGTTTGTAGTTTTTATTGTTGAACTGCATCTCATCTTTGAAACTTATGTTACACTTTTGTTCGTATTGTATTCTGTTAATTGTGATCAAAAAGTCATTCCTAAGGTTATGATATTGACCTGCTTAGGGTTTTTAATTGGTGAATTTAATTAATACATCATTTTTGAAAAATATGCAGCTCCCTTAACTTACAATTAATTTTGTCTGTATTGGAAAAGCAGTGCTTGAAATAAGTTGGCAAAGGTCTCTTGACTACATCTTAAACATATTTTCATTACTTTGCAGTTGCATTACAATTCAAATATTTCTTTAAATTGAAAATAAGGAAGGATCACATGGAAACTCTGTAATCCTGAACTTGAAACAAAGATAAGACTAAAATTGACTTATTAAAATTTTCATTCAGTATTATTTCTTAAAACGTTACTACTACTGATAATTTGCTAATCAATGTTATAATAATTTTATGAAAATTATTTGTTGCAAAAGTACCTGTTAACTTTACTCATGATATTCTGTTTAAAGACTTTAAGACTTGATATCATTATTGTCCCATGTTAGTTATGGCATAATATATTTGCTTCAGAAATTCATGTATTACAATAGCATGAATATGAAGAGTTGTTCATGTGTGTGCATTTGAAAACCTTTCAGTGTACTTCTATGTCCTTTATTGTGTTTATTATACTATAATTACACATGTCACAGGGAAAACATCTTTCCATCAGTTTATTGATGGTATTATTATGTGAAAGTCATATATTCATAAATAGTTTCTTATTTGTCTTTTTCTCAAGCACTGCTAAACCAATAAATAAACCCCACTAATGATACAACAGCATTTTTTATTTTAAAAAAATAAACAAATTTATTAACTAGTAAGTTATATTAGCATGTGAGTATCTGAGTGTTATTTATTCCTTTACTATTTATGTGCTCATGTTTCACATTCCAGTCAGGTTGAGGCATCATTCAAAAGACAGAGGGGGCATCAGTGGGGCTGCTTCAATATAGACGTGGAAGGATTCTGTCTTGCGAAGATGTGGGTAATATTTAAACTTCTTGCTCTTGGTCAAACTTGTTTTTCATTTCTACATTTATTGGATTTTATTGTGAAAAGATTCAATATTTATCAAAGTATTTAAATTTTTTTCATTAAAAGCTGTGCAACAAATATCAACCAAGTGCTCACCATTGAGTTTTAGAACATTCACCATGCAATGTAATTATTGTAATACCTTTTTCATTCCATTCCCAAAGCAAAATATTTAATGAAAACACCATTTCAAGTTCTATTTGCCATTGCTCTGTATACAGCCTATCTTCAAAAATGAATTATACCTTGGAGCATTATTCAGTAATAAGGAGGAAGTTTTTCCACTTTAAACTTTACCTTAAGACTTGAAGTAATTTGTTTCCATTACTAACTCGGTTACCCGCTTTTGGTTTTGAATTAGTTGTGTCTTGGTGACTGAAATTTGATAAAGTCTGCAGTGTTAATTTATGCTTGCTGTGTGCAACTGATAAAGTAGTAACATGAGCAGGAAGTTGTCAAGTGATGTCCTTATTCTTTTCGTGTCTTGGTCTTTTTACAGTTAAATTTATCACAAGTCACATGTTATATGTATTTGGCTGTTTATATTTGTGGTTTATTTTCATGTGGTTTATTTTGTTCTTATTACGTGCTTTCCTCATGTTGAAAGTATAAGTTAAATAACATAAATGTGCATATGTTTGCCACTTTTTGTCTCGGTACAAATCAGTGAATTAAATGATGGTTTGAGTACTTGTAGCCTTGTCCTTTTGTGTATTTGTGAAAGTGGAAATTACATACTTCTGTTGCGCGAGTCATACGTAAAAGCAAGTTCATTGTAGTTTTCTTTCCCTGCTATTTTATTTTACTCTTCCTGGTGATCACAGGCAGGTGTGTGTGTGTGCTTGCTCATAATTTGCATATTTATAAATAGATACTCTTTGAATGTATGAAATCAAGCTTGTGACAAAGCTACTGTTATATGGTAAGGAGGTTTTATTTAGACTTAATACCAAATTATCAGTAATTAGTTGAAAGGAACAAGGCTAAATGTTTTGTTGTAATATTTTAATGTGTATCAGCTGCTAATTTTATAGAATGTTACAAATGAACGTATTGTAGTGTAAATGTTAATTTATTCATGCTGCCTACCATAAATGTTTAATAGAGTATTATTGCTTGTTCTTTCTCCATCAAACAATAGGTCAAAGGGAATTTACAATCAATTATTGTACGGTCAGACACTCACAAACTCATCAATTGTCAATTTTGAAGGACATCATTATCTTTCAAATTGTGAATAAATGATGCAGTAGAAAGAACTACCTGATGATGTAAAATTGTAACTAAAATACCATCTAATTATTCTACTCATTTGAGGAAGTGTATCATTCCTGTGTTGTGATTTAATCCTAGTTGTAGATCACAACTTTGAATTGTTGCCAAGAGTTTTTTGGAAGTTGAAGAAATCATGCATGTATAATGCTGTGGTGATTAATGATTGTTTACTAGTTCATTGGCTTTGCGAGAAATAATGATGGCTGAAATTTAGTGTGCTTGATATGTAATGTGTACAACTTGTTTGATGGGTTTTTTATCATTAAATTGTTTTCAGCATATGTAATTCTTTGGGATGGTGATTTCCAGAATACAATAAGCTTGATTCTGTGAAGACTAGGAGTGAAATTATTCAGTAAGGACAGTGACTGCCAGAATAATATGATTTGTCAGTTTTGAAACAGTCTAAATGTTCACAAGTCATTTTGGAGGTCGCTGTATGTACACATTTTCACTTTTCATATTACTGTAAGCTTATATATGAGCCTTGTGATACATGTTATTCTAAGTCAAAAAAAATGGTGTACATGTGATTATTATTTAATGTTAATATAGCACTGATGAAATAGATAATAACTCTTCCACACTAGGTACATTCTACAGTATTATCCATAAATTCTGATTATATTTTTTGTTTGTTTTATACAAATAAAAAGTTTACAGTTAAAATTCTATTCTTTAATAATTAAAAAAATGATTTATTGTCTTTAATATTGAAGTTCCTGATGAGTGGTTAATACAACTTACGATTAAATCATTGATGCTTGAGGAACTTCAGAAATACCCCAACGTGTATTTTCAGAAGTGCAAATATAATTGTCAGTCTTGATGAATCTGGCCATGTGCAAAGTAATCAAAACGTCCTCATTTTGATAAAAAAATATTATTTATTATGTAAGTCTGGAAGTAGAACATTGATTATATTGTGTCACTTTAAATTTGCACTTTTTTCTGTGGGTTTACTACATTATTTTGTCTTTTTAATAAATCTGTGTTATTAAACATCAAGATACATCATCTCTTATTGCAGTCATTATGAAAGTTTTTATTTGTGAGTTTTCTCATGCCATCTAAGTGAAAGATTGATATTCTAATACGGCAGTTTAAGAAAGAGAAACTGTAATATTGAATCCAATAAAAGCTGCCAATTAACATTTTAGTATTTTTGTTGTATTGTATATTATTCAAGGTAACTTGAACTGTAGAGTAGTTCCTAATCAGGTTCTTGAATTCATAGGAACTTGTATATACATAAGTGTGACTATGGTTTATACAAACGCACGTACAAACAGTAATATAAAATCAACTAAACTTCAATGTAATTATGTTTTACTTAAGTGAAAATTGATAATAGTGTACTCTTACAGTGAAACCTTTTTAATGAATCGCTATAGTGTTCTTTAGTGAGACTAAATAATTACAAAGGAAATATGACAAAATAAATAACTTCATTACTCTTGAATGTGTGTGCAGAGAGCATGTGAAACAAAGATCTTATTTCAGTGCTGTGAATGAACACTATAAATATAAATAATACTAAAAAAATATTTTCAATGTGTCCATTTGAAATGTGAGATGGAAAGTACTTCAACAAAATGTGTAAGAATTTTTTTGCTATGATCAGCTGTGCTGAAGCAGTGTACATTTGCCTGGAGCTTCATTAAACTTTGGTGCATTTTCCAGACTTCATAGTTTCCTTCTCAGTGAATTTCCATTATAAATTTGATATTGTCTAGAGACCTATACACATCCTAAGAAATCACTCCTTTATTTTGAGAACCCAAAAGTAAGAGACTGTCTTCTCTGGATTCAGTTTCTCTTGCACTGGTGAATGTGGCGTTTCTAAACGGTTTCCTCCCCTTTCTTAATCATATTGTTTCAGAACCATTTTTATATTGTTTTGAGTTGCGAAAAATAAATATCAAACTTATCCTGGATATTTACAGCTTGCAAGTTGTCCAAAATATGAAATAAAGAATATTTTGAGATTAAAGTAGAATTTATGTATGAAGGGAAGATACATAGTATTCATTGTATTTTACAGTGACTTATTTATTGGAATGCCTATCAATTTGGGAACATTAAACACATTATTGATTTTTAGATTGAGAAATGTTCAAAGTAATATAAAAAATTAATATTGAAAACTGCATTTGTGCAAAACAATGAAAAATAATGGGGCAAAATTTAACCTACTATTTTTTTCTTTCCTTCTCCTTCCAAAATTCAATGAAGTGTAATAATCCACCTCATAAATTAAAAAAAATCTTCTTAAGTATTGCAAGAAATTAAATTGCTCTCGGCATTAACAAAGTGAAGCTGAAAGAAATATACGAGGCATGAGGAGAAAAAGTAGTACGAAAAATGTACATGAATTTTAATCGTTTCTCATGGACAGTTTTAATTTTTGCAAATATAAAGTTAATAACAGACCCAAATAGAAAATCGTGAACTGTACACATTTTGTCGGGAAAGAGGCAGTAATTTCATGAACAGAATAGTTTTTCAAAGTATTATGCCGGGAATTGAAAGAACTATGAAGAGGCCTATTTTCGATTACATACTGGTTTGAAGAATTTGTATTTAATATGCTGACGAGGTTTGACATCTTCCACCCAATTAATTAATGTGATTGAGCATGTCAAGGCAAGTTTCTAGTTTACGGACAAGTAAATCGAGCAAAGACGCTTTCGTTTTTGACATATGAAGGAAGTGCAGCCCATTCTGTCCATGAAAATAACTACCACGGAATTTTCACAATTATTTTGCTCGTAGCAAGCTGTGAATGTGTAATTTCTGTCTCGCTCGTGCTTCAAACGTCGAATTAAATGCAGTGTCCTGTGACGTACTGGACCGGGACGCGGTTGTCCAATTGGAAGCTTCGTTATGACTTAATTTTTGGTTTTGATGCTCTCAATTGGATAACTGCGTCCAAGTTGATCTTACACCAGAAGTCACTCTATTTAAATCGGACAATAACGTTGTTTTGAGGTGACTACTAGGGCGTATCAGTGCAAAGAAAAACTTGTTCCATTCATACATTAATTGTAACCTTATTGGAATGAAGTGGATGTCGAGCAATTTTTTTTAAATGATTATGTGGAATGGATATATTACAGAATGTTCTATTTTCTAAATAATTTACTTTATTAATATTGTAACCACCGACTCACCCGATTACCTGATTCCTTCGGCGATTCAGCTTTGCCCGGCTGCTTCGTCGGCAGACTCCCTAGAGGGAGGCATGCATGCTTGCCTAACTACGTGAGAGAAAGACTCCAGCATTTTCATAAAACTACTTTAATCACTTTAGTATTGTGTGTGGGTGAAGCCCAGTAACATGAATAAACTTATAACTAACTTAAATCTAATCTTAACTTAGTAACGGCCGGTATGGCCAGAGTTCATCTCAGCTCCGGTGTCTTTGCCCTCCCGGGCGGTCGTGATCCAGCTCACAGGTTCGGGCATCCCAGCCCCGGCAGGTCTGGCGGCGGGCGGCTACGGCGTTGCTTGCACCAGGTCCCTTTGTGGCGGCCCCTTTCAGTCACGGCGGCGGCCCCGGATTAGTCCAGCGTTGCTTGCCGTCGACCGGCGGCTCCTGAGCGTGCTCGGCGCGGGCGGCGGCGGGAACGCGCCCGGGCGATGACGGGTCGTTTCGCGATATAGTTTTTTTTTTTCACGTCCCCGGCCCGCACTCACATGGCCCTCTCGGTCAGGCACTCAGTAGTAGTGTCCCGTCCCATCGGCCGGCTGTCGTCCCACGAGTCGGGCTGCGAGGCGGCGTGGCATTCGGGGCGGTCAGGCACCAATTAAGTGGCCTCGCTACTGCCTCTGATACAAGTCTCCTCCTCGCTAACTCTGATACAAGTCGCCTCCTCGCTACCTCCGATGCAAGTGATCGCTCCTCTCATCCGCGGTCCCTCAGGAAGGCTCGCGTACCACGTGATTCCTCCCCCGCATTGTCTATTTTTATTGGTTGTCGCGCCACCCGTAATCCTTCCGCCTATCACGGCGCCAGCGGCGAAGCCGCCCCCAGCAACTTCCCCCGAAGTAACCTACGTCATCTAAATTCTCGGAAATAGGCGCGGGTAATTCCGTTGCTCAGTTAGGGGGTGTGGGCGGAGTATTTCCCCACACGTCATAAGGGGTGCGCCCAGCGTGGGGTTTAGCTGAACAAAAGAGGCGCCTTTCCCTCAGCGCGCTAATCGGCTGTCTTCAGGTACAGCAGGAAATGGCATTTCCGGCTGCTCTTAACGGCGGCGCGGTTCTTAATTAAATAAAATAAATATATGGCTCGTGTCGTCATCCGCGATGTGCGACCGTCCCATTGCAATATGGAGATTCTTGCGATTGTCCAGTTATGAGCGAAGCTCATAATCGTGTAGTTATGTTCACTTGTTCTAAGTCACCCCCTCCACTTTGCGTTACGAACCTAATAAGAAGTGAAAGGGCGACAAAACGTGTAGGAATGGAAGCGCTTGAAGATGGATTTACGCGTATTCATTTCAGAAGTAGCACACAATCATCAATGTTTCAATGTTTGTGTGGGTTACAGGTTCTACGAAGGGAAAGAAGTTTCTCACTGCCATGTGAACGACGTTTTTTTCAAAGAAAACAGTGCTAAAATATTTCTCACAGCTAGGCATTTTCAGCGCGGCGATCACTATAAACCGTCTCCATCGTCGCTGAGTATCAGTCATTAAAATATTCCAAAAGAATGATTTGCAGTTCTAGTAGTGAGGCTCGTACAGGCGTGGATCTAGCTGGGAGGGGGGGGCACAGCGGTCATGATCCCCAGAATGATGAAGTAACACAATTTTTTATGAGAAATTTTTGTGAGAAACTAACTTATTTAAAAACTTCTGAGAAACGGATAACCGTTACAGTGTCCCTTCAGAACCGGGAATGATCAAGACATGTTTTGAGACATTTTCAGACAATTCTAAAAATTTATGTAGTAAAGCTAAAACTAATGAATTTATATAGAAATTTGAATTTAATTTCTATAAAAACATACGTGTGTTCGAGATCATTTAAAATATATTTTTGGTACAAAGGAATATAACTAAACACGAAATTGATTCCGAACAAACTACAAACTCCTAAATATTTATTTCTATAGTCGGATTACTGGGTAACTACTGAGCACGTTCCAGAGAAGATTTCCCAGGGGCGTTAAGAGTTCTATTGTATTCGTTGATTCTAAACATTTTTACTCGCACTTTTGAATTGAATTGACGCCTTATTTTACGTTGCGAGACTCAGGCCATGAGACCGCTGTTCATATTTTAGGCTAAAAGTACAACATACCGAATACTCAAAACAATCTAAATAATTGGCCATCTGCACTGTGTCACGAAACACGAAGTCAATTCAACGCTGTTTCTTTTCAGCAAATATTTCTTCGCGGTTGACAGGAAAACAAACCCTATAATGAAAAAAACAACAGGAACAAACAGGAAAACAAACCCTTCATGCGGTTTTTCAAAACGCATTAAAAAGTAGCCAACTACATACGTTTACAAAATGCATTTGAATTAATTTATTTGAGTTTAATCATTAATTCGAAATGGATTTGTAATTGCAACTCATTTCAAAATATAAGAGAATGTGCATATAATATTAAATTAACACAATTCTTATGAATGCTACACTGCACAGCAATGCGGTATCGTTTCGCGCGCTAGTGAAGAACTGATTCATTGGAATGGGTGAGAGTTTTTTTTTCAATGGAGAGATATCTCACACTTCCTTCAATGTCACACGTACTTTCCTACAAACTTGTGCAAGCTGAGTGTTATATCTTCGAGAATATCAAGGCATTCGTTGATATCGCCCAACGAGTTAGAGATATCTCGATGCACACTCAGCCAAATGCATCTTCCGTCCATAAAGCCACTGTTGTTCCCTTACCCCTCCAGCCCCGCTGCAGCCGACGACACGCTCGAGTGGGCGCCAGCTGGCTTTCACGAAGGGCACTGGCGGCAGACTTATTCGTTGGTTCCGAACGGCGCGTGTTTTGAACTTCCACATTTCGGAAACGCTCTGAGAGGACATATTCCCCTCTTGTTTAGAGATGTTTAAGAGAAAATGCACCGAATTAATTTGGGTGCGAACGTGGAAATAGGCACGAAGCATCATTGCGATGCCATCTTTACCTTCCATGAAATTTCGATTCAGGATGAAGTACAGTTACAGCTAGGAAAAAGTGCAGCAGGAGGTCAGCGCTGTATGCCTGGGGAAGATAAATTCGCATCCGATATTGGGTACTATATAAGCCAGAACGACATCTCTGATTTCACCAAAGTTAAACTGCTTGAAGATCCTTGGGAACCGCCTTCCACTTACGATTTCCCGTACATCGTAACGGAGAAAGGAAAAGAGAAAGAAATATGCCCAAAGGTCGCATTTAGAGAAGTATCACTGCCTGGTATTGTCTTACAAATACCGTGGACTATATTGTAAATATTATGCACTTTTCACCACAAGCTCAACTGGAATTTACCAAAGATCGTCGAGTCTCAGGCGTTTGGTAAAAGAACCGCTCAAAGTTGTTGACAACCTTCTAGGAGAAAAAGGGGATCTTGAAAATCACGACAAGAACCAGTATCATTATTGGACTATAGAAGGGCAAACTTCTCATGACGTACCACCAACCGGAACTCGAGGTAGTTAACCAATCTGATATACGTCAAATATATATATATATATATATATATATATATATATATATATATATATATATATTATACCATTCTGTACCCTTCCCTCTTTCCGAAAAAAATTGCACTTGAGTTTTAACCTGACCCCCCTCTAACAAAAAGAGGTCTGGATCCGCGCCTGATCTCATACAGAAAGGGCACTGCATTTCCGTCGGTACAAGGTTTAATTTCACCATCTAGCCAACAGCAGTCTGTTCCGTTGAGACAATTGCCAATAACTGCATTAAATTACATCATGCAATCTTCAAACCTCAAATGTGCACAAACCGAAAAGTAAAACCAGAAAAAATACGAAATGCACACTAGCATGGCGAGACTGCGAGTGAATTCCACAGTTGGTATTCTACGTATTTTGCAAGTAGCGGGGATACTTTTATAGTACTTTACGAACAAGTGAATGCCGCACTCCGCTCATAACTCATAACCAGCAGATTGCTAGGATACCCATTAATATTTATATATAACAACAGTCTTATTTTATCTAATATAAATTATTTTGTAGTTATGAACTATTTATGAGGAAACGTAAATTGTTTACCTACAGTGGCCTAAAGCCATCGTGGATCCGACGTGGATGGCCGAGGGGCTAAGAGCGCTTGGGACTCGGCCTCTCGGCGCGAAGGGTCGTGGGTTCGCGCCCCGCCTCGGGCATGGCTCAGGGCCTCGCGTTCTGCCCAACACAGACCAGAGAAGCTGCAAGTGCGCTTGTGTTTAGTGTATAGTCGAATATCCGTCCGATCAGGACGTAAAGGGTAACCGGTTGTCGGGTGAAAAAAGAGCCTTAGGGGAAAATTAGATATTTCAGCTATTTGAGTTACTATTTTCTGGCCTTAAATACTTAAAAACCTGAAAAACATTTATACTTACTGACTAGGAGCCTTGATATTTTATGACTGCTGTTGTTTTTTTTTCTTTCTGGAAGTCGATAACATTCCCCTGTAGCCATTATACGTCCCAAAATGTCCTTGGTGTTCGTCACGAATGCAATGGAATGGATCCGAGTACTGGCTGCGGCTGGGTGAATTTTAGAAATATAAATCAGTCGTAAATTTTCACTTTTAAGTTCGCGGGTTGATTTCGTCTCACGTCAGATATCACGTGACAAAAATTTGTTGATACAGAGTTTTGACTAATGTTACTAGAAATACTTGGATATCTCAGTAAAGCGTTAAATCCGCTTACTTGCGTGTGAAGAGCCTGCATGGAATGGAACGGAGAGATGCCACTAAGGGAGAGATCGCGCGTCCCGTTTATTCGCCTGATGTTGATCGGGGAAATAACTAAAACTATCGATCAGAACAACCAGCAGCTAGAACGCTCTTCCAGACAGCGGCGGAATTCGATCTAGCTCGTGTCGAAAATTCTGCCACTGTCGGGACTCGAACACTAGGTCCTCCCAGTCAGAGACACTGCAGTCACATTGTGACGAACCTTATTCAAAATTAAAGAAAAACTTAAAAAGTATAAAAAGTTGACTACATGGCGCGAGCCCAAGCAACCGAGCGGGAAAGAAATAGCTCTTCGGATAACATGTTGACAAATCTGGACATGGCATTGAGTACTTCCAAAAACACCAGAATCGTATATATACATGTTGGCACATTGACCGCCTAATTGTTTCAAATATGGCGCATCGTTGTGAATGATGCAGTTTTGATGCTCTTTGAAAGCATTTCAGAGGAAAAAACTATACATTCAAACTTCCCGCGGGTTTAATAAAAAAACATGCAAATTTCTTCCCACGAGCTGCCGTGAATTCGACCTAAAATTTCTATTAATAAAATCGCGGACGCCCAGCAATGCCACAGCTGTTTGGAGGTCGTAGGTACCTGGCCCGCGTGCCTTCGACTGCTCTATTGAGGCTAGGGTCATTTTATGACAGGACACCCCCGCGTAGTTCGAAAGGGGGGAGCCCTTTGTCGGCAACCGGCTCCCGCCGAGCTCTCAGAGGGTGCCTTTCCCCACCCACGCGGCCGCTCGTCAAAGAGACCCGACGTCAAGACACCCACTTGGGGAGACAGACGTACGACCCAACGGATTTCGGCGCACGTGCGGGTTCGAAAAGGGTCACGCGACAAAAAGCTCGCCCGCGGCAGCCATCGACCATTTTTGGCTGTTAGGAAGGATCCCGCGTCATTGGTCGAAGCCCCGCCCCACCGTGGGAGGATTCTCTCTGGAGGAGAGGGGGGGCCGAGACTTCATGAATCGGGAGAGCAGCTCTCAGATGGACCTTACTCTAAGAACTCTGCAGAGAGAAGTCGAGCCCTCAAGCACTCGCTCACTTTACAATCTTGCAGAGGGAGGTCGAGCCCTCAGACTTACTCGAGAAATTTTGCAGAGTGAAGTCGAGCCTCTCAGATTCTCACTTTAATTTTTTTCCAGAGGGAAGTCAGCTCTCAATAATTCGTCACATGAGATTCTCGCGAAAGGAGACAGTTTTCGGAATGGGAAGTGTTCTCGCTGGCCGTGAACTGCATTTACCAAGTATTGGCGCACAGTAGCGCGCTGTCACGTGCCGTGCCATAGGCCGATAGTGGATCGTCCGCGATTGCCTGATACGGAAGACGGATGGCTTCCGATCCGTCATCGCCGATGCAAGCCGTCTGGAGGTTGATGACGTCATGTCTGGGTCTGGCCTGAGTGGGTTCTCCGCAGCTGTCTGGGGGCGGCCAGCCCTTGACGCCGGTCAACAACCCCACCACTGGGCGTGCTGTGATGCCCGCCGACGACAACAGGGTCATCATTCGCTTTGCTCCCGCTGGAATGCAGATGAACCGTTATTGAGCGAAGCTGGAGAGAAGAGGCCATCAGCACTAATATTTATGGCGGCCTATTAATTGAATTAAAGTTTACATCGAGTCAACCAAACAAGTTAAATTTAAATAGAAAAATGTCGCACTTGCCATAATTGTAAAATATCATGTTAATCACCCATCACTCCTAATCATTTTAGATATTAAATGTATGTTTGTCAAAGTTTAATGACTATTATTGAAAAACCGCATTCCCGCTCCAGAAGCCACACGGTGATGCGTTACAATTTATAACATTAAGAAATAGTTCTATAATCTAACTCCGCACTAACATTGTACTAAGACCACATTGTAATAACACAGCACTGCACTTCACTTCACTATGACCCTTAAATCACTACCTTCGTTATATCTCTGCTCTGCAGTGCACGACATCTCATTTCACAGTATTCACTTATGCATCGCTATATAACCTACTATTCTTGTTTAAGTCCCTTATTGACTTTGTAATACCCTAAATTAATTCCCTAAACAGTCGAACGAAGGGTTAAAAGGTTTTTGAGGCAATCTATTCCAGTCTGTTATTTTTCGATTTATAAGAGAAACTTTCCTGACATCCGTTCTCTTTAAAAAGATACGATTTGCCACACCGTTTTTAAGAAAATGGCTGTTACATTTGTACAATGAATTTTTGAAAACTGGGTACTTTCCAGAGCAATTGTATGTGGCAAAAGTAACTCTTGTCAAAAAAAGAAGATAAAGCTCTGACTGATCCCATGATAAACAGACGTGTATGTCTGTTACCAGGTCTAGGAAAATACTTGACAATTTGGCGATAACCAGAATACAGTCTCACATTAAATCAAGAGGTGATTTTTATCCCATACAGTTTGTGTTTAGAGCCATACTGTCAACTGAATATGCAGTTAATGCACTACTCCGCATTCTGCGAATAGAAACAGATATCAAGTCCAGATTGACTCTATTTGTAGATATTAAGGGGGCGTTTGATAACGCCTGGTGGCCATTCGTATAGCATGAATTAAAAACTTACTGGAGGGGATCTATGGAGACTGTATCAAAGTTTCTTCGTTGATAAGAAGGCTGTAATCTCTGAAACTAGGTTTCGATTTACACAAAAATTGACAAAAGGTTGCCCGCAAGGGTCTAACTGTGGACCAATATTTTGGAATATTATTATAGACAATTTGTTAGGAACTTTTGCTGAAGAAGGAAGAGATACAGTAGCATATAGTATTATTTTTTAATGAATTATAATTATATATTATAAACAGTTATATATATAGTTACAGTTATACAGTTAAAATAGTTACAGTTATAGAGATAGAATTATTAATTATTTGAAATATATTAATAATTATAAATACAAATTAGTTGTAGAGCGTAAATAATGCGACCGTGAAAAATGTTGAGCCTTGAGAATTCATATTCGATTTGGGGGGGGGGGATTGCATGCTGTGAATACTGTTTTGGTACTTAAAATAATGTATTTAAAATCGTCGACACGACAGTCTGTACATGTGGTATTACATATACAGCAATTTTTTTCTGTCGTTAAAACATAAAACGTCTACTACATTGAGGTGTTTTTTCAACCGCTCCTCTTGTGTAACCATCAGGGTGAGTTGTGAACGATTTTAGTGAGATGTTTTATGTTAATGACTATTGGCTCTTTTGTTGGTTTATTTAAAAAATCAGATCAATCCGAATATTCGGAAAGGGCACAGTCCTAACGAATTTGGATTATAACGTATAACTATATATATATATATAGTTATAGTATAACGTATAACTATATATATATATATATATTGTAACACCTCCGCGCATGGGAAAATGCGCGGTTAGCGGCCCGGTTATAGCTCAGTCGGTCCTATTCACTTTACTCGTTTAAAAAATATGACAATTTCCTTTGCTCATTTACAAAATTAGTTGATGGAAGGAATTGTTAATTAAATTAATGGGCATTCAAAATAAACAATTTGGTTACTGGTAAAAGACAACGTTTATTCCTGGACAAAGCTATACCAGGGAAGTTACATTAATAAAATAAAAGTTACCGAAAAGATTGAATAAAAAGAAAAAAATAAAGATTAAAATTAACAGGAAAGCTTACAACTAGAGAAGAGTACAAAATTATTTTATAACTAGAATTACAATAATAAATGACCTTTCTTGTGCCTTAGCGCGGCACCGCGTTGACAATACTTCAAAGAGGTTAATAGCCCCAGTTACTTTGCCTGAGAGCTTCCGTGTCAAAAGTTCAATGTGCCCGGGCGGGCGCGGCGAAGCTTGTGTGCGGCCGGGGCGACCTTCTCTGGAATGCGGAATGGCACCCTCTCCAACAGGGCGGCTGTGGCGTCTGGCGGCGTCCGCGGCGGCGTCTGGTAACGTCAGCAGGGGGGACCGTCTGGGCGCTGCTTCGGCGGAGCTTGTAGATAGCCGGAGATATCGCCCCTGATCGCAGGTGCGGAGCACACAACAAAGGCTCCCTCTGAACTACGCGAATCCTCTCAAATACAAATTCTGAAGCTGCGAAATCCTGTAGCGAATACGCAATTACAAAGGATTCGCCAATTTACTTTCGAAGTGCTTTTGCACTTCCTCTAAAATTTTCACTGAGAATTCCAATCTATCGCCCCAGTGAATTCAACTAAGTGCTTTCAGAGGCGCACTCGCCTCTCCCCGCGAATAGCTCCCACCCCAGAGAAGTTTCTCAATCAAGTAAAATTTTAACAAGTGCCTTCAGAGGCGCACTCGCCTCTCCCCGCGACTGGCTCCCACCCCTAGAGAAGTCTCTCAGCCCACTGTTCTCAGCCCACTGAAATTTTGTTTCTCAAAAATGCATGAAGTTAACTTTTATCCCCACCCTTTCTCCTCATATGTTCTTGCTCCCTACAATGATCGCGTCGCTATTGGCTAAAGGTGATGGCGTTGTACACTAAATTTGGCCAATAAGCTCCGGGGGAGTAAATGAATTTTCCACTCTCTGTTTCTGTCGGAATACAGTGTCCCTTTGTTCCGTCTCGAAAATAGGCCACGTCTGTGAAGGGGCATCCCGGCTACAGAATTATTGTTTTGGGTTTCCCCGATCACGATGACAGGCGTTTCAAAAATATTCCAGATGTGGCTGCGTTTGGGCGGTTTTCAATTAACCCTTCCTTCGGCCGTTGGGTGGGGTGTCATAAACATCCGAAATGGGCCAGGGGATCGTGACTGTTACTAGAAGGGGGCTGCGCGCGTGACGCCGTATGTTTTTCTTCAGTAAAAAAATTTCTTAGGTCTATTTTACTCAATTTAATTTATCTTAATAATCCTGTACCGCTACAATATAGCATTATATATATTGCTATATATAGTTGCTATAGTGAAGGTTGCAAAGATGTGCGGTCCCCTTAACCCAATCACAGCGCTCCGATGACAGAATGTTCTGGAAACCTTTGAACAAGCCAATAAAAAAAAGCTTCGCGCTACTCACGTGACAGAGCTCTCGAATCTTGCGAAAGGGGTGTTTATTGAAAAAATATTATTATTATAAACGTGGTTTAAACTATTATCATTTACATCGTCTATTATTCATATGGAAGTATCTACTAGTGAATTAGCGATACAAAAATTAGCAAATTATGTGTATAATATTGTAAAAGATTATGGTAGCGATGCAATTCTTAAATTTCAAGAATATTATCAATTACCATTAAATGGAGAGTTAAATAGTGATACATTAGAATTATTAAATCAACCACGATGTGGTGTACATGATACTCATTTTAAAACAAATCCACAAAAAAATAAATATGTATAAAAATAATAATAATAAAAATGTAATAAAATGGTATTATAGTAATGTAAATCAGGAATTATTAGATTTAACTGAATTAGCATTTAAAACATCGTTATCTCATACAAATTTAAATTTTGAGAGAGATATTTTACATCCTGATATAATTATATCGGATAAACGTGGAGTACATCAATGTCAACGTGATCAAAATATGTGTTCAAGTAAATTTGATGGAAAAGGTGGTATTTTAGCACATGCAAAATTTCCTAATGCAAATAATTCACCATTAGAAATTCATGTTGATTTAGATGAAGATTGGTATTATCCTAGGGATGCAAATACACCACAAGGAAAAAATAATTTAATTTCTGTTTTACTTCATGAAATTGGACATACATTAGGAATTGAACATACAAATAACGGAAATGCTATTATATATGCTTATTATCGCGGATCAGTATATGTACATACAGATGATATATTAGCAATTCAAAGTTAGTATGGTCATAAATCTCTTGTATAACCACCATCATTACCAAAAATATACGATCTTTATGTAATACTATGGATATTCACCATTTTTTAATTATATATGGTATATGTCACGTCTTGCAAATACTTAGGAGTACAGCTAGATAGTAAATTGAGCTGGGAAAATCAAGTCAATTTCGTTGTAGGGAAAGTCTGGAAATCTCTACATTTTGTTATGCAGATACTGAAAAAGAGTACAGTGATAGTCAAAGAACTAGCATATATGTCATTAGTGCGACCTATAATAGAATATGGCGCGGTATGTTGGGACCCATACAGAATTTTGCAACAAAGAAATCTAGAAAAGATCCAGCGTAGAGCACGAAAATTTACTTTCCCGGGTACCAATAATAAAGGGGTATGGGGGTCACTCGAAAGGAGGAGATTAAAGTCACGTCTCTATGCAATGTATAAAGCGTACATAGGCCTTCGAGCGTGGAAAGAAATTCAGTCGAGTCGATTAGGGAAACCTACATATTTCGGCAGAGCGGATCACATGCACAAAATTCAGACAAGAATTCAGAAAACGGACATTGGGAAATATTCATTCGCGAATCGCACTATTAGGAATTGGAACGGTTTGCCTGTGACAATCTTCGATCTCTTTCCTCAAAGCCTGAGCAAATTTAATTAGTTTCTTGAATGTAGATATGTGTTATAAATATATTCAATAAAATTCAGAATAATTAACTATGTCTTCTTTGTAACTAAGTATTATTATTAGCGTATAGGCCATTATTGACCACGCTACACGATTAACGTGTGTAATTCTTCCAGGATCAGCTTTTCAGCTGTATCCTTGGATTACAACAAGGTTGTTACGCCTTCAAGTGTGAATTATGAGATGAAAGGATGATGATAGGTGAAGGGACAATCACAAATACGACCATGTCTACTCAGGACTCGAACCTGCAGCCTCCTCGGCACAGACGACGGCTGCCGCAACCGTCTGCGCCATGGGTCCGATATTATTATTATTATTATTATTATTATTATTATTATTATTATTATTATTATTATTATTATCATCATCATCATCATTATTTATTATTATGTGCAGTGCGGTGAAGTGAAGTGTGGTGAAGTGGAGTTCTATGAAAGTTTGCACGGTGATGTTCACATGATTTTGTAAAGTTTGTAGATTTTGTATAGTTGTTAAGTTCTGTAATGTTAAGTTAGTGTATTTTGCCACCAAGTTCTCACACTTAATTGCAGAATTATTAATAAATCTAACTTATTATATGTATTACATGAATATATTTGGATCATAATTTTAAAAACACATCAAATTAATCATCCACAATTTATTCCAGATTAGTTATCATTTTTACCACACGATTTGGAAGGAATTACAGCTATTTATCAAAGTCCATCAGGAGAATTCTTATTTTTTATTGATAATATATATTATATAATCGATTATCCTAGCCTTAATTTAGTAAATGAATATCCAAAACATATTCAAGAAATGGGCTTACCACAACAATCAAAAATACATACGGTATTGAATTTTAATTCAGGTAGAACACATATTTTATAATGATATATATTATGCTGAAATCGATTAATGTACTCTTAAAAAGAATAATTTTGGTATGATATCACGAGATTTTTCATGCATACCATCATCAATTGATGCAGCATTTCGATATACGAATGATCGAAATTATTTCTTTAATGATAATATATTATGAATATAATGAATTTTTGAATACATACGTAAAAGCTGAAAAATTTAATATATCGCTTTTTAATATTGATTGTAAGAAAAACAGTTCTACAAAATCACAAATTACTACAAAATTAAAAGAAATTGAACGTAAATATTTTTATCCAATATAAATGGAGACATATCATAGAACATATTATTTAAAAAATACAGACAATTTTTAGAAAAAGTAGATTGCGAATGTGGTGAATCAGAAGTTAAAAGTTCTTTATCTCAACATCAACAAACAGATGTACATCAAAGGAGAAAAGAAAAAGAATTAGAAATTGTACTATATATAAAATAGAAAAAGAATATAATACATTATATAAAAATCTAGTAAAGCAGATGGATATGATTATGAATGTAATGAAAGCATAAAAACCAAAGTACAATGTTATCGCCGATGTACAGTGAAGAAATATTATTTGAAAAATCATATGAAACGATATATGCATATATTATCCTCGTAGTTTGTATCCATAGGGTAGCGTATGTATATGATCGACTAAATATCTCTTTATCATTATACGGTGATAAAGCAATTTTTCTAGTTATTATTGTATGTAGCTTATATACTTTTAATGCAATACTATACACATCTTTAAATACGTTTATACATAATTGAATAATGTATGATTATACATATCGAATTTCATCTTCTCAATATGTTGTTTCCTAATAACTTTACATAACGTTTTTCATTATAATCTGTTTTAAATGCATATTTTTTTATCTTAATCCTCGAAATTCTCAAATTGGTATACCTAGATATTCACCTTTAAATTTACATGGTATATTATTGTTTGCTTGAGGTATAGATTTTAAAAGATATCCAGAAGTATCAAAATGTTCAATATTTTCTTTAATATCATCATATATATCATCCGTTTCAATATGAATTATAAATGAATCAGTATCTTTTGCTAGAAGTTTAATATGATCTCCATATTTTGGTTTTAGTACATCATAATAAACTTTATACATTAATAATTTTGATAATTCAAGTACTAGAAATCCACCATAAATAGGTTTATTTAATATCACTTTCTTCTTTTTTCTAAGTTAATTATACGTGATCTTCATCAATATAAATTCTCGAATCATATTCTTGATGTTTTTGAAATTGTTTATAGCTGGATAGAAGCTTTACATCACATATATTTCGTACATTTTCCATTTCTTTATCGTATACAGCGTTATTCGCAAATTTAAAGAAATGTTTTTAAAAATCATTCTTTGCTTGCAGTCATAGTCCTGTATTTTTATCAATATATGGCTTTAACCACTCTTTTTGATCATAAATTATAACTTGATTTTTGATGAATTTAATTATTAACAACATTGTTTTATAACATATCTTAACATTCTATAATCAATGATATAATTTAATTTCTCTTTAAATGTATTTACAAGTTGCATATCTTTTGGTTTATTTCCTATACCTTGGTTTATAAGATCTAGTTGATACTTTGATAATTCATTCATATTTGGAACATAATAATCAGGACATAATGGAAAATCTTTAAATTTATCATGTAAGTGATCTGGTTGCTTAAATATACTTCAAATTCTTTCAAATCTACTTCAATCCTTTATCTCCATCATCAGGTAAATTTAAAAATATCATTCGTAAATATTTTTGTTTCTTTATTAAAATTTCCAATAGGTAATGGTTGATTTAATGCATGGCCATATAAATTATTATCATCCAAGTACATAATATAACTTAAGTGTTTCTTACTATCATAGATACCTATGCTTTCAGCTTTTTATTTTGATACTTTTATAGTTTTGTGAGATTTTTGGTCATAGAAATAACAATTATTAGCTAATGCATATCTGTTTGGAACCATAGATATACCACCACATACACCTTTTTCATATAATTCATACAAATCTTGATCTACAATGAGATTTAATTTTTGACCTTTCCTTTTTAAAGATGCGTGATCAGCTGACTGTGGTGCTGATACATAATATACTGGATCTAAGCCATAATGTTTATAGCAAGTTTCTCTAAAAATGTTAAATAAATCGCAAAATAAGATATAATTTAATTTAAAATATAAATCGTTATAATCTCCCAAATTTTTACACTTAAAAATGTTCATACACCTGTTTTACAAATTTTAAATCTACTTGTTTATTATTTTAAATAGATTTCGAGTTTACTTCGCCAAATGTTACTTTTTGATCAAATTTATCATAATTATCAACCCATTCATAAGGATAATAACCTTTTTATAATACTAAATGTATATCTTCATTATTGAAAACACTCATTATTAATATTTTATAAAAATTTTTATAGCATTTTATAGCAAGATATTGCATGTTTAAAGATGCATATGTTGTAATATCATGTTCATTAGGTATCTCAACATAAGCTGGAGGATGTAATATACTCTTTAATGCATTTTCAAAACATCTAAAATCTTCTTGTTTTTCACATTTAAACATTTGTTTTAATACTGTTTACCATTCTACAACAGTTTTTACGTTTTACCTAAATTGGAATTGCAACATAACTACCAACTTTTAATGGATCGTATTTATCAGATTGTTCATCTATATATTAATTATTTTCTATATAATTATTATATCTATTAAATCGATATTTTGTATTTTTTGCTTTATAATTATCAAATTTTTACATAATCTCTTGAATCATAGTTTGAATCTTTTCATATATTTATTGTTGATCATGTTCATCATATGGTGATCAGATTGAAAATGATGATTAAAATGTCTTATTTCTCCAGATAATTATAATTCTTCAAATTGTTCAGATGCTATTAATGCTACATATGTATGCGTATATTTATTTTTAATAAATTTTAATTCAATATCTGATGCAACTTTTTTCCAATAATTCTCGAAATCATGATGATTATTGTATAAACAAAATCTCTAATCTACAATTGTGTTATTTCATGCTCCTTTCACTTTATAAACAAGTTTTTCATTCCCAGATATCATATCAGATGCAAAAACATCATCATGAAAATTAATATTTTTTTAAATTGATGTTTACAAGTTAATCTTTTCTCATTCTTGAACATCATTTAATATTATTAAGCTTACACTATTCATACAGCTGCTTTCATTTTATCTCCATTTCTAAGGTACATTCTATTTTAAAAAATTATCGATTAAAGTTAAGTGTAAATATATAGTTTTTAAGTGATCAAAAACCCATTATTTTTTATCTTATAAATGAAGATGATAAAACGATTCAGTAATTTGAGGTTTGATTGTCTTATTCATACATCTAACTTTAAATTACATCAAAGTATTTTTGTTTAGATGGTAAAGCATATGAATTTTTATTACAAGTTATTCAAACATCGTGTGATGAAACTAAAAATACTAAAATAGATGGAATTGAAGATGAAAATACTAAAATATATAATAATACTTAAATATTAAAAAAAATAAGAATTAAAATACTGTAATTTATAAAATATTTGATTTTTGAATCCATGAATTATGAGATTGATCAAATCCTAACCATTTACATATACTTTATTTCTTTTTGTTTTTAATGCTTTTTCAATTAAATAGATATTAGGATATTTTGTTTTTTGTAACTCATATACATAAAAACAACCTTGAATATCTTTTTAGATGATAAACAATTGGGTTAGAATGAATGATTTTACCATTTTCAAATATATTTGTTGATCATTTACCTGTACAGGATTTACCAAATATGGATTTTACTTTACATTTACTTTATCACCAACTTTGAATTTTGATAAAATAAATGTCTTATCCCTTTTATAAACAGTTTTTAATAATATTTATTCACTCTATGTATTAACATCTACAGGTTTCATTTGAAAAGTATGATGTGTAGTATGATTATATTCATCTATTAATTTTGGAAATATAATCAACCATTTATAATTTTTTTTAATATCAAACTGTTTCCTAATTTTTCTTTTAATGTTCTATTTAATCTTTCATCTACTTATGCTTTTAATTTAGAAAAACTTGAAAAATGTTGAATATTATAATATTTCATAAGATGTTGAAAATCTTAATTATAAAATTCTTTACCAGCAACTGTTTGTAAATATTTAAGAAATCTATTAACTTGAAATATAGATTGCATTGCTTAAGTGATAATTTTCCAGATTTATCTTTAACTGGTATAGCATGAGAATATTTTGAAAAAACTTCAATAATTGTTAAATATAACTAAATCTTTTAATAATTTATTATATTCCTTTTAATTGACCAGAATTCTACTAAATCTGCTTGCCATAATTCATCAATTCCTAATGTTACTACGTTACATCGTGGAAAATTTTTTCGCATAATTTTATGCAATTCTTTATTAATATCTTCTCGAATTTTAATTTTTTAACAAATTTACTTTTTTCTATCCATAATTGGCACATGTACCTATTATTCTATGTCTTCAATTTTTTGTTACTAATGTTTAATATTAAATGTATCCGTATTTTTTTTACATCAAGCATCTTTTCAAGCAACACGTATCCAGTTATGTGACTCATAATGGTATATTAATTATTACTTGAATGAATAATTCAAGAGAAAGGGGTATATTCTTAGCAAATTTACTAAATCGCAAATATATTTTATCTCCTTTATGGAATTTTAATAATTGCATTAGCACATATCCATTTTCTTCGCCATCTTTCGATATAACCAAGACATAAATATATTTCATATCAATATTTACTTCAATATTTGTGATTTGCACAGTGTATGGAAATTCAATATATGTATTACGAAATATATCAAATTTAAATTCTGTATTATTTATCAATGATGCATGTATATTCAAATACATAAATATATTATTTTTTAAATATCGTAAATTTACTGCATCATAACCTTGAATAGGATCTAGAATAGTATGTACACCATTTTTTAATTGTTTTTTACAACATCATCATTTAGTCAACAGCTACACTATGTAATATTTTACCATGAAAAGTATATTTTTTATCTTACCTTTAGATATAAATATATATATATATATATATATATATATATATATATATATATATATATATATATTTATATATATATATCGTGTAGCATTTAATAATAATAATAATAATAATAATAATAATAATAATAATAATATTTATTTTTCTGCTAATGAGCTTTCGCTCGGTGGCAGAGTTTTACAGCACATATACAGAGATATGAATTACATATTAGTTACAAATATATAATATGAAAAGTACAACTAAGTAAAAACTAACGAAAGTAAAACTAAGGAGAATTTCTAAGACCTAACATACACAGTTATTTGGAATCACACGCAATTCTCTAAGCGTTTCCCGAAGCAACGCACACTGAAGGGAAAAGTCGCCAGTACTGCAGCAGGTTAACTGTTCCAGTCAGTTATTGTCCGGTTGGCAAAAGAGTATTTACCTACGTCGGTTTTTTGATTCCTATATTTGATTTTGTATGGATGATCTCCTCTTCCGAAATATTGAGGGTGCCCTATCCTAGTTCGAATGTCATTTAACGCTTTACATCCAGTGTACGCTTTCAGAAGGTTTACTAGTCTAGCGATCTTTCGACGTTTGCCTAAGGGTTCCCACATCTGAGTTTGATCAATGTTTTTTCCAACAAGTTTTATTGCTCTATTTTGAATACGGTCTAACAAATTTATCTGCCCAGCCCTATACGGGTCCCAACACGCGGAGCTATATTCCATCACCGGACGCACAAGGGAAGTATACGCTAAGCTCTTTGTGTTCGCGTTTCCTTTCCTCAATATCCGCATTACAAAATGGAGTGATTTCCAAGCTTTGCGCGCAACGTGATTGATGTGGTCGGACCAGGTCAAGTCGCTACGAATAATTACCCCCAGATACTTAAAGCTACTAACTTCAGGCACAAGTTGATCTGCAAGTGTGTATTTTAGTGAAATTTTGTCACGTTTCCTACTGATGGTTACCGCTTTGCATTTCTTAGGATTAATTTTCATTTCATTTTCTTCCGCCCATTTCATAATTTTAACGAGATCCTTTTGCAAAATCTTCCGATCTCGGGCGTCTTGTATTCTTCGGCATAGTATCATCTGCGAAGAGCCTAATCGTTGAATTAATAGAATCGGAAATGTCATTAACGTCTGCTAGAAATAGAAGGGGACCTAGCACGCTTCCCTGCGCAACTCCTGACGTCACTTGAATTTCATTAGAAAGATAATCGTCTATCTTAACTCTTTGAGAGCGACCGCGAAGGAACGATTCGATCCAAGTGATTACTCTTGTATCAATTCCTGTATTTCGAAGTTTATTAAGTAATCGCTCACACGGCACTAAGTCGAATGCTTTTGTAAAATCTATTACTACCGCGTCTATTGTTTCCTCTGTGTCTAAAGATTCGGAAATGTCTTGTCAAACTGTTAAAAGTTGGCTTTCGCATGAGTGGCCTTGCCTGAACCCGTGTTGCCCTGCGTACAACCATCCGCTGTTTTCCCAAACCGCTCTCATGTATTCTGCAATGATTTTTTCCATTTGTTTACCTACTACCGAAGTTAGACTAATCGGGCGGTAGTTTTCGACATCAGAGCGGTTTCCACCCTTGAGTATTGGAACAACTATGGCCTTTTTCCAGTCATCAGGAAGAGTACCGTTGTTTATGGACATTTCAAACAGACGCGTGATATAACGCACAATGATTGCGCCCCCAAGATTCAGTATCTCCCCAGGTACACCGTCGGGACCTATCGATTTATTGCGTCCTATTGTTGCTACATTTTTCCTAATAGTTTTCACATTAATTCTGAATGGCGAGTTACTTAGAGAATTTTCCATCGGTATGCACAGCCGGGCGTTTGTAAATACAGATGCGTAGTAATGATTGAAAACATTTGCTTTATCCGTTGGATCTGTTATTAGCTGGTTACTGCTATCTTTGATTGCTGGTATCCTCATATTAGTTTCTTTCCGCTTTTTAACATATTTGTAAAATTGTCCCCAGCTATTCTTGGCTTGCAACAAGCTTGATAAAAACGTTTCCTGCGCGTGCTTTTTCGCATGTAGTAGTTGTTTCGAGAGTTGTTTGAAGGCTGTTTTATAATGTTTGTCGCGTCTGGATCTATTGTATGCTTTACGAACTTTTACTTTAAGTCGCTTCACGGTTTTGTTATAATATTTGGGATCGGAATTGTCTTTCAACATTTTACATGGTACGAACCGATCCATGCCTTCGAATAAGATATTCTTAAAATTGTCCCATATTTCATTTAAACTTTTGCCGGTGCTGGCCCAGTGTAAATATTTGCTTTCGAAAAAAGATTTGAGCTCCAGTATGTCGGTTTTTTTTCAGAGCGAAATGCGCCTGGCCCTTAAGACCCCTGTAGGGCTTCGGTAGCCATTCTACTTCAAGTATTACTGCGCGGTGGTCACTAATCCCTTCCACTGCGTTGCACTCAATTAGAGACTCGGCCGGTCGAACGAGGAAAATGTCTAAGAGCGCGTCACCGCGGGTCGGAGAGCTCACTACCTGTTCGAAGTTCTCCTCCCAGATCATCCTATTTATACACATTTGCCCCCCTCCCGTGGGCTCCTCCTATCCTTCCCAGTTAGCGTGCGGAAGATTAAAGACTCCGCTAACAATTGTCCGACTGTTATTTGTAAAGTTCTTTATTTTCTCGGATAGCCTTTCTAGAAATTCAAAGTTATTGTCGGGTGGTCGGTAAGCCCCAATTATATCAAGTGCCTCTGAGCACCCGCCCTTCACTTCAACCGCGAGCATTTCAAAGTATTCGTCTGTCCAGAGATGTGTGCATGTTACACTAGTTTTAACGCAAATAAATACGCCTCCGCCCCGTCCCTTCCTATCTCTCCGGTAGCAAGTACAATTTGATCGAAATATTTCCGCAGTGCTGATGTCTTCGCGAAGCCAAGATTCCGTTCCTATGATAACGTCCGGGTTATACGAATCTACAAGATTCCAAAAGTCTAAAGCTTTGTTATAGAGACTCCTACAATTCACCTGCAGCAGCACCAGCGACCCATGCTCACGTCTACTATATAAGATGGATGATTCTTGCGCCGCCAAACGCGGGTTGTTGCTTCCCAAATGTGTGTGAAACACTTCCGGTAATGAATTTCCATATTTGATTCTATATATATATATATATATATATATATATATATATATATATATATATATATATATAAAACCAAAAGATTCAAGTTATGCAGCAGTCTATCAATTTTTCATATATATAATATCCATTATTAAAAACAATGGGTAATTTAAATGATTGACTACATTTTTCTCACTTACACCTAATGCTTATACACTAACAATTAAATCTTGTAAATCAAGAATCAAAAAATGGTTGATTAAAAAAGAATAAATAACTCATTTTTTACCTAATTCGCCAAATAAAACAATAAGATATGATTGTGTTACTAAATTATTGAGTTTTTTCATTGTTACATCATCATCTATTCTTGCACTTATTTTCCGTAATAATTTATTACGAAAATTATAATTTCCTGCTGTACTGATGATTGGTAAAGATGATATAAGTGATTCAGTATCTTTAATATGTATATTCAATTGTTCTACTAACTCATTATTTAGACCATATATATCGTAAGGCATTTATTCTATTTGAAATTTCCGAATATGTATAATTCAGAGATATCATTTTTATACAAATATGCACAAATGACCACAAATATATTCATAAAAATTTGAATTCTTTCAGCATTATAATATAATTGTTTCAATCCTAGATAATGAACTAATTGTGATAGAGGATATCCACCAAATGAATCAAATATATATGTATGAATTTTTTTCAAGTAGCATAAAAAATGTTTTCCACTATTTTTAGATGTATCCATATTTACAACACCACGTTCGTTTTTATTAAAATTTTTGGACATTCATCAATCGTGAATACTCCTCGAAAATATGAAATTATAAAATATTTAACATATTGTATAATATAATTACTAAGTGGATATGGATATTTATTTATTACTGTTAATAATATGGTAATAGGGTTGGTTTTATATTTTTTTTGCCTTGTACCTGTTTTTCATTTCTAATTAATGACGTTTTATTTGTTTTAATTCAGCTTTATTCTTTATGTGATTGAACACCATCAGAAATAGCTTTTGCACCAATTATTAATAATGCTTATAGTGCTGCTAATAGAGGTCCAATAAATCCACCAAATTTTTTAGTTTGTAACTTTTTTATAGATGGAATGGATAAAGTTAATGACATACCAGATCCTTTTTTATACAAGTTTTTATCTTTTAATTGTTTAGAAGATAAAATATCATCAAAATTATTATTTCTAACATCATCTGGCTGTAATGTAAATGTTGTAGATTTCACTCTCGACATTTATTAATATATAAAAAGTATTTTATTCCCCAATTTTCTTCTCTACCTATACCTAATTTTTTTAGCAAACATAGTACCAGTAACTGCAGTAGCAAACATTCTTTCTTTTAAATTAGCATCTTTACTAAATATTCGTTTTTTAGCTTCATTTCGTATTATTTTATCAACTTGATGTCTAGATTCTAAATCTTTATGATCTCTATAAGCAATATCATGCTATTTACATGCTTCATCTAATAAATTTATGCCTTTATCACCTTGTGCTAATCTTGTATTTAAATCAGTACCAGGACCACAATATTATAACCTGGTAAATTTAATTCATTTGGTAAATTATTAATAGCCCAATTTAAAATTCCAGCAACATGTTTTTCAGATTTCCACAATGTATGTGGTATACTATGTAAAAATCCTATAATGTTGGAATTCCTTTAGGATTATGAATAATAAAATCTTGAAATTTACCTGTTAACATCTGTATGATATTTACTTTTTCATTAATCATTTCCAGCTTTATCTTCACCATGTATTACTAATAATCTATCTATGAGTTCTTGTACATCATTCATCTAAATATACTCAATACTTTTGTCGTTATATTTTTTAATAATACCCATACCAGTTTTTGGTAATGTAACTGATTTTGTTCTTTGTCTTTTTTGTTTTACCCAAATTTTTTTTAATCTCTTATTCCATTTTCCCCAATAATTGAACGAACTTGATTAGTATTTGGATTATAATCTTTAAATATAAGATGTGTTTTATTTGGTTTTATTTCATATCTTTATAATTTTCTAAATCTTCAGATGCATATTCAATATCTGATAATGATAAACTTGTTTATAGACCTAATAATCCATCAGTCCCTTCATATTTTTTTTCCTTGTATAATAATATCGTCATTATGAAATTCAACTTTTGTATCACCAATATATTTATATTTACCAACAGGTCTGAAACCAAAAGTATGATCATTACCATGATTAAGTTATTCGGTTAATTTATATTTAAAATGTATTCGGTTAATTTATATTTAAAATGTGTATTTTTTGTGTTTAAATGTATCTTTTCTTGATCTTCTAATGCTTTTATTTGTTTTTTGAATTGTAATGTTTTAGGAGTATCTGGAAATTCATATAATTTCCTTTCAAACGAAGATTCTGATGGTGTTGATGGTATTGGAAATAAATGATCATAATCAAAATCATAATTTTTAGGTACTTTTTGTTTATTTGTTTCGTGTTCATGTTCAATTGAATGTATAACTTGCTTACCAACATTCTCTACTTTACCAACTAAATCATCTAATTTATCTATGATAGGTAGATCTTTTTTATATTTTTCATATAGATTACGATCATTTTGTTTCCACTCACGTAATGTGTTTTATTTTTTCACTTTGTTCTCTTATTTGTTTTTGATTTATACTACGTAAACACAAATAAAATAAAAAATTATGCATATTTTAAAAAGACAGGATTTTATATTGCGTCTGCTATATATTTTTTAAGCAGACAGGATTTTATATTGCGTATGTTATATTTTTAAAAAGACTGTATTTTATTTCTATATATACCATTATATACTGTTCGTTTCATATCAATTGTGATAAAACCAAATGCTTCATTCCAGCAACATTGACATACATTTTTAAATTTATTAAAATTCATATCACCATCTACAAATTCATGATATATATGATTAAGATTACGATCATCTTGTCTAAATATATTTTAAAAAATTAAATAATTTCTAATCAATTGTTTAGGAATTTTTGAATATATTTGTGCTTAATACCAACAATCAATACCTTTATGCCTACCACGTGTAAAATATTATCTTACAATATCTTGATTCTCTAATATATAATCGTCAAATAATACTAATAAATTTTCTTCACATTCGTTAAGCGATATTATATCATCGGGATGACTTATAAATGAAATAATATCATTTTCAAGGTTATTACATTTATTCATAAATATTTGACATTTATCTTGTACAAAAGATTTTGAATATATGTATACATGATTAATTTTATCCCAATTTAACCATCCAGGACACATAATATAATTATCAATCAATAAAGATGTTTTACCACATATACTAGGGCCTATAATAACACATCGTGTAGAAGATGGTAATAATTTTCCATGTTTCATTTTTATATGTTTATTTCGTAGTCGTATTTTTGGATTCAAATCTATTTTTTATTCATTTAAATGAGTAAAATATTAAAGCTAAGTGGAACGTCATCATTATTACATAAAAAAATTGCTATTCCAATATATAATTATTTACAGTGCATGTGTTCTATTCTACATTTTTAACACCTAATGTAACTTCAAATAATAATAAATTATATTATGAGTCTAAAAAGGTAACACAAATTCTTACAATTCCACCGGGACAATATAATATTGAAAATTTATAAAATTATGTACAAGTACAAGCACCATTTAATTCAACAAATATTACTATTCAACCTTATCGTATTCTTGGTAGAATTGAAATTAAAAGTGGATTTTAATTAAATTTTGATGCTGTAGATTCTATTGGATCATTATTAGGATTTGTTAAAAAACAAATCAAATTGTTAAAAAAACGAGCCTACTATTAGTAATAATATTCCTAAATTCATTCCATTTGAAACAATTGATATACATTTTAATTGTGCTGCAGGTATGCTACTAAAAGATAATGAGGAATATCATAAAGAAACAAATATTCTAGCATCGTTTAAACCTCACCTTAATTATCAAATGCCATATATTGAGGAACCATCACATCCATTATTTGTACCCTTTTGTGATAAAATACGTCTTTATGTTCGAATTACAGATAAATACGATAATAAAATAGATTTTAAATGTGCTATTGTTACTATTATTTTAGAATTTAAAAAAATAAATATTTTGCCTTATATAAATGCATAAAATTGATACTTATCAATGCCAAATATTTCCTGCTACTGATCGTAGTAAGAATAATATTAGAGTACCAAATAATACGATTGATATTTATATGAAAGTGATGGTTGGATGCATGTGGAAAGGGCAGAATTATACATGAATTATCAAATTGTACATAAAAATGGTAGTGATTATTCAGAGTACGGAGGTAAATAAATGTTAAACTTATCGATAATTTTTTACCTTATTTTATTACTGTTAAAAGGAGGACAATATATATTTAGATTAGATTATCCTGGTATTACGTCAACAGTTTTACAAAAAGTACTTTATCAACATGTGAATTAATTTCATTAGATATTGCTGGTATTACTTCTAGTCCAAAACTTCAAAACAAAGATGATGTTCTATATCCATTGATATTATTAGTTGTTTTTTTCAAAGATTATAAAGAAATTACATGGGAAGGAGATTTTACGATATCATTTACATGGTCACCTAATATGAATGATATATTGTATCTATGGGCTGCTAAAAAATCAGATGGTACTACAGATACTGCAACATTACCAGAAGGAAATAGTCATACAAAGTTTTGAAATAAATGTACCTATTGTATAATATGGATCTTCTTATGCTATAGAATTTAAGACAAATTTGATAAAAAATCCAGTATCTACAATTTTATTCTATGATTTACAAACAATTGAATTATCTGGAACTATTGGAAAAATAATTTTGAAATAAATTTGAATATTACTAATCATTATCATTCGTTACAGTACGATATGCCATATTTTGTTTTCGTTGTATTTCAAACAAATAGACTTGAAAAAGAGAGAGCGTAGGCTTCCGTGGCCGGAGTCAGTATTTACTAGGCTGACCGGGTAATGTCGCGTCAGCCTAGTAAATACAGACTTCAAAAATATTCTAGTCAATTTGATCATTGTTATCTACAAAATATTTCATTAAAAATGGTCGAAAGAACAATTTCCATCAGAATTGTGGAATATAAATCCACCATTAACTTATAAAAAATCATATCGTTCATTTACAGAATTTTAAAAAATGTATAATAATAATAAAAATGTAGAAAATTATTATCACCACTTCTTTATTTAACTCTAAATCCAATTTATTTGATAAATACATATATTAGGAGAAATGTTGATGCTACTCAAAAAACTTCTATGAGATTATGTGCTACATTTTATATTGCTATTCCTAATAATACGATTGGATACGTTGTAATGTATGGTAAAAAGAGTTTAACATACGACTAAGTGGAGAAAAAACAATGTTGGTATCAATGTGTTTTCAAATGGATATCTAGAATATTTCGAGCACTAAAAATGGTGCAAGTTACCAAATTATGATTTGTAATTAAATTTTGACATAATATATTATACACTGTACAACTTAACTAAATTTTAACGTATGATAACAAGTTTACATACACTGTACTTAAATTTTGACCAATAATATGAAGTTTAAGTACATTGTAATTAAATTTTGTCCTATATAAATTAAGTTTAAGTACATTGTAATTAAATTTTTACTTATAATATTACGTTTACATACACTGTAAATAAATTTCGACCTATAATATTAAGTTTAGGTACAATGTAACTGATTTATAGTTATTGGATACAAATTATTTTTATTAAACACAAACTTGTAATACTAATGTACTAACAAATTAATGAATGGGTGTATTAAAATTTAAATTAAAATGTTTATATTTTTATAAACAACATGATTAGATTTATAAACAACGTGATTACAAAGTGATTTAGGGTAATAAAACGATGTACAAAACGCGTCAAAATCCACTGTTTCAACGACAAAGATTTCGTAAAGAGGGAAACAGAGCTATACCCACTTGAGATAACGCGTCATGCGACGAAGACACCTGCAGATAACGTGTTATCAATGTATGTATGCTTCATTGCTATACGTATATACGTATGCTGTTATATGACTCGTAAAATTAAGAATAGTATTGAATTACATTTTTTACATAAATAATAATAATAATATTAATAATAATAACACGTTGAAATTTGTTGATGTAAAATGTGAGCTAGATGTTCTTGGATTCAACAAAAATCAACGCCTCAAGAAATAGGGATATTGATGAGATTTTGGTATAATTTAATCAAAATTTAGGTATTTTAATACGAAATTTATGCAAAAATGGTCATATTTTAGTATCAATAAAATAGGGGTATAAAAGAAGCTTGGAGCCCCCTTTTATGTACTCATTATTATTATTATTGGAGAAAGAATCTCGACAGCGATCAGTCGACTATTTGAAAGATCACAGTTCTTGACTTAACGGTATTAAATGGTTTAACGGCGACAACAGCCATCCAACGAACGATCCGACATTCTTCACACGATCCGATCAGCTCTCACTCAGCATCGGAATTTATTCCGGATGCCGGGCTAGGATAATAGGATCAACGCCCTAAAATTACCCGTGAGGGTGGGCAGCACGACCATTCGGCTGCAAAACACAAAACGCGGTCCAGGCGACGTGTGACGACCTGCGACCCGCGCATCACAACCGACTCTTCATTTCGCGGACGGCCATGGATGGTCTCCCGCCCAGCCTGATGCTGGACATCCGCGAGCGCTCGTGCCGACTACACGGGTCCTCCGCTGCACACGACCGGTATTGGACGTGTAATCCTTTCGGTGTGAGGTAGCGACATCACAATCATCACCATCCTTTAAGTGAATTCACGCCCATACTTATTACCAGCCAGAGGAAAGCTCAACAGATAATTTTATGTGAGAGACAATTTATCCATAATAAACGTGTCCCCGCCATTTTGTCGCGTGGGAACACAAAGAAATATAGCCTGTGTATTACTTGTAGTCAGTGAGCCAAATGCAATCCCTCGCCCCAGGGCGCTCCCCCCTGAGATGCTCAACGCCGGTGACCGGATAGCAGGTAAGACAGCGCTAGGCGCCCTCTAAATAAATTCAGCGCGTGCACCCTTGTCTGAAAATGACCGTCACACCATAAGTGTGACGGCAATTCCCCCCAGTGTAACCACCGGGTTGCATTACTATATATATATATATATATATATATATATATATATATATATATATATATATATATATATATATATATATATATTGTGCCGTTATGGGATTGTGCAACCCATTCTAGTCAGTCGTCCGCGAGATAGTGCAGATTCAGTAAAGTATTCCTTCAATTAATGACACGGGAAGTAAAAGTTACCCATTGTGAGAGAAGCATTGAAAGTTCTGGTTTATCAAAGTAGAAGTAGCAACGAGCGAGGAACTTGCACGAGCATTCGGTGAAGTGCAAGGGACATTTTCGCAACGTGGGCGTGGACAGAGGCGCCGGTAGCAGACGAGGAAGAAGAAAAGGCCGAGGACCCAGGCGCACGAGGAAGAAGAACGGAAGAGGACGCGAGAAGACAGCGTAGACGGCAGAGACGAATCCCGTCTCTTTACGACGCAGAAGCTGGGACCGAGCGACGTCGACGCAGAGACCAACGCGCGACCATCAAGGCCAAAAGTGGGAAGTCCACGAGGTAACGGTTAGGGCGCGAAAAATAGGTCAAGTTCACGTCAGCAGGGAAAAATTAGTATAGGAAAGTGTTAAGAAATTGAGGACACGGGTGGCAACGAATTGCAGTATCATAGTAGGAGACATTTTGACGCACTATTGCCTGCATAAAATATTGTACTTAGGACATTTATTATTCTGTTATTTTCAGCCACAGTTAAATTGTAAATGAGAGTAGTGCACTTGCACACATTTTTTTCTTTGCATGTAATATTTTGAAGCAGGAGATTGTAAATTGAAATTTTGGTTTCATGTGCAATGTAAACAGAATAGCATAGACTTAGATACATTTCATTTTCCAAGGGAATTCCCAGTGGAGTTTAGGGTAATCATTTCGGAGTCTCAATTTTGGTGTAAATTATATGTGTTCATTCATATGTGTGTGTGTTGTAAAGGTTTCCATTTGTGTGCTGCTCATTCTTTGTAAAAGTGTGATTCTATATTTTTTTGTTTTTGTCATGAAATTATGCCACTAAAAGTTTGTGGGTAAATTATACGCTCGTTCGTGTGCAATCTTTGTAATTTTATTGTGTCGAGGGTTCAAACCTTTCTCGCACCCTGAAGATACTGCTCCCTAGATTTTAAAGCTCGCTTCACGAGCAAAATCTTGATAACACGCTTACGGCTCATGCGTGCTGCTGTTGAAGGTGGTAAGTTTCGGCATAGGTGGGTTAGCTAGACCCATATGTCCCATTTAACTTGACAACTTGAAATAACTCAAAAAATACGCGATGTACGAAAAATTGAGCCGAGACCAAATCTTAAAAGTTTTGAAGGGGGAATCATTCTAAGCTAAAATCAGCACCCCCTACCCCCAGCGGGTGGGACGGTGGACAACATTGAAATCTTAAATAGGAACCCCAATTTTTTGTTTGAGAATAGGACTCTACGGACAAAAATACATACGTTTTGCCTGAACAGTACAGAGTACACATTATCTTCCTTTGCAAAAACATATTTGCTCTTCAAGAGATATGCAATTTATTCTTCTTCTTAATTGTTTAGCAGTTATGTTTCTTGTTGTTTTTATCATTTCAATATGTGGAATGTCTGGGACCTTTTATCTTGTATCAAAAAAGGACTTATTTCATGCTCTTTTTTTTTTTTTTTTTTTTTTTTGAAAGATTAGACTGTAAGAATGTCATCTATATTATATATTAGTATAGCTAGCTCTAGTTCCATGGTCAAACAAAAACTGTAAAGTGAAATCGCGACTGTTGGCATTTTCATTACGTTGTGATAGCCATATACTGAGTGTAATTCAAAATAATCTTAGTGACTTTCCAAAATGATTCGTATAAACAGCAAAATTTGAGGCGGCAAGAACGGGTCGTCCGCTCGCTCACTGCGGGAAGTAGCGAGAAGTTCGTTGGCGGCAGAGAACAGGGAGAAACGGGTAGAATCTGGTGGTGAGCGGAAGGCAGATAACGAGTTGGTGAAAGGTTATGTCGAGACATTAAGTAAAGCGAAAATGATAGGAAATAGGAATGCCGAAGGTGGAAGGTAATTGCATGAGGTACACTTGTAATTTATGTAGGGAATGAGCCAGTAAAATAGTAATAGCGTAGTACATAGAGAGAAGAGGTCCTGGTTAGTAGTAACAGCCACGTGGCCTTAAGAGACAGTATTATTGAGTGAGGAGCAGCAGTGGTGATGAACCAGGTGATGACGTTCTTATTATTTGGAGTTCTTCCCTACCCGTATAGACGAATAATTGTATTGCGATTTGTGGGGGAATTCAAAATCAGACGCGCCACCGGCAGTGCAAGTGTTACATCATCGGTGGGTATCACGGCGACGGCTCTACCTCAGGCTGCGCCGCAAGGTACCGAGTGCCACTGGACGAAGCCGAAGTTCCGGAGAGGGGATGACGGTTGGAGTGGGGGCAGCCCTGGAGGCCACTGCTCAACATCGAGGATTCGTGTAACATTCCAATGGAGTAATGTACGGTCATGATTAAACCGATATGTTTTTGTAAAATGATAAATGGTGATATCCATAGAGTAATTATTCGTAGTAATTTTGTTAATAAATGTTTTATTTGCATTGTTTTTACTCTAAGTTACATGCAACCAACAAGATCCCTCTCCCCTGCATTGGACTCCCTGTCACATATTTAATAAATTCAGTCGATGAAATAATATTTGGTAATTGGTTCATGGCGAATTTTCGTCAGAATCGTATTACCGGGCCCTGCTAATGAAAAAGTGCTTAAATCCAGTTTCTAAATTTAGAAACAAATTCCTCTAACCCGTGATGTAGACAGAATACTTGTTTTGTGGTTCCTTGATAGCGAAAAATCGACTGACGGCAATACGTCAGTCCACTTGTGAACATTACTAGCGGCTAAACCGTTCAGCTGATTATGTCCAAAATTGATATTCCCCAATCGAACTGATTGATGTCACGGCACCTTGAATTTGAAACCGATATTTTTATTTAGGGGGTACTTTTCATGGATCCCCTGGAACATTTTCCAATTTTGTTAAAAAAGGCTCCAACGTTTTTTATTAAATTTTGTGGTTGGATAGTGTGAACGACCTTTAAGAGAATAGTGCAGGGTCTCATTTTCGTTAAAATACCTGATTTTTCGAAAAAATGTCAAAGTTTAATTTTTTTTCGGCGCCTTCCTGTAATTAAAGTATTGAAGATAGATGTTTTTGTCAGGATCAAATGTGTTTAAGAGGTGGGCTGTTATTCGGCCGGTCTTTTCATATGACCATGCAATCAATGTTCAAGTTTTCGATACATACTCGATAGAAACGGCTCGACTTTTGGTAAAAATGTATCCATGGTAATACATGCCAGTGATTGTACATAAAATTTTGATTCACACATCACAAGGTATTAACAAGTTATGGACAATTTGTTGAAGAGGCCCAGAAGTCGCTGCCCAAAAACATGAAAATATGCCGTCGTCATTACTCCAATAGTGTAACCGGAAATCTACAATAGATGGCCTAATAAATAACCAATTATTTGCTTCTGATTCCTCTATGTTAATTTTGGAAAACATAGCAAAAAAGACATTTGGTTTGTAGAAAGAGGGCATTAACATCCCTTTTACAGAAAATCAGGAGTCCCTTACACATTCGTCTAATGTTGATGGTGATTCAGATTGAAATACATTATTGTAAAAAATAATTTAATATTTGCTGTTCAAAAAATTATATGTGATGTTATATATGTCTAATCATATATTCTTAGACTTTTAGTTATGATTCTCGTCCCTGAATTCGTGTAAATACGTTTCCAGGGGTTTTGGCCAGTTTTGATCCCTTTCTGTCCCAGTGTGCGATGTTCAACTCAAGGCAATGTATTTTTGCAGTTTCAAATTAGAGCGTTGCAGGCTTTTAAATTTACTCTACTAATTACAATGAAATGAATACAAATATTATTGCAAAAATTCCCAGTGAGACTTGTTCTGCTAAAAATGATAAGAGACGGTACAAAACCAACGAGCAACACGTTGGAAATGATTTATAAAAGTAAGAGAATTACTTTCCTCATTCATGACATATTAGAAAGAACAACACGTTTTGTTAAAATAATCATATCAAATAATGCTGGGTTTTATATTATGATTCAATTTGTAGAGAAGTCGTCAGAGCAGAATTGTGGGTTGTTAAAAGTAGACTAATATTCAAGTCTCAAATGATTGATCACTAAGTGTCTTATTACTTGCAGACTTCCGAGTTATCCCCCCCCCCAAAAAAAAAACAACAACGAAAGATCAAGGGAATGTGACAAATTTGAACGTTTCTTTGTAAAGGCATTATTGCGTGTGATATTCATATACAAAATGTAATTACGTTTATCGCATTGCTATTCTTCCGTAACGTGTATCATTGCGCATATTTACATCTTGGTATCACCTGTGAGCGTTAATCGTGTATTGACATGTAGGTGTACGAACTAGTATTTTGACAATACTGTTCATTATTCCGTTTTTTCATTCGCTCGAAACAAATTTATTTAATTCTCAGCATACTCAATACCGCCGCGAACTACATTCTCGAGCGCGACGCGTAGTTCGGAATTATAAGCAAGAGTATAGGTCCTGTATAGGTCCCCTTGAAGCCAAGATTGGATGTTAGCATGTGAGTGTGTGGTGGGTTACTTATTCCATTGTTCAATGACTCTTAGAGGTTGTTTCAGCGGCGACGAGTGCGAAGTTGCGTGAAAGTGTAAAACAAGATGGGAAATTGTCTGAAAGGTTCTACTGCTGATGATATTTCTTTGTTAAGAGGCAGTGATAGCACTCGCGACTCGTCTTCGTCTGACCAGCTGGGTCCGCCACCACCATATCAGGTAATTACTTATTACACAGCAAATGTAAACATCAATGCAGGATGTGTCAAATACATGTCAGATGTTTCCTACGAAACATAAGCTTTGAAGACCACATTTGACTGCGCCGACACGCGTTTCACTGCTTATTAAGAATGAGAATATGCTTTTCACAAATTCATTTGCTTATGTTTGTCGGAACATTTGTTGTTCCTCCATTCTAATCACAGAACACTTCCTATATCGATTCTATCCTCATATTATCGCAAGAGTTGAATTATTAAAAACCCTGACAATTATTTACTAAGGAGCAAAGTTGACAGTTTTAAGTTTCGAAATTTTGATACCGTGTTTCTTTGTTTTATACCCTGACAGTATGACAGTGACTGAATAATGCGTGTGTAAAACTTAATTTTGCCCAGTTTCTTTGTGTCCTTTGCTTCTTAAGTGTAACCTACATTTTGGAATGTTATTTTCATCTAATTTGGCTGTAATGGGTATTGTGATATTTTAAAAACTTGTTTTATATAGAAAGTTGGGGGGAAATTGTTAATTATGGATTATAATTATTTAATTGGAATACTATTCCATCATCAAAATATACTTTTTAATGTTAATTTAGGTGTCATCATTTTGGTAGTAAGAACGTGGTTATACACATGTGCAATTAATATTTACATGGATTTCTGCACTTCGTTCTTTGTTCTGTAATGTATTAAAAATTTCCTAATAATAATAATAAGAAGAAGAATAATTAATAATTTAAATTCATAAAATAAGTGTAATAAACTAAAGCACTTTTACTTATAAACTTTATTCTTTTACTCTTAAACCTTTTCTTTCTTATATATGTAGCTGTAAGGGAAGTCAAAAAGTATAAATATAAATTTTCAAAATTTTGGAGATTTTAAATTTTCTAAATATTTAGAGTTTTGTGAATAAAATGATATAAACGTCATTGTGAAATACTCTTAGCAATTTTTTGTTATTGTCTTCCTTCATTTGTGTATGTCAAAATGGCAGTCTTTTGGTTACGAATATCTCTAATTTACTTTATATCTCTTGAACGAATTCATCTAGGAGGTTGTGGTTTTCACTAAATGTTAGAAAAAGTATTCTTTAATGTTTCTTGCACTGGAAAACTTTATTTTCTATGACTATTTATAAGGCAAACATGATTTGTGTACTTCTTACCATGATCAGGTGACTGGTTTTGTGAAGGATTTACTTTGACTCTGATTTTTGAAAAATTACATTTTTAAAAACATTTGTCGTTTTTAAACCAATGTTGTCTCTGAAACTCTTCAAGTGATAATTTTCAATTTTTTTAGAAGTCAATGAAGTAATAATGAATATATGGTTGCAAATTGAGTACAGTAAATTTTATACAAACAAACAAAGTACAGAAAAAATGATGTATAAATTTTGACTTGTGCTTAAGCTATTCTGCAAATTTCAAAAACTATTCCAAAGGTGTGTGCTTATATTTATTTAGAACATTTCCACCAAGCTTCTCCTAAACTGTTACCTTACTAGGTTCAATAGTTGAGATAATGGGTGAAATATACGTGCAAATTAACATAGGGGGGTTTTGCCTCTCTTTAATATGCCAATTGTTTCCAATAAGAGCCTTCTATAATTGATAGCTGTTTGACTGAGAAGTTTACTGGTTTTAGAGTGGTATGTTTATTACTGTGATACAGATATTTTTTCATTTAGTTCATTTTCTTGTGTTATATGGTGATAATGAAAATGGGATATAACTAACGTGGTATCCTTGCTTCTGTGCTGCATCTGTATAAAACATGGTCTATATTAGAAATTAAAACATAAATATCTTATTGACCATGACTTTGTGGAATATATGATCAAACATTTTCACTGCGTCTAGTGTACTGCTTTGGAATAATAAATATCTATTTGTATGTGTATATATATTTATTATTATTATTATTATTATTATTATTATTATTATTATTATTACAGGAGAGTTTGCCAGTTTATTACCCATCTCCAAATGTAAGCCGCCCAGTTACTCAACTCACTGAAGAAGAACAAGTAAAAATTGCAAAAAGAATTGGTTTGATTCAACATCTTCCCACCGGAACTTATGATGGTTGCAAAAAAAACAGAGAGTAAGGAAAAATTAATATTGTTATTACTTCTACTACAAAGCTTATGCTTAATGAATTAAAAACGTTTTCCCCTCGTATTTTCTCATATTATGTCATTCCTTTAACATTTTTCATTTATATAATTTAAGATGTTATAGAATAAATTATTATTTATTATAGAATAAGTTATTGTTCTTTAGAGAGTAAGTTATTGTTCATTAGAGTGTAAGTTATTGTTCATTAGAGAGTAAGTTAGTTATTGTTCATTAGAGAGTAAGTTAGTTATTGTTCATTAGAGAGTAAGTTGGTTATTGTTCATTAGAGAGTAAGTTGGTTATTGTTCATTAGAGAGTAAGTTGGTTATTGTTCATTAGAGAGCAAGTTGGTTATTGTTCATTAGAGAGCAAGTTGGTTATTGTTCATTAGAGAGCAAGTTGGTTATTGTTCATTAGAGAGCAAGTTGGTTATTGTTCATTAGAGAGCAAGTTGGTTATTGTTCATTAGAGAGCAAGTTGGTTATTGTTCATTAGAGAGCAAGTTGGTTATTGTTCATTAGAGAGCAAGTTGGTTATTGCTCATTAGAGAGCAAGTTGGTTATTGCTCATTAGAGAGCAAGTTGGTTATTGCTCATTAGAGAGCAAGTTGGTTATTGCTCATTAGAGAGCAAGTTGGTTATTGCTCATTAGAGAGCAAGTTGGTTATTGCTCATTAGAGAATAGAGGTCTTTGATGTATGCACAACAAAAAGGGGAAATATGTGCGTAAATATGTAAATTTATTTGGTGACATTTGCAATTGAAATCTGAAAAGGTGTAATTTCAAAAATTATTACTTAGCGTGAAATAAGATATATTAGATATTATGTATTAGATATTAGATATTATATATTAGATATAAGATATAATATTAGAAATCGTTTATTTACCAGCAAAATTTGTCGATAGAGATTTCGATTTACCAGCAAAATTTGGCATAGAGAACAAACATTCATGACCATTTTTGACTTGGTACGGGTTATTTAAGGTCTCTTCTCCGTATCTACCTAGTGTGCAAAGATTGTTTGTACAAATAGGAAGGAATATTCTTTTGTAGGATGCAAACCTTGTAAATTACCATTTGGAAATCATCATTACTGCACGGATGCTGCAAGTCACACATTTGGTTTGAATATGTATACTTCACTGCTGTTTTAATTTGGAACACAAACAGGGTCTCCGGACATTCTACACCTCTAATCCGAGTGTTTATTTGCCTTACTAATCTGATACAATAACCATATTTCCTGGATATGTTGTATCACATGCTCTCCTTTGCTTTTGATCAGCCTTTACTCCTGTACTTTTTTGCTTTGATCATCATTATTCAGTTTGAATAGTGAATGAAATCAAAATTAACTCCGAGTGAAATAGTGCTCTAAATTATATACCCAAAATATGAAATTAACATGTTTAAGATGGGGACATCTTTCTCCCATTAATGCATTGTAAATGGTTCTGCTTGATTCAGTAGAGTAAAACATTAAGTGTCATTTTCTTAAAATGATTATAAAAATATTAAATAGATTTTTAAAAATGTCTCTGAAAAATTCCTGATTTTTAGCATTGAAAACAAAATTTTCTGAAAAAAAAATAAAAATATTATTTGCTAGCAAGGTCATAAAGATCCCTGTTAAAAAGCATATGAAATTGAACAACAAAAAATATGTTCTGTGTAGACAGATTTCAAATACTAAATATTGTATTAAATTTCTGTTCAACAACTGTTCCTGCACTGCCCATTTATGAACCATTGATGTTGACTAAGAGTGCATAATATTGTAAGTTCCAATTACTGATAAACAGTTTCTTTCTTTCAATGATAAATTATTGTGGAAATACGATTAGAAATAAATAGTAGACAGATTCCAACCAAATATATTATGGAATATACAGTGAAACAGGATTTAAGCAATCGCTATTGGTTCAGTGAAAGAAAGTGGTCTTTTAAGAGTCGATAATCCTGACTTCAGATATTGATATTCTACTGCACTAGATTTTCTTTCAGAAAGGTAAGCTACCACTTAATCCACAGAATTAAGTGTTAGATCACTTTTGTATTCATTAGTAAGGCAATTAAAACGTAGCGAGCAGCCATGATACTGTATCAGTGTCCACGATTTATTGTTAGTTGATTCCCAGATCCCAACCTGCCAATTCCCTGCCCCGCCCTCTGGTTTCTTCGAGATTGACGCTGTGGTACAGCATCGCAAATTTTAATTTTAACTACTGGAAATTCAGAGGTTTTTCTGAAAGTGATATTTTTAGAGGAGTATTTGAAAAAAATTACTATTAAGGGGGTGGTCTGTTAACAGGGAAATAATTGCACACAATATGTGGGTTTCAATGTTAGTGTCAAGAAAAAACAGTTGTTCAGAGGGGTGGTTGGTTGGAGAGGTTTAACTGTCTCATGAGAAAGAACTACATTTTTTATTTCTAGGATCTTACAGGTGAGCGTAACTTAGTATACATTGTAACATTAGTTCTGTTGTTTTATGCTCTTTAAATTTATTCCTTGCAACTACCCATTTTAAGTAAATAACATCTGAAGGCTGAAATATACGAAATGTAAAGTTCATTTTTTTAAGTTATGACGAGCTCGGAAGTTAAGGTATTTATTTTACCTAAAATAGGCAGGCAAAAAGGCATTTACCGTATTAACACAAATATAAGACAAGGTTGGTTGTTGTTTTTTTTTTCTCCGAAATATCTCAGTTGAAAAAATACGAGGTCATCATATATTCGTAGATTAACACTATTCGGTTAGAATTTAAGGTTTTACATTGCCATTCCATGACACAAAACTTGTAAATGTTTATATAACAGTTAACTGCAAGATGGTAAAAATATTGCGTGTATCTACAATATGTAATTGTATTTGCGTTTGTTTAATCGGCATCCACCCCGATTTGCCTGGCAGTTCAGACCGATATTTATGAATGGGCCGGTAAAAAGAACCTCTAACCGAGTGGCATTGTGTCAAATAAAATGTAACGTGAAAACGGGATTGAAATGGCAATAGTGAAAACGGGATTATATTTTTCGTTCTTGCAATTGTGTAATCACCAGTACTCAGTCATAAGGGTATGTCACGCCCAGAGAGCTGTCCTCAAATGGGATTAAACCACACTCCAAAGTAGGTTGGGATTCTTTATGAGTGATTACAGCCTGTTGGCAATAATGAAAAAATATCAAAAATATTTTTTAACACCTGCTTCCACAGAAAGACTAAATACAATCATGCCTTTATGTTGCCTAGGCTGCCAGGTGTGATACTAGCTTGATTGAAATCTGTCAGGAGAAAAAAGGAAAGGAAAGGAAAAAAAAGCAGAAAGAAACAAAGGAAGAAAAAGAAAGCAAAATAATGACATGAAAGTCAGAAAAAGGCAAAAATAAGTCAGTGGCGAAAATGGGCATCAGAAGATTATATAGGCAAAAAAGGCAAAATGAAAATCTACTGAAACTATGTCAGAAGCACAATTCACTGTTTCCAATTGTCAAAAGTCATGAAAGAGTAATAATAGTAAAAAGGTATTTTACCAAAGATCTGGGCTCTAGTTGTGACGTACACTCAAGAACCAAAGTTTCTTAGAATAGGACTTGGCTGTGTTGAGCCAAGGAGGCCCACCCAACCGTGTGATAACTGGCTAGGGAGGAAGAGGTAGATTGGGTATTGGTTGAGAATTTCCACATGGCTTAGAATGTTTAAGATCTGCTTCACAGTTTATTTCCATTGATCAATATCTGGAAATCGATATTTCAGTTCCTGCAACACGATATGAGCAAGGCATGTTAAATGAAGTTCAGCTCCCTACATTAATTGCAGTCCATGCTTTTACCAATTACGGAGCGTCACCTCTAAGAAACAGAAGAAACTTTTCCTGCTGAACTCCACTCTGCCAAAGAAAGGCTTTGACTCATTGAAATACATTGCAGTGGTTGCATGATCACTTTTTTTCAAGTGTCCTGCAGTTCAGCAGAATTGCTTATGAAAATGATCTATGGACAGTTTTTTCCACTGATTATATATCATCCTTCAACATCTGTTATCTTGTCTTTAACAACCCAAAAATGTCAGCAACTTACAAGTTACTGTTAACCTTTTTAGAATTTTCTGCATAGGAAGGAAATTGTGCACACATAATGTCAAAAAATGCTTAGGAATTTCCCACCAGCAGAGACAAAGCTCCCAACTGGTGTTCTAGCATGTGTGGTTGTGTAGTGTAGTGTAGTGGGTGTGGGTGGGTGTGTAAAAGAGGTGAGGATAGGCTAAGGAAGAGGAAGGAAAGATGGCGTGTGGTCCGTGACCTACTTGTTATGGTACTGCTATGTCATTTGCCTAGTTATTTATTATTTATTTATTAACAAACTTCTCTTCGAACTAAAGTTCTCAATTTAGAATTTATGTATGAATTATCAAAGAAATTGGTTACACATTCTATAACAACATTTATCATAGCGCAGCAGCAGTGCTCTAGCTGTAGTTGCAAAGCTGAAAGGGGACACTTGATTTACATCATAATTGAGGCATTTGAAGAGGCTTCAAGGAGACACTTGATTTAAATTGTAATGGCAATATAATAAATAGTTGACTTTGTGCAATTTTCAATCTCAGAGTTTAAAAATTAATCTGGCGGAAATGCATTTGTACATTAAAAGTAACAAAATGTCCACAGTTTTCTAGTGTGCGAGAACAATTAGATGATGATGGACAGGGAGGCCTTAAAGTTAGTTTACATTGACACGTACAACATTCAAGCCTTTGAAGCGAGATATCTTCAAATGAATGTAATTGATGGAAAATAAATTAATTGAGGCATTTGCTATCAAATCCACAATCTATTTGCAAACCTTACAAGTAACAAAAGTCTTCTCATGTTTAATTTGAATGGGGGATTCTCTTGCCACACTGGGTGGGAATAAACTGGATTTAATCTGTATCTCTTTGAGGTTATAAAGAACCTCCTAAAATTAAGTAAAATTGGGGATGGGAGGAGATTTTAGTAAATATTGGGATGACTGGCTTTTGATAGCAACCATAATAAGAATTAATGGTGAAAGAATGCGAGTTATGGCACTGTACAGATGATCTTTGAAACTCTAAAATTAACTTAAATGTGATATTTGGAATTTCTTTAGAACACTGAGTAAAAAAATCAGTGGCAAAATAACAACAGGTTGATGTAAATTACAGCAAGAAAATCATTTAGGAATCCTTATTTTATAAAGTACACCCAAGGTGAGCCTCTGTTTTCATGTAATTTTATGCTACTCTATTTTTTCATCTGCGATTCTGTAATAATTTTAATAAGTATCATATTTTACAGTTCACCTGAAGGTAGATTTAAAAGTTAAAATCCAAAATGAAGTTATATAAAAACAGTGATATAAACACCTCTTTAAAATATTTATTTAAGAACATTACTGATATGATTTACCTTGGTTAAAAGAATCTAAAACATGAATGAAAATTGGTGTTTCTTCTTCTAAGGAGATGTTTCTTCTTCTTCATGTGTGTGGGTTATGTAATAATTTTTTTAACATTTTGTTTTTACTTTATGTCACTTTACCTCAGTGCTCTCGATTGACCCGTATCACAGCTGGCGATCTACCAGTTTTGGTCATCCTGGGAACATCCAGGTGCTAATCCTATTCCAAATTAGTAGTCTTTGTGCACCCTTCTGTCCCATAGTACCTTCCATTTTCCTCGTATGTGCGATGAATGATACAGCAGTTTAAATGTGACTCGTGGTGATATGAAAGGTCAGCTACATCACTCTCTCTTAATGAGAATATCCATATAATTTGAAGTTACTCTGTTATTGTGTTGTTACAGTTTGTTCTGTTTATCAAGGACAGTAAGACCTAATTATATATTTATTGTAATTAAGGAGTGACCAAAACTATGCTTTTGTAGTTTTGCTCTTGCTCTACTTGGTAAATTTCTACGAATCCTTGCCCTTACAACACTAGACTTGGACTTCAAAAAACTGTTTGCCACAACTGAAAGAACCCTGTCTGGGGGAAATTTGTAGATATTGCACATCGCAGCTTTAGTTATTTTTGTAATGTTAGGAGAACGTGGAAAATAATACTATGCCGTGTTTGAATTGAGTGAATGTGGTTTTCATATTTTAAGGCAAAGGTGTCCTTGAAGATTTTGTATTAAAATTAATGAATGTGACCTTCAAATACAGTCCTTAATTAGAAAAGGTGGTAAGTTTAATTATGTATTTCAAATTTGATGATAATATAATACATTAAATAGATCCAAAATATATTTTGTAGGCTTGAAGGGTCTCCTGACAGAATATCATACATAGGGATGGGGATAAAGAGGTCTAATATAAGGGAAACTTATTGTCCTTGAAATTTTATCTTGCGACACAGAATTAAATAAGTAGGAAGTTCAAAGGAAAGAATCGTCATGTTTTGTCTCGATTTGTATGTAATGAATGTCATGGATGTAATGAAATATGTCTTTCTTTGTTGCAGATGTGTTATTTGTATGATAGAATTTATGATAAATGATCCTGTTCGGTACCTGCCTTGTATGCACACCTATCACGTTGAATGCATTGATGATTGGTTGATGAGAAGTTTCACCTGCCCTTCTTGTATGGAGCCAGTTGACGCTGCTTTGCTTACTAGTTACGAGACGAACTAGGATGTTGAGGAAGGAAGTGCCATGCTGGCAAATATGGATGTGCAATGTCATTGCTAACTGTGGAAGGTGAAGACTGATGTGTTGTAGTGAATTTTTTGAGCTCTTGCTCCTTCGAAACTGTGATGTGAATGTATTTCTGTGTGATAAATTGTAACTGCAAGCAGGGTACTACATGATCTTAAAAAATCACTTAAGATTGGCTTCTTGCTCTAGTGTTTGCTTGAGTCAACACCAGAAATTCACGCCAATGTAGTGGACTACTTTGACTTTATTTTCATAAAATGTGACAGTGGGTAGAATTTAGGACCGTTGTGATAATTTATGCTAGTTCTACTTAATATCTCATTGGGAAAGTGACCGGTACTATTTTGCGAATGATATTATAGTGACGTTTTATTGCTATGAAATTCTTGTCATATTAAATTTTGAGGAGTTGGTGGTTCGTTAGTGTGTTGTCAGCATGTGTTGTGCTAGTGCCACAATTTACTTAAATCTATTGGTTTTTATTTCACATTAACACATTGTCAGTTACACACGACAGTTAAAATTATTAACAAAAGCATTAGTGTTAAAGTTTTAATTTGCAGGATGGAATATTTGAATATGTTGATTAATAACAGATTAAGTTCTATCAATGCACAGGTATGCCTTTGACAATCGGATATTAATTTTTCTGTGAACCAGATTGCCTGAATAGAATTGTCTTGTGCAATCCATCTTCCTTTAAATATTTTATGAATTGTAAGGGTGCTTTATTATTGTGTGTGTGTGTGAGAGAGAGAGAGTGAATGAAAAAATGTGTGACATGAGTGGGATAGATCATGATGTTATGAAAAAAATTGTGAAAGGTAGACGAGGCAGCTTTGTGAGTGTTACCATGAGTGTTGCATTACTAGCATTTTAAATCATAAAGCAATATTACTTGAAGCTTTAAACTTTGAGGGACTTCTTTTATTATTAGAGTAGATTTTTCCCTTGTCTTATATTTTACTACTTACCTTCGATTTGTACAATTGATACATTGTGGTAGCCTTCACAGAATTGTACAGAATGCCCAAGAAGTCAAGAATTCAGTATGTGAGAAGCTTAATAAAAGAATATGTAATTTTCATACACACATTACAATTCAACTGTATCAAAATTTATATTATGTTATAATTAGGACACAGATTTATTTACCCGTACAAGACCAAAAACTATTTTGGGATTTTCTAAAAAAGATTCTTGAAAAAAGACATTGTACATTTGATAGCTGTTGTTAATAAATTATGAGGAATCAGCATGAGGAATATAGAAGGTACTGCAAGGCAGAGGTGGTTTGTTATTCTGAAGACAGAAGTGTAGGTATGGTTGACTTTCTAAATACTGTATTAAATGATGTTGAAATTTGTATAATGAGATGGGGAGAGCGCAACCCTGTGGTGGTGAAAATTAGCCCCCAAAAGTTTATTGGGGGCTTGAAAAAACATAAATTATGGTTAATTTATCTCTCTGCTTGCCAGTTGTAAATTTCTTAAGATTGGTATTGTCATTTGTAGAAATATGGGCACAGTGGGGCATATTGATCCTGACTGCATTGTAGTAAGTAAAATTGGATGTTGCATTAAAGAATTACTTTTTTCATGCATCTTTGTAAAAAAAAATTTCAACAAAATATGTGATGATCTAAGCCTTATGAAAGTAGACCTGAAATAGAAAATCGTACAAGCATGATAAAAATAATGCAAACTAATTCATATATTCTATTTTGTTTTTAGTAACTAATTAAAGTAATAAATGTGTTTTCAGTGGAAGTCATTTTCAAGATAAAGATATGTCGGTTGTAAAGGGTATGAAGATTGGATTAATCTTCCATCCCCTGTAAGTCTGAATTCAATAAGAGAAAATACTTAATGGATGTATTGTTTAGTAATTTTGTCATCTGGATGCTTTGACATTCCTCAGTGATCGTCCAAGGTGCAGACATATCATTGCGCTAGTAATTATGGTTCACGAGAAAAGTTTTGCAGAAAATGTGCACTTGCCTCTGGGGTGAAAAAACACCAAAAAAATAACAAAAAACTAAATAGACAAAACTAGAATGAATTCTTGCAATTCTCACCAAAAGCCAATTGTTTCTTGCATGAAATTTCTTTTACAATTAGATCTGTAAACAAATTACTTTAACTTCTAGCATATCATATTTTATGTGCTTGTTTCCTGGTCTGTGTGGAAATTACAGATCTTGCTAATTGTATTTATTTTGAGCCTTCCCTTTACATATTTTTAAAAGTTTCCAGATTTATAGTTCTTCCAAATGATCTTTTATCACAGTATGCATGGCATGGTTTAAGAAAATCTGTTCTTATGATGTCCATCAAGAAAAAAAAATGAAAGGGAAAAAATCTCTAGTACTTTTTTCTGTGCATATTTTTGATATTTCACAAATATTATATTTATCTGTGGTAGTATTTTGTATATTTGTTTTGCTGAACTACCACGTCATTGACAATTTGAACCTACTGTGCTTTTAAAATAGTTTGCCCGTCAGTCAGTCATGTTGTTATTGCTTCCTCTGCAATGAACAGGGGTGTGAAAAAACTTTTTATTCACTGTTAATGCTTTGATCGTCTTTATACAATGAACTCCAGATATTGTATTGTTTGAGCTTTCCCTTCTCTAGTGTATACATTGAGATTACACTTGTAATTAAATTAGAAACTTAAACTGGTGCTCGTAGTTCGATATATTGGCGGGTAGACTTAAGTAAAAGATTTTTTAGTTGTTTAGATCCTAGCAAAATTGAATGTTGAATCTATACCAATTCTGTGATACGATTTTAACATAGTTGTATGATGAGGGACCATTTGTTTTAGTTTCTATAGGTTTTATCATATAATGATTTTGCTGTGTGTGTTACTCCCCAAAAAGAATCCCATTTTTGTTAATTGCTTATTTTCTGTTGATAAAACTGCATGTTTCTCACTCAAATGTCTTGGCTGCTCTTCTTTGAGTTGCCAGGTTTGAGAATGTAAAAAATTGTAGCAACTTTTAATTTGCAATAGTCTAACATCTGCTTGTGTTTCTCCTGTTGCAAAATTAATTTAATATGTGGTAACATAGTCCAAAAATTTGGATAATATCAATATAGACAACAGACAACTTCAATCATTTCTCGTTTGAATGCAGTTGATGCTATAATAGGCAACATCAAGTGGCTTGTAATCAATATGTAAAGGTAGGAAATAAAGCTTTTGAAATTCAGCTTAGTGGAGTAAATTTCTTGCATATTACTTTTTCAGAGGCTTAAATTTGATTAGAAATTTTTGAGTTTATTTGTCAACTGTTCAATGAAAAGGGCGTTAATTATGTAAGAAAATGGCTTGCATTTCCATGAATTGTGAATTTTTATTAAAAGGTTTTCAAAAGAGATTCTTTCTTTGCGTAAATAGTGAATGAAATGATATTAGTATGTCATTTCTTGTAGTTTCTACCCTGTTATGTTTCAAGTGGTTGTTTCTGTCGAGGGATAGGAAAATTATTCAGATTACTTCACATGAAAATTTGTATATCTTAGTAATGGTTCAGGAAAATGGGAAGAGAGCTTTTCAATGAATTCTTATAGTAACTGTGAAAATTAAAAAAAAATATATGAATTTGGAATATGGAATTTTTTTTTTTAGAAAGATTAATTCAGAACACACAATTTTTGTCACACAAGACAAGGTAATGTGAATCCTACTGCTCAAAAAACATTATGGACAGTTCCCATACACTCCACAGACAATTGGTACATTGGTGAAAAAGAATCACAAAGTCTATTCTGTGTTAATTATGTTACTTTGGTACTTTTTTTCCTGTGCAGAACAATTTTTTCACAAAATCATGTCAAATTTTTTGCTTTGCTTTGCTTTGCTAAATCCAAAGTATTTTTTCTGATAAATTCTTTTATGCTGCTCACCATATGTTAGATTGGTGATGGTCAAAATACCAAACAATGAGTCACAAAACATCAATTATTTATTTGAGTAATTAATAATTTTAGCTGCAAAAAAAAATTAACAACGGCTACTGCTCAGTCACAGAATTATGTCTGGCATTCAGTTTTGATAATGTGAGGGAGGGAAATAAGTCTGATATGTGCCTGACTAACAGCTAATTTTTGAAGACAATTATTCAGTGGGTTCTTTCTTTTTTTATTTTGAAGGACAGTGTGTGACTGATATTCTTATTAAGCTGGTTTTAAATGTTAGTTTAATTTGAATTTTTGATTTAATGCTCAGATAATTTAAAGTAAGGATTTTATCAAGTTCAAACTAATTAAATACTGATACTGAAATTTTAATTTGTTTGTGAATGATGGGTAAGAAATAAAATTTCTGTGTTTATGAAACAAGCCTATTTGTTTTTTGGATTCTTAAAAAAGTTTGATTTTTCTAATAGTTTAATCTGTTTAATGTGGACCCTTTTTGGGCTAGCATGTTGTACAGAGAAAAGTGATAGAATATTGAATTTGGGGTTCATATTTGGAAAAGATCTGCTAATGCATTTCACTCTAAAGAAGGTTGCAGTAAGTAGATTGAAGTGTTGGCAACCATGCCTAGGATGACACTCTTTCCTGCACGGCCAACAATCAATCCATTGACTGTCTGTGGAAGCCTACATCTTCACTGATGGAATACTAAATGGTGAGATCTCTGTTCATGAGATTCATTGCTTTGACACTTTCTGATCTCACTATGAAAAGTCAAATAATGTGGTATCAGTGGGGGAGAACAGTTGACAGAAAATTGTTGCTGCATATGAAATAATTTGCTCCAACACCAGAAGTAGCACTTGTTAATTGAGAAGTATTGTTTATTGCATGAGAGGCCACTTGATGCTGTGCAAGCAATTGCATGTATAAATGGGTTGGAATTTCCTTGAGGACTTTATTCTTTTATGCATGCATGTGTGTGTACATGTGAATGCTGTGGATATGTCTCTCAAAAGCATTCCACATTCCAAATTGCCCTTACTATTGTGTGATGTTTTGTTAACTCTTTTTGGAAATGCTGTGGACACTTGTAATAAGAATCGTGAAGCAAACTGAAGTATATGTTTAGCCACTTAAGGCTCAATTGTCTGTTGCAATATCTTATTCTCACATGTATTGCTATGTTCTGTTTTGAAGGTGTATTAATTGCTCTCTTTCTCCTGTGTAAGATTTTCAGTATTTTTGAGAACGTGAATGGATGAAATGTAAGATCTAAGTGAGAAAGGTTGTGAGAAGCAAAATTGTTATTTGATAGTGTTCTGTTAGGTGGTTGCCAAGGAAGCATATCTCAAAATTAAAGGGAACAAATGCACATTTGAGAATTGTATTTGTGATGGTGCTGCAAGAAGTTGGTTGTTCCAGTGTTTGTAATTCAATTTCATATCATCTTAATTTCTAATTTAATAAAGTCTGAATTATATCATTGCCCATACTATGCATCAGTTTTGATTGTTTGTGGAATCTGTATTATTTCTACTGATAGTCTAAAATGTGGAGATGCTTATGTTCATTTACTTCTCTCTCCACTGTAAAGGAGGAAAATTAAAATACATTATCACGTATGTGATTGGTGCAAAATGTTGCTACAGTTCTACCATGTTTTTGTACACAGGAGCTTTTGCTGAATATGTTAATTGGCAGTCCATAAGCACCAATAGATTACATCGCGTGTCACAGCTATTCAGTATCCACTATGTGGGATTTAATAGGATTTTGATAATGGACTAATGCAATATATTTCTCTTCTTTGCGTTTTGAAAACTTGCATGGAATTGTATATAAATATATTTAGAAGTGTTTGTGGCAGCAATGGAGGTATTTTCATTATACAAAATCCTTTATTGAACTCTGTTGTGGTTTTAATTGTTAAAAATGAATCAAGTTAGGAAAGTTCATGTACTGCTTCGTTTTTATTCCTATATCTTGTAATAGACCTGAGTCTGAACTCCTTTTTCCAATTGTATGTTTTCTCTTATTGTTGCAAAATATTGACCAGTGTGCTTCAGAGCTTATCCACTTTCATTGTGACATAATGCCCCTACTACAAATTATTTGTTGTTTGGAAATAACAATAGGAATGATTGTCATTTGCATTATTTTTTTGTAGTCTTGTCACATTCAAATGTATTGATAGTGGGTAGTCAATATACAATGAATACAATAAGAATGTGAACATATACAAAAATGTTTATGTTAAAGAGAGCACTGTGATCAAATAGCAAAGAAGACAGCAATTGGACTGTTGTAAAACTGAAATGACGTCCAAAGAAAAAAATTCATTTGTATTATGCTTCACAATTGTAAATTTTTCATAATGAAACCAAACAAGCAATGTATAGTCTCTGCCTGAGTTTGTCCATAAATGGTTTTGTATCTCAACTACAGTGGATGGAAATGATATGAAATTTCTGGATAACCATTTTGAGGAAAATCACCTTTGATGTACATGTATATTACTGCCAGTTATCTTGTATGTTTGCCTATGATTAGGTTTGTAAAATTTTTAACTTCATATTAAAACACTTCCACTGTTTCTTGCAAACATTAATTTCATTTTGTAATATTTTTAATATTGAAGTGCATAATGAAAATTGCAAGGAAATGTGTTGCCATTTTCTAGAATTACATTTATTTAATTAAAAGTAATAGAATTAATTATATTCATGAAGTAATTAGATCAAGATTCCTCTTGTCTTTTGTGGAAGGGTCCAATTACCCAATGAATTTTATGAAAATGGAAGAAAAAACATTTTATTTCTGTTTTACCCGTAAAAATATTTGATACTTGAAGCTAGAAGTTAACCGAGGCTAGAAGTTAAGTTCTTTGATTTATAAACAAAAGGAAATTGCAAAATTTTGGTTTTAATTCTGTTCTTAATACTTGACTCTCGTTTGAATGACACTTAATTACATTTTCTCTCTCTCTCTCTCTCTTATCAGTAAAAAGTCTGTTTTGTTGTTTGTTTTCTTTGAATGTTAGGGAGGTAATACCGTGGACTGAGCAAAAAGGACGTCTACTCTTACCAACTATTTCACTTCTTTGGCAACCAAATGTGTTTAATGAGTAGTAAATGATTTCTGCATACTTGTATATGTATTTATTGATTCCTGTCCTTTTGGACTGTGTAATGAACCTGCATAATCAAAGATGTAATTTTTTAATCATATCTATAAGGTTCAAGATTTTATTTTTGTTTGATCCAACAATTCTGAAGATAACTGGTGGATCTTTTCTTTGGTGGAATTCCTTCTGCCTCAAGAGAAAATTCCAAAATTATCTATGATGGCTTTCTTAGACACCGGTTTAAAATTTTAATTTTAGATTCAAGAGCCCATTAAGCATTATTCATTTGTATCCAATATAGGTGTATATTCCCAATGTTGTTTAAGATGCACTGATAACATTTGAAAACAGTTGTCTTCAACTACCAATGTAATGCAACAGTGTTGTCTATCATATACTGATAGTTGGAGTGTTTGGCAATGTGTACATGTGTGACTCTTTTTGCATCTTTTCTCCTCCACATTCCTACATTTAAATTCCGTACATTTTCTTCTGAATCTGGAAATACGTGCTAAGATAGTGTAGATATCTTTTTGTTTCTTTTTATTAATATTATTTTTGTTACTAAAGTGTGGGTGCTTCATTTTTCTTTTTGTTATGCAAATGAACTTTCTTGTAATGTATTTCACATTTGGAACTGACATGGTTATTGAATTAATCATCCCCATTTTTTTTTATTTGTGCAATATAATTTAAAAAGTGTCAATTTTTAAACATTAATTCTAGTGCTTGTGCATGATTGAAGCCTGAAGCCAGTGTTTTATAATAAAATTATAAATACTTGTTAGTATAAATAGTTGCAGAGTGACACAGGGATTACTGCTTAATCCGTGACGTTATCCCTGCGAGCATCAAAGTTGTTCTTTAACCATTTAAGAAGAAAGAAACTATCAGTATTTTTTGGTGAAAAAAGAAATTTGAATCTCCTTTTGTGTCCGTTCCAGTTTTATATAAATTTGACTCGACACATGATTCCGTCCGGTAAAATATTAATTTTCAATAGGCTTGTTGCATTTTTTGAGCACTTCAAATAACATTCTATGCAATTGTTAATCATCTTCACCCTAATGTTATGTATGGGGAGATAGTCCGCAGGGCCAAAATCTTCATACACCTTGTATCTTTAGCTCGAGATTGTAGTTTTAGTGTCAATGAAAAAAAGAAAAAAGAAGAAAAGTGACTGCTAATGGTGGAATGAGAATGATGAAAAAGATTGTTTAATTCTAAATTTATGCAGCCCAGTTTTACAGCAAAATATCTAAAATGTAAGAGTTGCATAAAATGCTTAGAAATCATGGCTACTAAAAATTTTTTCCAAATGTCAGATTTCTAATGCACTTCATTTTCTTCCAATCGCATGTTTTTTGTTTATAGTTTTGTCTAATGTTTTTATATTGAATTTAGTTATTTATGCAGGCACATGGTTCACAGGTTTAAGAAATTTCCAGTGCCGTGGATGTTATGTTCTGAATGGTCTTTATCTGTAAGATGGGGCATACAGTTTCTTTAGCATCTAGAATGTTGATGTCATGATTTTCAGTTAATGAAAGGAATATATTGACTCAATGTGTTAATAAATGATATAGTAGCATTTTAGTATACTTGCATCATTGTATTTCTGTAGGATTTGAAAGATTTAAATGTGCTTATATTTTCAATTTTATTCCTGTATATCACCTCTGAGAGTCTGTTTATTTGAAATATATTGGTTATAAAATGCATTGGAATGTAATAATTAATTTACATTGGCATTTTCCTTGTGCTGACAAATTGTACATTTGATATCCACGTTTATGCAAATATGATGAGACACTTGGTGTATGTATCATGTGGTCAGATATTGTAGTTTATTGTCTCTTGGAATTTTCTCTCAATTTAGAATTGGGCTCTTTACAATATTTCATATTGATTTGATATTTTTTTTTTTTTTTCCACACTCAGGGACACCAATTGAAAAATATTTTGAAAATACATTTAATATTCACATATCAGGGGAAAATGGGGGAATGACTGTCAGTGTGATTTCTGATCCTTTATTGTTCACAGAAGCATGTGAAGGTCTTGCATCTAGCAGTATCATAGGAAGTCATACATAGGAATCCATTTTGAAGCATTCAGTTGACAAACGCATTGTTGGAGATTTAATGTATTCCGGCGCTGACCTAAGTTTTTCCGTGCATTGTTTAAGCTCCTGACTTGCATTTTGTGCAGTTCTTCAATGGAAAGTTCTCTTGGGTAAAGTAAGTGGTATCAGATACCTAAATATGTTGTGTTTTTGTTCTAAGTACAGTCACCCCCAAAACTATTCGGACACCTGCAAATTTCAAGAACTTTTGTCCACATTTTTTTACACATCATTAATTTTGCTTCAGCATAATTTAGTTTAATCTGAGTTAGCCACGAAAATAACAAAAACAACTTCTTAAAAAGGTAACCCCATGAAGTAAAATGTCATTTTAATCATAAGTTATACATGTCAGTGCGCTCTATCAAAATTATTCGGATAGAGCGTGGCTGAACTGACTGAACTGAAATATTAGTCCTTTAAATATAGAAAGAAACTGTAGAAATTAACGGACGTCGAACGCTGAAGATCATTCATGAGCCAGCGACAATTGGCTCTCATCATTGAGGAGTTTGGATTGGTTTGGATCATGGGAACCACTGCGAAGGACTGACATGAGTCGCAGAGGGAGAAACTACTTTTAAATGTCAGCTGGTTGTATTTCACAGTATGAAAGATGAGAGCTGCTGAAAAATTGCCCAAATGTTAATGATGAAGAGTACGTTAAGTGACATGTGGAGGGTTCAATAAGAACAGAATCGAGCTACACCTTCAAGGGGCACACCCAAAGAACTTTTCTAATAGAGAAGAAAATTGGATTCTAAGAAGGATGAAAGGAATATCGTGGGTGAGCGAATATTTTTGAGAGTGACTAAGTAATACATAATGAAGTATTTTCACGCTTGTTAACGTGGGGTAATGTCGGTCAGTGAACTTGCAGCAAATTGCGAGACCTTGTGGAAAGAATTGTCTTGAAGGTTTCATGAAAATAAATATTACATTTTAGTGCAAAAACCTAGAACCAGAACCCACAAATTTGAATAGGTTAAGAAGTTTCAATGTAAGTAAGGTTTAAGTCTATTATCCTATGTGAAGAAAATCTCAGAAACATAATTTTCACCACGCACATAACATAATTTATAATGTAGATGAAACATTAAAATTATCCAACAAACCTGGACAAGAGTTGAACTGAAAGGGCAGAGAATTGGCCATGGCATCATGCAAGTGGGAATAAAGACTGTTATTTGTTGTGTGAATGTGGCTGGTGGCTAAATCCTCCCATCTATATTTATGCTCAGCAATGATTTCTGCTAGAGTCCAACCTCCTGGAGCAGTTAATATTTGCTGGAAGAATAAACATTTGGTTCGTTGGCTGCAAAGGTCAGCATCTGCAAAAGGTCGTGTGAAGCCAAGCGCAGAAGAGCCAGTTTTGTTAGGCTTCAGTTATGCATCTTCTAAATACGTTTTTCTATTTTGTTCAGACCAATGTATTTCACGTTTAAACTTAGAAAATATACAAATGTAGATATTTTTTTTTCCAACCCATTCCTTGTTTGCCCCCTCACCCAACACTTGGGTCTTCTTTTTGTCCCTAAATACTTGTTGAATGTGAACAGAATCTTAATGAAATATTGCAGTTTTTGTTAAACTTGTTCAAATTATTTATTGTGGTGACAAAATGTAACAGTTCACAATACTACTTTGAATGGATATCTTTAATGCACGTTTCCATTTTTTTTACTTTCTACGCAAGTGGTTAGGAGGCACCAAAACTAAATCTCGAGATATTCTGTGAGGATTAAAAACGATGCAATATATTTTTGCATGAATCTAGTGTCATGTTACTGGCATTTACTGTTGTCAAAACAAAATTACAGGTAGAAAATACTCAATAGTCAGAACAGATATTTTCTCATAATTATATGCATGATAGTGAATTTGCCATTTCCATTTTACTTTAATAATATTCGTGAGAACAGCATGTATTCATCAAAATTAATATTTATTTTAATTATGTGAAGAAAATGTTAACTTTCTCGTAAATACCTCTCTAACGGAGGGGGGGGGGCGCCCATAAATTACGAAACGCTCAAGGGGGGGTTGCGCTGCGAAAAATGAAGGGTAGCGGGTAAGAAACCCTGGCATGTTTTAAATTTTGCAACATTTGCTGAAATAATTCCTTTTATTCAGTCTTGCACTATAACATTAAATTAAAATATAATGCATAAATTGTTACAATGAAAATATATTTTCGTGAATGGTATACTGATTGAAACTTGGTTTACGAGAAAAATATTGAACCCGATTTCATATAATCTTCCAGAATCCAATTAAATTGGTGCAGTAGGCTCCGGGGCCGTGCGTCATCGACGACGCCGTGTGCAAGTCTCGCCTTGCGTCCTCCCACCGTTCAAAAATTCTGCCAATCTCATTGTGGGCTGCAGGCCGCATAGCCAGTTGATTCTCGCTTTAATTATGGTAATTTTTAATATGTAATGCAACACGTTACTGTTTTATAATTTTATTTTCACTTGTAATTCGGGGAAGGGGTTTTGCGAGTGTTACGTACGTAACTGTTGAAGGGGGCAGGGAGGCCACGTTACAGGGGGAGAAGTATTCAAAATACTCCAAATTTGCGTTAAGAAATTTATGGACGGCCCATATACGCAAGGTCATGTAATACTGCCCATAAAAAATCTCTCCAGAGATTTCTGTGGAAAGTCGCATTTTGGAGCGCTGGATAGTGCATTTTTCCATCCCCAAAACGGCTGGCTATCCGCGAGCTTAACTTGACCACAGATCCCCCCCCCCCCATAATATTGCGTAGTCTGGTTTGATTTAAAGGTCCTGCGCTTTTGAGTAAGTGGTTTTAATTTTTGAGAGAACTTTATATCAAGCACAAAACACATTTTTAATGTTCTCTTAAAAACACTCCAAATTTTGTTCTTTAAATATCTTGCTCAAATTGGGCAAAGTGCGCTTATAAATACAAGTCCTACTTTTATTTATTTACGTCAAAAACAGTTAAAAACTGTGTGTGACGTGTTAGGGGTGAAGTAAATTTGAAGTTACATTTACATCCAACAGCAAACCCCGGGGCCATCGTAGCATTTGTTAAAGAATCAGGGAACCAGGACGAAAAAGTGATCGAGATGGGGGTCTTTGACCCAGAAGCTAAAGTACAATACTTGTTATATGTTCTTTAGAATTATACAATCATTATATGTCGTTGTTAATCTTGATATTACTTTCCTTTTGGATGCTCGGTATAGTCACTAATTTTATAGAAACGGTTATGCAGCAGAAAAGATTTTACTTAGGACATAAACTTTTGTATCTAATTTAATCGTTTATTGTCATCTGGCAAGGTGTTGTAAAATAATGAACATTTATGTGAATTTTTTTTTTGTAGTAAGCTCTTGATACCGTCACCTGATGAAGTCGAGAGTTGTCGGCGTTTGCAGAAAATATATTCCCAACCCTACGTCCTTTTTGACAAAAACCTCTGATTCATTAATCAAGAGACAAGGTAATGGTAAAATATCTAAATTAATAAAGAGAGGCTCACAAGAATCACGTAGGTGGGATTTGCTAATTTTTCGTACAATTTTTTAAAATCTAAAAGTCTGGGAGCTACAAGATGTATTTCCCCAGAATATTATATTATTCTCAGGCGGGAATGACATTAGTGAAATATAAGCGACGAGCAGTATGAAGGCTGACTGAATTTGAAATAATTCTGAAAGCGTAGCATAAAGAATTTAATTTAGTGTTCGATTCATTTAAATGGACGTGCTATTTAAGATTTGACTAAATTGAAAAGCCTAAAAATGTTGCTACATTTTTAGGCTTGCTACATTGCTGTCTTAACATCAGTCAATGGCAAACCGTTCATTTTCAATGGAGTACTGATTATTTGAAATGGAAAATGCATTGAAACCGTATTCTCTTCATTTATTTGTTAATACGGAACCAATGTGAAATATGATTGTACTATGGTATCTTTATTGCAAAGAATATTCGTATCATCCACAAAGAGAACTCTTCTTCAATTTCTAATCTTAGAGGGCACATCGTTTACGTATAGTAGGAAGAGAATAGGTCCTAAAATCGATCCCCGTGGGACTCTACATGCAATTGGCAAAGAATCGGAAAGGTGTGTACATAATTTTCCATTCCAGTTAAGTATTTCTACTCTCTGAGATAGTTGTTTAAGGTGTGAACATTACCAATCTAGAGCAATACCACACGAATTCCATACGAAGGTATTTTGAAAATAAAAGGTTATTATCAATGACGTCAAAAAGCTTTTTAATTATCTAAAAATATTCTAATAGGTGCTTCGTTTTCATCCATGGATGAGGCGACATTTTTAAGAAAATAAAATATGACTCCGTAGATTTTGATTTTCGAAACTCATGTTGGCAATCCGAAAACGTGTCGTGTTTACTAAGGAAGTTTTCCATTCGTACGTAAAATTTATTGTTTTTTAAATAAATAAATCGATAAAAGAGAAATTGGTCGATAATTTTGAATTTCATTTTTGTTGCCTTATTTAAAAAGCGGTTTAATCTTACCTGTTTAAAAATATCTGGAAAAATTCCTGTGCATAAGGATACTTAAATATGTGAGATATCGGATGTATCACACTGGCCGAATATTTATTTTGTAGTCTACCAATTATTTTGAGAATCCCATAGGAAGAAGTGTCGGAAACGAACATAAGTGTCTACAATTTTGGGGAAAACGTCTGATTCTGTAATTTGTGGCTGAAAACCTTCAGTAAGATCGGCAGCAATTCCCGAAAAGTATTGGTTAAAGAGACTTGCCACTATTGCCGGAAAGTTCACATTTCTATCGTTATCTTTTAAAACATTATCTACAATGTTTCTAGTTGATTTGGTCGATTTTTTTTACTATATTCCACATTGCTTTTTTTTAATATTTGAGTTTAATGTATCCTGATCATGTTTTAAGATTTTTGCCTGCCTTATAACCAGCGCCGTCGTGACCCTGGTTCGAGAGGTGCATTGAACCAGGGCGGGAAAAAATTAGAATGCTTATTTAAAACGTCGAATGTAACAAAAGAAAATTTGTAATATATATCAAAAAGCAATACACTTTTAGCCCTGTGAGTTAGTAAACTATGCAGACGTATAACCATGTACACAAAAAGTTTCATATTTCACCGGTCACATGAAATCAACAGAAAAATAATTGGGCGTCATTGTCCTGTCCGACCTCCGTCTGTCTGGGGACAACGCTAGCGCCTAAACTGTTCAGACGGCGTTGTTTTGTTTTGTTTTGTTGGTGTGTTTTTTTAAATTGATATTCCTTCATCGATCTGGAGGAATTCGAGGCTCTGCGAGTGTGAAATGGTTACGTCGATGTTTTGCAGCACTTTGCATAAAGACTCACCATTTTCCAAAGTTTCTCAAAAATGGCTTCTATTTTTATGAAACATTGTTCTTGGATAACGAAATCTTAAAACAACGGCGCAGATTTAATTTTCGTTGAAGTTCCTGTTTTTTCGACAATTTTTTCGGCGACTATCTTCAACTGCAATATCGAAGATTGAGATTTTTCTGAATACAATCTTTCTTGAAACATGGTCATGTACACATTCCAGAAAATATAAGTAAATTTCACCTCATTTTGCGTGAAATATGAGCAATTTTTAAACAATTGTTTTCTCAAAAATGACTCCATTTTGTTCCTCAAGGGAGGGGAAAAATAGTGCTGGTGCCATTTTCGCAACCGGTGCCTATTGCAAAATCAAACACGTATTTTGGAAAATTGCAAAAAATTAACACTGCAAAAATACAATGTTGATAGTAGAGATTTTTGTCTAAAATAAGTTTTAAAAACTAGACTTTTAGGTCATAAACAAGTTTTTTTTTAAAAAACAAGTAGTTTTCTTTTAATTTCTGATTGTAATTTATAAAAATCAATTCTCGAAAACGGCCCCAAATTTAAAAAAAGAGTAAAATAGGGCCAGTCTCATTTTCGTTTAACTTTCTGAATTTTCGATTTTTTAAAGAACATTGTTGTCTTCGTCAACGCAACGCGTCCCCGAATCCTTAGTGGGCGTCGAGTGCCTGGCATAGAGTAATCCTCCGTTATTATTTTTGTCAAGACTCGTCACGTTGCAGTCAGTGCCTTTTATCCGGCCAGGGGCCTGGGGCCATTAGATCGCGTGGTTCCTAGACGTCATTCAACTAGGGGCCCGTGAAGTCTCGAATTCATTTAACTTCATTAACTTCACAGAGCGAAGTTAAAGAATTCGGCTAGGGACTCCAGTTGCGGTGCTAAAGTTCGAAAGTTGCAAGAAAATCTGAGCTGTTTGAGCGCAGCTGTGTTTCGCTGATCAGAGTCGGGGCGGCGCGCGAGGACCTTGGCGCTTTCCCTTGCGATTGCTAATGAAGGCGATGCGTGGCAACTAGTGGTGCTACGTCAGCACGTACTTTCTCGCCCGTAATTTGGCGTAAAATTTCGCTAAAAGGACACATTTTCGAAAAACGAAAATGACCGTATTTCGAATTCTATCTTTAAGGAACAGGTTTAATTGAGCAAAAAAAATCTCTATCTTCATTATTGCAGTTGTAGAAACACGCCAGACTCCGAAATAATTTCGAACTTTTGCAATTTTCGGAAACTCAAAGTTTTTAACGGAGATGAGACCTGCACCGATTTCTAAGATTCCTGTACACTACACAACAACCAAATTTAATCAGAAGCGATGGAGACACTTTGAAAATTTGGAAAGGGCTTCAAGTAAAGCACCCAGAAAATTAAAAGATCGGTTTCAAATTCAGGACGCCGCGACATCTGTCAGATCGATTGGAGAATATCCATTTTGGAGAAAATCGGCTGAACAGTAGCAGCTAGCGTTGTTCTAAGACTGACAGACTCAGCCAGACAAAAGTTTTGCCGTCATTCGATTTTTCGGTACGAAGGACCCACAAAACATGGATTACAACTACGTAGAGGATTTTTTTTCTTAATTCAGCAACTACATTTATCGTGAAGTCGTAGGTTTCCGCGACCAGTCATGTGCGTCATCTGAGCTGTCCGGGTGACGCCGCGTCGCAGGCTGTGTTGCCCGGACAGCCCTGATCACGTACATTTATCGTGTTTCTCGTTAACAGGGCCCTGCCATAAGAGCTTTTCTGTCGAAAATTCCGATTTTTCCGCGCAGAATTTCATAACTATCTACTACGTAAGCGGTAACGGGAAAGTAAAATGCATGGTGACACCAAATCTGGTCGGGCTTAGCTTGCAATGCCATTTAAGTGGGCGGAAAATATCATAATTTTTATACAGAAATGTCCTTGCACACTTTTCGAAATCTCCTACCGTTTCTGGGTTAGGGTAAACTGTTTAAATCTGTCAAGTAAAGTTGATCTGGAGGGATGAAAGCGGTCATTTGAAGCAAATGTTAGAAAAGTCCCCCGCAATTCCATCTCAGAGTTCGATGCGATGTCTGCCGAGTCCCACATAGCTCAAGGGAACTTCTTTGGAGTTGTAGCTTTATATGTGAAATGGTTTTGAGAAATAGCGGTTTTATAGTACGTCCATTAGATTTTTGCAAGGTTTGGAAACAATACTTCATTCTCCGTTGTCATTAAACAAATGAAACTGAGATCATTGGTACATTTTTTACTCTATTCATTTAAACTAATATTAAGAAAAGTGACAACGGCGCCTTCTCACCCGGGTTGGTGCGAGTAGTATCTGTTGAACGGTATTGAAGTCACGAGAGCCTCTGAAAGACACGAAAAGGCAGCGCGATATCGACTGCTAAGAGTCTTTTCACACATCAGCTTCTCTTGTGAGTCTCTCCGTTCGACTTCCTATCTATAATCTACAATACTCGCGCTAAAAACCAACTCGGAAGCTGTAGATTGCATCGACTACTTGCCCTTTTGTTTTACAATGCCGCCCGTGCCTTTGCCCGTACAGACTCATTTTAAGGCGATGCAATTGCGTCGTTTTACAGAGGAGGCTGCAGAAAAAATGTTTCACAATGCAGAATTGTTAGTCTGGGCGATTCTTCTTCAGATACATAGGATCAATGAAGAATTATTATACAAAAGTAATGGTGCTAAAACTGCATGTATTTTCACACAAAATTACGCGAAAAGTACTCAACTGTTCGAAAAAATATTCATAACCTTATTCCAACATTTATCTTGAGGGAACAGTTTTCATTACGGGAAAAAACCTCTATCTTTAATATTTTAGTTATACGAAAACTCCGAAAAAATGGAATTTTTGCAACTTTCGAAAAATCAGCGTTTTTAACGAACATGAGATCTGCTCCATTCTCTTCACACTATCAAACAATAACAATTAATCAAAAACGATGGGAGCGTTTTTTGAAAATGTCCGCGGAGCTTTATGTAAAGAACCTCCCAAAATTGAAATATCGGTTTTGAATTCAAGGGGCCGCGACATCAGCCAGCTTGGGAATATCAATTTTGGGGAAAATTGAACGCTACCGGCTCATCCGTTCAGTCGCAGACGACGGACAGACAGACGTTTTGTCGTCATGCGATTTTTCGGTATCAAGGCAGCGGGAAAAACGCGTTACAAAATCCGCCGTGGATTAAACGTTGCCAATTCGCTGCCGGAACACTCGCCTGCCGCGCAGGGCTGAAGGTGCTCAGAAGCCACCTCAGGTCGCGAAACTTCCGCTGCGGACATTCCGCGTAGGATTGTTCACAGACGAACGAGCAGCCAGACGTTTTTTCATCATTCAAGTTTTCGAAGTCAAGGACCCCCAAAAACATGGATTCTGGCACGAGTTAAAGAATTTCTTTTTCTAAATTTAGCGACTGGAGTTATCCAGGCGCTATCCAAGAGTTTTTCTGCCAAAAATTCGTCTTTTCTTCGCGCAGCATTCCATAGATTTCTCTTTTCTGTGCAAGTGGAACCGAGAAAGTAGAAAAGAAGACATTTTCTGGGAATGTTCTTTTTATAATTTGCGTTAATTTTAACCAGAAATCACTCGTTTCTTTCAAAAATATAATTTGACATTTTTTAAAGACCTGCATTTTGAGAACAGATTTAAAAAAAATGTACATTATCTTTTTAAAGAGCTGTTTTTTGGAACGCGTTAGTTAAGGCAAAAGTTACTATCTTCAGTGTTGTACTTTTGAGATGTTAACTTTCCGCAATTTTCCAAAATACGGAGAGTTTGCTGAAAATGGGACTAGCACGATAGTATTTTTTACCGTCTCAATATGTTTGAGGACAGAATTTAAACAAAATTTGGAGCTGTTTCAGAGAAAAAAATGTTTAAAAAAATAAAACTGCCTATAGTTCACACAAAATAACGTCAAAACTACTCATACGAGAGTTGGAGCATCAGTCATGGCTAAGAGGTGGATTTTGATGACCTAAAACATCGCCACAAATGTTCACTAAAATACTCTTAAAATGTTTTTAAAATGCCCTAAAAGCAAAGATAAATGACGTAAAAAATGTTATGAAAATCAGTTGGGATGAACAATTCACGCTGTTGGATACGTTATTGATGTAATAGAGGCTTCTTTTCGTTCAAGTGAAGTCAGCATTTCCTACTAACCTGGCTAACTTTTGGTTTGGCCATTTCTTTTCCAGGAAATCGGTGTCTTTTGTTATCTCGGAATCGGCTGAACCGACAATAGCGCTGCCAGGCGTCACAGGAACCTTAGATAACATCCAACGGCTGGGATCGCAATTTCTGAGCGAAGAAGTCGAATGGGCTATTGAGGAATCCTATAGAGAACGTTGTTGCATCTCGTAAATATTATTTGAAGCAAGTACCAATAAAATGATATTAAAATCGGTGTAATCAGCTAAAACTGCATTAAAAGTGACGGAGAAAATGACATATTAGTCGAAATTACGAAAAATGCAAGCAAATGACCTATAAAAATCGGTATAAAATTATTTTCGAAACTAAACGGCATTATTTTAAAGTGAAAAAAAAGGCATTTCATTAAAATCTGCCCCCTAGTCATGGCCATTTTTGTGAGAACACGAACACGGATGGAAAATGTGGAATATACACATGAAAGGACAAGGCACGAACTAAGTGCATGGACATTTAACGACACACCAAAATTGTGTTTCTCGTATTATTTAGGTAGTATTTGAAATTATAGTATCTGTTTCTTGTTCCAAAAGATTTTAGCATACACAAGATCCCCACATTCCAAAAGCATTCCGTCCTCGTTCGACGGACCCGATTAGGCGAATGGCGCGCTCTCAGAGGTCTTTGCTACCCGACCTCGCCAGAACGGAAGGGCTCTCTCCCACAGACCTTCGGAATTTCTCCCTTGCACAACGGCTATTTTGGTGCTGGAAACGGGTTACATTTATCTCGTACGGCGCCAGTCAGACATCTGATTTCACGTTGCGCTCTGAGAGACACAGAGCTGTTGTAAAGACGCATTAGTATAACATCTTTCTCGCGACAAATAAAATTGTATGATGCGATAACATTTCTTTTAGGAAAAAAGTTGTCGAGGCTTCTGCCTCAATCTACGTATTTTCGAAAAATTAAACATAAATGAACTAAAACATTATAAAGATTATTGCTGACAAAACATTTGAATGGACGCCTACAGAATTTCCTTTTTGACAAGGCTCTATCTCCCCACTGGCAAAAGAGATGTCGGAAGAGCTAAGAAAAGGTGGCAATAATAATAATGATAATGATAACAATGATAGTAATGATAATGATAGTGATGATAATGATGTTAGTGATGATGACGATGATGATGATAGTGATGAAGATGATGAAAAGGAAGAATATCGTAGACAGAACAGGTACGTGTGCCAACACTTTGAAGTGAAAAAGAATGAATAAATGGATAGATAAATAAATGAATAAATAAGTAAACAAACAAAAACAAATGAACGAACAAACAAACGTAGGCCAGTAGATGTTGTAGTTATTAAATTGACCTAAGCTAAATATCCACATCCCGTTTATAATATGATTAGTATTTTTCCTGCCCCTCCTGAAATAATGAAAACAACAAAAAGAAGAGAATCGCGGCAGGTAATAGATGTTATGGTCAGATGCGTAGTGTGGTAATTTTCTGAGAAGGCTCTAGAACTGATTTAGTTATCATTAACTGCCATATCTCAAAATGACCATTATTGTCTAATGTCTCATGTATTATTATTATTATTATTATTATTATTATTATTATTATTATTATTATTATTATTATTATTATTATTATTATTATTAATATTATTATTATGGTACTCTAACTAATAAAATAATACTTTCTAGCAACACACCCCTGAAAGTAAAATGATACTTTAAGAGATGTTTTTGAAAAGATGAGAGAATTTTTAGATTTTTTTGTTATTTACGTCGGTAAACAAGCGCTTATATTCTCCGTAACCAACTATTTAAACAACGATTTAAGAGCGCGTCCATAGCAACGGCCATTAAAATGCTCCAGAGTCAATTAAAAATAATTTAGCGGACTCTCGGGTTTAGATTTTATCAGTGCTCATAAATCTTTTGATAAATATGTCCCTTTTGTTCCTATTGTCCTCTTCTCCTTTTGTCCCATTAGTCCCCCTTCCCGTTAATGCCCATTGTCCCATGTTCTCCCTTTTCCCTATCCCACTTTGTCCACTTGCCTCATTTTGTTTCCATGTCCATTTCGTCCACTTGTTCCATTTTGACTTATCCCATTTTGTCCCATTTGCTCTAGTTTGTCCAATTGCCCCATATATCTTATTGTCCCTTTGTCTCCATTGTCTAATTTGTCCCCTTTCCCCGTTGTGTCCCTTTCTTCCCCTTGTCCAATTTTGTCCCCTTTCCCTCTTCGCCAACAACTTCTAAACTTAGAGTAACTCGGTGGCACAGAATGAAGTCGCTCGCCTTTCACCAAGGTGGTCCGGATTCGATTCCCGGACAATCTCATGTGAAATTTGTTCCGACAAAGCGAGTTTGCGTGCTTCACAGGGCTGTGAAGCACTGGCAACCCCTGTGAAGTGTCCTAAATCCTTCCTAATTGTGGCCGCTGGGTAGTGACGCAGGAATGTGGGACGCGCGTACGCGAAGATGCTACCTGGCGGTCCTCTGGGCAACGACGTACGGACTAACAAGACTATTAATAGTAACGGAGGATTACTCTAATAAATGTACGCTCAACGGCAAATAAAGTTTAGGAGACACGTTGCGTCGTGATAAAGACTAACAAACTATGTTTTAAAAGCTCTATTACAGCGTATCTGCGCCTCGTGACACGTACTGTGTATGCGCAGAAGGCTCTGAACGCCAGAGCCTTTCTCCTCTGACGAGGAAGTTCGCAATTAAGCGGAAGTTCAACTTTGGAAGCCAGACGTGAAACGTAATTGTGAATTGAAAAAAAAACAACAAACAATTATCAATAAGCACATTCTGAAGTAACGAGAAGTGTTTTCGTTTTTCATTAAATGTTTGGGTAGGCTCCGTCATGCAGCCAAAAAGGTAGCTACGCCACTGGTTATGATGGTCTCTACCAAATCTTTAAAACCCGAAGAATTTCAAAGACCGACAAGTTGAAATTATATAACACTATCATTAAGCCAATGGTATTGTGCGATAGTGAAACGTGGACTGTAACCAAGAAAACAGCAAACATTCTTGCTGAGAGAAAGGCTGTTACGAAGAATATTTGGCCTGATGAAAGAAAATTAAATCTAGAGAAGTCGAACCAACGCATGAAGTATCGAAAAACTTAAAATACCCAAAATAGTTACATTATTAAGGCGAAGAAGAAGAAGATAAAGATAATGTGGAAAGGATGTGCTGTTCCTTCCACTTCTATAATAAGGGGGAAGTTGTTAACGAAACGTGTTTATTTGTTTTAAAAATGTATAAAGGTAACGTCCAATGTACTTACAAAGTAACGAAGAAAAATAAAAAAACAATTCAAACAAATTTTCAATTTAGTATTATAGACATGTTTTTCGAACAGTTTCCAACTCTTCTTTGAAACATTCGAAGTAATTATACAATCTTTCTTGACAGTTTACTTTTCGCTTTCCTTGATAGTCACAAAAATATTAGAAAATATGTTATTCTTGAGAAGGCTTCGTAAAGTTGTGTACGTAAAATTACAGGACCAGGCAAGTACAACTCTATTCTTTGTAATGTTTGGAATTGAAATTACAATGCAATGAAGTATCGAGAAGCGCCAAACCAGCAAAAATATAATAGAATGTCCAAGAAGATCTCATCCTGTAGATTACGATGTGACGAACGTTCATTTGGGGCCTTTTGTCTCAAGATTCCAGTTTGAAGGCCCAGAACGCTTTGTTTTGATACATAGAACTGCTGCCCGAGTGTTGCGGGTTACATTGAACATAAATATATAGATGCAGTTTTTCAACAAACCCTTCTCGTTTTTAAAGTTAAATAGCAATTTGTCAAGTCTCCGTGAAATACCCTTTCTTTAGATACCTCATTTATAACGATCGGATGCATGTGAGAACCGCAAAACTCATCTAATATAGGAGATGAAGATGATTAAATATTTCAAAAATATTTGTGGATGTGACGACCTAATTAAAATTGCCCTCCTGAAAATCGTACACGCTCGTCAAAAACATGTACGGCAGAATGTCGAAACTACAGAATCGCTACTTCTTTCCTTGATATTCATAGGCCTCATTCTCTGAGATTTGGATGGTCCTTGAAAACGTGTGGCGTATTTTCATGAAAATAGTTAATAATAAAATCATAAATTAATTAACAAAAAATCTTATTAACTATGGAATTCCTGAATGACTTCTAAACAAGAGAAACATCCATATTAATATAATTAATCTGTTCGCCTTTGCTTTATGAAGTGATACTTTATTTAAATGTAGTTATTCCATTCAATAATTGAAAATATTTGTCTTTTTTGCCCTGAGTACGAATGATACGTTATATTTGGATTTGGAATGTTTCCCATTTAACTACCTAAATAGTTTTTTATACATGATTTGACAGAAAAAGAAAAAGAAAATCCGGTCTCACCTTATAATTACAAAGTTCGCGCCATAAAATAATTTTAGATGGGATAGTTATATTTATGATTAACAACTATTAACAAAGTATTCTATATTGTATTCAATTTGATTTAAAAAACATATATTGAGCTTGAATTGATTTTAGACACTGACATTTGATGGAGTTTTAGCCTGCTATGATTCTTTGATTTCTTTGGAAATACAATTTAAGTGATATTCTTGCGTTAATCTAACTATAAATACAAACGGTTAAGGTCAAATCAATATTTGCAAATTAATTTTTTTATTGCAATAAGTTCTATTTTTGCATTGGAAATATAGGTATTACGGAAGTACTTCCAAACTAATGTGTAAAATAGAATAATTACGTATTCAATTGACATGTTTTATTTTCTCGCCGTTTCTGCAATTTAATCGTGAGAAAAGAAACCTCGTATTTGCTAAAGACTGCTTTTCCGTGGCTATGTTTTAAAGAACAATTTTGAGAAATGTTATTAATAAAATTTGCAAGTTCCATGGAAATTGACTATTGTGAAATTTCTGCGCATTTCATAAGTCAACCCTTCTCCCACCCTCCTGTTGACCCAATAATAGTCTTTGGCGAAGAAATACATATGGTGGATTGGGTCGTGTTTGACGTTCAGAGCGAAGTTCATTGATAAGTTTATCAGAGAAGTTGACCTCCTCTCGAGGTTTCTCAAAACGAAAATGTTGACTGTGTGTCGACAGAGATTGTATTGTAGCGTTCAAAGGTAAAGATAAATATATTTTAACCTCAGTGGTACGTCACTATCTTATCCCGTTGGGTTTATCGTTCAGAAGGATACTACAAAAACTATATTGATAGTCGCTGGGCATTGAACTGCAGGGTATCTTCCAAACAGCTGTTAATGTATTATATAATTTGATTTGATTGCGTAGTCCGAACTGGGCTAAATATAGTAATGCACTTGTTCTCCAATCTTTTTGTGTTCTGAATTGGTATGTTATAGTGTTGAATCATTGTATTTGGGATTTTTGTATGTGATTACTTCCATCATTAGTGACAAAAATTTGAGCATCGAAATGAAGAGTCAGATGGGTTTTTGAATATTAATTAGTATGTGCGACGCACTAAAAGTCTTGACAGTTGTGTACTCGATGTTGTGACATCTGTCATTATAATTAAACGTCAAAAATACACTATCATTTATAAGGCTGTTAAAATTTGTTGGACCTATGATGGGAACATACACACTTATATTCAGTTATGCTATCTTAATAGATCTGTGCAGATAATTCGGTATAAGCAACTCAACGGCTTGAAGGCAACATAACTTATTTTAATAATAGAATCCTTTTTTATTATTAGTTCTTGATACGAACAAAGCTTTTAACAGATTCATGGTTCCAAAAATGTGACAATTATAACCTCTGCAATCGAACATCAGTTATTTTAAAAATTCTTCTAAAGGTGAAAAGACCTTAGATTCATCATCACATCTAATGTTGTCTGCTCGGTGTCAATACAATGGTTTTGACTTCAGGCAGAAAACTGCGAATGTAATATTATTTATTAAACCATTAAAAGCAGCTAATCAAAGTAACGATTCTGTGTACAATATCTTTCTTCATTTTATAGCCTTACTTAAGTGTTCCAGCGATATGTGAAAACGATATTAAACAGTAGATCAAATTCTTAAATATTTGCATGTATTAATAATAAATATGAAAGGGATCTTTTCTATTGAACTAAAAAATATTTAGTAAACATTTTGTGAAATCGTAAGTGTTGTGTATCCCTATCTATGCAGCATTGTGGCAGCACAAACCAGAAAATTTGCATAAAATTTAAAAAATGTGTATTTAATTACTCAAAATATGTTGACATCTTGTTGAATCATCTTAGTAGTAAAAATTAAATGTAGACAGAATCAATAAGTAACTGAGTCAATGATTACATCTCAAAAATATCTAAATTGTATTAATGCAATACACTTTAAATTGTAATTTTTTTGTTTAAGTTGAGATTATATTTTTTGTTATGATGACTAACATAATAGAAATAGGGGCCCAGGAGTTGAATGAGAAAAATATACAGAGATCTTCTGCAATGGAAAACAAAAAAAAATGTGAAGTTGATATTGTATATTGTGCACTATATTCACGTATGGTAATTTACTTAAACGTTGAATGATAAAATACCTTTTTTCAGAGATTATTCTTTATATTGTTGTAATGTGTGGTGTGGAAGGAGATTATGCACGAGTGGGTATGAGTATACTTTTTGATGTGGGTTGTAGCTTTCCTTTAATTAAATTTAGCCTTCTAAACTGACACATATTATAATTTCGGAAGTTTTCAGTGTATTTTGATTGTGATCATATAAGGATGGAAGAGAAAGTTATATTTTATAAGTATAATTTAAAATGCCATATTAAAAGTGTTCTTTATTTTCAGGATTGGTGTTCGATCTTTGGGATCTGTTCTGCCAGATATAAAATTAGACAATTTTTCTGTGAAGAATGAGCCTGTATTAGGTAATATTACATTTTAAATAATCTTGAAAAGTATTTTCCTAAGGAGCAGATTTTGTTGACTTGTTCACTCTTAGTTGTCTCGGTGTTCTAATTTTGGAAATAGCAATAGTGGAATCAATCGGATGTTATATGAACCTAATTTCCCAGACGAGTTTTGAAGGTGTTTTCATGTGTATCAGTAGGTCATGAATAATACCTATCTCTGCATAAAAAGAAAATTACAGGTACATGTGTTTCACGACTTACAAATATAACACAGAGCGTAGATGAGATAATGTATGTCAGTATGGTACGTTCTGTGATTTGACCCACCACCAGATTATGGAAATTAGTAATGCAAATGGTACTGGTAATTTTGGTTTGTCAGTAATTTGGTTGCTCAAAATAACTGGATGAAAAATTCCTATCATAGATGTGTGTGTCTTGAGAGTCAACTTGGATCTTTTGAGAGATAGGACTTTAGGCAAAATCGTCTGATCCCTTCATTCTCTTTTAGGCTTTTCTGTGTTTGCTAAATTCATCTTTTTTTTTTCTCTTCAATTTAGAGCAAGGGGCTGCCTTAATGGAGGCAATTACTTACAAATAAAGGAGTAATAGATTCCATTATTTGCCTACAGCAGCAAAACTTTTGCTGAACAAAACCTTCAATGGTTTTCAAAAGTAGCGTGGCGCTGTTCAAGAATGACAAATTAAATACTCTTGTATAACGCTACAATAAATTAAATATTTTTAACAAAAATGGTCTTCATGAATACTGAATAATGTTCTGTGACGCAACAGGTGGATAGCACATATTTAATGGTGGGTGGCCCTTTCTTTGGAGCCTTGCTGTCATGCAACTTTAGCTGTGTCTTGAGCAATATCGTACCGAGTATGAGTTTTTAGTTGGTACGTACAGTACAGAAAAAGCTGAATAACAATGAAATTTTTAATTTTTCAGTTAAAATTGAAACTTTCATTGTTTTTGTCTTTTTGTCGTGTACTTGGGTATCTCAAGAAGCCTTTGTCACCTCTTACTTGGCTGGAGGCTGCATAGTTTTGCTTTCATTTCTGTGTGCAATGGATGTTGGTGGTATAGATGAATCTTCATAATTTTCTGCAAGCAGAAAAACTGAATATTTCAGATTTATTTCAGGCGTATTTCTAAAAAAATTCAGGAAAATTGAAGGGCAAAAAATATAGAGGGAACACATGGGCATACATAGAGGAAATAATGTGTTGCATCGAAATAGTGTATATTTGAATCATGAGCTTATTCTCAAGCAGAATGAAGAGTGCCTGTGAACTATGTATTGAGAAACCAATTTTATTGTTGTTTGTCTTAGAATTTCGTTCCAAAAGTACTAGTAGTTTCGCTGCATTTAAAAAAAATCCTTTTCATCATGCCAACAAGGGAAAGTAATTCAACAAATTTGCAAGCGTATGTACAGGATATATCTGCATATTAAGGAATCTCAAAGAGCTTTGAAAAACAAAACAGTGAAGAAAGACACAATATATTTTAAATGAAATTTTGTAAACTTGCCCACAGTGAGTCAACAATTAGAAACAGCAGATCTACCTCCAGTGTAGTCAGTAAAAATTGTCGAAGACATTAAGATGTCTTTTGAATTAGTGTTAGGAGATGTGGGTGTTACTGATAAGAAGAAATTTTATGAAGTGTAAAGTTCAAATCCTAATTTTCTTCAAAATAGAAAACTAATGGTGCTACACGACAGGACGGCCAGCGAACCTGGAATCCTTGAAAACCGGGAATTTGATTTGTAAATCGGAATTTTTCATTATTTTCTGATTTATTCCAACATTTAGCACAAAATTCACACAAATTATCACAAAAAATGTTTCGTAAAAAACGTGCAGTGTCACCCGATTGGATGTTGCATACTTGACTCCCACGTGCTGCAGCTAGACTTACTACCTGGATATTACCAGCTCTCTCTCTCTCCGAAGCATCGTCGCCCTGCCAGATTGGGCGGAATTCCGCTCTTAGGCTGGAAAACTACTCTGTCGCGGAACAAAAATTGACTTCGCGGAATACCGCCCGGTGGGTGTAAATGCACAAAATCGTGCGATTTTGGGCCGTTTTTCAAATTACGACAGAAATTTAAAAATACACCCAAAACGACGTTGACAGGGAGTTTGATTTTACTTTCTCGTATATGTACATATATACGGAGTAATATACGTACGTCTTCTTTTTTTCTTTTATCGGCGTTTCCACTTGTCAGTGGTTGCCTCTTATTTTGCGGTTACAGCCTTCTCTCTCCGACCAAAGGTCTTCGTCCATTCTTCTTTGACTCATGGCTTCCATTACTCCGATATTCCAGGTTTTGCGAGGCCTTCCTTGTTTTCTCCTTCCTGGAGGAGACCAGTCGAGGACATTCTTGGGCCACCTTGTATCTGACATTCTTCTCAGGTGGCCATAGCATTGTAGCATTTTACTTTCTAATCTGTCCACCACCGATTCCGATTGCTGCATCCGTTTCCGAATTTTTACGTTTCTAATTTTTTCCATTCTAGAAATTCTCTCCACCATGGGTTAGAATACTTCCAATAATAGTTCGTACAATAACCTTTTTTGTTCTTACGTAAATTTCCCGACTCCATAGTACCCCATTCAGCATTCTTATACCTCCTGTTTAATGCGGTCATCAATATCCTTTCCACAATTTCCAGACGTATGCAGATTTGTACCCAAATATTTGAACTGTTCAACTAACTTAATCCTTCCTACTCCTTGTACTTCCAAATCAGTACCTTCTCCTCCTACTATCAGATACTTTTTTTTTTCAGATTTAATTTAAGCCCACCTGTACATGCGCCTCTACTATTTTCTGAAAAAAAAATAAAAATATTATTTGCTAGCAAGGTCATAAAGATCCCTGTTAAAAAGCATATGAAATTGAACAACAAAAAATATGTTCTGTGTAGACAGATTTCAAATACTAAATATTGTATTAAATTTCTGTTCAACAACTGTTCCTGCACTGCCCATTTATGAACCATTGATGTTGACTAAGAGTGCATAATATTGTAAGTTCCAATTACTGATAAACAGTTTCTTTCTTTCAATGATAAATTATTGTGGAAATACGATTAGAAATAAATAGTAGACAGATTCCAACCAAATATATTATGGAATATACAGTGAAACAGGATTTAAGCAATCGCTATTGGTTCAGTGAAAGAAAGTGGTCTTTTAAGAGTCGATAATCCTGACTTCAGATATTGATATTCTACTGCACTAGATTTTCTTTCAGAAAGGTAAGCTACCACTTAATCCACAGAATTAAGTGTTAGATCACTTTTGTATTCATTAGTAAGGCAATTAAAACGTAGCGAGCAGCCATGATACTGTATCAGTGTCCACGATTTATTGTTAGTTGATTCCCAGATCCCAACCTGCCAATTCCCTGCCCCGCCCTCTGGTTTCTTCGAGATTGACGCTGTGGTACAGCATCGCAAATTTTAATTTTAACTACTGGAAATTCAGAGGTTTTTCTGAAAGTGATATTTTTAGAGGAGTATTTGAAAAAAATTACTATTAAGGGGGTGGTCTGTTAACAGGGAAATAATTGCACACAATATGTGGGTTTCAATGTTAGTGTCAAGAAAAAACAGTTGTTCAGAGGGGTGGTTGGTTGGAGAGGTTTAACTGTCTCATGAGAAAGAACTACATTTTTTATTTCTAGGATCTTACAGGTGAGCGTAACTTAGTATACATTGTAACATTAGTTCTGTTGTTTTATGCTCTTTAAATTTATTCCTTGCAACTACCCATTTTAAGTAAATAACATCTGAAGGCTGAAATATACGAAATGTAAAGTTCATTTTTTTAAGTTATGACGAGCTCGGAAGTTAAGGTATTTATTTTACCTAAAATAGGCAGGCAAAAAGGCATTTACCGTATTAACACAAATATAAGACAAGGTTGGTTGTTGTTTTTTTTTTCTCCGAAATATCTCAGTTGAAAAAATACGAGGTCATCATATATTCGTAGATTAACACTATTCGGTTAGAATTTAAGGTTTTACATTGCCATTCCATGACACAAAACTTGTAAATGTTTATATAACAGTTAACTGCAAGATGGTAAAAATATTGCGTGTATCTACAATATGTAATTGTATTTGCGTTTGTTTAATCGGCATCCACCCCGATTTGCCTGGCAGTTCAGACCGATATTTATGAATGGGCCGGTAAAAAGAACCTCTAACCGAGTGGCATTGTGTCAAATAAAATGTAACGTGAAAACGGGATTGAAATGGCAATAGTGAAAACGGGATTATATTTTTCGTTCTTGCAATTGTGTAATCACCAGTACTCAGTCATAAGGGTATGTCACGCCCAGAGAGCTGTCCTCAAATGGGATTAAACCACACTCCAAAGTAGGTTGGGATTCTTTATGAGTGATTACAGCCTGTTGGCAATAATGAAAAAATATCAAAAATATTTTTTAACACCTGCTTCCACAGAAAGACTAAATACAATCATGCCTTTATGTTGCCTAGGCTGCCAGGTGTGATACTAGCTTGATTGAAATCTGTCAGGAGAAAAAAGGAAAGGAAAGGAAAAAAAAGCAGAAAGAAACAAAGGAAGAAAAAGAAAGCAAAATAATGACATGAAAGTCAGAAAAAGGCAAAAATAAGTCAGTGGCGAAAATGGGCATCAGAAGATTATATAGGCAAAAAAGGCAAAATGAAAATCTACTGAAACTATGTCAGAAGCACAATTCACTGTTTCCAATTGTCAAAAGTCATGAAAGAGTAATAATAGTAAAAAGGTATTTTACCAAAGATCTGGGCTCTAGTTGTGACGTACACTCAAGAACCAAAGTTTCTTAGAATAGGACTTGGCTGTGTTGAGCCAAGGAGGCCCACCCAACCGTGTGATAACTGGCTAGGGAGGAAGAGGTAGATTGGGTATTGGTTGAGAATTTCCACATGGCTTAGAATGTTTAAGATCTGCTTCACAGTTTATTTCCATTGATCAATATCTGGAAATCGATATTTCAGTTCCTGCAACACGATATGAGCAAGGCATGTTAAATGAAGTTCAGCTCCCTACATTAATTGCAGTCCATGCTTTTACCAATTACGGAGCGTCACCTCTAAGAAACAGAAGAAACTTTTCCTGCTGAACTCCACTCTGCCAAAGAAAGGCTTTGACTCATTGAAATACATTGCAGTGGTTGCATGATCACTTTTTTTCAAGTGTCCTGCAGTTCAGCAGAATTGCTTATGAAAATGATCTATGGACAGTTTTTTCCACTGATTATATATCATCCTTCAACATCTGTTATCTTGTCTTTAACAACCCAAAAATGTCAGCAACTTACAAGTTACTGTTAACCTTTTTAGAATTTTCTGCATAGGAAGGAAATTGTGCACACATAATGTCAAAAAATGCTTAGGAATTTCCCACCAGCAGAGACAAAGCTCCCAACTGGTGTTCTAGCATGTGTGGTTGTGTAGTGTAGTGTAGTGGGTGTGGGTGGGTGTGTAAAAGAGGTGAGGATAGGCTAAGGAAGAGGAAGGAAAGATGGCGTGTGGTCCGTGACCTACTTGTTATGGTACTGCTATGTCATTTGCCTAGTTATTTATTATTTATTTATTAACAAACTTCTCTTCGAACTAAAGTTCTCAATTTAGAATTTATGTATGAATTATCAAAGAAATTGGTTACACATTCTATAACAACATTTATCATAGCGCAGCAGCAGTGCTCTAGCTGTAGTTGCAAAGCTGAAAGGGGACACTTGATTTACATCATAATTGAGGCATTTGAAGAGGCTTCAAGGAGACACTTGATTTAAATTGTAATGGCAATATAATAAATAGTTGACTTTGTGCAATTTTCAATCTCAGAGTTTAAAAATTAATCTGGCGGAAATGCATTTGTACATTAAAAGTAACAAAATGTCCACAGTTTTCTAGTGTGCGAGAACAATTAGATGATGATGGACAGGGAGGCCTTAAAGTTAGTTTACATTGACACGTACAACATTCAAGCCTTTGAAGCGAGATATCTTCAAATGAATGTAATTGATGGAAAATAAATTAATTGAGGCATTTGCTATCAAATCCACAATCTATTTGCAAACCTTACAAGTAACAAAAGTCTTCTCATGTTTAATTTGAATGGGGGATTCTCTTGCCACACTGGGTGGGAATAAACTGGATTTAATCTGTATCTCTTTGAGGTTATAAAGAACCTCCTAAAATTAAGTAAAATTGGGGATGGGAGGAGATTTTAGTAAATATTGGGATGACTGGCTTTTGATAGCAACCATAATAAGAATTAATGGTGAAAGAATGCGAGTTATGGCACTGTACAGATGATCTTTGAAACTCTAAAATTAACTTAAATGTGATATTTGGAATTTCTTTAGAACACTGAGTAAAAAAATCAGTGGCAAAATAACAACAGGTTGATGTAAATTACAGCAAGAAAATCATTTAGGAATCCTTATTTTATAAAGTACACCCAAGGTGAGCCTCTGTTTTCATGTAATTTTATGCTACTCTATTTTTTCATCTGCGATTCTGTAATAATTTTAATAAGTATCATATTTTACAGTTCACCTGAAGGTAGATTTAAAAGTTAAAATCCAAAATGAAGTTATATAAAAACAGTGATATAAACACCTCTTTAAAATATTTATTTAAGAACATTACTGATATGATTTACCTTGGTTAAAAGAATCTAAAACATGAATGAAAATTGGTGTTTCTTCTTCTAAGGAGATGTTTCTTCTTCTTCATGTGTGTGGGTTATGTAATAATTTTTTTAACATTTTGTTTTTACTTTATGTCACTTTACCTCAGTGCTCTCGATTGACCCGTATCACAGCTGGCGATCTACCAGTTTTGGTCATCCTGGGAACATCCAGGTGCTAATCCTATTCCAAATTAGTAGTCTTTGTGCACCCTTCTGTCCCATAGTACCTTCCATTTTCCTCGTATGTGCGATGAATGATACAGCAGTTTAAATGTGACTCGTGGTGATATGAAAGGTCAGCTACATCACTCTCTCTTAATGAGAATATCCATATAATTTGAAGTTACTCTGTTATTGTGTTGTTACAGTTTGTTCTGTTTATCAAGGACAGTAAGACCTAATTATATATTTATTGTAATTAAGGAGTGACCAAAACTATGCTTTTGTAGTTTTGCTCTTGCTCTACTTGGTAAATTTCTACGAATCCTTGCCCTTACAACACTAGACTTGGACTTCAAAAAACTGTTTGCCACAACTGAAAGAACCCTGTCTGGGGGAAATTTGTAGATATTGCACATCGCAGCTTTAGTTATTTTTGTAATGTTAGGAGAACGTGGAAAATAATACTATGCCGTGTTTGAATTGAGTGAATGTGGTTTTCATATTTTAAGGCAAAGGTGTCCTTGAAGATTTTGTATTAAAATTAATGAATGTGACCTTCAAATACAGTCCTTAATTAGAAAAGGTGGTAAGTTTAATTATGTATTTCAAATTTGATGATAATATAATACATTAAATAGATCCAAAATATATTTTGTAGGCTTGAAGGGTCTCCTGACAGAATATCATACATAGGGATGGGGATAAAGAGGTCTAATATAAGGGAAACTTATTGTCCTTGAAATTTTATCTTGCGACACAGAATTAAATAAGTAGGAAGTTCAAAGGAAAGAATCGTCATGTTTTGTCTCGATTTGTATGTAATGAATGTCATGGATGTAATGAAATATGTCTTTCTTTGTTGCAGATGTGTTATTTGTATGATAGAATTTATGATAAATGATCCTGTTCGGTACCTGCCTTGTATGCACACCTATCACGTTGAATGCATTGATGATTGGTTGATGAGAAGTTTCACCTGCCCTTCTTGTATGGAGCCAGTTGACGCTGCTTTGCTTACTAGTTACGAGACGAACTAGGATGTTGAGGAAGGAAGTGCCATGCTGGCAAATATGGATGTGCAATGTCATTGCTAACTGTGGAAGGTGAAGACTGATGTGTTGTAGTGAATTTTTTGAGCTCTTGCTCCTTCGAAACTGTGATGTGAATGTATTTCTGTGTGATAAATTGTAACTGCAAGCAGGGTACTACATGATCTTAAAAAATCACTTAAGATTGGCTTCTTGCTCTAGTGTTTGCTTGAGTCAACACCAGAAATTCACGCCAATGTAGTGGACTACTTTGACTTTATTTTCATAAAATGTGACAGTGGGTAGAATTTAGGACCGTTGTGATAATTTATGCTAGTTCTACTTAATATCTCATTGGGAAAGTGACCGGTACTATTTTGCGAATGATATTATAGTGACGTTTTATTGCTATGAAATTCTTGTCATATTAAATTTTGAGGAGTTGGTGGTTCGTTAGTGTGTTGTCAGCATGTGTTGTGCTAGTGCCACAATTTACTTAAATCTATTGGTTTTTATTTCACATTAACACATTGTCAGTTACACACGACAGTTAAAATTATTAACAAAAGCATTAGTGTTAAAGTTTTAATTTGCAGGATGGAATATTTGAATATGTTGATTAATAACAGATTAAGTTCTATCAATGCACAGGTATGCCTTTGACAATCGGATATTAATTTTTCTGTGAACCAGATTGCCTGAATAGAATTGTCTTGTGCAATCCATCTTCCTTTAAATATTTTATGAATTGTAAGGGTGCTTTATTATTGTGTGTGTGTGTGAGAGAGAGAGAGTGAATGAAAAAATGTGTGACATGAGTGGGATAGATCATGATGTTATGAAAAAAATTGTGAAAGGTAGACGAGGCAGCTTTGTGAGTGTTACCATGAGTGTTGCATTACTAGCATTTTAAATCATAAAGCAATATTACTTGAAGCTTTAAACTTTGAGGGACTTCTTTTATTATTAGAGTAGATTTTTCCCTTGTCTTATATTTTACTACTTACCTTCGATTTGTACAATTGATACATTGTGGTAGCCTTCACAGAATTGTACAGAATGCCCAAGAAGTCAAGAATTCAGTATGTGAGAAGCTTAATAAAAGAATATGTAATTTTCATACACACATTACAATTCAACTGTATCAAAATTTATATTATGTTATAATTAGGACACAGATTTATTTACCCGTACAAGACCAAAAACTATTTTGGGATTTTCTAAAAAAGATTCTTGAAAAAAGACATTGTACATTTGATAGCTGTTGTTAATAAATTATGAGGAATCAGCATGAGGAATATAGAAGGTACTGCAAGGCAGAGGTGGTTTGTTATTCTGAAGACAGAAGTGTAGGTATGGTTGACTTTCTAAATACTGTATTAAATGATGTTGAAATTTGTATAATGAGATGGGGAGAGCGCAACCCTGTGGTGGTGAAAATTAGCCCCCAAAAGTTTATTGGGGGCTTGAAAAAACATAAATTATGGTTAATTTATCTCTCTGCTTGCCAGTTGTAAATTTCTTAAGATTGGTATTGTCATTTGTAGAAATATGGGCACAGTGGGGCATATTGATCCTGACTGCATTGTAGTAAGTAAAATTGGATGTTGCATTAAAGAATTACTTTTTTCATGCATCTTTGTAAAAAAAAATTTCAACAAAATATGTGATGATCTAAGCCTTATGAAAGTAGACCTGAAATAGAAAATCGTACAAGCATGATAAAAATAATGCAAACTAATTCATATATTCTATTTTGTTTTTAGTAACTAATTAAAGTAATAAATGTGTTTTCAGTGGAAGTCATTTTCAAGATAAAGATATGTCGGTTGTAAAGGGTATGAAGATTGGATTAATCTTCCATCCCCTGTAAGTCTGAATTCAATAAGAGAAAATACTTAATGGATGTATTGTTTAGTAATTTTGTCATCTGGATGCTTTGACATTCCTCAGTGATCGTCCAAGGTGCAGACATATCATTGCGCTAGTAATTATGGTTCACGAGAAAAGTTTTGCAGAAAATGTGCACTTGCCTCTGGGGTGAAAAAACACCAAAAAAATAACAAAAAACTAAATAGACAAAACTAGAATGAATTCTTGCAATTCTCACCAAAAGCCAATTGTTTCTTGCATGAAATTTCTTTTACAATTAGATCTGTAAACAAATTACTTTAACTTCTAGCATATCATATTTTATGTGCTTGTTTCCTGGTCTGTGTGGAAATTACAGATCTTGCTAATTGTATTTATTTTGAGCCTTCCCTTTACATATTTTTAAAAGTTTCCAGATTTATAGTTCTTCCAAATGATCTTTTATCACAGTATGCATGGCATGGTTTAAGAAAATCTGTTCTTATGATGTCCATCAAGAAAAAAAAATGAAAGGGAAAAAATCTCTAGTACTTTTTTCTGTGCATATTTTTGATATTTCACAAATATTATATTTATCTGTGGTAGTATTTTGTATATTTGTTTTGCTGAACTACCACGTCATTGACAATTTGAACCTACTGTGCTTTTAAAATAGTTTGCCCGTCAGTCAGTCATGTTGTTATTGCTTCCTCTGCAATGAACAGGGGTGTGAAAAAACTTTTTATTCACTGTTAATGCTTTGATCGTCTTTATACAATGAACTCCAGATATTGTATTGTTTGAGCTTTCCCTTCTCTAGTGTATACATTGAGATTACACTTGTAATTAAATTAGAAACTTAAACTGGTGCTCGTAGTTCGATATATTGGCGGGTAGACTTAAGTAAAAGATTTTTTAGTTGTTTAGATCCTAGCAAAATTGAATGTTGAATCTATACCAATTCTGTGATACGATTTTAACATAGTTGTATGATGAGGGACCATTTGTTTTAGTTTCTATAGGTTTTATCATATAATGATTTTGCTGTGTGTGTTACTCCCCAAAAAGAATCCCATTTTTGTTAATTGCTTATTTTCTGTTGATAAAACTGCATGTTTCTCACTCAAATGTCTTGGCTGCTCTTCTTTGAGTTGCCAGGTTTGAGAATGTAAAAAATTGTAGCAACTTTTAATTTGCAATAGTCTAACATCTGCTTGTGTTTCTCCTGTTGCAAAATTAATTTAATATGTGGTAACATAGTCCAAAAATTTGGATAATATCAATATAGACAACAGACAACTTCAATCATTTCTCGTTTGAATGCAGTTGATGCTATAATAGGCAACATCAAGTGGCTTGTAATCAATATGTAAAGGTAGGAAATAAAGCTTTTGAAATTCAGCTTAGTGGAGTAAATTTCTTGCATATTACTTTTTCAGAGGCTTAAATTTGATTAGAAATTTTTGAGTTTATTTGTCAACTGTTCAATGAAAAGGGCGTTAATTATGTAAGAAAATGGCTTGCATTTCCATGAATTGTGAATTTTTATTAAAAGGTTTTCAAAAGAGATTCTTTCTTTGCGTAAATAGTGAATGAAATGATATTAGTATGTCATTTCTTGTAGTTTCTACCCTGTTATGTTTCAAGTGGTTGTTTCTGTCGAGGGATAGGAAAATTATTCAGATTACTTCACATGAAAATTTGTATATCTTAGTAATGGTTCAGGAAAATGGGAAGAGAGCTTTTCAATGAATTCTTATAGTAACTGTGAAAATTAAAAAAAAATATATGAATTTGGAATATGGAATTTTTTTTTTTAGAAAGATTAATTCAGAACACACAATTTTTGTCACACAAGACAAGGTAATGTGAATCCTACTGCTCAAAAAACATTATGGACAGTTCCCATACACTCCACAGACAATTGGTACATTGGTGAAAAAGAATCACAAAGTCTATTCTGTGTTAATTATGTTACTTTGGTACTTTTTTTCCTGTGCAGAACAATTTTTTCACAAAATCATGTCAAATTTTTTGCTTTGCTTTGCTTTGCTAAATCCAAAGTATTTTTTCTGATAAATTCTTTTATGCTGCTCACCATATGTTAGATTGGTGATGGTCAAAATACCAAACAATGAGTCACAAAACATCAATTATTTATTTGAGTAATTAATAATTTTAGCTGCAAAAAAAAATTAACAACGGCTACTGCTCAGTCACAGAATTATGTCTGGCATTCAGTTTTGATAATGTGAGGGAGGGAAATAAGTCTGATATGTGCCTGACTAACAGCTAATTTTTGAAGACAATTATTCAGTGGGTTCTTTCTTTTTTTATTTTGAAGGACAGTGTGTGACTGATATTCTTATTAAGCTGGTTTTAAATGTTAGTTTAATTTGAATTTTTGATTTAATGCTCAGATAATTTAAAGTAAGGATTTTATCAAGTTCAAACTAATTAAATACTGATACTGAAATTTTAATTTGTTTGTGAATGATGGGTAAGAAATAAAATTTCTGTGTTTATGAAACAAGCCTATTTGTTTTTTGGATTCTTAAAAAAGTTTGATTTTTCTAATAGTTTAATCTGTTTAATGTGGACCCTTTTTGGGCTAGCATGTTGTACAGAGAAAAGTGATAGAATATTGAATTTGGGGTTCATATTTGGAAAAGATCTGCTAATGCATTTCACTCTAAAGAAGGTTGCAGTAAGTAGATTGAAGTGTTGGCAACCATGCCTAGGATGACACTCTTTCCTGCACGGCCAACAATCAATCCATTGACTGTCTGTGGAAGCCTACATCTTCACTGATGGAATACTAAATGGTGAGATCTCTGTTCATGAGATTCATTGCTTTGACACTTTCTGATCTCACTATGAAAAGTCAAATAATGTGGTATCAGTGGGGGAGAACAGTTGACAGAAAATTGTTGCTGCATATGAAATAATTTGCTCCAACACCAGAAGTAGCACTTGTTAATTGAGAAGTATTGTTTATTGCATGAGAGGCCACTTGATGCTGTGCAAGCAATTGCATGTATAAATGGGTTGGAATTTCCTTGAGGACTTTATTCTTTTATGCATGCATGTGTGTGTACATGTGAATGCTGTGGATATGTCTCTCAAAAGCATTCCACATTCCAAATTGCCCTTACTATTGTGTGATGTTTTGTTAACTCTTTTTGGAAATGCTGTGGACACTTGTAATAAGAATCGTGAAGCAAACTGAAGTATATGTTTAGCCACTTAAGGCTCAATTGTCTGTTGCAATATCTTATTCTCACATGTATTGCTATGTTCTGTTTTGAAGGTGTATTAATTGCTCTCTTTCTCCTGTGTAAGATTTTCAGTATTTTTGAGAACGTGAATGGATGAAATGTAAGATCTAAGTGAGAAAGGTTGTGAGAAGCAAAATTGTTATTTGATAGTGTTCTGTTAGGTGGTTGCCAAGGAAGCATATCTCAAAATTAAAGGGAACAAATGCACATTTGAGAATTGTATTTGTGATGGTGCTGCAAGAAGTTGGTTGTTCCAGTGTTTGTAATTCAATTTCATATCATCTTAATTTCTAATTTAATAAAGTCTGAATTATATCATTGCCCATACTATGCATCAGTTTTGATTGTTTGTGGAATCTGTATTATTTCTACTGATAGTCTAAAATGTGGAGATGCTTATGTTCATTTACTTCTCTCTCCACTGTAAAGGAGGAAAATTAAAATACATTATCACGTATGTGATTGGTGCAAAATGTTGCTACAGTTCTACCATGTTTTTGTACACAGGAGCTTTTGCTGAATATGTTAATTGGCAGTCCATAAGCACCAATAGATTACATCGCGTGTCACAGCTATTCAGTATCCACTATGTGGGATTTAATAGGATTTTGATAATGGACTAATGCAATATATTTCTCTTCTTTGCGTTTTGAAAACTTGCATGGAATTGTATATAAATATATTTAGAAGTGTTTGTGGCAGCAATGGAGGTATTTTCATTATACAAAATCCTTTATTGAACTCTGTTGTGGTTTTAATTGTTAAAAATGAATCAAGTTAGGAAAGTTCATGTACTGCTTCGTTTTTATTCCTATATCTTGTAATAGACCTGAGTCTGAACTCCTTTTTCCAATTGTATGTTTTCTCTTATTGTTGCAAAATATTGACCAGTGTGCTTCAGAGCTTATCCACTTTCATTGTGACATAATGCCCCTACTACAAATTATTTGTTGTTTGGAAATAACAATAGGAATGATTGTCATTTGCATTATTTTTTTGTAGTCTTGTCACATTCAAATGTATTGATAGTGGGTAGTCAATATACAATGAATACAATAAGAATGTGAACATATACAAAAATGTTTATGTTAAAGAGAGCACTGTGATCAAATAGCAAAGAAGACAGCAATTGGACTGTTGTAAAACTGAAATGACGTCCAAAGAAAAAAATTCATTTGTATTATGCTTCACAATTGTAAATTTTTCATAATGAAACCAAACAAGCAATGTATAGTCTCTGCCTGAGTTTGTCCATAAATGGTTTTGTATCTCAACTACAGTGGATGGAAATGATATGAAATTTCTGGATAACCATTTTGAGGAAAATCACCTTTGATGTACATGTATATTACTGCCAGTTATCTTGTATGTTTGCCTATGATTAGGTTTGTAAAATTTTTAACTTCATATTAAAACACTTCCACTGTTTCTTGCAAACATTAATTTCATTTTGTAATATTTTTAATATTGAAGTGCATAATGAAAATTGCAAGGAAATGTGTTGCCATTTTCTAGAATTACATTTATTTAATTAAAAGTAATAGAATTAATTATATTCATGAAGTAATTAGATCAAGATTCCTCTTGTCTTTTGTGGAAGGGTCCAATTACCCAATGAATTTTATGAAAATGGAAGAAAAAACATTTTATTTCTGTTTTACCCGTAAAAATATTTGATACTTGAAGCTAGAAGTTAACCGAGGCTAGAAGTTAAGTTCTTTGATTTATAAACAAAAGGAAATTGCAAAATTTTGGTTTTAATTCTGTTCTTAATACTTGACTCTCGTTTGAATGACACTTAATTACATTTTCTCTCTCTCTCTCTCTCTTATCAGTAAAAAGTCTGTTTTGTTGTTTGTTTTCTTTGAATGTTAGGGAGGTAATACCGTGGACTGAGCAAAAAGGACGTCTACTCTTACCAACTATTTCACTTCTTTGGCAACCAAATGTGTTTAATGAGTAGTAAATGATTTCTGCATACTTGTATATGTATTTATTGATTCCTGTCCTTTTGGACTGTGTAATGAACCTGCATAATCAAAGATGTAATTTTTTAATCATATCTATAAGGTTCAAGATTTTATTTTTGTTTGATCCAACAATTCTGAAGATAACTGGTGGATCTTTTCTTTGGTGGAATTCCTTCTGCCTCAAGAGAAAATTCCAAAATTATCTATGATGGCTTTCTTAGACACCGGTTTAAAATTTTAATTTTAGATTCAAGAGCCCATTAAGCATTATTCATTTGTATCCAATATAGGTGTATATTCCCAATGTTGTTTAAGATGCACTGATAACATTTGAAAACAGTTGTCTTCAACTACCAATGTAATGCAACAGTGTTGTCTATCATATACTGATAGTTGGAGTGTTTGGCAATGTGTACATGTGTGACTCTTTTTGCATCTTTTCTCCTCCACATTCCTACATTTAAATTCCGTACATTTTCTTCTGAATCTGGAAATACGTGCTAAGATAGTGTAGATATCTTTTTGTTTCTTTTTATTAATATTATTTTTGTTACTAAAGTGTGGGTGCTTCATTTTTCTTTTTGTTATGCAAATGAACTTTCTTGTAATGTATTTCACATTTGGAACTGACATGGTTATTGAATTAATCATCCCCATTTTTTTTTATTTGTGCAATATAATTTAAAAAGTGTCAATTTTTAAACATTAATTCTAGTGCTTGTGCATGATTGAAGCCTGAAGCCAGTGTTTTATAATAAAATTATAAATACTTGTTAGTATAAATAGTTGCAGAGTGACACAGGGATTACTGCTTAATCCGTGACGTTATCCCTGCGAGCATCAAAGTTGTTCTTTAACCATTTAAGAAGAAAGAAACTATCAGTATTTTTTGGTGAAAAAAGAAATTTGAATCTCCTTTTGTGTCCGTTCCAGTTTTATATAAATTTGACTCGACACATGATTCCGTCCGGTAAAATATTAATTTTCAATAGGCTTGTTGCATTTTTTGAGCACTTCAAATAACATTCTATGCAATTGTTAATCATCTTCACCCTAATGTTATGTATGGGGAGATAGTCCGCAGGGCCAAAATCTTCATACACCTTGTATCTTTAGCTCGAGATTGTAGTTTTAGTGTCAATGAAAAAAAGAAAAAAGAAGAAAAGTGACTGCTAATGGTGGAATGAGAATGATGAAAAAGATTGTTTAATTCTAAATTTATGCAGCCCAGTTTTACAGCAAAATATCTAAAATGTAAGAGTTGCATAAAATGCTTAGAAATCATGGCTACTAAAAATTTTTTCCAAATGTCAGATTTCTAATGCACTTCATTTTCTTCCAATCGCATGTTTTTTGTTTATAGTTTTGTCTAATGTTTTTATATTGAATTTAGTTATTTATGCAGGCACATGGTTCACAGGTTTAAGAAATTTCCAGTGCCGTGGATGTTATGTTCTGAATGGTCTTTATCTGTAAGATGGGGCATACAGTTTCTTTAGCATCTAGAATGTTGATGTCATGATTTTCAGTTAATGAAAGGAATATATTGACTCAATGTGTTAATAAATGATATAGTAGCATTTTAGTATACTTGCATCATTGTATTTCTGTAGGATTTGAAAGATTTAAATGTGCTTATATTTTCAATTTTATTCCTGTATATCACCTCTGAGAGTCTGTTTATTTGAAATATATTGGTTATAAAATGCATTGGAATGTAATAATTAATTTACATTGGCATTTTCCTTGTGCTGACAAATTGTACATTTGATATCCACGTTTATGCAAATATGATGAGACACTTGGTGTATGTATCATGTGGTCAGATATTGTAGTTTATTGTCTCTTGGAATTTTCTCTCAATTTAGAATTGGGCTCTTTACAATATTTCATATTGATTTGATATTTTTTTTTTTTTTTCCACACTCAGGGACACCAATTGAAAAATATTTTGAAAATACATTTAATATTCACATATCAGGGGAAAATGGGGGAATGACTGTCAGTGTGATTTCTGATCCTTTATTGTTCACAGAAGCATGTGAAGGTCTTGCATCTAGCAGTATCATAGGAAGTCATACATAGGAATCCATTTTGAAGCATTCAGTTGACAAACGCATTGTTGGAGATTTAATGTATTCCGGCGCTGACCTAAGTTTTTCCGTGCATTGTTTAAGCTCCTGACTTGCATTTTGTGCAGTTCTTCAATGGAAAGTTCTCTTGGGTAAAGTAAGTGGTATCAGATACCTAAATATGTTGTGTTTTTGTTCTAAGTACAGTCACCCCCAAAACTATTCGGACACCTGCAAATTTCAAGAACTTTTGTCCACATTTTTTTACACATCATTAATTTTGCTTCAGCATAATTTAGTTTAATCTGAGTTAGCCACGAAAATAACAAAAACAACTTCTTAAAAAGGTAACCCCATGAAGTAAAATGTCATTTTAATCATAAGTTATACATGTCAGTGCGCTCTATCAAAATTATTCGGATAGAGCGTGGCTGAACTGACTGAACTGAAATATTAGTCCTTTAAATATAGAAAGAAACTGTAGAAATTAACGGACGTCGAACGCTGAAGATCATTCATGAGCCAGCGACAATTGGCTCTCATCATTGAGGAGTTTGGATTGGTTTGGATCATGGGAACCACTGCGAAGGACTGACATGAGTCGCAGAGGGAGAAACTACTTTTAAATGTCAGCTGGTTGTATTTCACAGTATGAAAGATGAGAGCTGCTGAAAAATTGCCCAAATGTTAATGATGAAGAGTACGTTAAGTGACATGTGGAGGGTTCAATAAGAACAGAATCGAGCTACACCTTCAAGGGGCACACCCAAAGAACTTTTCTAATAGAGAAGAAAATTGGATTCTAAGAAGGATGAAAGGAATATCGTGGGTGAGCGAATATTTTTGAGAGTGACTAAGTAATACATAATGAAGTATTTTCACGCTTGTTAACGTGGGGTAATGTCGGTCAGTGAACTTGCAGCAAATTGCGAGACCTTGTGGAAAGAATTGTCTTGAAGGTTTCATGAAAATAAATATTACATTTTAGTGCAAAAACCTAGAACCAGAACCCACAAATTTGAATAGGTTAAGAAGTTTCAATGTAAGTAAGGTTTAAGTCTATTATCCTATGTGAAGAAAATCTCAGAAACATAATTTTCACCACGCACATAACATAATTTATAATGTAGATGAAACATTAAAATTATCCAACAAACCTGGACAAGAGTTGAACTGAAAGGGCAGAGAATTGGCCATGGCATCATGCAAGTGGGAATAAAGACTGTTATTTGTTGTGTGAATGTGGCTGGTGGCTAAATCCTCCCATCTATATTTATGCTCAGCAATGATTTCTGCTAGAGTCCAACCTCCTGGAGCAGTTAATATTTGCTGGAAGAATAAACATTTGGTTCGTTGGCTGCAAAGGTCAGCATCTGCAAAAGGTCGTGTGAAGCCAAGCGCAGAAGAGCCAGTTTTGTTAGGCTTCAGTTATGCATCTTCTAAATACGTTTTTCTATTTTGTTCAGACCAATGTATTTCACGTTTAAACTTAGAAAATATACAAATGTAGATATTTTTTTTTCCAACCCATTCCTTGTTTGCCCCCTCACCCAACACTTGGGTCTTCTTTTTGTCCCTAAATACTTGTTGAATGTGAACAGAATCTTAATGAAATATTGCAGTTTTTGTTAAACTTGTTCAAATTATTTATTGTGGTGACAAAATGTAACAGTTCACAATACTACTTTGAATGGATATCTTTAATGCACGTTTCCATTTTTTTTACTTTCTACGCAAGTGGTTAGGAGGCACCAAAACTAAATCTCGAGATATTCTGTGAGGATTAAAAACGATGCAATATATTTTTGCATGAATCTAGTGTCATGTTACTGGCATTTACTGTTGTCAAAACAAAATTACAGGTAGAAAATACTCAATAGTCAGAACAGATATTTTCTCATAATTATATGCATGATAGTGAATTTGCCATTTCCATTTTACTTTAATAATATTCGTGAGAACAGCATGTATTCATCAAAATTAATATTTATTTTAATTATGTGAAGAAAATGTTAACTTTCTCGTAAATACCTCTCTAACGGAGGGGGGGGGGCGCCCATAAATTACGAAACGCTCAAGGGGGGGTTGCGCTGCGAAAAATGAAGGGTAGCGGGTAAGAAACCCTGGCATGTTTTAAATTTTGCAACATTTGCTGAAATAATTCCTTTTATTCAGTCTTGCACTATAACATTAAATTAAAATATAATGCATAAATTGTTACAATGAAAATATATTTTCGTGAATGGTATACTGATTGAAACTTGGTTTACGAGAAAAATATTGAACCCGATTTCATATAATCTTCCAGAATCCAATTAAATTGGTGCAGTAGGCTCCGGGGCCGTGCGTCATCGACGACGCCGTGTGCAAGTCTCGCCTTGCGTCCTCCCACCGTTCAAAAATTCTGCCAATCTCATTGTGGGCTGCAGGCCGCATAGCCAGTTGATTCTCGCTTTAATTATGGTAATTTTTAATATGTAATGCAACACGTTACTGTTTTATAATTTTATTTTCACTTGTAATTCGGGGAAGGGGTTTTGCGAGTGTTACGTACGTAACTGTTGAAGGGGGCAGGGAGGCCACGTTACAGGGGGAGAAGTATTCAAAATACTCCAAATTTGCGTTAAGAAATTTATGGACGGCCCATATACGCAAGGTCATGTAATACTGCCCATAAAAAATCTCTCCAGAGATTTCTGTGGAAAGTCGCATTTTGGAGCGCTGGATAGTGCATTTTTCCATCCCCAAAACGGCTGGCTATCCGCGAGCTTAACTTGACCACAGATCCCCCCCCCCCCATAATATTGCGTAGTCTGGTTTGATTTAAAGGTCCTGCGCTTTTGAGTAAGTGGTTTTAATTTTTGAGAGAACTTTATATCAAGCACAAAACACATTTTTAATGTTCTCTTAAAAACACTCCAAATTTTGTTCTTTAAATATCTTGCTCAAATTGGGCAAAGTGCGCTTATAAATACAAGTCCTACTTTTATTTATTTACGTCAAAAACAGTTAAAAACTGTGTGTGACGTGTTAGGGGTGAAGTAAATTTGAAGTTACATTTACATCCAACAGCAAACCCCGGGGCCATCGTAGCATTTGTTAAAGAATCAGGGAACCAGGACGAAAAAGTGATCGAGATGGGGGTCTTTGACCCAGAAGCTAAAGTACAATACTTGTTATATGTTCTTTAGAATTATACAATCATTATATGTCGTTGTTAATCTTGATATTACTTTCCTTTTGGATGCTCGGTATAGTCACTAATTTTATAGAAACGGTTATGCAGCAGAAAAGATTTTACTTAGGACATAAACTTTTGTATCTAATTTAATCGTTTATTGTCATCTGGCAAGGTGTTGTAAAATAATGAACATTTATGTGAATTTTTTTTTTGTAGTAAGCTCTTGATACCGTCACCTGATGAAGTCGAGAGTTGTCGGCGTTTGCAGAAAATATATTCCCAACCCTACGTCCTTTTTGACAAAAACCTCTGATTCATTAATCAAGAGACAAGGTAATGGTAAAATATCTAAATTAATAAAGAGAGGCTCACAAGAATCACGTAGGTGGGATTTGCTAATTTTTCGTACAATTTTTTAAAATCTAAAAGTCTGGGAGCTACAAGATGTATTTCCCCAGAATATTATATTATTCTCAGGCGGGAATGACATTAGTGAAATATAAGCGACGAGCAGTATGAAGGCTGACTGAATTTGAAATAATTCTGAAAGCGTAGCATAAAGAATTTAATTTAGTGTTCGATTCATTTAAATGGACGTGCTATTTAAGATTTGACTAAATTGAAAAGCCTAAAAATGTTGCTACATTTTTAGGCTTGCTACATTGCTGTCTTAACATCAGTCAATGGCAAACCGTTCATTTTCAATGGAGTACTGATTATTTGAAATGGAAAATGCATTGAAACCGTATTCTCTTCATTTATTTGTTAATACGGAACCAATGTGAAATATGATTGTACTATGGTATCTTTATTGCAAAGAATATTCGTATCATCCACAAAGAGAACTCTTCTTCAATTTCTAATCTTAGAGGGCACATCGTTTACGTATAGTAGGAAGAGAATAGGTCCTAAAATCGATCCCCGTGGGACTCTACATGCAATTGGCAAAGAATCGGAAAGGTGTGTACATAATTTTCCATTCCAGTTAAGTATTTCTACTCTCTGAGATAGTTGTTTAAGGTGTGAACATTACCAATCTAGAGCAATACCACACGAATTCCATACGAAGGTATTTTGAAAATAAAAGGTTATTATCAATGACGTCAAAAAGCTTTTTAATTATCTAAAAATATTCTAATAGGTGCTTCGTTTTCATCCATGGATGAGGCGACATTTTTAAGAAAATAAAATATGACTCCGTAGATTTTGATTTTCGAAACTCATGTTGGCAATCCGAAAACGTGTCGTGTTTACTAAGGAAGTTTTCCATTCGTACGTAAAATTTATTGTTTTTTAAATAAATAAATCGATAAAAGAGAAATTGGTCGATAATTTTGAATTTCATTTTTGTTGCCTTATTTAAAAAGCGGTTTAATCTTACCTGTTTAAAAATATCTGGAAAAATTCCTGTGCATAAGGATACTTAAATATGTGAGATATCGGATGTATCACACTGGCCGAATATTTATTTTGTAGTCTACCAATTATTTTGAGAATCCCATAGGAAGAAGTGTCGGAAACGAACATAAGTGTCTACAATTTTGGGGAAAACGTCTGATTCTGTAATTTGTGGCTGAAAACCTTCAGTAAGATCGGCAGCAATTCCCGAAAAGTATTGGTTAAAGAGACTTGCCACTATTGCCGGAAAGTTCACATTTCTATCGTTATCTTTTAAAACATTATCTACAATGTTTCTAGTTGATTTGGTCGATTTTTTTTACTATATTCCACATTGCTTTTTTTTAATATTTGAGTTTAATGTATCCTGATCATGTTTTAAGATTTTTGCCTGCCTTATAACCAGCGCCGTCGTGACCCTGGTTCGAGAGGTGCATTGAACCAGGGCGGGAAAAAATTAGAATGCTTATTTAAAACGTCGAATGTAACAAAAGAAAATTTGTAATATATATCAAAAAGCAATACACTTTTAGCCCTGTGAGTTAGTAAACTATGCAGACGTATAACCATGTACACAAAAAGTTTCATATTTCACCGGTCACATGAAATCAACAGAAAAATAATTGGGCGTCATTGTCCTGTCCGACCTCCGTCTGTCTGGGGACAACGCTAGCGCCTAAACTGTTCAGACGGCGTTGTTTTGTTTTGTTTTGTTGGTGTGTTTTTTTAAATTGATATTCCTTCATCGATCTGGAGGAATTCGAGGCTCTGCGAGTGTGAAATGGTTACGTCGATGTTTTGCAGCACTTTGCATAAAGACTCACCATTTTCCAAAGTTTCTCAAAAATGGCTTCTATTTTTATGAAACATTGTTCTTGGATAACGAAATCTTAAAACAACGGCGCAGATTTAATTTTCGTTGAAGTTCCTGTTTTTTCGACAATTTTTTCGGCGACTATCTTCAACTGCAATATCGAAGATTGAGATTTTTCTGAATACAATCTTTCTTGAAACATGGTCATGTACACATTCCAGAAAATATAAGTAAATTTCACCTCATTTTGCGTGAAATATGAGCAATTTTTAAACAATTGTTTTCTCAAAAATGACTCCATTTTGTTCCTCAAGGGAGGGGAAAAATAGTGCTGGTGCCATTTTCGCAACCGGTGCCTATTGCAAAATCAAACACGTATTTTGGAAAATTGCAAAAAATTAACACTGCAAAAATACAATGTTGATAGTAGAGATTTTTGTCTAAAATAAGTTTTAAAAACTAGACTTTTAGGTCATAAACAAGTTTTTTTTTAAAAAACAAGTAGTTTTCTTTTAATTTCTGATTGTAATTTATAAAAATCAATTCTCGAAAACGGCCCCAAATTTAAAAAAAGAGTAAAATAGGGCCAGTCTCATTTTCGTTTAACTTTCTGAATTTTCGATTTTTTAAAGAACATTGTTGTCTTCGTCAACGCAACGCGTCCCCGAATCCTTAGTGGGCGTCGAGTGCCTGGCATAGAGTAATCCTCCGTTATTATTTTTGTCAAGACTCGTCACGTTGCAGTCAGTGCCTTTTATCCGGCCAGGGGCCTGGGGCCATTAGATCGCGTGGTTCCTAGACGTCATTCAACTAGGGGCCCGTGAAGTCTCGAATTCATTTAACTTCATTAACTTCACAGAGCGAAGTTAAAGAATTCGGCTAGGGACTCCAGTTGCGGTGCTAAAGTTCGAAAGTTGCAAGAAAATCTGAGCTGTTTGAGCGCAGCTGTGTTTCGCTGATCAGAGTCGGGGCGGCGCGCGAGGACCTTGGCGCTTTCCCTTGCGATTGCTAATGAAGGCGATGCGTGGCAACTAGTGGTGCTACGTCAGCACGTACTTTCTCGCCCGTAATTTGGCGTAAAATTTCGCTAAAAGGACACATTTTCGAAAAACGAAAATGACCGTATTTCGAATTCTATCTTTAAGGAACAGGTTTAATTGAGCAAAAAAAATCTCTATCTTCATTATTGCAGTTGTAGAAACACGCCAGACTCCGAAATAATTTCGAACTTTTGCAATTTTCGGAAACTCAAAGTTTTTAACGGAGATGAGACCTGCACCGATTTCTAAGATTCCTGTACACTACACAACAACCAAATTTAATCAGAAGCGATGGAGACACTTTGAAAATTTGGAAAGGGCTTCAAGTAAAGCACCCAGAAAATTAAAAGATCGGTTTCAAATTCAGGACGCCGCGACATCTGTCAGATCGATTGGAGAATATCCATTTTGGAGAAAATCGGCTGAACAGTAGCAGCTAGCGTTGTTCTAAGACTGACAGACTCAGCCAGACAAAAGTTTTGCCGTCATTCGATTTTTCGGTACGAAGGACCCACAAAACATGGATTACAACTACGTAGAGGATTTTTTTTCTTAATTCAGCAACTACATTTATCGTGAAGTCGTAGGTTTCCGCGACCAGTCATGTGCGTCATCTGAGCTGTCCGGGTGACGCCGCGTCGCAGGCTGTGTTGCCCGGACAGCCCTGATCACGTACATTTATCGTGTTTCTCGTTAACAGGGCCCTGCCATAAGAGCTTTTCTGTCGAAAATTCCGATTTTTCCGCGCAGAATTTCATAACTATCTACTACGTAAGCGGTAACGGGAAAGTAAAATGCATGGTGACACCAAATCTGGTCGGGCTTAGCTTGCAATGCCATTTAAGTGGGCGGAAAATATCATAATTTTTATACAGAAATGTCCTTGCACACTTTTCGAAATCTCCTACCGTTTCTGGGTTAGGGTAAACTGTTTAAATCTGTCAAGTAAAGTTGATCTGGAGGGATGAAAGCGGTCATTTGAAGCAAATGTTAGAAAAGTCCCCCGCAATTCCATCTCAGAGTTCGATGCGATGTCTGCCGAGTCCCACATAGCTCAAGGGAACTTCTTTGGAGTTGTAGCTTTATATGTGAAATGGTTTTGAGAAATAGCGGTTTTATAGTACGTCCATTAGATTTTTGCAAGGTTTGGAAACAATACTTCATTCTCCGTTGTCATTAAACAAATGAAACTGAGATCATTGGTACATTTTTTACTCTATTCATTTAAACTAATATTAAGAAAAGTGACAACGGCGCCTTCTCACCCGGGTTGGTGCGAGTAGTATCTGTTGAACGGTATTGAAGTCACGAGAGCCTCTGAAAGACACGAAAAGGCAGCGCGATATCGACTGCTAAGAGTCTTTTCACACATCAGCTTCTCTTGTGAGTCTCTCCGTTCGACTTCCTATCTATAATCTACAATACTCGCGCTAAAAACCAACTCGGAAGCTGTAGATTGCATCGACTACTTGCCCTTTTGTTTTACAATGCCGCCCGTGCCTTTGCCCGTACAGACTCATTTTAAGGCGATGCAATTGCGTCGTTTTACAGAGGAGGCTGCAGAAAAAATGTTTCACAATGCAGAATTGTTAGTCTGGGCGATTCTTCTTCAGATACATAGGATCAATGAAGAATTATTATACAAAAGTAATGGTGCTAAAACTGCATGTATTTTCACACAAAATTACGCGAAAAGTACTCAACTGTTCGAAAAAATATTCATAACCTTATTCCAACATTTATCTTGAGGGAACAGTTTTCATTACGGGAAAAAACCTCTATCTTTAATATTTTAGTTATACGAAAACTCCGAAAAAATGGAATTTTTGCAACTTTCGAAAAATCAGCGTTTTTAACGAACATGAGATCTGCTCCATTCTCTTCACACTATCAAACAATAACAATTAATCAAAAACGATGGGAGCGTTTTTTGAAAATGTCCGCGGAGCTTTATGTAAAGAACCTCCCAAAATTGAAATATCGGTTTTGAATTCAAGGGGCCGCGACATCAGCCAGCTTGGGAATATCAATTTTGGGGAAAATTGAACGCTACCGGCTCATCCGTTCAGTCGCAGACGACGGACAGACAGACGTTTTGTCGTCATGCGATTTTTCGGTATCAAGGCAGCGGGAAAAACGCGTTACAAAATCCGCCGTGGATTAAACGTTGCCAATTCGCTGCCGGAACACTCGCCTGCCGCGCAGGGCTGAAGGTGCTCAGAAGCCACCTCAGGTCGCGAAACTTCCGCTGCGGACATTCCGCGTAGGATTGTTCACAGACGAACGAGCAGCCAGACGTTTTTTCATCATTCAAGTTTTCGAAGTCAAGGACCCCCAAAAACATGGATTCTGGCACGAGTTAAAGAATTTCTTTTTCTAAATTTAGCGACTGGAGTTATCCAGGCGCTATCCAAGAGTTTTTCTGCCAAAAATTCGTCTTTTCTTCGCGCAGCATTCCATAGATTTCTCTTTTCTGTGCAAGTGGAACCGAGAAAGTAGAAAAGAAGACATTTTCTGGGAATGTTCTTTTTATAATTTGCGTTAATTTTAACCAGAAATCACTCGTTTCTTTCAAAAATATAATTTGACATTTTTTAAAGACCTGCATTTTGAGAACAGATTTAAAAAAAATGTACATTATCTTTTTAAAGAGCTGTTTTTTGGAACGCGTTAGTTAAGGCAAAAGTTACTATCTTCAGTGTTGTACTTTTGAGATGTTAACTTTCCGCAATTTTCCAAAATACGGAGAGTTTGCTGAAAATGGGACTAGCACGATAGTATTTTTTACCGTCTCAATATGTTTGAGGACAGAATTTAAACAAAATTTGGAGCTGTTTCAGAGAAAAAAATGTTTAAAAAAATAAAACTGCCTATAGTTCACACAAAATAACGTCAAAACTACTCATACGAGAGTTGGAGCATCAGTCATGGCTAAGAGGTGGATTTTGATGACCTAAAACATCGCCACAAATGTTCACTAAAATACTCTTAAAATGTTTTTAAAATGCCCTAAAAGCAAAGATAAATGACGTAAAAAATGTTATGAAAATCAGTTGGGATGAACAATTCACGCTGTTGGATACGTTATTGATGTAATAGAGGCTTCTTTTCGTTCAAGTGAAGTCAGCATTTCCTACTAACCTGGCTAACTTTTGGTTTGGCCATTTCTTTTCCAGGAAATCGGTGTCTTTTGTTATCTCGGAATCGGCTGAACCGACAATAGCGCTGCCAGGCGTCACAGGAACCTTAGATAACATCCAACGGCTGGGATCGCAATTTCTGAGCGAAGAAGTCGAATGGGCTATTGAGGAATCCTATAGAGAACGTTGTTGCATCTCGTAAATATTATTTGAAGCAAGTACCAATAAAATGATATTAAAATCGGTGTAATCAGCTAAAACTGCATTAAAAGTGACGGAGAAAATGACATATTAGTCGAAATTACGAAAAATGCAAGCAAATGACCTATAAAAATCGGTATAAAATTATTTTCGAAACTAAACGGCATTATTTTAAAGTGAAAAAAAAGGCATTTCATTAAAATCTGCCCCCTAGTCATGGCCATTTTTGTGAGAACACGAACACGGATGGAAAATGTGGAATATACACATGAAAGGACAAGGCACGAACTAAGTGCATGGACATTTAACGACACACCAAAATTGTGTTTCTCGTATTATTTAGGTAGTATTTGAAATTATAGTATCTGTTTCTTGTTCCAAAAGATTTTAGCATACACAAGATCCCCACATTCCAAAAGCATTCCGTCCTCGTTCGACGGACCCGATTAGGCGAATGGCGCGCTCTCAGAGGTCTTTGCTACCCGACCTCGCCAGAACGGAAGGGCTCTCTCCCACAGACCTTCGGAATTTCTCCCTTGCACAACGGCTATTTTGGTGCTGGAAACGGGTTACATTTATCTCGTACGGCGCCAGTCAGACATCTGATTTCACGTTGCGCTCTGAGAGACACAGAGCTGTTGTAAAGACGCATTAGTATAACATCTTTCTCGCGACAAATAAAATTGTATGATGCGATAACATTTCTTTTAGGAAAAAAGTTGTCGAGGCTTCTGCCTCAATCTACGTATTTTCGAAAAATTAAACATAAATGAACTAAAACATTATAAAGATTATTGCTGACAAAACATTTGAATGGACGCCTACAGAATTTCCTTTTTGACAAGGCTCTATCTCCCCACTGGCAAAAGAGATGTCGGAAGAGCTAAGAAAAGGTGGCAATAATAATAATGATAATGATAACAATGATAGTAATGATAATGATAGTGATGATAATGATGTTAGTGATGATGACGATGATGATGATAGTGATGAAGATGATGAAAAGGAAGAATATCGTAGACAGAACAGGTACGTGTGCCAACACTTTGAAGTGAAAAAGAATGAATAAATGGATAGATAAATAAATGAATAAATAAGTAAACAAACAAAAACAAATGAACGAACAAACAAACGTAGGCCAGTAGATGTTGTAGTTATTAAATTGACCTAAGCTAAATATCCACATCCCGTTTATAATATGATTAGTATTTTTCCTGCCCCTCCTGAAATAATGAAAACAACAAAAAGAAGAGAATCGCGGCAGGTAATAGATGTTATGGTCAGATGCGTAGTGTGGTAATTTTCTGAGAAGGCTCTAGAACTGATTTAGTTATCATTAACTGCCATATCTCAAAATGACCATTATTGTCTAATGTCTCATGTATTATTATTATTATTATTATTATTATTATTATTATTATTATTATTATTATTATTATTATTATTATTATTATTATTAATATTATTATTATGGTACTCTAACTAATAAAATAATACTTTCTAGCAACACACCCCTGAAAGTAAAATGATACTTTAAGAGATGTTTTTGAAAAGATGAGAGAATTTTTAGATTTTTTTGTTATTTACGTCGGTAAACAAGCGCTTATATTCTCCGTAACCAACTATTTAAACAACGATTTAAGAGCGCGTCCATAGCAACGGCCATTAAAATGCTCCAGAGTCAATTAAAAATAATTTAGCGGACTCTCGGGTTTAGATTTTATCAGTGCTCATAAATCTTTTGATAAATATGTCCCTTTTGTTCCTATTGTCCTCTTCTCCTTTTGTCCCATTAGTCCCCCTTCCCGTTAATGCCCATTGTCCCATGTTCTCCCTTTTCCCTATCCCACTTTGTCCACTTGCCTCATTTTGTTTCCATGTCCATTTCGTCCACTTGTTCCATTTTGACTTATCCCATTTTGTCCCATTTGCTCTAGTTTGTCCAATTGCCCCATATATCTTATTGTCCCTTTGTCTCCATTGTCTAATTTGTCCCCTTTCCCCGTTGTGTCCCTTTCTTCCCCTTGTCCAATTTTGTCCCCTTTCCCTCTTCGCCAACAACTTCTAAACTTAGAGTAACTCGGTGGCACAGAATGAAGTCGCTCGCCTTTCACCAAGGTGGTCCGGATTCGATTCCCGGACAATCTCATGTGAAATTTGTTCCGACAAAGCGAGTTTGCGTGCTTCACAGGGCTGTGAAGCACTGGCAACCCCTGTGAAGTGTCCTAAATCCTTCCTAATTGTGGCCGCTGGGTAGTGACGCAGGAATGTGGGACGCGCGTACGCGAAGATGCTACCTGGCGGTCCTCTGGGCAACGACGTACGGACTAACAAGACTATTAATAGTAACGGAGGATTACTCTAATAAATGTACGCTCAACGGCAAATAAAGTTTAGGAGACACGTTGCGTCGTGATAAAGACTAACAAACTATGTTTTAAAAGCTCTATTACAGCGTATCTGCGCCTCGTGACACGTACTGTGTATGCGCAGAAGGCTCTGAACGCCAGAGCCTTTCTCCTCTGACGAGGAAGTTCGCAATTAAGCGGAAGTTCAACTTTGGAAGCCAGACGTGAAACGTAATTGTGAATTGAAAAAAAAACAACAAACAATTATCAATAAGCACATTCTGAAGTAACGAGAAGTGTTTTCGTTTTTCATTAAATGTTTGGGTAGGCTCCGTCATGCAGCCAAAAAGGTAGCTACGCCACTGGTTATGATGGTCTCTACCAAATCTTTAAAACCCGAAGAATTTCAAAGACCGACAAGTTGAAATTATATAACACTATCATTAAGCCAATGGTATTGTGCGATAGTGAAACGTGGACTGTAACCAAGAAAACAGCAAACATTCTTGCTGAGAGAAAGGCTGTTACGAAGAATATTTGGCCTGATGAAAGAAAATTAAATCTAGAGAAGTCGAACCAACGCATGAAGTATCGAAAAACTTAAAATACCCAAAATAGTTACATTATTAAGGCGAAGAAGAAGAAGATAAAGATAATGTGGAAAGGATGTGCTGTTCCTTCCACTTCTATAATAAGGGGGAAGTTGTTAACGAAACGTGTTTATTTGTTTTAAAAATGTATAAAGGTAACGTCCAATGTACTTACAAAGTAACGAAGAAAAATAAAAAAACAATTCAAACAAATTTTCAATTTAGTATTATAGACATGTTTTTCGAACAGTTTCCAACTCTTCTTTGAAACATTCGAAGTAATTATACAATCTTTCTTGACAGTTTACTTTTCGCTTTCCTTGATAGTCACAAAAATATTAGAAAATATGTTATTCTTGAGAAGGCTTCGTAAAGTTGTGTACGTAAAATTACAGGACCAGGCAAGTACAACTCTATTCTTTGTAATGTTTGGAATTGAAATTACAATGCAATGAAGTATCGAGAAGCGCCAAACCAGCAAAAATATAATAGAATGTCCAAGAAGATCTCATCCTGTAGATTACGATGTGACGAACGTTCATTTGGGGCCTTTTGTCTCAAGATTCCAGTTTGAAGGCCCAGAACGCTTTGTTTTGATACATAGAACTGCTGCCCGAGTGTTGCGGGTTACATTGAACATAAATATATAGATGCAGTTTTTCAACAAACCCTTCTCGTTTTTAAAGTTAAATAGCAATTTGTCAAGTCTCCGTGAAATACCCTTTCTTTAGATACCTCATTTATAACGATCGGATGCATGTGAGAACCGCAAAACTCATCTAATATAGGAGATGAAGATGATTAAATATTTCAAAAATATTTGTGGATGTGACGACCTAATTAAAATTGCCCTCCTGAAAATCGTACACGCTCGTCAAAAACATGTACGGCAGAATGTCGAAACTACAGAATCGCTACTTCTTTCCTTGATATTCATAGGCCTCATTCTCTGAGATTTGGATGGTCCTTGAAAACGTGTGGCGTATTTTCATGAAAATAGTTAATAATAAAATCATAAATTAATTAACAAAAAATCTTATTAACTATGGAATTCCTGAATGACTTCTAAACAAGAGAAACATCCATATTAATATAATTAATCTGTTCGCCTTTGCTTTATGAAGTGATACTTTATTTAAATGTAGTTATTCCATTCAATAATTGAAAATATTTGTCTTTTTTGCCCTGAGTACGAATGATACGTTATATTTGGATTTGGAATGTTTCCCATTTAACTACCTAAATAGTTTTTTATACATGATTTGACAGAAAAAGAAAAAGAAAATCCGGTCTCACCTTATAATTACAAAGTTCGCGCCATAAAATAATTTTAGATGGGATAGTTATATTTATGATTAACAACTATTAACAAAGTATTCTATATTGTATTCAATTTGATTTAAAAAACATATATTGAGCTTGAATTGATTTTAGACACTGACATTTGATGGAGTTTTAGCCTGCTATGATTCTTTGATTTCTTTGGAAATACAATTTAAGTGATATTCTTGCGTTAATCTAACTATAAATACAAACGGTTAAGGTCAAATCAATATTTGCAAATTAATTTTTTTATTGCAATAAGTTCTATTTTTGCATTGGAAATATAGGTATTACGGAAGTACTTCCAAACTAATGTGTAAAATAGAATAATTACGTATTCAATTGACATGTTTTATTTTCTCGCCGTTTCTGCAATTTAATCGTGAGAAAAGAAACCTCGTATTTGCTAAAGACTGCTTTTCCGTGGCTATGTTTTAAAGAACAATTTTGAGAAATGTTATTAATAAAATTTGCAAGTTCCATGGAAATTGACTATTGTGAAATTTCTGCGCATTTCATAAGTCAACCCTTCTCCCACCCTCCTGTTGACCCAATAATAGTCTTTGGCGAAGAAATACATATGGTGGATTGGGTCGTGTTTGACGTTCAGAGCGAAGTTCATTGATAAGTTTATCAGAGAAGTTGACCTCCTCTCGAGGTTTCTCAAAACGAAAATGTTGACTGTGTGTCGACAGAGATTGTATTGTAGCGTTCAAAGGTAAAGATAAATATATTTTAACCTCAGTGGTACGTCACTATCTTATCCCGTTGGGTTTATCGTTCAGAAGGATACTACAAAAACTATATTGATAGTCGCTGGGCATTGAACTGCAGGGTATCTTCCAAACAGCTGTTAATGTATTATATAATTTGATTTGATTGCGTAGTCCGAACTGGGCTAAATATAGTAATGCACTTGTTCTCCAATCTTTTTGTGTTCTGAATTGGTATGTTATAGTGTTGAATCATTGTATTTGGGATTTTTGTATGTGATTACTTCCATCATTAGTGACAAAAATTTGAGCATCGAAATGAAGAGTCAGATGGGTTTTTGAATATTAATTAGTATGTGCGACGCACTAAAAGTCTTGACAGTTGTGTACTCGATGTTGTGACATCTGTCATTATAATTAAACGTCAAAAATACACTATCATTTATAAGGCTGTTAAAATTTGTTGGACCTATGATGGGAACATACACACTTATATTCAGTTATGCTATCTTAATAGATCTGTGCAGATAATTCGGTATAAGCAACTCAACGGCTTGAAGGCAACATAACTTATTTTAATAATAGAATCCTTTTTTATTATTAGTTCTTGATACGAACAAAGCTTTTAACAGATTCATGGTTCCAAAAATGTGACAATTATAACCTCTGCAATCGAACATCAGTTATTTTAAAAATTCTTCTAAAGGTGAAAAGACCTTAGATTCATCATCACATCTAATGTTGTCTGCTCGGTGTCAATACAATGGTTTTGACTTCAGGCAGAAAACTGCGAATGTAATATTATTTATTAAACCATTAAAAGCAGCTAATCAAAGTAACGATTCTGTGTACAATATCTTTCTTCATTTTATAGCCTTACTTAAGTGTTCCAGCGATATGTGAAAACGATATTAAACAGTAGATCAAATTCTTAAATATTTGCATGTATTAATAATAAATATGAAAGGGATCTTTTCTATTGAACTAAAAAATATTTAGTAAACATTTTGTGAAATCGTAAGTGTTGTGTATCCCTATCTATGCAGCATTGTGGCAGCACAAACCAGAAAATTTGCATAAAATTTAAAAAATGTGTATTTAATTACTCAAAATATGTTGACATCTTGTTGAATCATCTTAGTAGTAAAAATTAAATGTAGACAGAATCAATAAGTAACTGAGTCAATGATTACATCTCAAAAATATCTAAATTGTATTAATGCAATACACTTTAAATTGTAATTTTTTTGTTTAAGTTGAGATTATATTTTTTGTTATGATGACTAACATAATAGAAATAGGGGCCCAGGAGTTGAATGAGAAAAATATACAGAGATCTTCTGCAATGGAAAACAAAAAAAAATGTGAAGTTGATATTGTATATTGTGCACTATATTCACGTATGGTAATTTACTTAAACGTTGAATGATAAAATACCTTTTTTCAGAGATTATTCTTTATATTGTTGTAATGTGTGGTGTGGAAGGAGATTATGCACGAGTGGGTATGAGTATACTTTTTGATGTGGGTTGTAGCTTTCCTTTAATTAAATTTAGCCTTCTAAACTGACACATATTATAATTTCGGAAGTTTTCAGTGTATTTTGATTGTGATCATATAAGGATGGAAGAGAAAGTTATATTTTATAAGTATAATTTAAAATGCCATATTAAAAGTGTTCTTTATTTTCAGGATTGGTGTTCGATCTTTGGGATCTGTTCTGCCAGATATAAAATTAGACAATTTTTCTGTGAAGAATGAGCCTGTATTAGGTAATATTACATTTTAAATAATCTTGAAAAGTATTTTCCTAAGGAGCAGATTTTGTTGACTTGTTCACTCTTAGTTGTCTCGGTGTTCTAATTTTGGAAATAGCAATAGTGGAATCAATCGGATGTTATATGAACCTAATTTCCCAGACGAGTTTTGAAGGTGTTTTCATGTGTATCAGTAGGTCATGAATAATACCTATCTCTGCATAAAAAGAAAATTACAGGTACATGTGTTTCACGACTTACAAATATAACACAGAGCGTAGATGAGATAATGTATGTCAGTATGGTACGTTCTGTGATTTGACCCACCACCAGATTATGGAAATTAGTAATGCAAATGGTACTGGTAATTTTGGTTTGTCAGTAATTTGGTTGCTCAAAATAACTGGATGAAAAATTCCTATCATAGATGTGTGTGTCTTGAGAGTCAACTTGGATCTTTTGAGAGATAGGACTTTAGGCAAAATCGTCTGATCCCTTCATTCTCTTTTAGGCTTTTCTGTGTTTGCTAAATTCATCTTTTTTTTTTCTCTTCAATTTAGAGCAAGGGGCTGCCTTAATGGAGGCAATTACTTACAAATAAAGGAGTAATAGATTCCATTATTTGCCTACAGCAGCAAAACTTTTGCTGAACAAAACCTTCAATGGTTTTCAAAAGTAGCGTGGCGCTGTTCAAGAATGACAAATTAAATACTCTTGTATAACGCTACAATAAATTAAATATTTTTAACAAAAATGGTCTTCATGAATACTGAATAATGTTCTGTGACGCAACAGGTGGATAGCACATATTTAATGGTGGGTGGCCCTTTCTTTGGAGCCTTGCTGTCATGCAACTTTAGCTGTGTCTTGAGCAATATCGTACCGAGTATGAGTTTTTAGTTGGTACGTACAGTACAGAAAAAGCTGAATAACAATGAAATTTTTAATTTTTCAGTTAAAATTGAAACTTTCATTGTTTTTGTCTTTTTGTCGTGTACTTGGGTATCTCAAGAAGCCTTTGTCACCTCTTACTTGGCTGGAGGCTGCATAGTTTTGCTTTCATTTCTGTGTGCAATGGATGTTGGTGGTATAGATGAATCTTCATAATTTTCTGCAAGCAGAAAAACTGAATATTTCAGATTTATTTCAGGCGTATTTCTAAAAAAATTCAGGAAAATTGAAGGGCAAAAAATATAGAGGGAACACATGGGCATACATAGAGGAAATAATGTGTTGCATCGAAATAGTGTATATTTGAATCATGAGCTTATTCTCAAGCAGAATGAAGAGTGCCTGTGAACTATGTATTGAGAAACCAATTTTATTGTTGTTTGTCTTAGAATTTCGTTCCAAAAGTACTAGTAGTTTCGCTGCATTTAAAAAAAATCCTTTTCATCATGCCAACAAGGGAAAGTAATTCAACAAATTTGCAAGCGTATGTACAGGATATATCTGCATATTAAGGAATCTCAAAGAGCTTTGAAAAACAAAACAGTGAAGAAAGACACAATATATTTTAAATGAAATTTTGTAAACTTGCCCACAGTGAGTCAACAATTAGAAACAGCAGATCTACCTCCAGTGTAGTCAGTAAAAATTGTCGAAGACATTAAGATGTCTTTTGAATTAGTGTTAGGAGATGTGGGTGTTACTGATAAGAAGAAATTTTATGAAGTGTAAAGTTCAAATCCTAATTTTCTTCAAAATAGAAAACTAATGGTGCTACACGACAGGACGGCCAGCGAACCTGGAATCCTTGAAAACCGGGAATTTGATTTGTAAATCGGAATTTTTCATTATTTTCTGATTTATTCCAACATTTAGCACAAAATTCACACAAATTATCACAAAAAATGTTTCGTAAAAAACGTGCAGTGTCACCCGATTGGATGTTGCATACTTGACTCCCACGTGCTGCAGCTAGACTTACTACCTGGATATTACCAGCTCTCTCTCTCTCCGAAGCATCGTCGCCCTGCCAGATTGGGCGGAATTCCGCTCTTAGGCTGGAAAACTACTCTGTCGCGGAACAAAAATTGACTTCGCGGAATACCGCCCGGTGGGTGTAAATGCACAAAATCGTGCGATTTTGGGCCGTTTTTCAAATTACGACAGAAATTTAAAAATACACCCAAAACGACGTTGACAGGGAGTTTGATTTTACTTTCTCGTATATGTACATATATACGGAGTAATATACGTACGTCTTCTTTTTTTCTTTTATCGGCGTTTCCACTTGTCAGTGGTTGCCTCTTATTTTGCGGTTACAGCCTTCTCTCTCCGACCAAAGGTCTTCGTCCATTCTTCTTTGACTCATGGCTTCCATTACTCCGATATTCCAGGTTTTGCGAGGCCTTCCTTGTTTTCTCCTTCCTGGAGGAGACCAGTCGAGGACATTCTTGGGCCACCTTGTATCTGACATTCTTCTCAGGTGGCCATAGCATTGTAGCATTTTACTTTCTAATCTGTCCACCACCGATTCCGATTGCTGCATCCGTTTCCGAATTTTTACGTTTCTAATTTTTTCCATTCTAGAAATTCTCTCCACCATGGGTTAGAATACTTCCAATAATAGTTCGTACAATAACCTTTTTTGTTCTTACGTAAATTTCCCGACTCCATAGTACCCCATTCAGCATTCTTATACCTCCTGTTTAATGCGGTCATCAATATCCTTTCCACAATTTCCAGACGTATGCAGATTTGTACCCAAATATTTGAACTGTTCAACTAACTTAATCCTTCCTACTCCTTGTACTTCCAAATCAGTACCTTCTCCTCCTACTATCAGATACTTTTTTTTTTCAGATTTAATTTAAGCCCACCTGTACATGCGCCTCTACTATTTTCCGGGTCATATATTCTGCACCATCTCTATCTTGAGCCATTATTACCAGATCATCCGCAAATAATAGTGAATATATTGCTTGTCCGTTTATTCATCCTTCTTCATACGTACGTTTTTTAAATTTCTTGTAAGAATAGAGTAAAATGCACTTACTTAAGAAAGGTGGCATATATCTGATTTTTAGGGTTACCTCTGAAGTACTTTATGAGATGACAAACGCAATTTTGCTTTATTTTTGTTGTTTCGAAAATTGCAAAAATGTAATTTTTTTACTAGCTTCTCACGTTATTAATATTTACATTAGCGGCAATTTGTCCACATTATTGCATTTATGAGCACATGTACTTTAAATATCACAAAGTTTCTCGAAAACCCAACAGGTTTCTGAAAAAATAAATTTCGCATTTTCAGACATGCTCAATCGCCATTTTTTCAAAAAGACCCCAAATTTTTTCTCTTAATTTGACATTGTTTATTTTGGGGTATTCTTTTGTTTAAAAAGTACACAAATACATTTTTTTTTTAATATTTCACTCATTCATGTGCACATTTCCAGCGAGTAGTAAAAACTATTTCATCGACCGACCGACACAGGTTCCACCGGCCGACCGACCGACACAGGTTCCACCGGCCGGCCGACCGACACAGACTGACTCATACCGACCGACGTACTCCCACCGACGGACGACGGACGGACACCGACCGACCGACCGACCGACCGACGGACGGACGGACGGACGGACGGACGGCTGGACACCGACCGACCGACCGACCGACCGACCGACTAATCCGCCCACTAACCGGCCGAGAGGCAGTGTGTTGCATAATTAAAATGTGATAGTGATTTGAAATTCTGTCTGTATATATGACAGTTGTTCTTCCGCGTCTTCCTTTTCTTTTTCTTTATCTTCTTTCTCTATCCCACCTCCCACTATCGAGCGTTCTATGCTTTTACACTCTACTTTCGCCTCATCTCCATTTCCAAACTCTTGTATTTAAGGCGTTTTTCTACCTCCTTTGTTTGGCGTTTTGATCACTTGGAAAACCAACATCTACAAGTATGTACTTTTTTTATCCAAATTCGGGATAACAAAGCTTTGTTTGCCACCATTATGCGATCAGTTTAAATTTGTGGACCGTACAACATTGTACACAGTCCAACAGACGTCACCAGTTTTGGTGAGTGTTTGTACCTCTTTGTATACGCATGTGTTTGAAATTTCGAGGACGGAACACATCTGCCAGTGGAAGTAACTCCACACCCTATCATGCTTTTCAAATATTCAGTCTTTGCTAGAATTGGGTCTACTAAGACAATATGAACAATGGTTTCTACTTGTTCTTGGTAAATGCTGCATTTATCATTGGGAAATTTTGAGAATGCTTTATCATAATGAAGTATTCTCAACGCCAGATCTAGGGCAGCTATTACAACTGGTTCTGATTCTGGCTTCATCATTCATCCTTTTAAGCCGCATAAATAATTGACCTTTATTATGTGTGCACCTTGTCCTTTGTTATTATAATAATAGAAGGAAGTCAATGATGAAGACAAATGACAACAAGAATAATAGAATAGGGGGGGGGAGGAAAGTGGGAGAGGAATGTGAATTGTGTTATTTGCAGAATGAAATTTCATTTATTTGTTTCAATAACATGGTTATCATGAAATTTTATATTTAAAAATTAAAATTTGTGGAAAAAAGTGATGATATGGCGCAATTTCCAAAATCGTGGGAAATATGAAAAGTGAGATTGAAAAGGCAGTAGTTTGTAGAGTTTTTTGCTGTGAAAAATTAGAATCGATGATACATTTTCAGAATTGAATTTTAAAGAGTTAGTTCCATTGCCTATAGTTGTATCATTTGCATAAGAAATTATAGACAATTCAGTGCGGCTTGGAACGTTGTTAACATCATCAGAAATAGCAGAGGTCCGAGCAGTGATTCCTGTGGTAACTGTATCAACATTAATTTTAACTTCAAATAATGAAGTTTCAGAACACCAAAAAAATTCTGTATGCCATGTACATCTTGTTATTTACTTGACCTCTCATTCCATAACAGTAAATTTTGTCAGCAGCATTTCAAGAAGTCAATGGATGTAATGCAGCTTTCCTCTTTACTTCCAGATTTCAAATTCTCATGAATGAAATTTCAGCAAAAATAGTTGTAACCATTCATGAAACACTGCCGTTATGTATTATAGGTATAGTTTCTAGGAAATTACTGAGTCTTGCTTAGATAACTTTTTCATAGTTTGCCAAAAGAAGTGAGGGTTATTGGTCTGCAATTCCTTGTCTTGAGTATGTGGGTAAACATCATATGTCTATGAAAATGGTAATGTGTCAGGAATCATTGACAAAGAACCCTTCAGTAAATTTTGACTTATTCATCCCAGCCACAAAACATGCCATCTTTTTCTAGTATCGATATCTTTGTATTTTTCCCAACCTCTTTTTACTCCACTTCAGTTTCTTTTTCATACTTATCCCACAAATACTGTATTTCTTGGGTAGAGGAAAAACCTCATTCACTCACACTTGATTCAGAATAATGTCTCATTAACCAGTTTTCTTTGCGTATAATTTTCCTGCATCTAGTATTTCATAGATTTAATGGTTATATTTCAAAACCATTTATTAGTATGAAATCATCTATCAACCAATTCCCTTAATGCCAGTAGAAGAGAAATGTGACTAATAAAAGAATATGATAAGGTGTAAAACAATGTAATGGAATTGTTGGTAGCCAATATAATGTAAACATTATTGTGGTTAGCTGTGTAAATTGTAATGTGAAAAAAGTACCATGAAAAACGTATTAAATATGTTTGTTTTATAAAATTGCATATTGGATGGTCCCAGAGTCTATAATAATTTTAGTTTATACTAAAACTATCAATTTCTATTTATAATTTGTCTTATGGTTATAATTATCTTATGTTTTGTGTACACAGTAATGCAGTTTCATTACTTTTTGTGGGAGGGTGAGCAATGTATTTTGTCCTGTATGTATGGAGAATATTAATAAATCTTTCTTTTCTAACAATTTTTCTTTTCTTAATGCCTTTACGTTGGATTATGGAATAATATTACAGATTTATAAATACATATATTGAATTTTTAGGATACCTGAAAGGTAGTAAGGAACGCTATGAATTGGAGGAAGCACTTAAACAAATTTCTTCATCTTGTGAAGATGTTCCCATTATTGTGGGTGATGAAGAAATCAGAACTAAATTGGTTCAACATCAAGTTATGGTAGGTAAAATTGTTTCACAATTCTTTAAGATTTAAATCAAGATTAAAGTTAGTGTGTACATTCAAAATCTGATTGAGAAATGACTTTGAGAAATAGTGATATCTTCAAAGTTGTTATTTAATTTTCTTTCTTGCAGCCTCATAACCATTCCCAGAAGATCGCGCAATACTATCATGCAACACCGGTAAGTTCGTTTTTGAGTTATTATGCGGAAAAATATTTTCTTCAATAACTATCATCAATGTTTTTCCTTTGGAGAGGGGGATGCAACCTAATACAATCTTTCAGACAGATTTTTCTATTGCTGTTATTATTTTTATATTCCTTGTTTCCCATGGTGCTGTCATTAAATTCTACAGTAGTTTAAGAGAGGGGAAAGGAACCGTGGAATGCAATAGTGAATGGATTTTGTTAAAGAAACATTTAGAAAGAGAGAATTATGAATAGTACTTGCCTAATATATGCATGTTTTATTTAAATTAATATTACCAATTGTGAGTGCAGGTAAAACCTAGAATGTGAATTTCATCATTTGTTGGATTAAGGACAGTGCTAGTCCCATAGTCTTTAGGGAACTGCTCATTGTTTGCTTCCTGCCTTGACAGTAGTGGAGACTTAAAATAATTTGATTCTTTCCAAATATTAAGCTCCTGAATGCTAAAAAATTGAGAAACAAAGACAGGTTTTTATGCTTGGGGGTGGGCAGAAGAGCTGCTTGACTATTCAAATACAATAATTTTTATATTTAAGGTACTTACAAACTCCGTGTGGAGTTGTCTTTTAGTTCAGTGGCAATTGGGTCTTTAGTTCTGAGATACCATTAATCCTCCGTTACATGCACACTTGACTGTAACACAACCATAGACACAATCATGTGCATAGACATAGTCTACATTTCCATTGAAAAGGTATGATATGGGAAATCATTTCAGTTATTTTTGCTCATGAAGTAGTTGTATCCTAAATGTGTCAATACCAGTTCATCTTTTCATCTGAAAGGGTATTGAGAAATGGGTGAAGACCAATACTTTTAATCAGGATATATCAGACAGTTGCTGGGTGTGGCTGTTGGCAAGTTGACTTCTACACATCATGCACCATGCTCTCTCCTCTGAAGATGAATGTGATGTAATACCTCATATATTTGTGACATTTAGTAATTGTGTGAAATTAAATCCTTAAAAAGTGCATATTGTACAAAGTAATTTGTTTCACTCTAGAATATTCAAATTGTAATACCACTTTTTGGTTTTGGGGATATTACTGCTCTGGTATCCTATGTACCCCTCATCGCAGAAAAAAAAAAGTTTTAACTTCCCTACCATGAGCAATTGGAACAGTAATTACTATTTTTCCATAGATGGGAAAAAGACCATGTATTTGACTATAAAAAACACTAAAATTAAATAAACACAGTAGATATTGTGTTGAACTGATATTCAGTATTCAGTTTTAATAATAGCAAAGAGATGGAATATTTATTTGTTTAGTTCAATGATGAATATTAGATTTATCAGTAGTCATTCTAAAGGATAAGAAGACTCTGATGTGATTTTTTAAAATCACTTCGCTTAACAGTGCATCAAGATATGGAAAAACAGTACATGGAAGAGGAGCGATAATCCACACTTCAAATCAAAGCTCTTCTGATGTTTAGTTAATAATTTCTGTTTGTTTTAAACAGTCACCATTAGACACCTTTCAGATGGAACCGGAAGGGCTGTCCAAAGAATAGGTCTACTCTCTATAGATCATCTCTTGTTGACAGGAAAGTTAATTTGCTGACTCACAGTCCACAGTGCATGTACTGGAGGGTTAATTTTTTCTTATTATAAGAAAGTACTTATCTGAAAAATACAAGCATGATTACAAGAAATAAAATCCCTAAATGACCAAATAATCTCCTGAAAGACTAAAATGACACAGTTCCATTCCTTATTATTAAAGCTTCAAGTTTTTAAATATTGATAATAAATCAGAAATAAAAATGAGTTTTCAATTCAAATTACTCTGAACTTTGTTTGAGCGGCTCATGATCAATGTTTTTTTTCTTTTCAAATGTTAATGCTCTCTTTCTGAATTTTCTTTTTGGTCCAATTTCTCTTGACTATTTGTTTTAAATTGTTTTTCGACTATTTTCCTGAATAACTTGTTATAATTTATTGTGTGAATTCAGGTTCAATCTATTGACAAGACTTAGACAAAGATCTTAGGCAATTTCAGTTATTTTATTTTGGTTAGATCTTTCATTTAATCAATCATTTTATTTGGATTTGGTTGTTATATTTGCAAGTAGACATCCCTTTGCTGTAATTATCATTCCTTTACTTAAATTGCATGTTGAGGGTTGTGAATTGAACAAATTGTAGTTACTATTTTAATAATCATTTGAATTATCTTTTCTAATTATCTGTTAAAGACTATAAACACCAAAAGCATGGGAGGGAGAAGAAAAAATCCAACTTTCTGAATGAATAGGAAAGACCGAATGCCAGAATATGATGATATTAATTCATCATCAATTAGTGTGGTCTCTTTTTCTTTCTTATTGAATAGTTATATCTTGCAAGTTTTTAATAGTAATGTGTTTTTGCTTCTCACTGCGTTGTTATTTAACTGGTGCAGCATTTCTGAAGATGTTATTAAACAATATTATTTTTCAGAACTTGTCAATATAAATAATGTAATTAATTTTTATTGAATTCAGGTGGAAACTTTTTTCTTGTACCTTCTTTGCTGCTTGTAATTTTTGACTTCACTCAATTCAAAATATTAATGAGAGTCTAACAGATAATGGAAGGACAATACATTTTAATCAATCGATCTTTTAACTGACACCATTGTCTCTTAATACATATTTTTCTTTCTTTGAAACACTCTTATTTAGCATGCGTCCTATGGATTTTAAACAAACTTCATCATTATGTAATATAATTTTAAAAAATATGTTTTTTTAAAAATTGTGTTGCACTTGTAATTCAATGCTAACTGTTGAATGCAATATAATAATAAATGCTTCATTCAAGTACTTACATGTTAATAATTTGGACTTTCAGGTATTGGTATCCATTGGGCACTTGATCCCAGGTTACTCTATATTGGAAAGACTTTTCAGGCGTATATCCACTGGTGTCAGGAAAATGATATGAAGTGAAAGTGAAGGTAGAATAAAACCCTTTGCAGTTAGATTGGTCGTATTGTGGGTGAACCTGAAGCGCTCTTCAGTCTCAGGAAGTGGTGGGATTGGGTGTGGCAGGGAGAAATGCTTGAATCAGCCAGACATGTGGAATTGATAAGTTATTTGCTTGGAATTTTTTCATTGAGGTTATTTGGTTTTCTTGAAAATTATTAACTGAAGAACCACCTGGAGAAGGAGTCATAACTTAAGTGTAGTTTGCTTGACACTCCTGACCTTCCTGTAGCCTTAGTTGCTGAATGCTCCAGAGTCAAGCCTTTGTTGTCCTGATCTAAATCTCTGACCTAAATGGTTATCAGGCTCACTCAGCCTGGTATTTATTATTTAGGGAATACGGATTAGAGGCATGGAGTTGACCATTATTTAATTTTAATGTTGGCATCTCTGACAAGAAAGGTATTTTTTACCTAGAACTCAAACACTGCAATGTTTTGTTTCTTGTGCAATTTTTTACGCAATTTTTAACTTTCTAAAAGAATCAAAATTACTAATTATTATTTATTTAATTTAATTTAAATATAAGTAGTTGAATTTGAGAACTATTTTGTATTACATAATCTCAAATTTAATAGAAGTCAGGAAGCCGCTGCTATTTCCCCGGCAATGCCCTGTTTTTAAAGTTTCAGCTAGTATCTTCCTCCCTCAAATATCAAATGAAACAAAATTTAATCTTAATTTCTTTCAACATAACTTAAATATGTCCAAAGCATTTCTTTATTTAATAAAAGATAATGATGTATACATTTGAATAATACACAAAAACAAATACTTCATTTTTCTAATATAATTTCTAATACATTAAACATGCTTCTCTTTCCGTTCTGCAATGGTTATGGGCAACCAGCTTCTTTGTGATTATAGTCATATATTGGTTATTAGTTGCAGATTTTTGCGCGGGATTTAGAATTAATTTGAAAGGGAGTTTCAGGCAGTCTTGATTTTATTTACTTACACATATAAGAAGCAACTTAAATTCATTGTGTAAATATCTGAAATTGTGGGATTTGTGTAAATATCTGAAATTGTGGGATTAATTACTATTTTCACATATTTTAAAATATTGTTATTAACCCCATACATTTTTCCTATTTTATGACAAGATTGGAGTCCTTCGAAGGACAATGACACCGTTCCCTCCTGTAGTTGTTAAGGTTGAGAGATTGTGGAAACTGAAACTGTGAAATCTTCCCTCTTGTGCAACCACTTGATCTGTAACCAATTTTTTGTATCGGTCTATTAGTCACACTATTTTTCTCAAGCTAGCAAATCAGCACTATTTGTATGCCTGCAATTTAGCATTAGCACATTTGATAACTGCTTTTATTGGGCAATTAAATGAACCTTTTGCTCTGAGATATGAGATAAGTTCATACTACACACCTGTCATTAAAGCAGCAAAATACATATATTCGGACTTTCCCACCATAACTAAACTTGATCAATGATACTTACTGAATGGTGCCTGATACCACAATTCCACCTCCACCATGTTGTTCTCTCTGCTCCTGGTTTTTATAATTCATTATCCATTTCATCACCCCCACTATTATTCCATCAATCACAAATCTAAGTTATAGCACCTTGGAAAAGATGTCTCTGTGTGTGTCTTGTTTCTAGATTTGGTGTGCTGTCATAATTTGTATTATTAATTTTGTATTAATGGGAGTTCATTTTTATTAATTAAATAGATGTAAATAGTATTGTGCTATGAGAAATTGCTTTTCTGTTTATGTATTTTTTTATTTATATTTCTTACATTTCATTTTGTTAATAGTTGTTTCAAATTTCAGGGTTGAAATGGTACTTTCTTTGTTGTTGTTTTTAATCCTTTTCAGAATTGAACTGATGAGAACTAAAACATTTTTAAAGAAATTATATAGCATTGTTTTTTGTGTTGTATTTAAATTCCAATTTCTGCCATAATTTTTTAAAAATATTTTACACCATTTTGAAATTGTGGATTGTACTTGCTTGAGAAGAGCCTTTGTTGTTTTGGAAATACTTTTTCCACACTCTGGTATAACAGTTATATTTAGTGAAAGTAATAGTCATAAGTGGTAGGAAAAAATCCAGTGTGGGTGTGAATGCATTTTGGTGCCTATGGGAAGAAAACAAGGCAAAATGGAAGAAGCTTGTTTCACAACTCTTGACCTAATATAACATGAAGCCAGACCAATATTTCGGCAATTTCCCTTTTGTTTCTGAGCATGACTGAGGACAGGCTTTTCCAGTATCTCCTGTGAAGTATTTGGTTGATTGTCACACTCCCATACATCCCAGTGGACGCTGACAGGTTGTCACTCCAGCATGACTCTTCATGTCTAAAATATTCGAGAGTTAATGTGTTACATCAGATTTGTTGTTTACATTTTAAAATGTTTCTTGTCATCAATTGAAAGGAAAAACATCCTGCTAAACTTGTTGGATTCATTTTCAACTGACTCGTTTTTGACCGCCATTGACTGAATAGTTGATCTGGAAAAGGGATGTTTACATAACACACTACAAAAGTAATTTATAATGAGGATGATGCAAAACAAAGTAAAGCGAAGTATAATTACAGAATATGGAGAGAACCAAATCCACACCCCAGGAGTGTTGCTCTGATGAATGCATTCTTTCAGTATGTTCTCAGGAAGCTTATTAAAGAAAATTCTAAATTTGTCAGCTCCATTCTGGAACATACCATTCTTATATATTTCTATTGGCATTAATTTTGTAGTTGAAATTATCATACAAAAGGGGATGATCTCATTAACACTATTGTATGTGGTACACATAACAAAATTATCTTTTGAAACTATAATTTTCCTACACGGTGGCAACATTCACAATGAACCTCCTTCTTCCGAGTGATCCAAGCCGCCTATCGGATACTGTAAACAACGGCAACCCAAAATTTTAATCTTCAGATACATGTCATATCGCGTGGGTGCCGTGGCACTGGGATACATCATTTGGCCACTGCTATGTCACAGCGCTTAAATGCACAAAAACTCACCTTTTGTCTAGCAATCATAGAAATCATAGAAAGATGATATACCTTTCTAATAGATTATGCAAAATTGTCCAATTTCTATTCCTTTGAATAATACAAACAAGAGATAGAAATATTTAATATTTATGTGATATGTTGTGTGAATATGGAGTACAACAATATTGTTGTAAATTTAGCATAATCTGTGCGGTTATCAGTTCAGCATCCCATATTACATCATTAAAATATATAAATTAAGAGTTAATGTGCTACATCATATTTAGTTTTTTACATTTAATTTTTCCTTACATTCATCGTTGCAAGTCCTCAATAATTCTAATTTGTTCTGTCATTCAATGTTCTCATATGTTAGTGGTTGAAGCTTATTGTTGTTTTGAAATACTTGATTTGTCATTTAAAGAATGAATTCTTTATGTAACGTGCTTAAAGTCATAATTAAAAAGTAATCAATCCTCATTTTTTCCTTATTCTTTTTTGTTCGTTTTCTTCCCACTGTTTTTTAGGAGACTGAAGTACAGTGCTTAAGGATGATTGGATTGTTATATGCTCCACAATTACAGATGATACCTGAGCAGTTTTTTGCTGATCTGATTTCTGTTTGGTGTTGGGCTCTTTGTGTCATTTTCCAGAAATTACTATTGTACTTTTCAGGAAGTCATTAAGAAAGCAATCAAAGTAGCAGTTGCTGCCCAGAAAACATGGGAGAATGTTCCTTTTCAAGAAAGATTCAACATTTGGCAAAGGGCAGCTAATTTAATGGCAACCAAATACAGAATGCAGTTAAATGCTGCTACAATGCTTGGTCAGTCCAAAAATGCCTTGCAAGCAGAAATTGATTCTGCAGCTGAGTTAATTGATTTCTTTCGGTAATACAAACAATTCTTTATCCATATTACTTTGAGGAAGAGAGCTCTTCTGAAAAATTATGCAACTATTTGAAATATTGCTTTTTGTTTTGTTTTGTTGTTTTTTTAGGTTTAATGCATACAATGCAAAAGAATTGCTCAGTTACCGACCAGTTAGTGAAAATCCTAAAGTTACTTTGAATTCAATGAGATATCGAGGTATGGAAGGATTTGTAGCTGCTGTGTCACCATTTAATTTTACAGCTATTGGTGGAAATTTGGCTTACACTCCTGCGCTGATGGTTAGTATTTCTAATATCTTTCATGACATTTATTTATATTATTATTATTGCATTGTGTTTAAGCAGAGAAATGAAAATAATATTGAGGGTGGTCTTGCCACAGTGCTAAATCCTCTCCTGGCTAGGTGTCCCTTGCGCACCATCCAGTTAAGAACGTTCCCTAAATGAGATTATAACAACAAATTAACATTACTTGGGTTTAAAGACACTTTTTTAGGAAATGAATCAATTTTTACCATAATTGGAAGGTGGCAGGTATGGACTAAGGGCCTCGAAGTCCTTCTAATAAGCAAGACTTGTGAGTGATCATTGATGGTGGATTAGGGTCCTTTAAGCTACTGAGTATACCAGAAAATCTCCACTACCTAAGAAGACAAGTGGAAGCACTACACCCTATTCCTTCAACAGCCAACTAAGAAAAATTGGAGTCAGCGGTTCAAGGGAGAGAGTTTATTACTGTCTCTATTCTTAACATCCCCCAAACAATAATAGAATAATTTTATCATTTATTTTTTTTATTTTATACACAGTGTTATGATTCATTATATACAGAAAACTATCCTCTCTCTTGATATAATTATAAAGAAAATCAATTCGTGTAACTTTGATATAATAGGCATAAATGAAATTGTTTGCATTGTGAATGCTGAGTACGTAATTCTCAGATATGAATAATTGATTTATATACCAAGCCACAATCACCACATTTTATTAAATTCAAAATTAGCTTTTAACTGTACAGTCAAAACTGGTGTTGAAAGCATGTCAGCGTGTGAAAGCGCTCGATTCCATACAAATATTATTGTAATTTTCAATGTTCTTGGACAAAATATCTGTATATTATTAAAATAAAATAATATGGATAATTGTATTTTTAGGGGATGTTTTCCGTATGTTCTTGGTTGTAAAAATCTTATTTCTTCGTCTCTTGTATGGGAGATGTGGAGGTTCTCCATCTGGGAGTTATGCTAAGTGTTAAGCAGTATCATCATATCAGATCTCCTTTTCTTGTTATAAATAACATGCTTGGATTAAATAATTGAATTTATTCTCAGTAAGCTCATGAAAAACTACTTTAAACTATGTTGTAGATTAGTGCTCAGCTTCATTCACCACATTTTCTTTTTCTTTCTCTCCAACTTTTTGTTGTAAGTGCAATTTAGTTGGTGCTGTTGTTGGTGATAAAGGTAGTTGGAAATGTAAGAGATGATGTTGAAGAGAACTGTTTTTGAATTATCTAATATCTAATATGCTTTTACAAGTAAGGTATGTGTTTTACTGCAGGGTAATAGTGTTTTGTGGAAACCTTCTGATACTGCTCTTCTGTCAAATTATATAATTTTTAAAATTATGAAAGAGGCTGGCCTACCTTCTGGAATTGTGAATTTTGTACCTGCCGACGGACCTGTATTTGGAGACAATACCACTTCTTCTAAAGATTTAGCCTGTATTAACTTCACAGGATCAGTTGTGTATGTATTGAACCTTTCATCTGTGTTGATGTACAGTATAGAAGAAAAGCTCTCATTCACTTACTATGTTTTTCCAGAACATTCAATCATTTATGGAGACAAGTTGGAAATAACATTGACCTATATAAGTCTTACCCACGTCTTATTGGTGAATGTGGTGGAAAGAATTACCATTTTGTACATCCTTCAGCAGATGTCTTGAATGTTGTGGTAAACACAATTAGATCAGCATTTGAATATTGTGGGCAGAAGTGTTCTGCATGCTCTCGCATGTATGTTCCTGAATCTTTATGGCCAAAAGTAAGTGAATTTTGATGTTTACTCCCAAGTACAATTAATTTGATTTGATTGTTGGTGCTTAGAATAGAGTTTTCTTTTCTGAATTGTTGCTGCTGGAATGGTTCCTTGACATTGCTGCTAATAAGTTATACATTTTATAAGTTCTTGAGACAAACAATGCATGGAATGTTTGGAATATTTTCATTTGAATGGAAATATTTCTTATAGAGAGTAGGTATCTTTCTCAATATAATTTGTGTTAGGTAATGTCAATTAATGTTTTCAGATTAAGGATGGTTTGCTTGCTATTAGAAACGACCTTAAAGTAGGAGATCCTACAGAGTATGATACATTTATGGGGGCTGTGATTGATGCTAAGGCATTTCAGAGACTATCTGGAGCCATTGATAGGGCTGGAAAAACATCTGGCCTAAAAGTTGTTGGAGGAGGGACATACGATTGCAGGTATGACTGGAAGAATGGTTTACATTTACTTTTCAATTTTAATATGTATAATATACTTCGTGTCTGTAGCCTAATAACATTTGTAATGTTTTGGCCTCCTCTGTTGCCCATCTCTCTCTCTCTCTCTCTCTCTCTTTTTTTTTTCTTCTTTTTTTTAACGTTTTACTTATTTTTTGCCCTTTGCTATCAATTGCGCATGAATCCTAATGTTGCCCTTCCGTCATTAACCCTAGAACATCCAAGGTGGGACCTAAAGACCCAAGGCATCTGGATTTTCAAAGTACAACTCTTTGGGTTTGTCTATCATGGTAGTAAATTTTTAGCATTTGTAAATTTGATTTTCATAAAATTTGTTTCAAATAAAATTTATTTTACAATCGAAATGTAAATTTATTATTGTAATAAGTAGGGTTCAGATTATGTTGACCTAAAAATTCTATAAAAATTACGTGTAAAAAGATTTAAAAACGAGAGGAAAATGACCTATACGACTTAAAAGTATGGGGGAAATGACCTCATTTTTTTAAAATACTCAAAATTTGTATGAAAATATTTACTTATTCAGTGAATTTTACAATTTCAAATAAAATTTATTTATATAAAATTATGTTTAATATAAAGTGTTTATTTTAGAAGGAAATGTTATCTTTAGCTCCAATCTTTTCTCAGTTTTGAAAGGTTGAGGAAGTTACCGAAGATCCATGTAATTTCCAGAGTTGGAAAAAAAAAAGAGTATATTTGGAGAGTATAAGAGTGTATTTCATCAGGAACTGATGATACAATAAAAAGTTGGTTTTGAGTCATTGTAAATTCATGAAACATTCACTAAAAGCACTGATAGAGAAAAAATAAGTAAAAATGACTCAATGGACCAAAAAAAAATTAAAAATTGAAAAATGGCAGAAAATAAAAAAAATCAATAATTATACATTTCTGTCACCTATATGTCATGATAAACATTCATTCAAGTTTGCTATGTCTACGATGCACCAATAAAAAGATGTCATCAGAATCTGAGCCCTGCTAATAAGAATAAAATACCATCACGAGTCAGTAAGAGAGGAGTAGTAGTATTCACGACAAGGATTCTAGACCAGATTCCTAGGAGCCAGAATATTTCAAATTTTAAAATGTTTCATTTTTAGTATTAAAATTCCAATGTTTACCATAAAATCATCTGTATTTTCATACTTTTATCCCAATAAACTCACATTTTTTAGAGGAATGTTGAGGTCTAATAAATACATAGACCACATAATCAATCATGTAAAAAGCTTAATTCAACAACATCCTTTGCCATAAATCCTTTATACACAAATCTCAAATTATTAAATTTAGATCTTTAAAATCCTTTTCTTTTAAACAATTAGCATATCAAACAGGTAAAAATATACAAAAAATCTGACCTGTTTTATCAGATTGTAGATCCAAATTAACTTTATTTCCTAATTTTGTGTCTACGTTTCTTACATTAACAATATATAACGATATTCATTATTGTTTATTAATTCTGTAATTTTCTTTGAAATCTTAACATGATATGTAGCTTCATTCAGTTTTGATACAGCGTCCCATTTCTAATGGGTAATTATTTTATTAATGGATGAAAATACTAAAATTGATCATATCGAAAATACTGAAATTAATGATATCGAAATAGATGTAAATACTGATATAGATGAAAATACTAAAATTCATGATATCAAAAATACTAAAATTGATGAAGAAGATGATAATGATGGTGGTGGTGGTGGTAGTGGTGGAATTGAAATCAATGACAAAACAAATGATGAATAATTCGAAGTTGTACGTAATGTTATTGTTATCAACAGAAATTAATATTTCAGATACATTATTTCCTTTTGATCTAACAACATATGTAATATTTTGATTGGTCTGAATTTGAGCTGATGAAACTTGCCATTAAATCCTCCCATTTTCTAAATCTCTTACATATGTTCCAGTAATTATTTTAGTAAGTTTTTCTTTATTATCACCTTTTACTTTATAGGTAGAGTATGTGTGTTACTGCCTAAAATATTGTTACCTTTTGATTTGATATTATACAGCATATTTTGGTTGCTCATATATGTGATACCAAATTTTTTATTATAGTAGTCAAATAATTCTGTAGTTCCTTGCAATCTTGTCTAATCTTTTTCCTCCATCATTACAAGGGTGATATCCAATTACAATATTTAATCCTTTGATACATATTGTCCTGAAACTAATTTGTGAATGGAATTATAATTGTACTTCATATATTAATTTTTTTTCCGTCAGAATTTGGAGGGCAATTATAACAAGCAATTAATTCCTTCCATTTTCTAAATCTATTACATAACCTATGTTCCAGTTACTATTTTAGTACAATTTTCTTTATTAGGCCCAGATCTGGGCTTCGGCTTTTATTATTATAGGTTCCTTACTTTCATCTAATCTTAACCAATTATAAAATCGTTTACCTCTAAGATGACATGGCATTAAAATAGTCAGTATTTTTATCAATGATGATCACCAATTTTAGATCTATTTCCCAACGTAAACAGAATAATTAAAGCACAGGACTCGCAGCATCTTAATTTAGTTTCATAATGGCTTAGATTAATCCTAAAACTTTTATCTCCAAATTATGGTATATTCGAGTTTTCTATCCATGAATTATGAGTATGATCAAATCCTAACCATTTTACTTCTATTTTATTTCCTTTTGTTGGTAACACTTTTTTTATTAAATAGATATCTGGGTATTTTGCTTTGAGTAATTCATGATTATAAAATGATCCTTGAATATGTTTAAAAAGATAATGCTAGTTGTGCAAAGGAAACAACTTACTCATGACTGTTCATTCTTGAAGAAATGTCTGCGTGTAAGCAAATTAAAGCTGGGAAAGCCCCTGGAATTAATGGAATCCACCCCGAATTCATCTTACACAGCAGCAAGTATACAAGGCACTGGCTAGCTTGTTTCTATAAAAGCAGGATTTTATTTAAAATTAAATTTACAAACTGTTAGAGCGACTGTAATTTACAAACTGTTAGAGCGACTTATCCACAACAGAATGTGCCCCAGGATTTCTCGAGAGCATACCGATAGAGCAGGTCAGCTTCTGACCAAAAAGGAGCTGCTCAGACAACTTTCCCTGTCGCTGACAACTTTCATTGAGGTCAGATTCCAAAGAGTACCGAAAACTTCAGCTGTAATCATCGATCTCACAGCCGTCTATGATAGTCTGGAGAGGCTTGGTCTACACGATTGCTCGAGAGATAACTTGTATGAACACAATACATTAATTGAGGGTATGCTCAGTAACAGATTGTTCGCGATAATTCTGCGTAACCAAAAAAAGCAAAATGGTGAAGCTGAACAACAGCTTACCTCAGGTATCAGTTTTGGCACCATTGCTCTTGTCTATACGTATCCGACATGCCAAAAATAACGTCAAGGATATTTGGTTATGCACATGACTGGGCAATAGCTACACTACATATGCATCTCAAACAGAGAATATCCTTACTGAAAATTTAAACACTTTGGGACAATATTTCCGCAAGTGGAGACTTCAACCAATCGCAGCAAAAATGGAAGCTTTATGTTTCCATTTAAATAATAAATTGGCCAACAAAGAGATTGAAATATTCTTCGAAGAGAAATTATTGAAATATAACAAAAATCCGAAATACCTTGGGGTCACACTGAAGTTTCTCTCTTATAATAAGCACCTAATAAACCTTGCTGTGAATGTTAACACCAGGAAGAATATCCTTCAAAAATTATGTGGTGCTACATGGGGATCTTCAGCAGCTACTTGCACAGCTTCAGCCCTAGGGCTGGCATACTCTGTGGTGGAATACTGTGCACCAGTATGTCTCAACAGCGCACATACTAATCTGTTGGATCAACAACTTAATAACACCATGCATCTCATATCGGGCACTATCAAATCTATGCCAATTAACTGGGTGCATGTTCTAAGTTATAGACCACCTCCAGACCTCCGTAGGCAATCGGCGCTTCAAAGGAAGTATGGAAAAGTACTACATATCCCAGAACTTCCAGTTAACACTGATCTAAAACATCTACAGATAAACAGATCTAGATACCCACCCCTCAGGGAAGCTACTTCACTTCACAGTGAACATTCAGTATCACCAAGGTCTGAAGAGAGAAATGGGAGAAAAACACTCCAGCTGAAAGCCTTAACATACCATGCATAACAGAGAAGCCACCGGGTTTTGAACTACCATGAAAGTTTGTGAAGAAGTTTCTAACAGAATCTGGACAAATCATGGGATAGGCAAAGATTCCGTCTACAAATGGGGGGGGGGGGAATCCAATTTTTACTGTGTGACTGCAATGCTGATAAACAAACTGTTAGACACATTGTGGAAGAGTGTCCATAAAGATTCTATGCTAGCAAACTAACTGATTTTCTGACTGCGTCCATGAGTGTAATAGATTACATCAATAATTTAGATGTCTGTTTATAACTGTTCCATTGTGTTCATTTTTTGTATATTTATATACATGGTCATGTATTTTTGAGATGTGTAGCCATACGATAAATAAATTTATGATGATAGACAATAGGATTGAAATGAATGATTTTAACAATTTCAAGTATTTCCATAGATCAATTAGCAGTATACAATTTATCTAATACATATTTTAATTTACTTACTCTTACTTTAACACCAATTTTGAATTTTGGTAAAATGAATGTCTTGCCTCTTTTATAAACAGTTTTTAATAAAAAGTTTTCACTATATTTATTGTGATCAATAGGTTTCATTTGAATAGTATCATGTGTGGTATGATTATATATTTATATGCTAATTTTGGAAGTAAATCCAACCATTTATAATTTCCTTGAATATTAAACTTGTTTCCACATTTTTTCTTTTAATGTACGATTTAATCGTTCATCTTCAGATGCTTTCACTTGTGAACATTTTGAATAATGGTGAATATTATACTGTTTCATAAGTACTTGAAAATCTTTATTATAAAATTGTTTACCATAATCTGTTTGTAAATATTTAGGTATATATTATGCTTTTCTTCACTTACATTTAATCCCAATTTACTTTTAACTGGTAATCTCCAAGCATATTTTGAAAATACATCAATTACTTTTAAACTATAAGTATTTGTCTTTGGTATCTTTAGAGACCAATCTCTAAAGAGAATTGTATATTAAAATAGAACACATACAAAACAAATTATTCAAAATCACATTTATTTATATTCCATTATATGTTTTTGTTACGTATATAGGTACAAAGTTTCATGATGCGTTTCATCGCTTCTTCAGATACATTGTGTGAATAAAGAATTATTGCTACATTAAAACTCTGATTGAACAAATTAAAATACAAGTCACAAAACAAAACAACAAAAACATTCAAGTACAAAGCATAGTGAGGAAAAAGATTCACTTTGTCAAAATATTATGCAATGTTATTAACATTGTACACATCATATTTATAGATTATCCTGAATAAATGTGTTAGGCAACACATTATTTAAAACGTATTTAATTGGAAGACCAAAATATCTGTCTCAGTCTGGTGTCTGATGGCAGTAGCGGCCGGAATGCAAAGTAACAAGGACGGGCAAGGGACGAGGACCTTACAGTTAAAAGGGAGAGGGGGAAGCTAGGAAGAAAGGGGAGGGAGAAAAACGGTATTGGCAGTTTCTGGGGTGAGTAAGAAGTAATTATTAAAAGAATTAAGGAAAATCATTGGCACTCAATATCTCAAACTACAGAAAAACAATTCACGGCAAAAATTATGTGATTCCTGGTCATTTAATTTTATTTTAAACATGGTCATATACCATGGTAAATACATCGCTTTGTAAGATAGAGTTGATCGTATTGTTAATTTTAATGAATGCTGTCTGATATTATGTGGGCGTATGATCTTAGTTCTATATCTAATATGCAAGGATTCTCAAAATCAAAACTATGAGAGAAATTTAATCTGTTTTGAAATACTATTAATTTTTTCTTTAGTGGGGGGGTTTCTTTAGAGCGGGGAGAGGGGGTAGGCTATGTTTTATTTAACATTTACACATATATTGTACAATCATAATTTTAATTTATTAGTTTAGAAACAATCAAATAAATTATATTTCCATAGTCAACAATCTATAAAACAAATAATAAATTATTACATTAAAAATAGAATCTCTATATTACTTTTCTGCAATATTTATTTTTAAAAACTAACTTTTCTTCCAAGAATATTTCTCATTTGAAACGGCTTTCTTTGGTAAGCATACTTCTTATTGTTTATGAATTTGTGAAATTCAACGCCAGACATATCATAGTTTAGTTTTGTAAAGAGTTCGGCTTTGACTAATTCGACTCTCATCCTGTTTCTCAAATCGGACCAAATATGTCCCATAATTGAGAAAATCCGTTCTACGTAAGCATTACTTACGGGAATGGAGAAAACTCTGCTAACAATTTTGGGTACTTCTTTAAAATAATCTGATGCAGAAAAAATTTTGACCCGTGTTCAAGAATTGTCTATAGTGAGCCAGTAGAACATGTAGAAATATGTAAATTCATTTAATATTTTTATTTGTAATTTATAGACAAAGAGAAAACTATGCAGTACTACACGTTTTAAAAATAACTGTACGAGTAAGTGTATTCTTAAACATGTAGAAATAAAAGGAGAACACGTGTAGAAAAAAACACTTGAATGATTAAAACTATGACCACTAGTTGAATTAATGTAATGTTTGTGTACATTTTAATGAAAACGGATATGAACTCTTCATTAGTCTCGAACAATGTTATAAGGAGTCTGTATTTGTCTTATTTTGAAGTGGCCTACTTCACAGATGTGACCCATGTCAGTCGAGACTTGAGAAATTTTCAGATGAATACCTTACCTGTTGAGGATTACCTACAGTAAAAAATACTGTGTTTATGTCTTCCATTGTTAGCAAATCCCTGTACCAGAAACCACAACATGATGTATTACAGATTGATCAAAATGAAACAAAGTTCTGACAGTTGTGAAGTTGAAAGAAAAGAACTCAAAACAGTTATTCAAGTGGGTTCTTGTAACAATTATCTAAGACTCCTCTCTTTCACTCCATTTTTCATTCTTTTCAGAAGCAAACCTTTTTAGATACAAATTGTTTTTTGAATTTGCATTCTGTTGTATTGTAGAGTATTAGTCTTTACTATGTTTTAAGACAGTAAGTTCTTTTGCAGTTCTGTTATTCTTGGCATTATATGTGCAGATCTTAGAGTAAAAACTCATTTCAACGAAGGTCAAGGGACTGTGTATTTTGGTTCATAATGGAGTCTTATTATTGTATGGAAAGTATTTATCGGTGTATGTATGGGCTATAAGGTTAACCAACGTAATTCAAGTGATGTTTTCATTATACAATGGGAATTTTTCATTATAAAGAAGTTTGTTATAGAGAGTTTACAATGTATTATATAAGATCTATACCATTCTAGAAATCACGACCATTGATTAATTATTAAATTAGTTCATGTGATTGGTCAATATGGATAAAGAAACATTTAGTTATGTAATATGTTTTGAAATATTTAATTTCTTCATCAGGGCAAGTGTACAAAGACAAATCAACAATGCATGAGGACAACAAACAAATTGAAATAAATTAGTTCATAAGTGAATTAACACTAGAAAACAAAAAACGTTTATAAACTAAGACAAATAAAACATCAAAATAATGAAAGTTCACACCTTACTAATACATATGAAGGTCCAGCCACCACACCCAACTCCACGTGTAGTTGCTAAAGCATATGGGTCCATCGTGTGACAAGTCTCAATTGGGCCATGGCCTGAACCGCAAATGAATGAGAACTGGTTGAATGCTTTAACTGGCCAATAAATATATATTTAAACTTTCAAGATTTTCTGTTTTAAAACAATTAATAAACTGACCGGAAGTACCCCATTGGTATATTATTTTCATTTTTCTCTTAACTTTGATTAATAATAACAATAATAACAACAACAACAATAACTACAAATTTGATCAATACATTAGTTTTGATACATTTGCATCTGTTTTCCTCAAAATGTTGTCTGGTTATATTGCTAATTTAACCTGTACATGACCAGAAACACATGGTGGAGTGGCTGTAGCGTGTGGTTCATTCAATTCAACCAGTTCTCATTCATTTGCGATTCAGGCCGTGACCTGATCCAGACTTGGCACACAATGGACCCACATGCTTTAGCAACTACAAGTGAAGTTGGTTGTGGTGGGTGGAAATGAGGCTGTGGACCTTTATGTGTATTAGGAAGGTGTGAACTTTCTTTATTTTGGTGTTTTATTTGTCTTAGTTCATAAACTTTTTTGTTTTCTAGTGATAATTTATTTATGAATTAATTAATTTAAATTTGTTTGTTGCTCTCATGCATTGTTGATTTGTCTTGCCCTGATGAAGAAATTAAATATTTTGAAACATTGGCATAACTAATTGTTTCTTTATCCATATTGGCCAATCCAATGAACTAATTTGATAATAAGATCTGTAGTTTTAAAAAGTTGATTTCAATGTTTTTAAATTTTTTATTTGTATGTAGGTGTTCTATTTCAATTTTTTAATTATAAATTTTGTTTCAGTAAAGGATATTTCATCCAGCCTACGATTGTTGAGTCAAAGAATCCAAAGGATGATATTATGGTAAATGAACTCTTTGGGCCCGTATTAGCTGTGTATGTGTACAAGGATAAAGATGTTAATTCAACCTTGGAACTTGTTGGGAACTCAACCCCGTATGCTCTGACAGGAGCTATATTTGGAAATGATGAGTAAGTACCACTAGTATTAGTAGATAATATTTCTGGGACCCTAAAGTCTTAAAATAATGTGCAAATATTTTGCCCAGAGTGAAGCTCTGAATAATTGTATTGAAATTATATACACTGAATATCTATGAAATGAAGTTTTGTTTGTTCCAGTTAATTCCAATTGTTTAACATTGGAATTTACATTGCAAATTAATGTTACTTTCTCATATACATAATATGGAGAAAGTTATTCAATGTTGCAACAAATCTATGTCAAGGTCATTGTACACTTCTGGGCTCCCTGATACTGAGAAAGTATTTTCTGTCTATGTATCAACAACATTAGCTCCCAAACTGCACTTAGACTTTTCATCAAAGTAGATACCGTATTTACCAGAATATAAGATGACCCCCTAATTTTGAAGAGACCTCCTGAGAATTTTTGAAAATTTTTAACTAATTAGAGCATGACATTGATCGTAGAGCATGACGATTGTCGCGCTATTAACACGTTGTTTTGTGACCGTTGCAATGGACATCTGAGCTGTGATAATGATTAGACGTGTTTATTCATAGCTCCGATTGTATTAATTCGTATGCGACGATTAGAGTGGTAGTTTTCCTTTTTCTGGTTCATCAAATTCTGCTTTTGAATTCCTTGGTTATTCGATATGTCGAACAATAACCTCATTGATGAAGAAGTTGACGATTTGGAGATTGTTTGTACGCTGTGCACCGAGAAGATTATAAATGCTAAGTTTGCACGCTGTGATAGTTGTGGAAAATCAAACCACTACAACTGTGCAAAAATCACTCCAACCGAACAGAGAAGCCTGGAATTAAGGAGCAATAGAAGATTAAAATTTTTTTGTAATGATTGCACAAATGGCATGAGCGCATTGCCACAAATACTATCAACAATCTCAGTACTTCAAGATGAAATTAAATTACTCAGACAATCAATTTCTGAATGTAAACATCGAGACATAACATCTGTTGATCAACAACCACAAGATTTTGATATCGAGCAAGTTATTGAAGAAATCGCAGACAGACAGATGAAAAGGAGAAATATTATTTTCCATGGTGTTATAGAATCCGAGAAACTTAATGTGGCTGAACGTCAAGCCGAGGATGTTCAAAATGTAACAAAAACACTCTCATTGTTTAATGATAATTGTCCTAACATAATAATGACAGCTAGACTTGGAAAGAAAAACAGTAATAAACCACGTCCATTGAGAGTTGTACTAGACGATCCACGAACTGTAACAAGTATCCTGAAACGTAAAAATCTCTATAAAGGACCTATTGGGTTTTCCTCAGACAAAACCTTACAACAGAGAAAACATATGTTGTCTCTCAAAAATGAACTGGAACGTCTCAATTCAATTGAAGGTGGTCAACAAAAAACTATTAAATATATAAAAGGTTGTCCAAAAATAGTAGATATTGATCTCTCTAAATCATTAAACTCAAAAAACCCATCAACAAGCCCAACAAAATCCGGATCTACTACCAAAATGTAAGAGGCCTTAGAACCAAATATCATCAACTGAAGGATATCTACCACCAATCAGACAGCTGTGATGTCATCATTCTTACTGAGACTTGGCTAAATGACAATTACCACAATGCAGAGATGGGACTCAGGAACTTTAACATTTACCGGAAGGATAGAAACTCGGACACAAGTGATTGCGATAGAGGTGGTGGAGTATTAATAGCGGTTAATAAAGAATATTCTAGTTACAAAAATCAAATAATACATAACGATATTGAACAACTCTTCATAACAATGAAAACAAAAAATGATACATTAATTATCGGTGCAATTTATTTGCAACCCAGAGCTTCACCTGACCTCTATCGAAAACACTGTGACGATGTAGAAAAATTGTTGGAAAATCAAAATCATAAAATTGTAATGGCGGGAGACTATAATCTTCCAGGTATGAATTGGTTAAATCTTAATCATGGAGTGACATTATTGTCCAACCCTGACTATATAAAAACAGTTTATGAAAACGCTATCTCTATCTCGGACTCTTTCGGATTCTTAAATTTAAAACAATACAATGATAAACATAATCATGTAGGAGGACTTCTGGATTTGATATTCTCAAACGGACAAGTAGAAAATCTTGACATATCCATAGACCCCTTAATCTCACCTGATTTCTACCATCCTCCATTGACATTTGATATAGATTTTTGCAATAATGAGGATTCACAAAATCTGAAATTTAATTTTCAAACATACGATTTTGACAAAGCAAATTATTCTGAAATAATAAACAATTTAATACAAGTAGACTGGAATGATATTCTAAATAGTAATATACTTTTATCCCTTGAACATTTTTATCAAACATTGCAAACAATTATAAAAGAACATGTCCCACAAAAAATTATAAGATCATCCAAATATCCTGTATGGTATTCTCCTGAACTAAAAGAATTGATTAAAACAAAGTATAAATCTCATAAAAATTACAAAAGAAATTCCAACACAGAAAATTATAATATTTTCTCACAGCTTAGAATTCGTACAAAAACCCTTCAACGAGAATGTTTCAATAAATACGTACATAACACTGAATATCAAATTAAATCAGACATTAAAACTTTTTATAAATTCATTAATAATAATAAGAAAGACTCCGGGTTACCATCTATCCTTACATTAGGAGATCAAATGAGCAATAATGGACTAGAAGGAGTTAATCTTCTAGCTGACCACTTTTTATCTGTATTTGAACCAGAAAATAATAATTTAGTAACTAACCAAAATCGCATCAATAACTCTAATCCGTGCAATATCAGAACCCAGATACCATCCATTGAAATTACATATGGTAAAGTACTACATCAACTGTTAACATTAGATGAAAATAAATCTACCGGACCAGACGGAATCCCATCTAAATTTTTGAAAAAATGTGCATCTATTCTATATAAGCCAATATGTGATCTTTTTAATAAATCACTACGAGAGGGAATATTTCCCGATAAATGGAAAGAAAGCTATATTACTCCCATTCACAAATCAGGTGAAAAAACAAACGTAAAAAACTATAGACCGATTTCTCTGATAAATGTTATTCCAAAAATGTTCGAAGCAATAATAACCGAAAATATTAAACCATACATTAATTCATTTATAATAGATGAGCAACATGGATTTGTGAATGGGAAATCAACCTTAACAAACTTGCTACTTTTTTATAATGATATCATAGAAGCTTTGGAGAATGGATTGCAAATTGATGTAATATACACTGACTTTTCAAAAGCGTTTGACAAAGTTTCGTTTGAATTACTTGAAGAAAAAATAAAAAATATAGGTATAACAGGCCCATTGCTCCATTGGTTCCACTCATACTTGAGAGATAGATCTCATTATGTGAAATACAAATCTTTTATTTCAAAAAAAATGAAGATAACATCCGGAGTCCCTCAGGGATCACATCTTGGTCCACTTTTGTTCATCTTGTATATAAACGATATTTATACGTCCTTCACAAATAGTAAATTTTTACTTTTCGCAGATGACTGCAAATTTTATCGTGTAATTAAAAGCGAATCTGACTGTACTGAATTACAAAATGATTTTTTTAATCTGGTAAATTGGTGTGAAAACAACAATATGAAACTAAATGTTGAAAAATGTAAAATTATGAGCTTCTCAAAAAGTAAATCTGTAATCAATTTTCGATATGGAATTAATAACATATACTTAGACCGAGAGACTCAAATTAAAGATCTGGGCATCATTTTTAACTCAAAAGCGAACTTTATCGACCATATCGATTACATAACAAGTAAAGGCCTCAGAACTTTAGGTTTTGTTAAAAGACACAGCGGTGAGTTCAAAAATATTGATACGCTTACAACATTGTACAATTCATTAATTAAACCTATATTAACTTATGGTTCTACGTTATGGTCTCCCTATTTCAATACTCATATAAATAGAATCGAAAGAGTTCAACATAAATTTTTAGCATATGCATCGTTTAAAGCACATTTACCAAATCCATCAATAAGTCATAACTATACAGACATAATGAAATTAACTAATCTTAGTACATTAGAATCATATAGACATTATATTGATGCTTGTACTCTGTATAAAATAATGAATGACAAAATACAATGTAATAAATTGAAATCTTTATTTACCATCAATGACCAATTATACAGTCTTCGAAATGTAAAACCATTTAAAACTATTTTATACAAATCATCGTATGGCCTATACTCTCCAATAAGCAGACTATCGCGAATAGGCAACAACACACTATGTCCGTCCCTTAAAATACCATCTTTTTTTTCCTTCAAAAATAAGGCAAAACTATCTATATTGAAATGTTGATTGTAAATATATTGTATATGAACTATATATATAATGTAATATTGTTGGGCTATAAGCCTGTAAGCTTGTAAATAAATAAATAAATAAATAATTCTTCCTATTTAGTGAAAATAAATTTACAAAGTATCTTTTTGACTAGAAAATTCTTTTGTTGATGAGAATGTCAAGACGTATTGCTGAACTATTATTTTCTTGTTCTTAATATCATCATCATCAGTTCATGTATGATGATCTACTAAAAATTGACTTAGCGCAACATACCCAGCTGATTGGATATGCAGACAACACGCTGATTACTAGCCACAGCAGAACTGCTAGAGATGCACCTAAATGAGTCCCTCTTCAGGGTTAAAAGATGGATGACACAAAGAGGCCTGAAAATGGCAGCTGAAAAGACGGAGGCAGTACTAGTAACGGAGAGAAGAGCTATCCAACTCCCCTGCATCACCTTGGACGGAGTAAACATCCCCTGGAAATGCCAAATTACGTACTTGGGTGTCGAAATAAACCATAGGCTGAGTTTCGTTCCCCATATCAGCAAAATGGCAGATAAAGCAGCAGCGACTGGAGCAAACCTCTCCAGAATTATGCCAAATATAGGAGGACCAAAAGAAGCCAAGAGATGTATGATTGTCAGCGTAGCTCACTCACAAAGGCTTTATGCGCCTCCGGTGTGGGCTGACAGAGTAGGGAAAGCAAGCGTGGGATGGAAGTTCGCACAAGTGCAACAGAGATTGGGGCAGAGAATAGTGTCAGCATACCGCACGGTCTCGGACAGTGATGTGGGAATCCTGGCTAGAGATGATCTATGGCCCCTATTCATCTGCTGGCAAGAGAAAGGTGTTACAACGAGGTGAAGAGTCCCTCCGTCTTGGTATGCAAGGGACCTCCATGCAGAATAAAAGATGACATAAAGAGGGCACAATCGTCTCTCTTGTCAGAATGGCAGATGAGGTGGGATGGTGACACTAAATGAAGATAGACTCACCAGTTGATACTGATCATAGAACCGTGGTTCAATAGAAGTCAGGGCGAGGTAAATTATTATCTCTCGCAGGTTCTCTCTGGTCACGGCTGCTTTAAGTCTTACTTGTTTATATTTAAAAGAGCAACAGACCCTCAATATTTATTTTGTGGGTATGAAGATAATGGTGCACTGCATACAGTATTTGTATGCTCAGCATGGAAAACTTGGAGAACAAAGCTGAATGAAGACCTGAAAGTGGACATCTCTCCATTAAACTTGGTGCAATGTATGTTATGTATGCAATGTATGTTATGCAATGTATGTTATCAGAGGAGTGGAGTACAGTACAAGAATATCTGACATTGGTCATGAAAAGGAAAGAAGAACGGCTTCGCTCTTAACTTGAAGTAAAAGCTCAGCTACCAGCCTGCCTCTCCATGAAGTAATGTCTCGCCACGATTCCGTGTAGAGGCGCATGGGCATAAGTAGAGAGAGGCTATTTTAGTGGGTGTACCACCGAGAGTGGGAGTCCCACACACCTTGGATTATACCACCTGAATCCCTGACGGTGCAGAACGCATTTTTTCCTCTCGCAAAAAAAATTATAATAATAATAATAATAATAATAATAATAAATTATTATTATTGAGCCACATATACAATTACAATCATGTATGACGAGTAAATATGTCAAGGGTGAAGAGAGCGAAGGTACATTACTGTCCTGAAGCGAAACAAGGGGCCATCTCAGCATTTGCTCAAGGGACTAGGGAAACAGAACATAAAACCTGATCCCTGATCGAGATGAAGTCATTGACCTAGGAATTATACAACAATACTTGTTACAGTTAGATTAAGATATTATAATGTAGATAATTATTTTTAGTAGCGAAATAATTCAACATTTCCAGATTTGTACTGTTTCATGTTTAAAGTATAACTAAAATTTACTTGTTATTGTCATTTTACTGCTACTACTTATTATAATAATAACAATAATATATTAATTAAATTATAATAACAGTATTATAATATAATTTATAATATTATATTAAGCGAGTGACTTGTTTAAATATCTCTGTGCAGTGAAGTGCATTCTAATAAGTGTTTATTATGAGAAATATCAGCACAAGGTGTTGCCGCCCCAGCGACGGGCCCTCTCGCGCCACTTAGTGCAATCTTTGTTAAATGTTTAATCCAAGAATCACATATGAGGAAAGATGAACACTTTTGGATGCTGCAAATCTAAGGTATTGTCGACGTATGTGTGCTTGAACTGTGGTACAGCGTACCATAAATCATGTTTGGAAAGACAAAGTTTTTCAAGAGAACTCAAACCTGATTAGATGTTGCGGTATAGATTCCAATAACGCTGATAAAAACTTAAAACAGGAAAATGAATTGCTAAAGCTTTTGATACTAGAAATGGAGAAAAGAAATAGTCTTCTTGATGAAAAGATCAACGAAATTGAGAAAAATAAAAATTGGGAGACTAAAACAACGTATGCGAGTGTTTTGGCGAACAAGGCAATGTTTGCGCTCAACAAGGTTCCTCCGATCGTTGTAAAACCCGTTGACAAAAATGAGGTTGGTAAAGTGGGCAAGAAAATGAAAGAGAAAATCAATGTGACAAATATGAAAGTCGCCGTGAGCTCAGTTAAAGAAGTTAAAGGGGGAACTGTAATTAATAAATGTGACTTGAAACCGGATAGTGACAAGATGATAGAAAAATTGTGAAATGTTTTTGAAGATAAGTGTAAAATCGAATCGAAAAAGATGAGAAAACCGCGAATCAAGATTGTTGATGTAAGTGAGGACTACGATGTCCAGAGTGCAAAATCGGCTTTGATTGATCAGAATTTCCCTGATCTTACAAACGGTGAGATTGAAGTTCTTCATGTGCAAAAATTCAAACGTAAAGATACACGAACAATCTTGGTAGAATTGGACACTGACCTGTTTCGAGAGGTTATTAGATGTAAATATCTGTATTTAGGTTGGCAAAGATGTAGGGTTTTTGAAGATTACAATGTGAACCCGTGTTTTAAATGTAACGGATATGGCCACAGTGCTAAAAAATGTCAGAACGACCTTGCTTGCCCCTACTGTGCCGGGACTCACGAAGCTAGAGATTGTAAAAGGGATAACGGGAAAAAATGTAGCAATTGCATCAAGGCTAATGAGAAATTTAAATTAAATTTGGACACGAACCATTTTACTTTTGATGAAGATGTATGTGGAACATACAAATACTACAAAAATGTTTCTATTTCCAGAACAATATGCTAGTTGGACTGGGATAGACACAGTTTCGCCCTTATATATTTTAATTTTAAATTTTATATGGAACATTTAGAAGCTAATTTACCAGATTATAACACAAATAAATGCAGAAACTTAAATGAATTGAATGATTACTTATGGGATATCTCTGGTTTAAAAATTATGCATATCAATATAAGGAGTTTAAATAGAAATCTCGATAACTTGAAATTATGTATTAATGCTATGGTTGAGAAACCCAGTATTATTATATGTTCAGAAACATTTGAAATAAATTATGTTAATTGGTTTGAGATCAACGGTTATAAGCTTTTTCAATTAAATAGTAATTTAAATAGGAATGATGGTACTTGCATATATGTGAGGAATACTATTAGACATACAAACTTTAGCAAAAGCATGGGAAAAATCAAAGTAATATATACTGAACTGGAATCCAATAACGGAAAAATTTATATTTCATCATTTTATAGATCCCACAGCGTTACGCTAATGGATTTTATAAGTGATTTATATGTTTATTTACATGATCTGTCCTATGTTGATAATCACATTATAATGGGAGACATGAACCTTGACATATTGAATGAAAATGAATTGGTTAATGATTATCTTAATAATTTTTTGGAATTTGGTTACAGATCTTTGATAACCATCCCTACTAGGATCACATTAAACTCCGCAACATGTATAGACCATGTTTTTGCTAAAACCGCTGAAAGTATTTCTATAACACCATTAGTATGTGATTTGGATTTGACAATAACCACCTTGCAACAATGGTGGTTATAGACACTATACCAACTGTTAGAGATCCAAAAATAAATCCAATACTCAAAACCCAAATAAAATATAGCAAATTAATGAAAATAATGACTAATATAAATTGGAATTTTGTATATTATGAAACAGATTTAAATCTTGCGTTTAATAAGTTTATAAAGATCATCGAACAAAGTATTGACCTTTCTTCAACTAAAACACGAATTCGTGGTAAAAATAAACCCAGAAAGGAATGGATCTCTAAGAGCTTAATCATATCATGTAAAAATAAAAACCTACTATATAAAAAAATGAAACTGAATCCTGATAATATTGAAATTAAAAGTAAATATATTAGATATAAAAATGTGCTAAACACTTTAATTAAAAAACCCAAAGAGTCATATTACAATGAAATAGTTAGTAAGTTATAGAATAGCGTTAATAATCTATGGAAATTCTTTGCTGAAATTGGTTCAAAAATTCAACAAATTGTTTGCTGAAATTGGTTCAAAAATGACAGCAGGATTTGGAGAAATTAGCAATGATTTGGCATACGAGCCTACAATTCGAGACTCGATTTTCCTTACACCGACCAATGAAGAAGAAATTCTGACAATAATAACAAATATGAACAGTAACAAAAAGGCAGGTAGCAATAAAATATCAATTCAAATTATAAAAAGAATTTCCCCTTATGTAATTAAACCGTTCGTACATATTATCAATAAGAGTATTATGGACGGAATTTTTCCTGATCATTTAAAAAAAGCGGAAATTGTACCCATTTTTAAATCTGGAAATCCAGAAAAAGCTACAAATTATAGATCCATATCACTGGTATCCAATTTTGCAAAAATTTTTGAGAAAGTTCTTAAAATAAGAATAATAAATTTTGTAAATAAGCATAATATTATAAATAAATACCAATTTGGATTCCAGGAAAATAAGAGTACTGAAGATGCGTTAAAATATGTCACTGACCAAATCAGCCTTGCTATCGATAAAAACACTTCGTGTTTATCGGTGTTTTTGGACTTAGCCAAGGCTTTTGATACGGTCAATCACAAAATTCTGTTGAAAAAGTTGTATAACTATGGATTTTGAGGAAATGCCAACAAATTAATTGAAAGTTATCTTACTGGGAGAAAGCAGGTGGTAAAAATCAATAATATTATCAGTGACGAGTTAAATGTAACTTGTGGAGTTCCTCAAGGAAGCATTCTCGGTCCTATATTTTTCATATTGTATATTAATGATTTTTTTGATATTCTACCAAAGGGTGAAATTGTGTCTTTCGCTGATGACACTACGCTAATTGTTAAAGCTAAAACTTGGTCTGAAGTAAAGGATTTAGCACAAGCTAAATTGAGTCTAAATGCGAAATGGTTGAGTGTAAATTTCCTAACCTTAAATATACAAAAAACTGTTTTCATAACCTATGGTAGTTATGTTGACAGCATACCTTCAAATATTGAGCTACAGTTACATACTAGTTTGTGTGATATTAATAGTGATATGTGTGATTGTCCATTTCTGACACGAGTGAATTCAGCCAAATATCTTGGAATATGTGTTGACTCAAATTTGAAGTGGAAACAACATATCACACAAGTCACAAATAAAGTCCGTTATTTAATTTATGTGTTTTATAAATTGCGGGTTATTTTTAGCGAAAAACAATTGTTAATAATGTATTATGCGTTATTTTGGAATATTGCGACTTATGGAATTATAACATGGGGTGGTGCGTACTATAACGCAATTAAAATGCTACAAGATGTTCAAAAGAGAATACTTAAAATCGTTTATAGAAAAACCAAACTATATTCCTCTGAATTACTTTTTAAAACGTATAGACTTGTCTCTATAAGGAAATTTTTCTTAGAAAAATCTCTTTTGAATAATTTTGACTATCTTAAACAGAAATATATATCACTATGTAAAAATAATAAGAGAAACAAGTTATTAGTACCGCCGAAAATTGGGAAAGAAATTAGTCGACGTCACCATAATTATATTAGTTATAGGATTTTTAATTTACTGAGTAGTGAACTCAAAAATACCAGCTACGATAAACTGCGTAAAAATTCAAAGAAATTGCTTAGAAACTTTATAATTGAGCTTAGCGATGAGACAGTTTCTTCAGTTTTTCAATGAGAATTATGAAATTAAACTATATTGTGATAACTACTTTTTTACTTTCTGTATTTTGAATTTTCTTTTTCTTTTGTAATATATGCTTTGTTCTTCTTTTTTTTGTTTATTAATTATATTTTCCGATTATTTTTTTGTATTCTTTTCTTTTATAAACGAGCGCTTGAAAAAAACTGTTGCTCTGGTAAAAAAAAACAAAAAACGATTGATAACAGGCCTGCGCACTGGATTAATTCCTCAGCGGAATAATAATGTACATACTTGTATTATATTATTTGTATTTCACAGTCTGTTAATAAATCAATCAATCAATCAATCAATCAATCAATCAGTCAATCCAGGGTGAAGGAAACATAATTTTTGGTCGGGTATTCTCCTTTTACATCGCAGAACCTGATATGCCAGTTGTTTTTCTTTGCTTCTGCTCGAAACAGTCAACATGAAACAGAATGTCATGTCGGATAAGAGTTTTTATAAATTTACATTTTTTACGGGAAGTATTGTTGTGATTTGAATATTCCTTCACATTGTAGAACATCTGAAGCAGGAAAGCTTTCAATTTACTTTTATATGTTTGAATTGTGTTTATGTCTTTAATATCATTTTCCAGTTTATTGTAAAGTGTAATGCCCTCTATTAGAATACTTTTTTGATAAAGTGTAGTTCCAGAGTGGGGAACATGTAGGTTATCCTTTTGCTGAGTGTTGTAGTTGTGTACATCAGAATTTAGAGTAAAGGTGTCTTTGTTTTCCATGAGAATCTTATTTGTGAAGATCACTATTTCAAATATATACATGCCTGGTAGAGGAAGAATCCCTAGTTTATTGAACTAAGGTTTGCAAGACTCCAGCTTATGAGTGCTGGTCATTGTTCACAATATTCTTTTTTGGATAATAAATGTGCGAGTGCTTTCAGGGGTATTTCCCCAGAATATTATTCCATATTTTAGGTGTGAGCAAAATACATTGTTCGAAGTGTCTCAATGATAGAGCTTGACCTGAGAGTGTATAGGGCATAGATTTGGTGAGCTTCTTGTTAAGATTTGAGATGTAAGCATTCCATTGCAGGTTTTCTTGAATTGTTAGACCGAGGAAGGTAGTTTTATGAGATATTGTTACAGGGTTAATATTTATTAGCAAATGCTGTGAGAGTTTTTCTTTAGATTGGGAATTCATGAAATTCAGGGAGATTGTCTTGCTGGTGGTTATGAGGAGTTGTCTTGAAATCGTTTTACTAGTGCTTGCGAAGTTTTGTGTTTCATTTTTGAACTTCCCTTCTTTAGAAGTATCTTCTTAAGGGCGAAAAAGTAAGAAGATGGCAACTTTAACTATTTTTCATTTGTTTTCAATAAACAAAATACAAAACTTTCTAAAAATAGTAAGGGTTTATGCATTTGTTTTACCAAAGTAATTAAAGATGTCAGTTAAAATACCGGTAAATACCTCCAGTTCTTGGACCCAACCTGTGTCCTAGCGTCTGCGACTCAAAGTGTTAACTGTTTCAATTGTTTTAGTAGATCATATTACGTCTACTTGAGACTTTCATTAAATTTTGTCAATCAAATAGTTTTGTATAATAATGAAATTAGTTACAGTCGAGTGATTAGCCTTAAAACCAAGCTGTTCAATGATTATGAAGTTTTTTAGGAGATTATAGTCAATGAAATTGATTACAGAATGGTATTGAATGGATGATGCCCAGACATAAAACTATTTTTGTTTAATTAAAGTTTTTTCTTGTAATCTCTCGTGTCTTATTTTGGTGAACAAGAAAGAATGGTTTTGTGTTGAGAACATTTAATAGAAATAATTTGAGAAAGTAAGTGTAAATGTGTAAGTAACCAGGGGACTACTAGTTTGTGAAATAAAATGAAAATCATCAATAAAAACTGGACATATGTGATGTTGAATCTTTGTGTTTGGTTATTGTTACTGTTTTTCTTTGGACTTCCTAATTTGCTGTAAGTCACAGGTGTGAGACATTTATTGGGTATGTTTGTGAAATATTAATTAGAAAATATGAGAAAATGTTCCTTAACTTGTACTAATGGTGAATGAAATGTGTCTTCCAGGGAATTTTTGAAGAAAGCAACTGTTGAGTTGAAACAGACTGCTGGAAATTTCTACATTAATGACAAATCTACTGGTTCTGTGGTAGGACAACAGCCCTTTGGTGGTGCAAGGAAATCAGGTAATTTTATTTATAAAGAAAGCAGCAATTGAAGTTACGAAATATGGTGAACAATGATTAATTTTGTCCTAAAGTCTTCTTTTGTTACACAAACAATATGTCTGCTATTTTTGAGCATTTTTGCTAAATATTATTTAGTTGGTTGCCTAGTGCTGACAGTTATCAGTAAAGACAGGATTTTCATGTGTTATCAAATCCTAAAATATGCATGCAAACATGTGCTATTAAATAGCTAAACATGCATCATTAAGTAAAACCATAAGCTTCCACAGCCGGAATCAGTAACTACTTGGCTCTCAGGGTGGTGCTGGGTCCTAGGCACAGATGCTTAGGTTTCGACTGTCATGCTGTGACCTTCCTCAGGTCCAGATGTTATGGTGTAGGTGGGAAGAGAGGTCTATTATAATAATAATAATAAAAATAATAATAAAAATAATAATAATAATAATAATAATAATAATAATAATAATAATAATAATAATAATAATAATAATAATAATAATGATGATGATGATAATAAAAATAATAATATTTATTGGGTCACATATACAATTACAATCGTGTATGACATGTCAGTATGATGTCTTGGGTGGAGAGACTGAAGTTACATTACTGTTCAGGAGCAAACAAGGGGCCATCTCAGCATTTGCTCAAGGGACCAGGGAAACTGAACAAAACCTGATCAAGATGGGAAAGATTAGAAAGATTTCAAGAGTTGGAGGAAGGAGCAGCAACAATGGGGTTAGAGATTAACAAATATAAAACTAAGCACATGATATTCACCATAAATAAGGGAGTATAGTTTTCAAATAGTTGAGAAGTTTCAATGTCTAGGTCCCATCATCACGGAAGAAAATAATATAACAACAAATATTAAGGCGAGGATAGTAAAGGGAGACAAATGCTGTTATTTAGCACTAGCGATCCTGACAAGTAAATCTCTTTTATGGAAAAATAAAAAGGCAGATCTATAAAACAGTTATAAAGCCAGTTCTCACATATGGATAAGAAACGTAGGCCTTAACAGCAAAGGATAGCAATGTGTTGAAAATACAGGAAAGGAAGATACTAAGAAGGATTTTTGGTTCTAAAAAGGAGGATGATGAGTGGAAAATTATAAATAATATGGATGTAGAACATCTTTATAATGCTTCAAATATTGCAATAGATATATACATGAGAAAATTCGGATTAGGCCATATCGAGGGAAAGGATGTTAAAGAGGTAGTCAAATGGAAATTTAAAGGAAAACCAGGTGGAGGGAGGGTGGGAAGACAAGTGCGATAGCTGGATGATGTTCAGGAGGATCAGTGAGAAATGGGTGAAAGAAAATAGAGTGAAAGAGTGGAGGGCAGACCAGAATGGAGGAAGATTGTGTAAGAGACTGTGGTTCTTATTGGATCATAGAAAAAAAGAAAAGGAAAAAGGAAGAAGGAAAAGTTCTAGAAAAAATTTGTTTATTTAAGATGGTCATAATCATCAAGGTTATTAGTGACCACAAAATTATGTAGAAGTATAATTTAAGCATGTTGACTTGGATTACAAGACTACAGAATAGTATCTTTCTTAGATCTTTTGGACAGCAATCACTATGGTATCCTAGCAGGGGCAGATCCAGCCGATCATTTTGGAGGTGGCCATCATAGATTTTTGTTAAATAATAAATATATTTGTTATATTGTATGTTACTTATATACTGTAGAAATGATACTATACAATATCGTTTAAAAATTACATAATTTGAATATAAATAAATATTTAAATACATTTTTCTAAATAATGGAAGGAAAACAAAAACTCTTGGCCTAATAGGGGGGGGGGGGCTTAGCCCTCTTACCCCCCCCCCCCAGATCTGCCAGTGTATCCAAGTTCATGCTGTGAATAATGCATATCTTTTATATATATTACAAACTTTCTCATATATTTACAAAACACACTCCGTCACTAGAACATAGATAGAAAACTGTTATACACATTTTTGAAAATGTCAGACAGTGAACATGAAGAATAGGTATCTAATGAATTTTCTTTTAGTATATAAAACCTGTATATGAAAAAGTACCTTAGTAACACCTTGCAACATAGCAAAGCAAATAGGTTGCATCTATAATATTTTTTTTTAAAATCTTGCAGCTTTATTTTTACTCTCATGTTTATTTACTGTTTTCATTCCTTTCCCTTCATGATCTCATTCTTTCTTTTTTTTTTTCATGGCTGGTTGTTGTTTTATGTTGGCAGTATTTCAAATAAGTTGAATGTATTAATGAATTTCATTTTATGTCATTTCTTAGGCACCAATGACAAGGCAGGAGGACCCCACTATGTGTTACGATATGCATCACCTATATCCGTCAAAGAAACATTTGTTCCAAACAAGGAATGGAAATATCCATACATGGAAAATTAAAAGATGATAAATATATCTGTGATAAATCATGACATCAGACAGTTGATGTCAGAGTATTTAGTAGTAGAAAACCTCAGGGAGCGAAACATAAGTTCCCTGAAAAATTTGATGAAAAGCAAAAACCAACTGTGATTGTGCCTGTCAGTCATGTAATATTTTTTATTTATTCAATATTGTATGTTATTGTAAATTCCTATTTTGCATGTACAAAAGTGTAAAAAGGTTTTATTTTTTGACCAAAATTTAATTTTTCATTTTGTTTGTCCAAGTCACAAAAGTTAAAGCTTCCTTGTCCCCTGATTATCTGTATATTCATTTCAGAATTTTGTGGCATGGTTTAGAAAAGTGAAGTGTCATTTTTTCTCGAGATGTAAAGTTACGACACAAAGTCCATATTTTTAATTGCAATGAAAAGAAAAGTCCTAAAAGCTTGTGTTGATTTTGGAAGTATACTATCAATCCTATACCCCTGATGGTATATGAGAAGAGCCTGTTTGTGGGGTGTTTAATGTCCGTTGAGTCATTATTTACCCTTTCAGAATTAGGGCTACATTATTATTCTCGTGCAGAATTATACACATGCTTACATAGTGTGTGGAGCGCGCATCATGGTACGTGTGTGTGTGTGTGTGTGTGGCTATATATATATATATATATGCACACACAAATACATACATATTCATATATTCATACATATACATATGTGTATATTATGTATATCATCCCTGATGTATGTTCAAAAATTAGTACTAGAGGAGCAAAGTAGAGAATCATTAATGAAATACTTTGAAAATGTAATTCTGTAACATTATTCTGTATTTTCTGTTAGATCTTACTACAATAAATTGTGCTAAATTGTTGCAAGAATTTGAACTGAGGTTGTGGTGTTGTAACGCTTTGAGATTACAGAGATCATCGATGAAAGGTATTTCATGGAAGTGTCATTTAATTATAGTTTTACTGTGTTGACAACACTGTAGTTTCCATTTACATTTTTCAATGAGCTGTAGCTTTGAAACCTAGATGTTTGAGTTTGATTTCTCAAAATAATTCATTGTGATTTTGAACTAATTCTTTGTTATGATTGCACAAAATGAATTATGAATTTTATTTATGTACAGTTTAAGTTTAAAAATGAGGTTAAAAAATTAAAATATGAAGAAAAGGACAATTTGGTTTTAATAAATATTATTCGCAAAATAGTTTTCTGTATGTAGCATTATAACAATTCAAATTTGGGAACCTACAGGATTCTTGTAACATAATGACATTCTTCCTAATTACAATTCCTGTGTGTTGTTGGGTTGGTTTTTTTTTTTTTATGGATCAGCAGATAAACTGTTAATTCATGTTTTGTGGAGATAAATTGTACAAGTGACAATAGTTGTGCCTAGTAAATAACAGTATGCAAATGTTGATGTAAATGTAATTTTAAATTCACAGTGCATTATTGAAACAAGGTGTTTTATAATTCCACTGCAGGAGTATTGTGTGATAGATGGAAACACTATCCTGAAACTGTCATCTACTTTCAATTTTAATGAAAGATTAAATTATTTCACATGTATCATGTGCCATTATAAGGATCTGCATCAAAATTGTGACTAATGGAGGGGAAGAAATTTAAATTTATTTCTATTGATGTTAATTTCATATCAAATATTTTTGATTATTGGTTCTTTCGTGTTTGGTATTGTAAATGCAGATCTTGTAAATATTTGTGAATAAGGCAGAAATGATTCTATAATGTATCAGAGTTTGTTTTGGATAGCCTGATTTTAGGAAAGCGTATTTCTTGTAGTTTGTATTTTGCCTGTGTCTCAGTCTTTATTCTAGAACTGAGTAATTATTTACAGAAGTGGAACATTGAATCCATCGTTAATAAAATCTGTGAGGGATACTTCAAAGATAAAATTTGATTCTCAGTTCAAATGCATTGGTTGTGCATTATTTAAAACATTTTAATTAATTTTCAGGTCATTGACTATGTTTTAGTAACTTTTTAATTTAGTATGTAACTAAATATTGTAAGGTGAATATTTCCATTTGTATCTTATGAAGTTTATTAATGTTAAATCAACAATATGTATTATAATATGAAATCTTCACTTGGATGTGATATTGTATCATAATTTTTATTTATTGTTACTATGTAGATGCAATTATTACATAAATTTTGGTTATATATATATGTGTGTCACAATAATTGAAAGAATACAGAGGGAACCCTAATGTATAATAAAATACAATACAAATACATTAGTTTTGTTTTATTGAATAAATCGTGGCCTGGAGCAGCAAAATTACTGCAGAACAAAACCACACAATGGTTTTCAAAAAAGTAGCACACAATTCTCAGAAATAAAATACTCACATATAACTCTCAAGTAAATTAAATAACTTAACAAAAATAATTATTATGAATAAGATAAGATAAATTTATTTGAACTGCAAATGGGCATAACCCGGTGGCAGCTAATTACATGAATAAGATAATACAGGTAACATGCAAATTATATAATAATAATAATAATGGTACAATAATCATGGAAACAATAAAAACAGCTGATAAAACAATAATAAAAATAATGATATAAAAACTGTAATTCATAAAACATTAAATTACCTTAAAAAGAAGAAACTTCTATAATCTAACTCCGCACAGAATTTTTGTTCAATTAAGACCACTCTGCATTTTACTACACTTCACTTGACTATGACCTTTTAATCACTTCATTATTTCTCTGTTCTACACTGCATAACACCTCACTTCACAATATATTACTTACGCATCGTTCTATAACCTACTATTCTCAGTTAAGTCCCTAATAGTGTTTTTTAAATCCAATGATTATTAGATTAGATTTATTAATAATTCTGCAATTAAGTGTGAGAACTTCGTGGCAGAGTACACTAACTTAACATTAAAGAACTTAACAACTTTACAAACTTTACAAATTCACGTGAACATTTCACTGTGCAATCTTTCATAGAACTCCACTTCTCCACACTTCACTTCACCGCACTGCAAAACAGCGAGCCGTAAAGTCTTTCTTACGCACTCATTTCTCTCAAGTTTCAGAACGCCACTGCACTGCACAGAATAAAAATAATAATAATACTAAATTACATAGAAGACATAGTTAATTACACTATTTTATTAAATATACTTATAACACACACATCAACATTCAAGAAACTAATTTATTTTTAAATTTGCTCAGGCTTTGAGGAAAGGGATTGAAGATTGTCACAGGCAAACCGTTCCAGTCTCTAATAGTTCGATTCTCGAATGAATATTTCCCAACGTCCGTTTTCTGAATTCTTGTCTGAATTTTGTGCTTATGTAGGTTTTCCTAATCGACTTAGAATTTCTTTCCACGCTCGAAGGCCTGTGTACGCTTTATACATTGCATAGAGACGTGACTTCCTTCGAGTGACTCCCATACCCCTTTATTCTTGGTACCCCTGAAAGTAAATTTTGATGCTCTATGCTGGAGCTTTTCTAGATTCCTTTGTTGCAATATTCTATATGGGTCCCAACAACATACCACGCCATGTTCTAATATAGCCAGCTCAATTTACTGTCTAGCTGTATTCTTAAGTATTTGCAAGACGTGACTCGGGGTATAACATTATTGTTCAGTTTGTACGCAGATTCTTATAACTTCGACCCCTACCAAACGTGATGGACTTGCTCTTTGAACTGATTCTCTATATTAATTTCCTAAACTGTTGAGCACTACGATGAAAGGGTTCAAAGGTTTTTGCAGGCAATCTATTCCATTCCGTTGTCGTTCGATTTGTGAAAGAAAATTTCCCGACGTCTATTCTCTGCTGTCTTAAATTTATTTTGGGCCTGTGATCCCCACTACTGATGTATGTAGGAATACTTTACCGCTGATTAATTTCTTTCAAAGCTTGATTACCACTATAAGCTTTATACAAAGCGCAGAGTCTTGCTACTGACCGCCTGTTTTCGAGTGAATCCCATCCTGCCATTTTCTTGTCCCTGAAAGTAAATTTATCTGCCGTACGCTGAATCCTTTCCAAGTTTTTATCCTGCATAATTTTGTGCGGATCCCAATAAAGTGTTCCAAAGTCCATAATCGGACGAACAAGTGTTCAATAAGCAATTTCCTTCGCGTTTGTTGAACTCTTTTTTTTAAGATGCGCATTACAAAGTGAAGAGATCTCCAGGTTTTCCCTCCAACAAAATCTACGTGACTTTTCCAACTTAATTTACTATCGAAATGAATTCCTAGGTACTTGCGTGAGGTAACTCTCGGAATAATCTCATTATTTAAATGGTAATTTGTTTCTCTGCAATTAAGACCCCTGCCATAAGTGATGAATTTGCTTTTAGAGCTCTTTATGGACATTCCATTATTTTCCGCCCAGCAATTTAACGCATCACGATCCCATTGCAGCATTTCTTCATCTTCTTTCAAATCCATACCACGATATATTATGCAATCGTCTGCAAATAACCGAACATTTGAGACTAAGTGCGCTGGCAGATCATGACAAACGCTAGAAATAGGAGGTCCAATGACACTCCCCTGCGGTATTCCTGACGTAACGCTTGCCCCGGAAGATAACTCATGCCCAATTCGAACTTTGTTTTCTGTCTCGCAGAAACTCGCTAATCCACGCCACCATCGTGGAATCGGTGCCTCAATTCATTAATTTTTGTACAAGCCGATCGTTGGGAATGACATCAAACACTATGCCAAAATCTATAACTATTGCGTCTACTCTCCCGCCATCGTCAATTTCATCTGCTAGATCCTGAAATAATGTGTACCTGACTTTCGCATGAGTAACCACTCCTGACCCCGTGTTGGCCACTGCAATAGCGTAATACAATAGTTCTTCACGTAGCAAGAACATCAAAGTTTCTATTCCATAACACACAACTAAACTCATGCCAATAATTTACAAATTAAAAACTTATTTTTTGTCATTTACATCGATAAAATTGCTTTTAGCAACCGTCCATCTAAACAAATTAAGAGCACGTAGTAGTTTTAGAAGGCTTTTGGGTTTAGATTTTGCAAGTGCAGATAAATCTTCGGATAAATATGTCTTTGCCATAAAACATATATTTTGGAAATAAATGTGAACGATCTTTTTTCAAAATTGTTTTGATACAGATATATTAAAGTGACAATCTTTTTGAATTTCCACTGAATGAAATGCCATTTGAAGCTGTGATGTCTTCTACTTTCATTAGTATTACAAAAAGTCAGTCCGTGAATTTTGTCCATCTTGTCTACCTTGTCCCTTTGTCCCCTGTGTTATATTCAGTAACATCTCTTGTCCCTTTCTTCCCCTTGTCCCATTTTGTGCCACTTGTCTCCATTTTGTCCCCACTTGTCATTTTGTTCCTTCAGTGCACTGTCTGTGATTGTTATTTAAAAATGGTATCAAAACCCTGTACCAACAACCCTTGTTACAGACTGTTATGTTCTTGGGGATGATAAATAATTCATTCGTTAAAGTTAAAGTATAATACATTATACGTAAGAACGCGCGACAACTTAATAACGGTCACTCGGGAACACGTCGGGGAGAACGCCGTTGACCTCCAAATCACCAACAGCAAAAGAGGAATAACTTTAGGGTGCATATACAACACAGACCATCGGGAGTAATGACAATTCATAACTCATGAAAGTGTTAATGTTTATTTTGAATAATTAGTAAACTATAAACAACAAAAAATATTATATGTGACTCGCCGTCTTTATAGACTCAGCCCGGAAGGTTAACTGCTGCGCCCACTATCACTCCGCGTTGCAGTTAGCCTTTCAGCCTCCTCCTTTAAGACTAATTTAGATCAAAGCCATCATCCTTTAAGATTTATAATCAAAAAAGAAATGTATTTTATCTGTAGACTTTTACCATTAAAAAACTGGTCTTAAGCAACAAAATTGCTGCTGAATAACACCGCAAATGTTTTCTCAAAAAGTAGCGCACAGACTGTTCAAGAACAAGTTAAATACTTTCATACAGCGCTAAAGTAAATTTAAAAAAATTAAATTTAAAATTAAAAAGATTTTAACAAAATCTTACTTCATGATTATTCAATAAAATAGTATAATATAAACTCATACACAGTACAAGGTCTTTATATACAAAGAATATCAAAAGAGTTTCTGTACCATTATACGAATACATTAAAATTAGACATATTCAGTTCAATAGCTTTCCAATAGCTATAGCGCCACAAGGAGCTCTCTCTGACGCGCCGAGGACCTTCGACGCGCACGCGCAGTTGCGACCCTTCCTTTTGTGAATGAGAACCGCCGGCCACTGCCCTGATTATTATCTTTTGCGAAACACCCTTTCAGAAAGGACGTAGCCCCCCAGGAGCCATTAGCGAGAATTGTGTTCGCCCGGGACTGCAACTGCGACGCAGCTACAACCGCACGTGTTTTTGTAAACACGGTGTGACACAAAGAAACAAGAGACGGACAATCCGGGAAATTTTCCACCCGAATATCTCTTTAGAACGCCTTCAGCGGTTGGACATACTTGCAACCTATCACCAACTAGATTTGAAAAATTTGATGAACTCTTCGAAAGGGGGAAACCGGGGCTTTCGTGGACGCTTGTGTGAGCGGACACAGGCAGAATAGAACTGGCGAGCAAGGAGAAAGGTGTTTCTTCTGATCATTGATTGCGATCGCACCTCTGCGCGCAGCCAGTTGAATTTATTTCTGATTTCGGACTTAGAAATGTTGAACCGCGCTCTTCCCAGTCCAGATACATTTATAGGCCGTGCTTGGCCTTAATTTAGTAAAAGAAAACCGCGTGCAACGCAATCTGCTTGTACTTGACTTCGCGCAGAAGCGGCTTCACTCTACTCTGCTGTACTTGACTTCACGCAGAAGTGGCGAGGGACGCGCAGCGACCGCCGCCCGTTGTCGTCAATACCAGATTGGCATTGTCTGGGGGCGCTGACCCAGCCGCCGAGCAAAACTTGGGCCTGGCTACCTGCGGCCACCGCCCGAGCTGCAGCGACGGAAACCATTCAGCCCAGAGGAGCAATGAACTCATCCACGTCGCGACGGCAGCGCGCTTCCGTCAAGACTCTCGCTACGCGAAGCGGAGGAGGGCGTACGCACCACCGCTAGCAGAGCACAGCTTTAAGGGCCCCTTCCCACGGCGCGACCGCGTAGCAGAGCATTGGTTTGAATGGAGGCCTTCCCACGTGCAGCGGGTGGCGGCTGCTGCGGCAGCCGACGCCAAACTCCAGCTACGCGAAGCGGAGGAGGGGCCACGCGCCACCGCTAGCAGAACACAGCTTTAAATGGGCGCGTTCCCACTGCGCCGCGGCCGCACCGTTCTATCTGCTCCGGTCCCTTTGTTCGTCGTCGCCGGAGAGCCGGCGAAACCTACCCCTCCAGACCCCACCCCCTTCCACGGCGGGCGGCGGTGCGGCCGTGACTCCGGTGGTGGCTGCGTCGGAAGAGCTATGCTCCTTGAACGAAGCGCGCGGCGGCCGCGCCGTGGGAAGCGGGCCTAAGCAGCGCGCCACCCACTCCATGCGGCCCAGCGAGGGCCCCTCCGGCGCAATAAACCACTCGGGATTAATTTTGCAGTAGGAAACTCTTTCTTGCTGCTGTTGAAAGTTCATACATGTCACCTATAACATAGTCTACGCTCCTTTTCGAGTCGTTGGTTCCCACGTGTAAAATAAGCGCATCCGGTTGGCCCAGGTCCTGGCTCTCGATAACTCGGCGTAGTTGGCCATTCGAATGCCCGGAAAACCGTACGCCCAGCGCATCTTTGCCAGCCCCAGTATTCCGAACGATGCTGTCCCCTAGAACAAGCACATTGTTTTCAGTACCCTTATCAGCATTTGTCGTACTTTGAGAATCACAGCTAGTACTCGCCTGTAACTGTTCCTCCAGCTCATTGTTCCTTTTCATGCAGTCTTTCACTAATGCGCTCGTGCTCCTCAGCTCTCACTTCTCGGCCCTCCGCTCCCGGCAAATCCAATCTTCACGGCCTCTGAACCGGCCCTTCGCGTTACCACAGCTGTGGTGATACCAGCGGGAACACCTATCGCACTGCGCTCCAGAACGCAAGTTTCTTTCGCATCGAGCACACGCTATTGCCTGCGGCTGCAAAACTGCGCCGCTGCTAGGGCACGGATTACCAGCAGCACAGCAAGAACTGCAGACTTGTTCGATGCTGCTGCTAGCCGCCAGGAAGCGCTGTGTAGAGCGGCGCTGGGCGCGGCAAAAGCCCCCACGCGCCCGCTAACATGCCCACCGCCTTTCACCGGAGCTCCCGGAAAACACGTGCGTACACTCCGAACGCCCAACGTCGGAAAAAATTTAAATATGCTTTCATTCTTTTCGAGAAAGTTTGTCTTCGTTCTTCTGACCACTTTGGTCTGTATTGTTTTTGTTTGCTTATTCTGGTGGAACTTTCCACTTGACCACTTTTTGTCTGAAGGTGTCTCTTTCTACAATACAATCTGATCTTATATTAGCTTCTCATTTCGAAGGGTTCTGAGATTTCTCCCATGAATTTTACTCTGGATTTCGAGTCAAATGGTGTTTGTTTTATAAGTTCTCGTATTTTGGGATCTAATCCACTTTCTTCTAAAATTTGGAATAATGAGGATCTGTCTATTCAGACGTATGCCTTTCTAAAATCAACAACCATGCATACTAGTTGCTTTTGCCTGACTGATCGAATTTTGACTATGGTTTGAGGTTGAAACTTTGTTCTGGACGTGACCTGTTTGCTGTGAATCCTGCTTGATATTCTGCTAATTTGGGTTCTAATTGCTCTTGTGTTCTTTTCAAGAGACACGCCGACAGAATTTTGTATGTCACTGGCAGGAGGGAGATCTCTATGAATTTACATCTGATTTGTTTCCTTTTTGTGTAATGGGTGGATTAAAGCAATCTTCCGATCATCCAGGATTTTCTCGTTTTGCCAAATGTTTTGGATTATTTGGTTAATTTCTTTGAGTGAATTTAGGCCTAAAAGTTTTAAGAGTTCAGCGACAATTCCTTTTTCCTTTGATGCTTTGTTACTTTTAAGTTTCTTGATGTGTGATGTGATTTCTTCTTGTGTTGGTGAAGAGTTTTCTGGTGCGATTTCTGTTTTTATTTCCTGGAATCTCTCTTAGAGTTGTGAACAATTTAGAAGCTGTGAAAAATAAATGGCTAGTTTTTGGCAATTCTCTTTATTTGTCAAGGTTAGTTTACAATTTTGATTCCGAAAGTATGGATTCTGTGGTGCTGAACCCTTAAGATTTGGTTTGCATAGTCTTCTTCGCAATGCTTCTTGCTACACTTACTTTCAGTTTCCTATTCTTCGGTCAAATTTTATGACCTGCCTCTTTAGTGGGTCATCTTGATGACTGACTACATACTTTCCTATTCCGACTATTGGATTGTGTCGGGAGACTTCAATTTGTCTGAGCTCTCTTCCTCATTCCTAACGTGACACATAAAGTCTATCTAGTACATTAGCACTAGAGTGGACGACATGATGCATTTAGTAAGTAGTTTTCTGTTGTTTTTTTTCGATTCATGATTCGAATTTATTGCTCAGTCCATTTCACTAATCTGAAACTGTACTCGCTCACAAGCATCGCCAAACTACCTATTGCAGATATTTTATTCCTTAGCTTTCAGAGCGGACTGCTCTCACTCCTTGTCAAGACCAATTTTCATGCAATTTCATTGTTGAAATCATTGACAACAAACCGCATTTGAGAGAGAATAGCTTCATTTTTAGCAAATACTTTCTGAACATCTATGTAAAACAAAAGTGATACTTTCATCACCATGGATCTTGTAAACAACGTCAAAGTGAAACAACTGTCTAGATAGTAGGATCAAACTAATGCAAAACAGCAGAGAGGATAGTGAATCTACTTGAAAAATTCCCCTCTTAATCTGAATACTTATTTGTCTACTACGTCCTTTCCGCTATATATTAGAAACGTGGTGCTCCGCGACTTCCCACTAGCCGTGCCCAACTCAATAATTTGAGGACGAAATCGATAAATCTCCAGTGTATTCAAAATTCAATCGTGTGGTACACTGTTAAAGGCCGTCTGGCAGTCCATCCAAGCCATGCCGAAAATTACGGTTTGTTTCCTTACATGATTCAAGATGACTTTATATAGTAGCAGTATATCCTTACAGTCAGAGAAACCTTTACATGATTTCTGTTCAAATGGCATCAGATGGTTCTTCTCTATGCGTCTGTCCATTTTGTTAGCTATGGCTGCAGTTATACCTTTTTATATTACTAGCAGACAAGTAATTGGCCTGTAGTTCTTCGCTAAAGAACTGTCTCCTGCTTTGGGTAGCAAATACGTGATGCTCCATGTGAGCCATTCCGGGAGTTCCTTTGGGTTTTTCTAAAAACTTGTTTACAGTCTTTGCTAGATGAGAATGTAATGCTGTTAATTTCTTAATTCAATAATTATGGATCTTATTAGTCCACGGGGAATTACAGTTTCACATGTTGTTAATTGCTTGGAAAAAGTCCTCTTCCGAGAATTTGTGAACATTCCGTGGTGGTTGCAGATATCTTGTGGTAATCCATGGTATTGTAAAGGAAATAATCTCCACAAAAGTTTTAATAATTTTATTAACAATTTTCCATAGTTAACTTTCGGGAAACACTTTTCCCATCCTCAGTGGATCTCTAGCAAAATGGAGAAATGAAACAAACATAAGTTGAACACAAAACGGGGGGGGGGGTGTACAGTGAATTTAGTGGGGAAAAAAATAATATCATAAAAATACAAAAAGAAAATAACTTACTGCTCAAGCAACGTGGATCTCCCATGAATGTTCACAAATGGTCAAAAATATAAAACATGGTGGTTACAGCTAGGTGGCAGCCATCTTTTCGAATGGGAGAAGAGGAAGCCTAACAATGAAGGGAAAGGGAGTGGGGGAAGAAGAGAAGACAGGGTAGTCATAAAAGGACTACTCAAAAGAATGATTAGGGGATAGTTAATAAAATATTTAGAATGGGACTGCTTTTAATCAAGGAATGTTAATTCAAGACAGAAAAATGAGTGTTTTTGAAAAGTTTTAGAATTTCCAAGTTCTCCAAAATGTTCATTTTTGTGCCTTTGTTGACTAGGTGAAGAATTTTAAAATTATAAATGGGGTCAATTTAACCATTCCCGAAAGTTAACTATGGAAAATTGTTAATAAAATTATTAAAACTTTTGTGGAGATTATTTCCTTTACAATACCATTTGTGAACATTTTCCACTGTAATAAACCCTCAGCTCGTCCTAAGGCTCGTCGCAAAATGAGCCGCAGGGCCGTGACGTGGCGCAGTGTGACTCTCGCCGAATTCCTCACAGCGACAATCACCGCAAGAAGGGCCGCAGTTCACTCCGGTACGAGTGCCGACGAAGATGTCGAGTATTTACCAGTGTTAGTGGATTTGAGTTCTGAATCGGATTCCGAAAGCGAGTTGTAGTTTAGAATAGTTATGTTACAACGTTCATACGGAACAAAAAGGAGAAAGAAGCGATTGAATGAAGAAAAGAGAAACACATGGAGAATTTGCTCTAAGGAATTTATTGATGACAAATTTCAGGACTATGTTAGATAAAACCTTGACGCAATGACGAGCGAGATCTGATCAAAAATAAAATTTGGAGAGAGGGCTGCAACGTCTTAAAGCCCATTGCAACCGAGAAATAACTAGCAGTGTTTTTAAAATAAGTTTATTAATGTTATAGCATTTTAGTTATTAATAGATCTCTAATTTGTAAACAATTGCATATATTTTTTTGTTAATGGTCTTTTAGAAAAGTATAACTTTTTTTTACTAATTAGTCCATTTCGAGCTTTCCTGCCAAATTTTATTTTGCATTCTTTTGCATATTTTTGCATATCTGAAGGTTACCGCAAATTCCTGTACTTTCAGCGAAATGTTTGGAATAATAATGTAAGCTTAGTAATTTATTTAAGTATTAGCTAATAATGTGCTAATTTTTTTTAAAAATGTCTTAAATGAAGCTTCTTAAAACTGATTATGATGAATTGTAGTTATCACGGTTCACAAAACACCACACTATCTTCATTAAACACCTCATGATGGGCGGGGTGCTTAACAATGGTGTAACGGTTAGCGTTTCGGATTGTTGTGCCTAAGTTGGGTTCAAATCCGATCGAAGCCGTGAATTTTTAAGGGCGAAAAAATATCGCCCTTAACTCGGCTTCGTACGCCTTCCTTCGGAGAGGAAGTAAAGCCGGCTGTCCCATGTTAGTAGATTTACTTGTATGTAAAAGATCCTCAAGCCTAAATGACGCCTCTGAGCTAAATTGAAATCGCCTGTTTCTCGCCCAAATACCTCCTTTCTCTACTAGTTGGTGAAAGGAGCGTAGCGTGTCAGACGGAAGAGCAGGCCTCATGGTCACGTAAAATAAGGCATCAATTCAATTCATGATGGTGTGCGTCATCAATAACTTTTCGATCAGGAACCATCAGCTTTTCTTCAATCTCGCGCGGCGCGAAGCTTCGCAGGAAACAGCACGCAAGACACGCAGTCACCGCAAGGGCCAAGGCAAGGGGGCCGTAGCGTGTCCACGCGCAGAAACTCACCATGAGTCACTCTCACTCGTTTTGCGACTAGCCTAACGTGGGGACAGACACTGTTTGCAGGCGCCCACTGCATTAGTTGTTTTCATGCGCGTCCGTGTACCGCAGGGCAACGCAGCCAGGCCAATGGCGAATGTCCCAAACGTCTTCAGGGCGAATCAGAGAGCGGCAGCGCATGCGGGGTGGGGGGGTGGGGGGCACGCAAATACGAAGCGTGCGAAGGCGTTGGATCTCGGTACAGCGTTGATCACGATTTAACGGCCTGCTGCTAGTGAGATTAAAAAAACGTGGTCAGATCCAAAGACTTGACACATGTTTCTCTATGTATGTCAACATGCTGACTCCGAATCTGAAGCCAGAATTGCACCACCATCCTCCATTTTTTTTAATTCGCGGAAAAACACAGTGAAATTATAGATTGTAAATTTGAGGGCGGCCTTTTGCGGTTAAAATAAACAGGATGGAGGGTGGAGGGTGGTGGTGCAATTCTGGCTTCAGATTCAGCACGTCGAAATACATGTAGAAACATGTGTCAAATCTTTGGGTCTGGCAACTTTTTTGTTTCTTAGCCTGTATTATCAGATATTTAAAAAGAATACAAAACACAAATAAAATTAAGACACATTTTTTTACTTGAAATAATTTATTTTTACTTCTTGTAAATGGGGGGGGGGGAGGTGTCGCAAGCGTTCCGTAATTATTTAAGGTGAGATCAAGCGCGCGTTATGAGTGTTACGGAAGGCGGGGTATTCAAAATACTCCAAATTTACATAACGTATGAACGATACCTAATTGCAAATATGGGGAGAATTGTTTCACTATATACGAAGCACTTTGAAAAAGAAATTTGGAATGTTACTCAGTTCTGCTAAGAATTTATTCTTCATGTAATGTAACGATATTACAAATTTGACAGGTGTGGTTTATAAAAGTATGAAATTGAGGATTTGTGTTACATTAGGGTTTGGTTGTTGAGTCATATTGTTTAGAGAGTGTTGAGAAATTTATTTTTCACCAATTTAAAGAAAATGTTCATTGAATGGGTCAGCTATTTCTTGTAGGTTTTGTAAAGATTTGATTTTGTAGCACAGTTCCATTTTTTACCTGTTCTTATGAGTTGATGATGTTCTCTTTTTAAAAAGTCCCACATGGCTTTTGTTTTGTTATGTGTATTTGCAATATACTTTTCATTTGTCATTATTTTTGCTTATATGATTACTTTTTTGAGGATTGAATTATGTGTTTTGTAGTATGTAATGAAGATGGAACTATATTTCTTATATGCTAGTATTTTATTTTTGTTGCATTTTCTTTTGCGGGACATTTTGATGCCTATGATTATCCGTGATTTGGTTTTCTTATTTTAAATCTTTTTGAGTTTTTGGGGAAAAGTGGCGTGGAAATTTCTTATATTTATGAAAGAGTTCAGCTTATCATTTGTATTATTTGTGTAACATACGTAATGTAATATACCACTTCATCCCAATTTTCTAATCTGAACAAGTTGTGGAATTTCACGATTTTCTTGGGAATAGTCTTGATAGGTTTTTTGTTGAATAATTTTTCATTCTATTTCAAGTTTTAGAGTCTAGAAAGTGTGGTCACTGATGTCTGTAGTAAATGTAACTACATATGAATGTAATGAGGAATTTAAATTAGATCCATTAAATTAAATCAGTTGCCTCTTGTCTGGGTTTTGTAAATTACAGTCCTTTGTACTACTATTAATTTCTAATAATTTTCCCCGTCTATTCAATGAGCTAAATTTTGAAATTCGGGGTAGCGTATACAATTGTTTCGGGCGTTTGTACTAATCATTGTTTTGCTAATTAATTAATATGCAACTGTCATTCCTGATAAGAGATATACATTGAAAACTATCAATTCTATAATTTTATTACGCGTGTCACGTGACCATTTTCCGGATATTCTATTAGCTCCACTCAATCTGCACCCAATTGACAACTGACAAGCTGTGCGGCGGGCTGCGACGTTATTTAATATGTCTGCAAGGTCTATACGAAATGTAATGGATCCTGTAATTGACTGTGCTAGGATTTGACGGCAAATTCCATTAGAGTTTAAGCATACTTGGAGATATTATGAAACTCTTTCACATTTACACTGCTTGTTATTATGAAATAGTGAAATTGTCCATTGCATCATTATCACTACCACCACCACTGCTGGTGTTTTGTGTTTAATAGGACTTGAACTGGTAAAAAGTGTCATCCAATATATTTCCGTGTAATGCTGAAGTTAAAAGCTAATATACATTGATATCACTGATGTGAATGAACTTGATGTAAAAGTGAAAGCGTCAAGTAGAGTCAACCTAGTTCTTAGTGCTATTAATGAAACGTAAGAGAAGTAACGCTTCAAAAAGATAAGATTTATATTGCGTCTCGTCATCAGGTGATAAATGAAGAGAAAAGATAACATCTCAGTTCTCTGAAATGTCCGTATTTTGTTGGGGCAGCGTAATATCGTGACTTATTTTCATTTGGTCAGTGGTGTGTGGTTATGGTGTCCTGCTCCTGTTTTGAAAAATGAAACCTCACACTGTGTGCGATGGATACTGTTGGCTGTAAATTAAAAGTATTGTATGATTTTGAGTATGAAACGAAAGACAAGAGAAAAATTTGCATTACACGCGGTGAGAAGCTATTTCTGATCCGTAAAACTAATCATGATTGGTGGCAGGTTATTAAAAACTCTTCAGAAAGACCATTCTTCGTTCCAGCTCCTTATGTAATTGAAGCTAGTGAATGCAATGTTGAAGACAGTTATGTTGATAATCCAATTTATGGGAAACCCCCTAATTTGGGATTAGTGTGTGATTGTGGAAAAGCTAGTGATATTGGTGGAGGTACTAATGTTCCGTACATAAAACATACTGAAGAACAAGAACAATTAAAAGTGCACCAGAGTTATGTACATTCAACCACAATTGATAGTGATTTCCACACCTTAAGTGTAGATGGATGTGAAGCTTCCTCTTCTTGCGAAAGTGGAGCAGAGAAGAAGAATGCTTTTCTAGAAAATAGTGGGTTAGCTCATGGAGGGGTCACAAAAAGTGCTCTTGGCAACTATTTATTGGCAGAAACCCAACATTGTGCACCTTGCAATGAAGATAATAAATTCACTGATGAAAACCCTGTTGCAGCTTTAACATTTACTCTTTCTTCTGATAAACGGGAAATATTGAGAACAAACATGGCTGAAAATATTAGTTGTGATGTAAGTAAAGAAACAAGTAATGTAAATATAGGAAAGATCAAAAGCAAGTTAGCAAAGTCCAGAAGTTTTAAAACAAAAAATGAACTACAAAAACTCTCAAGATTAGATCCAGAATCTTGGGTTTTATTACCAGTTGAAAGAACTGTAGTTAAGCCTGACAGTGTTTTGGAAACCTTTTCATCAGAAAATTTTAACAAAAATAATAAAAACTGTGATTTCAAAGTGGGTGATGTATATGAAAGTGCAACCAAAGAAGGGAGCTCGCAGCCTGCACCAGCATTGGTAACAGTGCCAGTGCCGTTAGTATTCCATAATGAACTCTATGATCTTAGCAATAGTCAAGATGGTGATACCAATAAAACTATGGACTCTGGAAATATTTCTTCTGAATCATTATTTACTCACGAAGAAGATATCAGTGATAGTGGAGCATCCCATAAATCAGGGCTCATCTCAAGTGCACAGAGTCGAGAAAGTATTCATGAGCATAGTGATTTACTTGCAGATGACACAAGTAAGGAGGTAAGCTTTGCTAAGTTTAATTAGTTGTTAAAATTTGTGCCTATGGTCTGTTGAAAATACGTATGGTACTCTTGAAAGTCACTGGAATTTTTCTGTTAAATACACTGATCACAGTTGTCAACTAGTTTTGAATAGTTAGGTTTCTTTAGTAAGTCAAACTCAAAAATTTTTTATACCTTAAAGTAAGATTATTTCATGGTTGCCTAATGAAGATGGGAAAGTGTCAAAGCAAGCAGGAATTGCTCTGTGTGGCAGAATTATTAAAAATTGTGGAACAGTAGAGAATTAACATTACTGCAATTAAAAAATCTGTTCATCTGCTTTGAATCTGAATTATTTTTGAAAGTGAAGAAAGAAATTTTTTCTAGTGTAAAAACTGTTTCCTACAAAAAACAACAACAAAACAAACAGCAACACATTATTACTGTTTCAGTACTTGAAATGGCTCCATAATTGATAATTTAATTATTATGTGATTATAAAATTCAAATGATAAAAGAAAAATATATTTGTATTTGTTGATATGATATTCTATAGTATTGCTCTTAAGTCTGGGTTGAAAAATTCCGACCGATTGGGTATTTTGTGCTTTTTGGGTTTTACTGAGGTATATTACTATTGATAGTGCAAATGCATGACATGTAGCAAAGTAGCAAAACAAGTTTGCATTTTACTGTAAATTTATTTTGTACTTGTGACATCTTTGTATTTGTATTATTGATTGTTATTTCTGGGCACGATGACTGCTATTTTCATTAGCCCTATTAGTTTAGGTAATGTTTCTTTCCTGTGAAGAGGCCTGGAGGTGATACCTTTTCTGCTGGATTGTGAGATCGAGTGCCGACCTACAAGTAGGTTGTGGGGGATTTTCCTCTGGGTGTCTCCTCTGGCAGGGCACTGCCCAGTCGGATGATCTCTAAGCTTCCGATTAGTCTCCCGACATGAGAGGTGTTGTGCATATATAAGTGTGTGTAAGGAGAAGAAATAGGACAAGGATGAGGAAGGGGAGATCACATGAAGACTGTGGCTCATTTGTTAGGATTCTTACCCAGAATACACCTCAGTGGTTGAGAAACCACAAAAGACTAGCAATCAAAGCAGCTGGCCACTGGAATTCCCTTCCAGACGGCAGCTGAATTCGATCTAGGTATATAGCTTTTATCAAAAATCCACCATTCTCGGGACTCGAACGTAGGACTTCTCTGTCAGTCGTGAAAGACAACAGTAATTCTGGCTTTAAGCTAACTCAGCAAATTTTGTTTGTTTGTTGTGATGAAATTGGGGTTATTAATGCGAGCAAATGAAGTTTGTATTTTATTGTCAGTTTACTTTGTTTCAATACATATAAGTTTCATTATTTTATTTGAAATAATTGAAACATTTCATTGATGTTGTTTTTACTTTGTAATATATTTTTTAAATCGGGCAGTGGGGGAAGGGGGAAAAATTTAGACAGCAGTCTAGCTTATGTTACCCACAAGACAATAAGGACTAATTTTACAATGCTATTTTAAAAAATACATTTAACAATCTAACTGATCATTTGTGACCTGTGACAGGAGCTTGAGAGCAGTCGAGAAGAAATCTATTTTGCAGAAGACTATGAAGGTGTGCCCATTCCACAGGGATGGAGTAGAGTTTATGATGAAGACACGGGTGAATACTGTTACGTCAATGAAGTAACTCAGGCCAAGGTAATTAAATATTTATGCATTACATTGATAAATTATTTGAAAAATTTTGTGAATGGCTTTTGTGTTTCGTACCAGATAGTTACAATTTATTTTTATATGAATTGTATGATATTTGGTAATAATGTTGTGCTGATGTATGCTTTCAAATGAAATGAAATAATTGTTGTAACTTAAAATTTTTGTTCCTGATCTTTGTTGGTATTTAAATTTAAGTTAAGATGTGACTAGTCAGTGAGTACTTTGCAAGTAGTGGTTTTCTGTGAAGGTTCTGTGTTTTTCAACTAATAAAATATAAGTATACCATAAGCATTGTAAGGGCTAACAAACAAACAGGGATAGAGGAACATTGTTGATCTTTCGTGTTCACCATTCATTTTGCTTTATTTTCATTCCAATAATACATTTTTCTTACAGTTTGGTGTGTTTGTAAATACAGTGATTTTAAGGTTTGTAGGTGTTTTATGACAGTGTTTGAGTTTGGATTTAACAGTTTAGATGCTGTTAACTGTTGATGTTTCAGGAATAAATAGATGTATATGTTATTGAATGTTACTCTGCAGATAAATTGCAAGCACAACCAGTGAACAGGACAGGCATAATGAGGTGTGTTGTTTTCTTGAAAGGCACTAAAACTTTGAATCTGACTAAATTTGTGTGGCTTTAAACTCATTACCTTGATGTCTTTCAAGGCAAACCAACTGACTCTTCATTTGCCAATAGTTTGATTTTAATTGCACCTTTTTTAAGGTTAATTTTAATGTACTTAAACTTGCTCAGTCTTGTAACATGTTTTCCATAATTTCTTTACTCTTTTATTATTTTTGGATGAGTACTAGTTATCAGTATTGCTAGTTATTAGCAGTTGGCCATTTGATGTTTTGATTGTTTGTAGCTGGTAAAATACTGCTTTAATATATTTATTGTTTCATTGAGAAATAAATGCTAGTATAAATGTTTTGCTTTTTTATCTTCTTTAAACATGAATAAAATAATGGATGTTTTGTCATTTATTAAATGGAAATGTATTCGAATAAAAGCGGGTATTCAAATTAATGTTATAATCAAACAACAGAAGGAAAAAGAAAGATAGAAAAAAAGAAGAAAAACAATGGGGAATAAACTTGGGACAAGTGTGTAATTGATGTACGTGGAGAGCAAAAGTGAAATTTTGTGACACATAGACCTCATAGGTATAGAAATGAATTGCCTTGCTTTGGTGGCATGCCAGGAGGGGGTGGGGGACTGAAGCCTAATAGCCCCCCCCCCACACACACACACACACACATTAGAGACGTAAAAAAATATACCTTTTAGTAATATATTCTAAAAAAGCCATTCTATATTTCAGTGGTTTATATTATAAATATTAACTATAAGTTAATGAGTAAAAATACATTTTGTATTTAGCATTGAAAAATTCTTTATAAGATAACATCAAGTTGGCTGGACACTGTGTGTGTTTGAAGTGCATTTGAGGATCTTTAAATTCATTGGTCATTGTCATCCCAAGTCCAAGCTTTTGACACGGCATGGATTTTGACACTACATGATTTATATGACTCAAATTTAATTTTGAAATAAAAAATGGATTATCAGCATAAGAACATTACATACAATTTGGTAACTATTTAGTAGGTGATTTTATTTTACAAGGCTTCGCTGAAATACTAAAGAATTGTTCAATGAGCTTATTTCACAATACAATTTTAGATCTGAAAATTCCAAAAATAGAAAATTCAATTTACATACCAAATCATTAACAAATCTAAAAAACAATAGTTTCAACTGATATCCCTGAGAATTGCCAGGAAAAATGTTGATAATTTCAGATAACAAAATGACTTGTATTTCAATTGATAGCATCAAGGATTTGAGTGTACCTCTGTCTGTCAAAGCTTTTTCACTTTCTAGGTTTGAGACTTGATCTTGCAAAGAGAAAGGGCCCACGAGTGCTAGAAATATCAGTATGTAATTTTAATGAAATTGATTGTTTTCATTTAAATTCACAAAACTTTGGTTTTTATGATCTGGAAATATACATTGATGAATAATAAATATAGTTGGGATTTGTGCAGGAAATGTCAACTAGAATTCAACTTTATTTTAAAATAATCAAAACTTCAATGCTAAGTTATGAAAATCATGCGTATTTAATTATTGTAGTTGCTTGCTTGTTGCAAAATTAAAAATTTTCTGTTGAAACAAAACTGACAAAATCTTTAGAGAAATTTTAAGAATGAGTGGTATATATGTATTTCCTAAAACTTAGTAGTAATCGGTTTTGTGCAATTTATTGTATTCTTGTAATTTTTATGGAATTTTTAAATATCAAATTAAAAAATTACAAAAATCTAGAATTTTAGCTTATATGGATCCATTTTTACCCATGGGTCCATATAATATTTATGACAGCTTTTGAGTAAGTATTTTTACAAAATTTTACAAATAAATTAAAAAAAAAATGTAATACAGGATGGAATATTTACCTATTTCAATGTTTTATTGCTTAAATTATCTTGTCTTAAAATTTCTTGTTGCAACAATCCATGTTTTTAATGAATGAAATCAAACTAGGACTGATGTGTAGAGCGAACAAATGTACACTTTTTGGACTTGGTACTTCCAGTGTAAACAGGTTAATATAGAAACATTTCTGGAACGTGTAATTATTGATTGATGCAATAATATTGATTTGCTCCATTTTGTATTGTGGTTTGGGCCTATTAGACCAAGACCCATCTTGGGTTGTAGCGCCAACATAAGTAGTAGTTTGGGTCTATTGCCTCAACAGCTTTAGACCACAGTATTATCCCATACAGTGAAACCTCCCTAAACTGACACCTTGATTAAGTTGTCACCTCCATTAACGACCTATTTTTCAACTAATTATTACCAAATATATGGCACTTAAGTGCATGATGCAAAATTAAGAACAGCAGTCATGAAGATCTAGGTTTATAGCCGGTTGTTGCGAAACATAAAGTCCCTTATCTGACTGATGGCATTTACATTTTTCCTTAATTATAAGGCTATTTTTACAGATTTGGCACTAAGAGTTTCCGTACACCAAGTGCATGGTCCAATGCAATTGGTGTCCATATCTCTCTTTTTTTAAAATGGATCCTATACGGTTGATGTGTAACACATGCCATTTGTAAACTCCTTCATCAGACACCCTGCTCTACAGTGTCTATACAATGTGATTTGAATTTTCAAGTGTAGTTTGCTTGATCGATTTAATGAGGACCAATAGTGAGTTACTTAACCAGGAGGAGTGACAAGTGAAGGAGTCAAGAGTGGATTTGGATATTAGCCTATAGGAGGCAAATTATCCTAAATACCTTGTTTAAATTTAATTAATTTTGTCATTTGTGATAATTAAAATTGTTAAAGAAAACCTTAATGTCAATTAGCATGATTAGATGTGATTAATGCTTCCAGTAGTCTCCAAACCATAATTAAACAGACACATATATTAACTGCTAATTTTTGCTGGAACCATTGTGTACCATTTTAGGCAGGTTTCACTGTAGTATCTCTTGGCTACATCTGATGTTTTGTATTTTTGTATCTTCTCTCTTTTCTTCTTGAGCTATTATTCAATAAAATGTTGTAATGCACCTATTACTACCAGAACACCTAGTTGTACCGACAGGATCAGATGATAGATGATAAAATCTAATATCCTGCAGTTGAAGATAATGATGACTTCTATTACTTATAAACCACTCTGATACTTGCCACATTTGTCTCATTTCTTTGCATCACTCTCTTTGAGTCACAGTTTTTTCTATTTATTCCTTGCATTGAATGTAGTGGGGAGTATGATAGGCTTTTCTTTAGAAATTGTGGTTCCTCGTATTGGAACTTCGTGAATTAAAATACTGTGTGAAATTCTAATTATACTCTCATTGTTCTAATGCTTAGAAAACACGCTAGTCAATATCTTTGAAGGAACATTAATTAAATTTGAAAAAAATTTAAAATATAAAACTTAAGGGTTTAAAGTACTCAGGTGAATTTTCTCAAATATGAAAAGTGAGTTCTTAGAAATGAAAAGTGATAATTCTTTTAAAACTTTTTATTCTAGAGGAATTTAATTGACCAGAAAACAACTCTTCCCCAAGATGTGCACATGTGCTCAGCTATCAATGAAATATCCATGAGCATGCTCCTTTCCTCTCTGATGATTCTTAGGTATCTGCAGCGACTTGCGGTGTCTTTAGTTTTTCCTTGAGGTTTCAAAGCAGGTATTCCATTTGATTTCAATGTTAGTAATTGCACAGAATCCACTCCCTGTACATGTTCTTGAACTGCTGGCATAGACCTGCCCTCAAACACCGTGGCTCTTTGAGTCTTGTTTTTATCATTGCATCTTCTAGCATCCTGTGTACATCTCTGGGAACCATTGGTCTAGGTACATTGATTTTGACTTGTGTCTAATGGATTGTAACTATTATCTATACTAAGAGGCTTGGGGCATAAGTCATGGCAACTATTTTTTTTGAAAAGAAATATTATCGGATAACACAATTTTACTTGTCTCACAGTAATGTTGTACTACAAGTAGTGTGTGTTAACAACAAGAGATTGTTCTTTGAGTGTCTCTCTGAATAGAGAGTAATGTGAAATCAGTTGCCTGACTACTGCCACGCTAGATGGATGTTCTGGCTGTGACAGCTTGCAAGCGCTGGTGGTGTGTTGGTGAATGGGCGGGCACACACCGAACTATCACAGCCAATGAAAGAAGCAATCCAGCAGAACTAGCTGCTCCTGCTGATTGTGTTTTTTTTAGACGTTACTTGGGACTACTCAAACACGTGTCTCGTGACAGAGGATACAATGAACAGCTGAGATGAATAAAACAATTGTCAAAATTTATCTCACTATCAACCAGTGCAGAACAAATTATTTAGGTTACTGGTAGGAACTTTGTAGAAAGTTCCTTGAACAATATCCACAACTATCCCATCTTACAGAACAGAATGTTGCTGATTGGTTTAAAAAGTTATGTCTTTTGCATTCGAATACAGGAAATTAAGGCCGAAGGCCAAGGAGAAATGCAATGGTATGAAACTGCAGAACCGGTACGTGCAGCCTCCAACACAATGACGCGATCAACAGGTAGGTCCCTGGAAGAGCCAGGAAGTCCAAAGTACAAAATACAAACAGGAGAAGTCCAAGTATTGGGGATTTACTTCTCGCTTTAGACTTGAAATCCCAAGGCAAGACAACTTGAAAAAATCGACAAACTTAACTAAGTTACCAAATTAATATATACTTGTCAATGATGTCAAACATATTACAACATATGAAAAACTTGATTCAGTTACCTACTGTACAGTGCTAACAATGGCAAAGGACAGTGGTGGAATAAATATTGAAGCCCAGCCACCATATCGTCGGAGAGAGTGGAAACCACTTGGAAAGAGATGTCTGGGGGAATGAATAAAACAACCAAGATCTAATAGCGCTGCTCTCAAAGCCTTCCAAAAGGGAAGTCAAAATATCTTAAAAATCAGCAATTTGCATACAAAACAGATCAGCAGCATGAGGGAGTACTTCCAGAAGAAAGCTTTACCACCTCATCTAAATAAAGTGGTACAGGAAGCAGATGATAAATATAAGTGGTTATGCCTCAACCAACGTGAAATTATTCTCTGGCAACCATCCTTGTACTGAGGGATGGAGCTACAAATGCAGAAGGCAGTCCATGGTAGATATCAGTCTGAGATAGGTAATTCCAATGTTGAAGCTGATATGTTATACAAATAGCTTAGTGTTGAATGGATATCTGTACCCCAATGCAGAGGGGTTCATGGTTGCAATCAAAGATTGAGTAATTGCAATGAAGAATTATCTCAAAATACATGATCAAAGATCCAGATGTACCCTCTGATGATTGTCTTGCTAGTGATCAATGCAGTGGAACTAATCAGCATGTTATCTCAGGCTGTAGTGTACAAGCCCCGTAGGAGTATAAGAACGAACTATCCATGCCCAACTTGTCAAGATCTGTTGTTTAGTGCCACTACACGATGCACCATATTGCAAGTATATTCCCAAAAAAACACAGCAGTGTCAGTCCTGGTACAGTTGTACTGGGACTGTACTGTTCTGACAGATTGGACAGTTCACCACACACCTGACACAAGTCTGGGATAAAAACAAGAAAAATAGGATTTGGGAATATGGCAGTCATCGAGACCAGCAATCTTATGACAGTGAATACAGAAGTACAAAGAATTGGCGCATATTGTGAAGAAACAATGGAATATCCTAGAGTCTGTTGTTTTTTCAGAAACCTGCATCATTCCGAAGACCTTAAAGTACTCTCTAGAAACACTCAGAATTGAAGAGTACCACCATCAGCCTCCAGAAATCTGTTTTACTCAGTATGTGCTTATTGAGCGGGAAATTTCTGGAAATTAATGGAAGTTTCTATGTTCGACATTCATCAATGTAAATGTTCTGTACTGTATACATAAATACACATTTATTTGTTGCCTTTATGATCACTATTAATTTTATTAATTGATATAGAATTAATTCATAAGATGTATTAATAATTTGGTAGTCTTGTTTGATAATGACACATTTGAAACGGTATATAATTCGGATAATTAATGGAATGTCATTCTTCTTTGTTTTAAACTTAGTATAGTTATTAGTAATAAATTTATATTCTATAATTGTTTAGCTTTTCAAACATATTTGGTAACTAATATTTTACTGAATAAAACTATTGAAAATGTACTTGTACACCCATTTATATATGATACACAGGTATATTACTAAGAAATATTTACTCACACAAACTATTCTCTTTCAAAGATGTACAGAGATTAAAAATACTTATATAGCATACCTGCTATATAGGAACTTAAATGTTTTTGAAAGTATTCGCAACCCTGTTATGTTTACTATGCCCAACAATAGATGATTTTGCAAGCATTCACGTAAACGATGCTTCAAATTAGTTCTGTAAAGGCTGATGAGTGGTATAATTGATATTACTTTTTTGAGAATATTTAAGTATGCATACTGTGATATTTTGTTGCTAATAGAATACTAACAGAGAAATCACAACCTGCTGATGTATCTAGTACTAGCTGCTATTCTCGTAGTTCTTGTTGGTGTTTTTTTTTATTTTTTATTTTTTAACAATATACGGAATATTTACTGACTCGCATCATAATAAACAGTAAGTTAGTCAATTTTTTTTTATTGAATGTATTTTATCTTGGATAGTTTAATTTTATGTTGCATGTATTTTTGAACAACTTCTAAATGTATTGTTTCATTGTGTAAACACTCAACGTAAATAAATTTTTGAGGGTCATAATTTTATTATAAATTTCTCTTCTTTTGGCATGTTAAATGTTAAACTGCAATTTCTGTATGTATGGTATTTCAGAATAATAACCTGAAAGAATTTTGCTTGTTTTCTTGGTAGTTTTGCTTCACCTATATTGTAGAGTATGCAATATTTCTCATACATTCAGAATGATCACTACATTATTAATTTTTTCCCCATTTTGTTTCATTATTCACAGTTGCAAGTAGTTGTGTTTTGACGAAACAAGTTATGTATAGTGGATACAAGTAAGTGTAGATGTGGATATTTACATTTTGTTTAATTGTTTATTTTATTTAATTTTCATTTTATTTTGTGGATAGTGTCTTTCTCCAATTCGTGCAAATTGGAGTGTTTGAAAAAATAATATAAATTTTGAAATGTTGTCATAAGCTTTGTAAATATGCTTAGATTTTTTTATTCTCATTGCTTTTTGTTTAAAATTAATGGTGTTTTTGAGAATTCTGAAGTTAAGCTGTTTAAGAAATTTTTTATTTGTTCATATTGAAGTAGAATTTAATAACGTTGAGAAACTTTTTCAGAGGATATAAAATGCATACGTTTTGTGTCTTTTATTTGTGAAAATTGAAGGATAAATTATTTTATGTTGAGGTTTCTTTACCATGCATGACATTTGATGTGATACAGATGTTCATCCGATTTTTTATTTGTTCATATTTCATTGAAGAAAGCAATGACTTAAGAGTTACAGTTAGACATGCCACATAGGAAATTCAAGAAATTTGGAATACAATTTGAAATGAATTAGGAATGACTGCTTCAATAAATGATAATGAGGAATTTATCTTCAGTGGAGGAAAAAAAGAAGTAGAAAAGTATGTAAAGACAACAGTAAAAACTTATTTCAGTGTAATATTTTATTTGAAAGGTTTTGACCCTAGTAATATGAGTCCTTTATATGAAGATGTCACATTACACAATTGTTTTTATATTTTGAATCAATGAGGACTTTTACTAAAAGTAAGAGATTTGAAAATGTGTAGGTTTTTTCTTTGTATTTAAAGTACTGTAATGTGGGGAGAATTGGAGCAAACTTTTCGTATATTTCATGAAATTCACTGTTAAATATTGTAACATGAAAGTGAAGATTTGCATTCTTTTTTATTGAACAATTTGGATGATCACTAAAACAATTATCTTGTTTATATTTGTAATGTCTGAATTCTGTGGCCAGAGTCGAGATATTGGCTGTTCAGGTTACGTTGAAGGCTGGATTGCTGACGTTTCGATCATCTTCTCGTGGTCTTGTTCAGAGCTGGTCATCCCCAACAGTCCTCTGCAGACCAGCCCTGATCAAGACCACGAGAAAATGGTCAAAACATTGGCAACCCGGCCTTCAATGAGGCGTCCCGGTCAGCCAAGACCTCCATTTGTAATGTCTACTCATTGTAAACAATTGTTGATTGGTTACACATCACATGATGTAGTGAAACTACTCACGTATTGTGTATTAGTAATAAGAATCTGATGACATAATTGCAAAATCAATCACTATATTGAATTTAAAAAAAATGTAGTATTAGTTTTTAACAAATGTAACAGTTTATTCAATGTCATAATTATTAATATTTCTGAAAATATTTTCTCCCTTCATTCTCATCTCTGGTTTAACCTCGTGAACTTTGTGAACTTGTAACCTAGTACGATTTCTCTATTTCACTTCTATAAGTTTTTGGAAAGACAAAACAAAAACAATAAATGATTGTTAACTTGTTTCCTTAAAAATGTCATTTCATAGTTGTCCTCTTCTTGATCAGTGTTTCTCATGAAATATCTTATCCTTGTCTTGGTAGGAAATTTTACTGTGGCAAACTCTTTTGCTTTTAATTCTTCCTCCTTTTTATCGTTTTTGTTGTTTACTTTACTAAAACATTCCTCATCACTTATTTGGATAATGTAGATACTGGTTTAGGTGGCTCAGGGTATTAAATGATGTTGCTGCAGTGCCTCTTGACTTGGGTTAAAGTCCTGACAGTGACAGGATTTTTCTGTGGTTTCTCGAATCAACACCTGGCAAATGCCAGAGCAGTACCCTAACAAACTATTCCTTCTCCTTCTTGGTCCTGTTCTCATCAATCACACACACTTCCACTTACACGCACTTCACCACCGCACGTCGAGAGCTTAGAGCTTGTCTTGGCTGAGGCGGTGCCCTGCTGGTGGGAGGCCCCCTGGTTATAGAAAACCTCGCTAACTGACATGTAGGTTGATGCCGGATCTTGCAATCCAGCTGTTAAGACCACGCCCCCCCTTCATTTAAAAACGTGCACAACACTTACTGGCCCAATGCCCTTAGCAGTTGATGCACCCGGAAACTCCAATCAATCAATGTTGACCAGTTTGTGTGCTCTCATTTGTGCTCTGTCACTATTATTTGCATCAAAGTCTGCGATACTATTTCCCTTGCCCAGAGTTGATGCCAAGCCTTTTGCTCAGCAAGAGCTTAATATTGCCATTGAAAGCAGGCTTGTTGTGAAGAAACTGCGTCTCAAATGCTGCAGTTCATGTCACATCACTTGAACTTGTGTCAGCTGTATCTTCATCTAGAATCAGTAATATTATTTTATTAGGACAAAATGAGCCAATTCCTGTTTTTCTGAATCCTCACTGATCATAAATTGTGTCATTGCTACCTTTGTGTTTTACATTTTCCACAATTTTAATGGCAAAATCTGGGTTTATCTATAGAAACCAACTTGTTTCTTTTAAGATGGTTTTAAGATCTTTTTTCTTTCAAGTTGTTACATATTCATTTTTCAACCCTTCCTTCCCTGTTATGCCTATACAATATTTCTAATATCGTTATTCGTCAATGGAAAGCCATTTGGCCACCACACATGATTCCCTCAGCATGTTTTCTTTCTTCATTGCTGCTTAAGCCTGACTGCCTATTTTATGTTTATAGTCACAACTCTATCCCTCAAAGTGATGTAAGGAGTACCGTGTTGCTGTGACACTTTCCGAATACTCAGCTTGTTTGACTGCACTTCCTTGAAAGCCTTGAGGAAATGTTCAGAACTGTGGTGGGATTTTCTTGTCGGTTGTACAACTTCCCTGTAATGTTGCATGATTGCATTCATCCTAATAAGTCAAAAAATATCTTATCAGAAATTATAACTTGAAAGGGAAATTAGTTATGAACATAAGTATTCAGAATAATTTTTAAGAGATACGTCTGAAACTAAATATATTCTAACTTATCACGTCACAACTAATACATAATCCTACAACAGAAGTGTTTGGAAAGTTTTCTTCACTTTCAAATGCAGTACGAATTGCAGAGCCCCAATAAGAACATTGACATTGCCATCGCCATCAGTTGTTTTCAGATACCAATTGTCGCAGACACGTTCCTTAGAAATATGGAATCATGTTCTCATTCCTGATTGTGATTTCCTGATTATTATGAAAACCAATGGAAATGATTGGATTCATCGCACTTGTTAAGATTCACCACACATTACGGTTCTTTAAGGAATGTGAAGAAACAATTATTTTCTTTAATTCTTGCATTGTAATGCATGAGAGAATTTTTCTCTTAAATTTTTCTTCTTAGATTTGTATGTGTATTTATATAAAATGTGACTCGGGTAACTAAAATTGTTCCAGTAAAATTTATGGCTCTTTCAGGAAGTAGAAGATAAATTAGATCCATGAATATGTATTTTACTGGTGCTTTCTGCTAACTATAAAATCATTCATGTCAGAAAAATTTAAATCTCTTATTTATGTAACTGATTTTTAATATACATTTATTTATAAATATACGCAGTTATTACCTGTGTTTGTTTCCAGCTAGTTCCGTTGTTTTTTCTTTTTTCTTATTCTCTTTTCTTAGTAATTCGGTAGATGTCATTATTGCTGTTTTGTACCCTTTCTATTTCTGAGAAGCTGATGTTAAAATATCTGAACAAACTAACATTTTTTTTGATTTTAAGATTGAAATATGATGAATAGATTTATTAACAAAGTTGGATAGAAGAGGAAAATGGTTACATTAATTTTTTATGCAGGAACGAAGGTCTGAAGTAAATATTTTAGCTTTAAAATTTTTCAACATGAATAGTGTGAAGACTACTGTTTTTAAGACTGGAAATTAATATGGTTTCTCTTTTATATCATTTCTTAGAGTCCAATGCAATTGATATACACACTTTTTGTTGTCATGATCTTCTGCATTGGTTTTACAAATTTATTTATTCTGTATCAGGATTATTTTTTACATTTTTTGTGTTATCTGGGTACTACTGTGGTAAAATTGTTTGAATATTCACATTATTTGGTTATTGTTTTTGGCAAATCTCTTAAATCTTGCCAGCTTATATACAGTGCATGGATTTTTTTCTTTCTAAAACATACCTGTACTGTGTTTCTGATGATGCAAAGTATATATGAAGTAAGTATTTAAGAAGTGCATGAAGAGATGTTGATATTATAAACATTAAGAAAAGACAGTATTGAATGTATGCACACGCAATATAATTATTTTATAATGTTCATTGAATCTTTATTTATGAAAAGTTTGTTCAGATATTTGGAGGTTTTGTGATTTTTTAAATTCCTTGCCTGGATCTGGTGTGTGCTTGCTTTTGCAATCTTGCGTTAGTGAATAAGAAGCTACTGTTCTGGCTCCTGTGGGCCAGCAGAGGGGGGCTAGAAGTCTAATTTTCCTTTGATGACTGTATATTATGTGCCAAAGAGCGACATTGAGTGGTGAATTGTTGAGTCATTTAACTATTTAGTTTCTGGGTGACATCTTTGACTGACTGACTTTAGAGCAACTATTTGACACAGTATCCACCTTCTGACAAAACTTACAAACCTCCTATAGTTTCCTGGCAGCATGTCACTATTTAGTTTGTCACTTCCCTTTTACCTACGTTATCATTGGTGTGTACAAAAGCTTAAATTCGAGTCAGAATGTTTATATAAAATTAAAATAAATGTAGAATTTTTCGAACTCTTGTTATTGCTTGAGGAAAGAATGCTTCTGAAAAAATTGGGGAGTTCAATTTCTTCTTAATTCAACTATTTTGAAGAAGTGTGTACCTCCCTGTTATGAGATGTTTTGTTGTAAGAGTCAAAGTAGGAAAGGAGAAATGCACTGAATAATACGTATAATAAGTGCAGTTTAAAAAACTAAAAGCAGTATAAAAATCTAAGATCTACCAAACAAACCATTTTTACTGGGTGCCCAATTATCCAGTCTTGTCAGTCTACCCAACAGCCCTTTGACTTTTTGTATTTTATTTTGCAACCAATACATTCAGCAGTTGCTCGCGTGTTAGCCTGTACAGAAAATTCCTTTGAATTGGAACTGAAATGGTAGGAACTAGGAAGCTTTCTGGGGATGCTTCCTGAAACAGGTTAATTTTGGATACAGTTGTCTGGTTGTGTTTTGCAAGAGCCTGGTCTGGGTAGCTATGCTGTGCTTCACACCAAGCCTTGTGATTGAATAGTTACATATCCCGACCTTCCCATTATTAATCTTTCATTTCTTTCCGGCCCTCTCACTCTCCTCTCCATTTCCCTTCACTATCTCTGTCTCTCTCTCGCTCTCTCTTTTTCCTCATACTATCCCCCTGCATTTCCGTGTTTTGTATATTTCTGACATGAGCAACTGACTTACTATTGTTTATTAAGACTCGGCTAAACTTTGGAGGTGTACACCTAAAGAAGAGCTTCTTTTTATGCTTTCTGGTGTGGTCTGATCTGATCTGGTCTGGTCTGGTCTGGTGTTATTCATTTTCTTATAGCCTTTTGTGCATGCTCTCTGAAAACTTTGCTCTTTACTGCTCATTCTACAAGAATGTACCTTGGAAAAGAGTTTCCAAAATCTTTGTTATGTGTATTTTGCCAGTTGGAGAAAATTTGGGGCTTTGGTGTATCATGGAGTAATTGTTGGATTGATTGGCATCTTTGTTCCAGACAGTGGTGAGACTAGTTACGACTTCTGTATGCCTGCACGGAACAGGAAAGCCTGCAGCTTTAGCATTGTCCAGGAGATGTAGGTTATTGGAAGTCATTCTGTTTTGTCTTTTGTGCCATGCTTACTGCCATTTCTTGCTAGATGAATGCTGTTTGGCTATAGTGCTACATTCTCTAAAGTCTGTTTGGTTTGTTCAAACTATACGTATTAATAAATAATACGGTTTGAATCTTGTACATTATTTCTTTTTCTATGACTGCTTAAAAGTGCTTGTGCTCGTAACTGCTTTCATTACGCAGGATTTTTATTACCATTTACTGATGGTTGTGTGTAATATTTAACATCGCTGTCATAAGTTTTGTACTTAAAGCTTTGCATGTATGCTAAAATATTATTTTTTTATTCTTAACAAAGGTATTTATCTTGTTGTTTACAGTTTTAATGCAGATGTGCAGTCCCAATTTCTTATTCACAGAGCATTGTTTATTGAAATGAAATGTATCTCTAAATTTGTCATCAATACGGTTTCAAAATTAAATTTGGTTTTTGTGTGATCACTGTATATATTGTAGATAATGAACAAGTTAACAATGTTCAAAACAACCAAGGGTTTTCTTGAAGACTATTCATATCGATTTTAACAATTAATCAATACGTTATTTCTCATGGGAAGACTCTGGCCTTTAGGGCTGACCATACAAATCTCCCTGTGCTGCACCATTTAGCAACTAAAGCTGGTATGACTCGGGGACGAAACAGGCGATTTGAATATAGCTCAGAGGGTTCTTATAGGCTTGATCTTTTACATGCAGTAAATATACAACATGAGTCGGCAATCTCGACTTCCCCTCCGAAAGAAGGCACACAAAGTATTTTTTATAATACTATTATACGACATCATTTAAATGTGGTATTCTAATTGAAGAAATCTCATTCTGTCAATTACCCTTGTACAATTTGCACAGATTCCTTTACACAACTTCTTTACTCTCCAGTTCCAATGCAGTAAATTACTACACAGACCTATTTACATTAATCCTTATTACTTTTTCACCAGACAACTTCATGTAACTCTTTATGAGTGCTTCTTTTCCCAATAGCTTCTTGTGCCTTTCCTCAAGTTTGGCACCACACTTCTCAACAATGCCAGTTGCGTATTGCTTTGAGAGGCTTTAGAGATACATTTTAGAAGAAAATTCTAACAAGTAAGTTTGTTGTGCTGGAACACAGTTCTAACAGTGAATTCTGTGGTTGTCAATCATAATTGATCTTTCCTTTATCTTCCTTGTCCCCCTTCATTTACATGCACTACACTGTCACACATGTCACGAGACCAGGAGCTTGACTTAGAGCTTGAGGAAGAGGAAAAGAGCCAGCTAGGCGTGACAAATATGCACTCTACTAATAAGACTAATACTATGGCAGTTGACGGGCTTGCAGAATTAATCAATAATTCTGAGACGATTGATGCTTCTATGTTAGCAATCAATCAATTAATTAATTATTTTTTTTATTGGATACTACATAAAGGGGGAGCGTCGCCACAATGTTGACATTCTTAGTTTTTTTACATTCTACTGTTTCATTATGTTGTGTATTCAGCTGTTACTGTTCTGTTTCTTTCCTCCGACTTGTTCACACACACGACTCCACATATGTTTCATTTCATCATGCTTTTGTCCAAACTTTCTTAGGTAATTTTTTAGTCATAATGTTCATTGTAATATCCTTGGCAATATCCAAAAATAACATCAAATCTGGTTTCAATGTAATGTTAAATACTCCAGTACGTCTCCAATTTTCCAGAGCATAATATCTTTATTAGGGCCCGGATAATTATGTAATAACATATTTTCCTAATGTAACTCTGTCAAGTCAAATCAACAATATCTTCATGTTTCATATCGGTTAGTGCCAAAAAGCATTGACTTTTTAGAACATATTTTTACATATTTTACTTGAAAGTACATATTTGACCCAAAATAACATATTTTTACTAGTAAAGGGGATCTAGTGAAGCAAAACGAGTCCTTCAGTTCTGTAGAAAACCCCGGAAACAATTTGTGCTATTAGTGCAGTGCAATGAGAGGGACAGTGCAGCCACTGGATATTAACCACACTCCAGAGGATCTGTGCGAGTTTAAATACGCACTAGTGACTCGTGCGATATACAACGGTCTTTTAGTCAGTTCAAGGCCTTCTTTCATGATGATAGTAAAAATTTTAATTTCTGAAATTTTGAAGCAAATATTATTTCTTATCGTTACAGAAATTATTGTAAATAATGGGATTAGGAAGAGTGTAATGTTTAATTTTGGTCTTTATGACTATTATAAAACAGAATAATATACCGTAAGATAAAAGTATTTTCATAAAAACGAATTGATTTGATGATACATATTTCTTACTTTTAGTATATATTTCTGTATATTGTAATACACATACATATACATATTTTCTGACTTTTTAGTACATAATTATCCGTGCCCTAATCAGTATCAACTACCATCTTCTCCTATTCGGGGATTCAAGCTATAAAACCTTCAAGCTATTGGAAATGGCCATCTCCCACTTTAGTTTTTCTATAATTTATTCTGAAATTCAATTTCAATGTTCGAAGTACATCCAGAAAGTAAAAATACAATGGCTGTGTAGGTCATAGAATTTTTGTTTCAGTTGGCACCCAAAACTTGTGGACGTTTTTTGAACGCTTACAATGACACATTGAGGCTCTCAGTCCGTTGGGAAATGTGATAGCAGCCTATCACCTCATCGTTCATCCCCCGTTGGCTCCACGTACAGCAGATGTGATCCCTCAGTCTTGTCTCGTTGCGCAACGATCCTTCGCTTCCTTTCTTTTTATATGCAGATGAAGATCTCCCCTTTCCAGAAGCCATGGAGAGGCGGGAATTTATTCATATTTTAAAATACGGTCAGCACTGCAGCCGATGTGGCTTGTGCACGTGGCGTATTGTTTATTTATTTATTCATTGAAGCAACAGGCTTAAGCCCAATTTACATAGTTCGTTCGGATATAATATACATTTCAATTTACATTAATTAGTTTTACAAAGATGTGAGTACTTTATTAGTCAAATGAGTTCAAATATATGGATTTTGCTTGCTGTTTGAAAGTGTTTACATTTGTACATGTGCATAATGATAGAAATTCAACGTCATTTCCCATTCTAGACATTTTCGCAACCGGTGAAAAGTAACCATAAGATGATCTGTGTGCTGGGATTTTAAATAATTTCATGGTTCTCAAAGCATATTCCGATTCATTTATACAAAATAATGATTGAACTTGTTGACTATAGATGTCATTATTAAAAATTTTAAACAGCACACAAGCATCGTTATAGTTTCTATAGGATTCTAGGGTACTAAGATTTATTTTGGTCGCAACTTCTTTGTAATCGTGGGTGTGGTAGGGATTTGGCATTTTTAATTTATACGCCACGTAACTGAGGAATCTATGTTGGACATTTTCGATGCGTTTGATATGACATGAATAATACGGTGACCAAATTGTAGAAGCATACATTAGGATTGGTTTAACCAGGGTAACGTAAAGAGTTTTCAAAGTTTCCATTCGTGTAAAGTGTTCACTGTTGCGTTTCACAAACCCCAGTGTCCGCAGGCTTTTATTTACAATATAGTCGATATGGTACATAAAAGTGAGTTTTTTGTCGAATATCACGCCTAGATCTTTGATTTGTGACACGTTTTCTAAAGTTTTGTTTGATAATTGGTAATTATATTTTATAGTATTCTTCTTTTTATTGAAGCTTACGACCTTGCATTTATCGGTGTTTAGGTACATTTCGTTTGATTCACACCATTGGTGTAAATTTTTCAAATCGTTATGAAGTAGAATGCAATCATTGATGTCATTGATTTGACGGTAAAATTTACAATCATCGGCGAAGAGTAGAAAGGAGCTGTTTAAAAAGATTGATTTGATATCGTTAATAAATATTATAAATAATAGTGGTCCCAGGTGTGAGCCCTGTGGCACTCCCGATGTAACATGTATAGGATTCGATTGATATTGCTTATATTTCACATATTGTTTTCTATTGGTAAGGTATGATCTAAACCAATCATGTAAGGTTCCTGTAATGCCAAAATTTTTGAGTTTGTCTAGTAGTAAATGGATTGGTACTTTGTCAAAAGCCTTTGAGAAGTCGGTGTATACAGCATCCATTTGATTACCATTCTCCAAGCAATTGATTATTTCATGATTGTAAATGAGCAAGTTGGTTAATGTGCTTTTACCAGGAAGAAATCCGTGTTGCTCATCTATAATCAATGGCAATATCGATGGTTCTATTTTTTTAATTATCATTTTTTCAAGTAACTTGGCCATGGTATTTAAAATTGAAATGGGTCTATAATTATTAACGTTAGTTTTACTTCCTGATTTATGAATGGGTGCTATATAACCGATCTTCCACATCATGGGGAATCTTCCATCTGTTATTGATTTATTGTAGATTTGGGTGAGTGGTTCAGCTATAGCTTGGGCGCATTTTTTAAGAAAGACTGCTGGAATACCATCCGGACCAGGACCTTTTGATTCATTAATTGATTTTAGTTCATTAAGTACTTCGGTGTCAGAGAAGTTCGAGAAGGATGTTGTATTATCAGTTTCATGATCATTTGAATTGTTATTTGAATTATAAATTGTGGTGCTCGGAGTATATACTGATTCAAAATATTTCGCTAATAGGTTGACAACTTCTTGGCCGTTTTTTGCATTTTCAGAACCAAGTTCGAGTCCAGCAGGTAAACCATAATCCTTCCTTCTATAATTGATGAAATTCCAGAAAGGTTTAATATCTGTTTTAATTCGTTCTTCAGTCCTTTGAACATGTTTTGAGAAACACGTTCTCTGTAATTTTTTTGATTTTGATCTTAATTGACGAAAATTAACTTTATCTGTATCATGATTTGATTTTTTATATCTATTATGAGCATAATTTTTGCACTGTAATATTTTAATTAGTTCTTTACTATACCAAATAGGGTATTTTGGTTTTGATAGAAGTTTTATTGGGACGTGTTTATTTATTATTGTATTTAATATGTTATAAAACTTTTCGACTGCAGTATCTAATGAGTTGTTTGATATAAAATTCCATGATATATTACTCAGATCGTTGGTTATGCTATCAAAATTTGCTTTATCAAAGTTATATACTGTGAAATTAAAATTAACATTTACAGTAATTATTTCATCTATTACAATAGAGCATGTTAAGGGTGGATGATAAGGGTCTATTGGAATCAATGGGTCGATGGATGTTGACAAGTTTTTGATTTCTGTACTGGAGAAGATAAGATCAAGATGTTCTCCTGTGAAATTATTCTGGTTGTTAAATTGGTCAAAATTTAAGAAACTGAAATTGTCTGATATTATTTTAGCGTTATCATAGATAAATTGGCTACAATTTGGTTTTTGCTTTAGTGTTACACCGTGATTAACTTTTATCCATTCAATTCCAGGTAGATTATAGTCTCCTGCTATAAGTATTTCGCAATTATATTTATTTTGGATGTCAAATACTTCTTCGCAGTGCTTTTGAAAGAGTTCAGGTGGGGCACGAGGGTGTATATATATTGAACCTATTACGAGACATTTTTCGTTAATGGTAATTTTGACAAATAGTTGCTCTATTTCATTAGAATAAGTAGTTTATTGTTAATAAACTACTTATTCTAAAATTATAACTATTGAACAAACTTCCTTTTGCTATTCTTAGTTTAAACAGTATCTATACGAGTATATAAATAAAAGGGAATGTGTGTGTATCTCTCGCACACTGACACAAAAACTACTCGACGGATTTTGCTGAAATTTTCACACTTTGTTCTTGTTAGTATTGGGAGTGTTTAAACTGGTTTGAATTAAATGGACATGAGGGGGCGCTGTTAATGATTTACGCGTTTATGATGACTCGAGCGCTTCTGAACAGGCGCCCTACGCAACTTGCTAGACAGTCGGGTATTGAGTGGGTCTCTCGCTGCACATTTCCCCCTGCGATTGTGAAGCATCGGTCGGAATTATTACTTGAAGGAAATCAAATTTCTCAGTGTCATAGCGAATGCATGCCCAAACTTTAGGGAGAACGTTTTAACAATAAGATACTTAACAACTCTGTCCAAACCAGGTCATAGAACAAACCCCATACTCTCGAGGAAGTTTTTTATCTATTAGAATGTTTGCAGAGCGAAGCGCAAAAGGGAGATTAACAATTATTTCACAAGTAACGTGTGAAGTATAATAGACTGCAATAGCGAAGCATTACCGGGTCAACTAGTTTAGAAATAATGAGTATTAAGTAAGCCTGAGATATGGCATAATATTCTGGGGAAATACATCTTATAGTTCCCAGACTTTTAGATTACAAAAAAGAATTGTACAAATAATAAGCAAATCCCACCTACGTGATTCTTGTAAGCCTCTTTATTAATCTAGATATCTTACCATTACCTTACTGGCTCCTGATATATGAATCAGTATTTTTCGTTACAAATGACTTAATGCGTGGAATATATTTTCAGCAAACGCTGATATCTATAACAACAATTCGCGACGTAGTAATCATATTCATCAAGTGACAGTATCGACAGCTCACTTCAAAACATTCACACACGATACATGTACATTATTTTATAACACCTTGCCAGATGACCTAAAACAATTAAATTCAATACAAAAGTTTAATCCCCATGTAAAATCTTTTCTGCTGTACAACTTTTTCTATACAATTAGAGACTATGCTGAGCATACAAAAGGAAAGTAATATTAATTTTAACAATGACATTTAATGTATTATATCCCATTTGGATTGTATAATTGCAAAGAACCTGTAACAAGTATTGTACTTTAGCTTCTGGGTCAATGACCCCCATCTCGATCAGGTTTTCGTCCAGTTTCCCTGATCATTGAGCAAATGCTGAGATGGCCCCTTGTTTTGCTTCTGGACATAAGTGTAACTTCAATTTAACTTCTCCCCCATAGCACGTCACACACAGTTTATAACTGTTTTGACATAAAGTAGTTAAGAACACTCGCTTCACTATGCAAGGGAATACAAAAGCTGGTGCCTAGGCTTCAAAAGTAAGGATGGCAAAAAAATATTGATGTTTTAAACTAGAAAAAATTCTCATGATATAAATGAAATACCCAGTTACTAATTTTTTGTGAATTGATGAAGATGAACAGCCACTGACATTTGTAACTTTTGTCGATGCCCAGATGGCACGAAACCGTTTACTATTCGCAACGTTTCTCCAGTAATGCCTGGTTAGGGGATTCAATTTGGAAGTTTAATCTCTTTTGTAGGTAAATTTGGGCGGGGGTGAGGAAGAGATTTCTTTATGGCTATTTTGGGGGGTTTGTTCAGGAAGTGTCACTTTATTATAATTTTAACAAAATATTTGTAGTTTCGTGCGAAAAGTAAACGATTGACGAAACTGAATAAACTGGTTCAATATCTGCTGTAGATAGCGTAAGATGGACAGAGATAAAGACGAAACTAATCGAATAAATATTTTTTTTTTTGTAACTGTATCTGACTTCGAAAAGAGTATCTGCCCAAACACTTATTGTAAACTCAAAACAGTACATATTTTCTACTCATGTAAAATTAATATGGAGTTCCTAGATGTTCACCATATGTATGACATGTTCACTATTTAGATTAACGACTTCAGTATTTAAACTAGTGGTGCTACATCATCACATACTTCCTCGCACAATGTAATGTATATGTGATATTGTTCCACCGCAATTACTGGCCATATTAATACATCTGTCATCACTTGCAAAACTCATTATAAATCGTAGAACAATGGGTTCGTAAAGTAATTCTTTTGAAGGTAATACGTATATATTGTAACTACCGACTCTGCCATCTGATATGTGCGACCGTCCCATTACAATATCGGCACCAATTTGACAATTAAATATGTATTTGATCCTTAAAAAAATTAGAAATGAGTAACGCAACTCGGCGATGGCAGTCGCTGCTGTCTGTAAACTGTTGTTACCAGCCTGACTTAATGGACGATTGCGAATATTTTCTTAATCAGTAACTTGTGATTTTTTGACTGCAACTAATTAATAATTGTAAATTAAAGAAGTAACTTATTCTAGAAATCTTCTCTACGCTAATTCGTTAACTACGACTAAATATTTGCCATAAACAAGACTAAAAAAACTAAAATATATTAGAAATAGTAAAATTGAGATCTACTTTTTACAACCATGATATCCTCATTGACAATAGCACCTTCTTTCCCAAGAGACACTCATCTAGAAACACCGCCCGACAGTGAGAGGTTATTCTGTGAACTTCCGCGATCTCCTATTGGTAAATCGCAACTTGATAACCAGAGTAGCCAGATAGTTGAAAAGTGAATATCATATTATTTATTATACATTGAATAAAAGTTCGTACAAAATTATCATACTCAATTTTTCAATTATATTACATAATACACAATTACAATATACACAATTATATTAAATAATATTTTTGAGAGAGGAAACCTAATTGGACTAATTTTAATTAAAGTTTGCGGATTCATTTAAAGAAAGTACATCAATACATTGAGAATACTAATTGTAGAATATAGTAAAAATGAAATTAACTATAGCATTTTTCAATAGTAAATTATAATTAGAACACGTCTTCGCCCGACGGCAGACGATCGCGCGGGTTTTAATGGTCGGGCGGTAACAGTTTGATCTGGATGAATAGACATTAGAACGGTCTCTATCTTCACTGGACACTTGGCTGTCCGCGTTGAGCCGCGTCTCAGTCGATTGAGCTGACGTTTCGGCCATCAGCAGTATAGCTCTGAAGAAGGCCACAACACGATAGCCGAAATGTCAGCTCAATGTACTGAGACGCGGCTCAACCTGAACAGCGAAGTATTCAATGACTCCGGCCGCGGAAGCCTACGAACACTCTATTTTTACTCATAGAGCAGACGATTGCGAAAAAGGAAGTTCTACCGTACAATTTTGTAAAGCTTTCGTACATGCATTTACATTACAACGTAACATATAAGTTACCGCTCCTAATGGACTACGATTTGTAATGTTATCTTAATTTATTAAGTTGATTAATATTAAGTTAAACAATGAAACGGGATTTTCAGAATATCCTGCGCCTATCCTATCAAATTACTTTTACCGGCTGATGCCGCTTCAAAGGAGGCGCGCTAAATTGCGAATTCGCTTCCGAATGCATTTCGATTCACCCCCTCTTTTTTTTTGAAAAGAGATGCAGCGCCGAATATGGAGCCAGCACTTCCTCTACCGTTCTTTTCAACATACGTGGAAAACTGCAGCCTTTCGGAGCAAATAATGGTTTAAAATTTAAAAATTGTCAATGTTTGAACCAAATTACGCAATAAATACTCTCATTTTCGAAAAAATTGAACACGACCTTGTTTAAGATCTGTTTTTGATTAACACTTCACATTAAGAAATAAATTATCGTCATAATAATTATGATTACCATAATTATTGTGATTGTAGGAAGATGCTAAAAAACTTGAAATTTGTGCATAATTGGAAAAATCAGGGATTTCAGCGAATATGAAACCTACACCATTCTTTTAAGCTTCCTTTACGCTGAGGTCAAAAGTTAATAAAAAAATTGTGCCGTTTTGAGAAAAAAATTTAAACAAAATTGCAAATTGCCTGTATTTCAAGCAAAATTATACGAAAAGTACTCAAATTTTCTAAAAATTGTTCATGACCTTCAAAATCTGTTTTTAAAGAAAAAAAAAATCATTAAGAAAAAATTTCAATCTTCTATATTTTAGTTGTAGGAAGACGCCGAAAACAAGTTTGAACTTTTGCAATTTTCGAACAATCGAGAATTTCAATAAAAATGCACAATACACCATTCTCTTAAACGTCCTTCACACCATTCAACAAGAAATTTTAATCAAAAAAATTGTTGCCTTTAAACACTTTTTAAAAAAGTCTCAGACTTTAAGTAAAGTACCCCAAAATTTAAAATATCGATTTCAAATTGAAGGGGCCGCAAAATCAGCCAAATCGGCTGAACGGTTTCTCCGCTAGCGCTGGTCATGGACGGACAGACGTTTTGCTCTCCATCGATTTTTCGGCATCAAGGACCCACAAAGCAGGGATTCTGGTTACACCAAGTGTTAAAGGATTTTTTTAGCAACTGGATTTATCCTCTTTTTCGTTACCAGGGCCCAGCAATAAGTGTTTCTGTCGAAAATTCGCCGTTTCCCCCCTCAGCATCACAATACATAATAACAATAAATAATTATTTTATGAGTGAAAAAATCTCCGGTTTACTAGTGCTAGGTTTTAATCATTATTATACTTTTTGCAGTCAGAAATCGGCTCGAAATCTTCTAAAATTATTTCAAATATGTGCATCGGTCCCGGTTCTTGATGCATTTAGCATAATGAAAAATATTTGGACTGAGGAACTGACTGAATGGAGGTTGAGTCATTTTGAAGCAAGCGGGGCATTTTCTTCAAATGCAGTACAAGGAAGTTAAAGAATTATTTAAGAAGCATGTAATTGTTTTTGTAAAGTAAATAAATTATCGAACGCTTTATTATGTTTCACTTAAAAAAATAGTTTATCTTTTTTCTGTGATTTTGTACTTGGTAGTATCGCTAAACTCCATTTTGAACCCTGTCTATGTAGAAAATTGATTAAAAATGAAGATCGTGATTTTACGCAGAATATACTGACACCTAATATTTACATATTATGTATGTATGTACGTACGTACGTACATCACACTAGATCAAGGACGTTTTACTTTGATAATTTTTGAATGAACGTGATTAACTTGAAAAACAGCAAAACCTATGTCCTTTCTTTTATTAAAACTAAACTCCTTTTTTCCCCTCAGGGGCCAGCTGTAAGCTGTGGCAATTCCATCCACACTCTGCTGTCCGTAGGGGGCGTCCCCCACTCGCTCATCATTTTCCCTCCCTTTAGTTCTGTAGGCCGGGATCCTAGCTGTCTATAATCCGCTGATGTAGCTCTTGGTTATCGCCTAGGCGCAGCTGGGATCCGTACATCCTCAGCGGAACGGTGCTTAATGACGGGATAGGGTAGGGAATGAATGATGAGCAAATTGGGCAAATTCCACATGGAACCGGCACCAGCAGTGGAAGGCAAGCAGTCTGACCACTACGCCACGGCCCGCCCCTTTTCTTCCTTCTTTTCATTCGATAAAGATATTTTTAACATACTATTTATACGTGACCAAATAACTCATTTAAGTACTGTAATTGAAATGGAAACAGGATGGGAAAATACTCGTGTTTTCATAGTTAAACATCGATGTTTTTTATCGAATCCCCGGCATCAAAAATATTTTGGTGATATATCAATGTTTGGGTAAAATTTGCCATCACTATTCAAAAGTGCATTGACCCATAACGGCGAATACGTGGTGTTAAGACTGCGAAATACTCGTAGGAAAAGTTGGGAGAGCAATTAGTAGAAGCTGCAGCGTAACATCGCCTCTTCTATCAGTAGTTTTTTATCAGACAAATGTTCTCTGTCCGGACGAAATCAAACTTTTCTTTACGAATTTCGTCGTTTTTACTTCATGTTACGACTGCATCCAAGTGCCTGGCACACCCTGACTCGAACCTTGAAAGCGTCCAACACGTTTTTACTACGCTTTCTGCACTTCGCCTCAGATGACAATGCTAGCTTGTGGCTTTAACCTGGAAATCTGGGTGTTCTCAGAATTCTGACAATGTTCCACATGGTTCGAACGAGGAGCTGCCCAGGAGCTGATGCGATCTTTCGGTGACATGCGTTCGTAGGCTTCCGCGGCCGGAGTCAATGCATTCTTGACTATCCGGGGTGAGCCGCGTCTCGGTCAATTGTACTGACGTTTCAGCCATCTTGAGAAGGCCACAGCAAGATGGCCGAAACGTCAGTACAATTGACCGAGACGCGGCTCATCCCGGATAGCCAAGAATGTATCTTTCGGTGACGCTCCGAACTAACAGGAAGCAGTTGACAATCTACGTCAAGGAACTTTGTAAGAAAGAAGTGAGTATTTGGTTAACCGGGAAGAAAATCTCCAGAGCGCCCAGTTTGAAATGTATGATCCTTTCCTCTGAAACGCCTTCAAAGGACATCAAAAGTGCCCTATTAAAAAACACGGCGCCAAATTTGAAGCAATTTGGCGGTTAATGTGCCAACTTGTGGAGAAATTACATAGTTTGGCACATATCCTGTAAATTTTATTAAAATATTTTCATTTTTCAATTATTTATTTTATTTATGGTATGAGATTATTAGCGGGGAGACTGCCCTTACGCAGTGTCGACCCAGGCTTCCTTGGAAGCCAACCTCCGACGCGGTTCTGGAGACCTTCATCGAGCAGACGCACCTCGCAGGCGGTCCATTAAATGCGCCTGGAATTTGTCTCACTTTCTCCGTCAGATGTCTGTCTCATTTAACTATTTTCCGATTGTCTGATGAGGAGAAAGTGAGATCTCGTTAGAGCGGTATGTTGTCGAAGGGGATTTAATTTTGCCGGGCATCTGACAGGGGTGTCTTTTACATGCCACGAGAATGACATGGCCTTCGAAAATCCGCGCACCTCGGCCGGGATCGAACCCGTGCACCGGGGGTTCAGAGGCCAGGAAGCCAACCCATCACACACTGAGGCGGCTATTATCCCCCCCCCCCCCATGTTTAACAAGTGTTGTATCCTTACTATCCTTCGTGTATTAGTGATATCACGGCGAGACTGGTACTAGACTAAATTTTAAAATAATCTATACCGACTCATTGTTATATAAGATCTTCCAAATTGGTGAACCAATTAGTACTTGCTTCAACTTAAATAAAATACACACCATCCAATGATACTAATATTGTAGTCTCGACTCTGCCCTTTTGGTACACCTGACGATATCTATGCAGTGAGATAAGCATGCAAACTTCATATGAAAGAATCAAATGTCTCCCTTTTTTAAATTGATTTTCTCTCGGAAAAGCACTTCTCCTGGCATGGTTTTCTCCTGAACCTTGGTAGAAAACGCACCCGCTAGTGAGCTGCCATGGCACATCATCAACTTGACTCCCACACAGTGCTCTGCCATAAACCCATCCCTCTTTACCTTCCTTTTTCCACCCGATCCCTATATTGAACCCTGTTACCCCCTACTTCCCTACGTTGAACCTACTCCCTTTTCTCCTAATCCCAGTTCTGATTCCTGTCCTCGTGATGCCTTAATTTTCTGAAAACCTGTCACTGCTCGGACACGTTATAACTTTTGATCATACACTCAAGGTAAAAATGGAGTAAATATAAGCAGGTACAGTCAGAAACAGCTGAAAAAACATTCATGTAGGTACCTACGTATAAAAGATTCACATGCTGCACCACAATCTTCAATTGCTTTAAAATAAAACTGAGTTTCTCGAGGCTGCTTTACACAACAAAATCGAATAGATGTTCTTTGCTCTACAGAACTTGGTTATATTGTGACAAAATTAGCATTTTCCAAACTGGAAACTTATCTTGCAGGCTATTGTTGTTGAGGAAGGGAATCACATAATGGTCCTGCATAAAGAGGATCTTGTATTTACATTAGAAATGATAACGATTCTATCTCCTTCATGGAATTAAATGTACGTTTAGTTGACAATGGTTTTCAAATATCTACTGTACATTGTATATTCAAAATTATCTTATTCTGCATCTACAGGCCTTCTAATCAAGTGAGCTATAGATTGTACCATGTTCTTAGCAAAAATAGAGATAACTCCAAACAAAGTTGGCAATCGCCCTTTTGAATCCATTGTTGTATTGCCAAAATTAGCAGTTTCTTGCTTTAATTCATTCAGTTTAGGTGTAGTCATAAGGCAGGCTAAAATACGAAACACAATCAAGATATTTTAAACACAAAATAAAAAATTAAAGTAATGTGGAATATAGTAAAAAATATGACCACATAGCAACCTTGTTGAGAAAGTTGTTTTAAAAGATAATGATAGACAAGTTAACGTTGCAGCAACAATGACTAAACTGTTCAACCAATGTTTTTTGAGAATTGCGTATGATCCCACTATGGGTCACCACCAAATTCAACATCAGACATTGCCACAAAAATTTTTGACACAATGTTTGTTTTTGAAACGTCATTGTATGAATTCTCCATGTAATCAGTAAACTAAAAAATAAATATTGGGACAATTTAGATGTGTTAGGAAGATTTGTTAGACTTGTGCACTTGCCATTATACACCAGTTAACTTGCATATTTAATCCTTATGCTCTACAATATTTTCAGATGTTTTCAAAGCAACTAAGATTAAACCACTCCTCGAAAATAAAGTAAAGAAAAAATCAAAACTATTGGCCAATTTCTTTTTTGTCAGTTTTATCTAAGAGATACTTGTTTTACGTACAGATGGAAACCTTTCTCAATACATACAAAGCGTTATTTCAGAATGGCAACGTAGATTTAGAAAATAAAGATCAATGGAAACAGCCATACTTTGGACACTTCATCCATGGGTCAAAATGAAACACCTATTGGAATATGTTTAGATCTTTCAAAAGATTGTGAAGTCAATGAACATAACATTTCACTTTCAAAATTACCTTCATATGGAATTCGTGGTACTGCGTTAGATTGATTATGCTTGTACCTTAAAAAACAATAGAGAGTAGAAATTCCATTCCGGAATGTTGGGACATTACTTACTCACCTTTCTTATTCATTGTCAATAGCACAAAAGGTCCCGCAAGGTTTGATTTGAGGCATTATTATCTTCCTACTATATATAAACGATATACCCTCGACAATTCGAAGTGAAAGAACAGTATTCTGTGCAGGTGATACAAATATTCTCTGCAATGAAAAAGCAGTGAATAGTGCAATATCATATATCTTAAATTGGTTTTGTATTAACAAAATAGTAGTTCTGGGTTAAAACGTCCTACAACTCCTATACTTTTACAGTACAAAGAACAATTGTACAAATAATAAGCAAATCCCATTCTTGTAATTATTCTTTATTAAGCTTGCAATTGTACAGTTGCCTTGTGTCTGGTGTGTGGTGATGGCGGTGGGAGGGGGAGTAAGAAACCTTTTTATATCAGTTATAGTTCCACCACTCATAGGTCATTTGACTTTAGGGAACTTTTTACTTTTTTATCTGGCATGTCTGTGTGTTGCAATGTGCCCACAAAGAGAGATAGAGAGCAACAGTGTACTTTGTTGTTGAAAGGGTATGCCTAACACTTATTTTGGTGATCTGTGAAATGACCAAAAGATCTTAACTATAATTTGTAAACTATATGTATTCTTGCTGGTGGGACACCACATGTGAAGTGTGGAACATTTGTAAAGGAACATGAGACTGTCCTGTTCTTTTCACATATTAGAGCCTCCTTTTATACTAATGCTCTGTTTTCTCCTCAGAAAAGTTTGCTATTTGATAGAACATCAAATTTTTTGCACCACAATAGATATAATACTTCTCTTTATACAATAATAATCACAGTATCTATGTTTTATCAACATGCTTCTACTGTATTTGGATTTAGATTCTCTTGTATTATACATTTAATTATGTTTACCTGTATACTATTTTTTATCATGTTTTACTTTACTAATTCCTTGTCACTGTAATATAATTTTGTATTTGATGTGAAAATTGTATAAGCATAAAATTATAAATTATTATATAAGTAAGATATTCTTAGGCTATAAATATTTTATTTTATTTTCAGTATAGATTATTATGTATTAATATCTGATTTTTCTGTAGTATGTCTTTATGAACTAAGTTTATTATATTAGTTTAGTATAGAGCAGGGGTGTCCAACTTGCAAGGCCTCAAGGGCCACAACCACAACCTTTATATGGTTGCAGGTCATATTTTCATTACTTAGTCAATCCACACCTGACTTTCCTGCATTGTTGACTTGAGCAGTTAGCCCCGCTCTCTGAAACGGTGTGTGTTGGCGGCGAGGGAGGGGAAGGAACCATGTATGATATCAGGCTGTACTATGCTTAATGCAGTGAAACACTTTGGGAGGATTTTGAATTTCTAAATTTACTAGGGAAAAAATTCTTAAATTTAAACTTAACCTATTTTCACATTAAAGGGTTGTTGACCCTGGTAGGGCACGTGTGCTAGGCATACAATGTTTTTGCCCGATATGGATGCAAGGAACTCTAACAGTACATGACACCGCGAGCCGCCTGCTGGACACCACTAGTGTAGAGGAACAAATCCAAGATTCCACCATTCACCATGTGTTTTACGTAACTGAGCCCATTTGTAATATTTACTTTTGATTATTCAGAAGACTATTACCATAAGTATGTTGGTTTGCTTAAGTTAATAACATACAATTTTTCCCTCCTGCTAACGCTCTACCATTAGCTAACATGGTGTGTGTTGGTGTGGTGCTCCTTTACAAATGTTCCACACATCATGTGTGGTGTACCACATGCTAGAATAAGTAGCTCCTGTTCCTTGTTTTGTGTTAAGTGGGTGCAAGATATTGTAATTATATTATACTATTTCTTTCTATGTTGTAGTAATTGTCTATAGTAAATGTATGAGGTAGAGAAGTTAACCTACACGTTGTGTTATTTTTTGTTTTTTAATCTTGTACATTTTAGCCCTGATAATGTTTTTTTAAACACTAATGTGTCATTTTTCATCAATTTCTCACTAGCAGTTAGTTAGTAAGCAAGCTTGAAAACAACTACCCGATGAAAATGAAATAACCAAGCATCATTGTCTTTGTGAGAAAACACAATTTCAAGCTTAGGAATCCTGTGTATTCTTGTGGACGCTATTTACAATTTCATACAATATTAATACTATTTATAAAGAAAAGGTGCTGGTATTTTGCATAGGTCTAGTTCAACCTAAAATATTCCAGGTACGGCAAGCTTGTTGATATTACAAAATCAATGCCAAGTTTATTGATACATAACGCTGCCCATTTAAACTGAATCTGCAAAGAGTGTACTGGCAGAATATAATGCATTTTAAATATGTGGAAATGACTTTATTGTCTGTAAAGCAAATTTAAAGATACTTCATTTCTTATTGGACTCTCTTAAAATTTAATTTTGAATATATTTTTTCTGCAATAATTTGCTCTTTATTTTATCACTGTAATTAGCCAAAAGTTGAATTAAGTTATCTTGTAGTTTTTCACTAGGAATTAGAAAATTTGCCAGAAAATACTATAAAAATCAGAAAATTAAATAAAAGATTTGAATGATTCAGAAAATCAGCTTCTCTCTGAAGTTTTTCATTAAAATTGCTTTAAATTAAATTCTTGGGAAATAAGAAATGAGCATATAGTGACAAAATTGAAGGTGTTCCTGACAATTTATTTTTGACTTTTGAGTACTATATACATTAATTTCATGGTAGTCCTTTATTTTGTTAATTTTAATTTTTTTTTCTTGAATTTGTCTAAAAAATCATTTGATGGTGAAAATTGTAACCTGCAGCATTAAAATTGACCTTTGGTATTGTTTGCACTTTTACTTTTGTTTTCAATTTTAATTTTTTTATTTTGTTATTTATTACTTTCACTGCCATTTTTTCTTTCCTTTTTTCTTATCCATTTTATATTTTTAGTTCCATTTCTCATTGTCATTGATAATTTTTTCTTTATTTCTGCAGTTTTGTAAATCTCAACAGTATTAAAATGGTGCTTTTGGAGTTAAAATAATGAGAAATAGTGCATCTGGAGAATTTGATTGTGATGGAAAGAAATCATTAGTTGCTTGGCAATTGGAATTATTAGATGTAATATACAATAAATAATTTAAACTCTTCTAAACATTAGTTGCCTCCATAGGGAATTAAATCCAATCTTCTGGCTCACTTGGATCTTCTGGTGACTGGACGAAAGCCAGGAGACCCAGGTGTGATTCCCAGTCAGGACATTATTGATTTGCAATAGCACTGATGTTTTGAACAATTTGAATTATTTATCATGCAATCATTACTGTAGAGCACAACTTATATTAAACACAGTTGCAATGTGCATACGATACTCAAGTGTTTCCAATAATTTGAATTAAAATTATTCTCAGCACCTTTTTTTAGGTACTTATATTATTCTTGTGTCCAGTTTTTGTTTCTCTTTTTTTCTTGTATGTCTGCCTGCTTACTTGCTTGTGAATAGAATATTTGTTTAATTGCTTGTGCTCTAAAAATGTTGGAAAAAGTATACAAAAGTGGATATTTGTTAACTGCTTTGCTTGTTGGTTAGTTTTCTAGTGACATGAATTGATTGTTTATTTCCTCAGCCATAGCAAAGCTGAAGGTTTGTAATTTTTTTTCCCTAATGGTGCATGTAATTTTATCTTTTGTCTTGTGGAAAAGTTTTTAAAGCTAATGTATTCTTAAGGGAAAGTGACTAACTAATTTTATAATCTGTTTGATTTATTATTCTGATGTGTTTTTTTTTACAGATTTTGTACACGCGAACTCGCTTTATGTTAATATTTAAATAGAAAAGCTCTTTCAGTATAATAATGCTTTTTGTTTGATTTTCTTTTATAATATTAATACGTTTTTTATGTACAAAAATTAAAAGTTGATAAACATTTACATAGGAGATACCAACGCAGTGAAGATGGCAGAAATTTAATACACGTTTGCAGTTTAGTCAGCAAGATTAGGAACACGTTATGTAGCGTCATCTATCACGTTGTGAGATGGAAAATGTCTTAAATGTTTGCAGTCTTAATGATATATCATTGAATGAAATGGGTGAAGCGGACTATGTTGGGACGAAGTTATCAGAAGTTATGAATGCAGCGATTCTCGTCATACTAGAAATATGGAATCGGACATCCGTGTAGCGACTTGCATCGTCTATTTGCAGGTCAAATGAAGTTGTAAACTCGATGCGTCGGTAGCTGTTCCAACTGTTCGTAAACTTCGAGCAGGCGGAGCGGCGCGGAAGGTAGATATAAGTGCAGTCGCTCAATTGATGCCAAACTAAATTGGGGACCGTGGTCGGAGAGCGTAGACGATTCGCATTCATTTCACGAATGCTAGCTAACTTGCTGGGGACGTGCTACTACATTGTTTGTTTTGCTCCATCTGTGCAGCACCAACACGTCACGAACCACGTGACCACAACGCGGGCACTTCGTTTGAACGGCCAGGCCAGGCGCCGACCGCTGTGCTGCAAGGCTCTCAAGCAATAAGCTTGAGAAACGTAGTGGCAATTTTCGACGAAAATATAACCCGATGGTGTAATTGAGATAAAACATGCAATATAAAAAAAAGTGCTTCGTGTGTCTATTTCATGACTCGCAACGAGGTGGTTCGATATCCGGCTCCATTTAAAATTCCCTTTATTGGCTTTTGTGACGCCAACTGGTGCATGAATTTATTTATTTATTTTAAACTTTTATCTATTTGTAGTTAAAATGACGGGAAGGGATTCTGGAACTCAAGAAAACGTGTGCAGATAATCTTCTCCCCCCTACGTCAATACAGTTTTTACTGTTTTTCGACTAAATAAATCTAAATCTAAAGCATGCGAGTTGACGCGAATTTGAAACACGAATTAATGAGTCCAACAGGTGCTTCGTTTTGCTCCGTGGATGAAGTGACATTACTCAGAAAAGAAAATATGACAGTACCCGTAATTTTTTTTTTTAATCCATGTTGGCATTCTGAAAATGGTTCATGTACACTGAGGAAACTTTCTATTCGTACGTAAAAAAAAAGTCTAATATTTTCAAGAAAAAAGACAACAGCGAACAAACAAAAATGTAGTTGGCTGATAATTTTGAATTTCTTTTTGTAACCTTTTTTTATGAGCGGCGTATTGTTAGGACAGAAAATTCGAGTTTCTTTGCAGATCCTCGTTCCGATCCATTATCCAGGATCATCGGCGTCATCAATCGGGAGATTCATTTCAACCGCCGAATATTTATTTTCTAGTCCACTGGTTAGTTTGAGAATTGCATACGAAGAAGTTTCGGAAACAATCATTGTGTCGACATTTGTGGGGCAACGTCTGATGAGTGAAATCAGCTGCAATTCTCGACACGTAATGCTTGAAGAGTTTAGCCCGTTTCCGGATCGTTCACTTCTGCTGCTTGAAGATGGGTGATGCTATTTTGAAATTTTTACCTAAAGTATTCAATGTGCTGACTAGACTGTACGGTTCTCTTTTATGATGGGAGAGTAGATGAATTTTCTCTCTTTCATTGTTTCCAGCATTATTTACTATATTTTTGAATTGTCTTTATCATGGAATAGCGTGAATAGTTCATATGCTCTATTAAATGGAATTTTAGGAACTGGAGAATGAAAAATGTTGAGCATTGTTCTGATATTTAATTTATTTTGCAGTAGAGATTGCCAGTGCATAAAGACATTTATTCTTACAATTCATATATCGGCCTTCTAAACTCTTATAAATTTGGTTTAATTTCATTCAGCCCATCTTATTTAAATGCCTCATCAATCATAGATCTTATGTCATGCTATAATGCCTTGTTCCTTTCAATAACGAATTCAAAATTTGACTTCCAAGTTCCTGTAATGTTAAATTTTCTTAGATTTTTATCTAATCCTGAATGCAATAGCTTCCACTTTTTATTGACGTTAAACATTGTCAGATTAATATTACCTAATAGAATTCATGAGAACTTATTTTATTCATCACTGGTCTTGGTATATTTGCGAGAAATATTATGTTACATTCTTGAATAAAAATTGAAGTGTGGGCCGGAATGTCCGTAATTTTGTACTAATTTGTTCCCGCGATTTCGCCACCAAGTACTCAAATTATGAAATCCAGCAGCAAACCAAACATTTTTACTGGCATCTTTTGTTGGCTTTGCCTTTTATGTTTATAAGAGCTTTGACGCTTACTTCTACGGAGCTACTTCTAGTTGTAGTACATTCTAGTTGCCAAATTTAACAACGAAAGCCTTGGGCGCCCTTTCAATAAAATGTTTTGTTTCAACTGATTTTATGAGTACCAAAAGTTTGTTTCAACCAATCTACGATATCTTAAAGTTTTGTCCACAACGCATGGCCATTAACGGAATTCTGATAGCACAAGTAAAACTCGGCCATAGAGCCCAAGAAGCATCGCCCTCCCAAATTCGTACTGGAGTGGGAAGGCGCGTTCCTCGAGGCGCGGCCGGGAGCATGGCCGTAAACTGCTTTTCTTTTTGATGCTCGGTATGATCTCAAAATGTATAGAAATAGTTATGTAGTAACAAAGATTATACTTGGCACATACACTTGTATATCGATTTGAACCGTTTAATGCCATCGGGCAATACGCTGTGAAGTAACATACATGAATGAGGATTTCTTGTAATGAGATGTTGATACCAACACCTGATGAATGTGGTTTCTAAGACAAGGTTTAATTATAATATAAATATCTATATGGTATGATCCGACCCTTATGTATGTCAGTTTTGACAAAAACTACTATTACTAAATAAATAGACAAGGCGCTTATAAGATTCCAAGCTCATTGAAGAGTGTCTTGCAAAGAACTACGAGGATGGCATTTTCCTAGAAGTCTAGGCGCGCGGGCTCGTTCTTCTCAAAGGCCGGCTCCTCTCCCCGGCCCTTCGAGCCACCAGGCCACCTCCATAGCCTCCTCCCTCTCGGCGCCACCACGCCGACTACCACGAGTCTTCGTGAAGATGTCCCTTCATAGCTCTCACGGAACTACTACGCACCTCGCCATACAGCGTCGGGCCGCCCTCCATAGCTCACTTAATTACTTACGCTTCGAGCAGAAAACTCAATTCGCTGTAGCCTCCTTGCGCCGGGCGTCATTCAGACAACCGTGGCGCGGCGACAGGCGCTCCCACGCACGGCTGAGGCGGCTTCCGGCCTAAAGGCAGCATCCCACAGTTTTGTTCTAATTTTGAACTAATTTATACCCAAATATAAAAATTGTCTACCGATGCACAACATCAAAATATTCAACACTGAAGATGGGTACGCTAACTTAACGTTTAGGTAGCATACCCACACAAGAAAAACGCATGAAACAAAAATCTATATACACCAAAATCGTGTTCTAATTAAGACTTATTTGTTACCGAAATTTATACATTTTGAACCGATGCAGAACATCTAAATATAATTCAACATTTTTGATATCTCTTTAAACGTTTTTTTTATAAACGTCTTTAGAGGGCATAGCTTACGTCAGAATGTGGCAAATAATGGAATTTTCTGAAACTATATGAAATTCTGAACGATGATAAAGCACAAAAATTGAAATATTGTGCATAGTTTTTGAGATATGGGCAGTTATTTTTTGTCTAAAAAGATGTAAAAATGTAACGACCCGTGACCTGTCAAATTTTGCGCATTTCGACATGCGCCGGATTTTTTCCAGATAGCAGAGCCCTAGCACGAAATCTAATGGAGAATACACTGGTGATGATAATTTTCTCAACAGATGCTCAGTTTTTCCGGAATTCACGAAATCGTTCGAAACGAAGGTGACATGTATGAAATATTTAATGTAAACGTGTTTATTAGTACTTAGATATTTTGTATCATGTTCAAATCGAAGAATATTGTACATATAATTTCGTGTGCAAATCTCATGGCTGTATCTCTAATAGTTTAGGATGTACGGCGCGCCAAATTCGACAATATTTTCAACTTTTTTGATATCTCTTAAATGAGGCGTTTTTGATAAACTCCTCTTAAAGGCACAATTTACGACAGTATGTGAGCGTAGAACAATTGTAGAAACTAGACATTTTCGTTCCCGAGTTATAGAAAACGGCATCGGCAGCAAACGAACTCCAGATTTGATTCCTCTCTATTGCCTACAAAATAGCTACTCACCCCCAGCTTTACTCCTACCACTACCACCACTACAAGCAGAAGGAAAGTTCAACAAAACGTGCTCGTAATGAAGCTACATTTATTAATTTTAAAACACTAAATATGCCTGTAAAAATTGATGTACTTCAGCGACTGGGTAAAATACACCAATCTGCATTAGGTTTTTCATCCAGTTTCCCTGTTCGACTGAGCAAATGTCAAGATAGCCCTTTTTTGCTTCTGGACCTAAATGCAGCTTCACTATGAACACGTTATGGTGAGCTCACCTTTTTCCTAATTGCGGTAGGATGTGGATTACTATTTCGTCAAACTAGTTCATTTGCCGACGTAATTTTTTTTAAACTCAGGATCGAGAACGTTTAGATTTGAAATGTTGCTAACCACGCTTTGTTGGTACATTTATTTATCATTCATCTAGACACCGTAAAAGGCTACGGAAGGTATTCCTGAGCTCCAGAAAACTTTGAAGATTATGCTTTCTCCCATTGGACTAATGCAGTTGCTATATATAAAGCAAATCAAATATTCGCCGATTCTTTCTGTGCTAGATTGAATGCCATCGACAAGCAAAATTTTTTCTGTTCCAGTAGAATTTCGCAGCTAAAATTTGCGCAACTTGTTTTGAACAATCCGTGGAAGTGGCCGTGCCAATCGGATCCGGGCTTCCCCTTTAAGGCCGACGCCCTCTGTGCGCGCGCGTTGCCGGCCCTCCGCCTCGCGATCCTCGACCGTCACGTGGCCCGTCACGTGGCCCGTCACGCGACCAGTCACGTGGCCTCCGCAGGCGCTCGACGCTTCTCAACGCTCTGTTGCTTGCTGCCTACTTCAGTCTACTTCAGAAGGATGCCATTTTTAAATTTGCAATTAATTTAAATTATTTTAATAAAGCTTTAATTCAAAGCCAAGAACAAGCAGTCTGTACATTCTGACAGCTGCACAAAGACAGTCCAGACGTGGCGGATTTTCGATACTTGCTATATAGCTAGATGGAATTCTGGCGCTATGTGCAGGAGAATTCTCGCGGTTTGCTGCTCCGATCGGTGGGACTCTTGCTTCTGCAATCAATACAAGGCGAATAGGCGAATATCGGAGCGGTACCCTAATGAACGGTCCACAACGGAGGGCTAGCTGTCCTTCACCCCTGGTTTGTCCTCTCCCGTTACTTGCATGCACTGCACTAGCGCCCATGTCGGGAGCCGAGAACTTGTACCGGTTGGGGCGGTGGCCCTGTGGGGTAGGAACCAGCGCTGACTGGAAAACGAATGACGCGAGCGCTGTGGTGGGGGTGGGCGTGGGCGTGGACTTCTTAGAGGCTTGTCCAGGCAGCGCATGTATGCGAGTGTCGGTGTTGGGGACCTATATCCGGGCTGACTGGAAAACACACTTTCCTAGGACGGATATTGGCGCAGGGATTTAATTTTGTTGGCACCTTACACATTCTTTCCCTATGCCAAGGGTAACTATGAGCTTCCCACTTTCCCAAAAATGTTGGACATCGGAATACAGAATACATACGGAATACATCGGAATTCAGATTCAAGATGTATTACAGTTGACACATTCCTTTGCTTCATCAGAACACAAATGAAATCACATTTACATACAATACAAATGAAATTGAATTTAAATAAATAATAGAGCTAACACACGTTATTCGAACAGCGCAAGAGGCATTGAAGTATGTCAAGAGTGCATGATGATACTTAGACACAGAGGACAATATTTAAACAATTATGGAAATAGCACGAACTGTGGAGAAAGATAGAGAGAAATTACTAATGAAAAAGTACGAAGCAAATAATTGAAAAGACATTGATTTTTTAAGGACAAATAAAAAAAATGTTGAAGTTTTCAGATCGTGCTGTTAATATATTTTGCTATTCTGTCGTTGGGGAGAAATTCTGTTTAATTTTGGTATCCTCGGATATAGTGAACAAAAAATGATAGCCCCCCTGAAGTTCACTATAGCCGGAGTCGACATTATTATTATTATTATTATTATTATTATTATTATTATTATTATTATTATTATTATTATTATTATTATTATTATTATTATTATTATTGTCAGGATGGTCGGCCCGGGGATCGAACCCGGCCCTCCCGATGGCGAATTTAGCGCGCTACGCATCGGGCCACTTGGGTGCGTGCGAGAGAGAGAGCCAGAGAGAGCCAAAGAGGCGGTTGTGGCAATGAGCACGCGCTCGACGCGCCGAGCAGCTCCTTCCTTGGCCTTCTCTCGTATTGTAGCCTCGTATCCGGCAAATTGACAAAACACGATGGGCATCTAGAATAAACGTTGCATGCTCTTTGGACACGAACTACAAAAAGTTGGTTGGAAACGCTGCTTCGAAGAAGTGTGAATGAACGGATGGTGGGAGAGGTCTCCACGATTGGATCGTAAAGTTTGAACAACTGAAGCAAGTTTACAAACGTGGATTTTTTAAACTTATTACTTATAGTTGAAATATGTGCTTTGAGCGCCTTCATTAGCAAGAAGCATTAAAATCCGGCTGGTGGTATTGCAGTTGCAGTGGCTGCTGCGACGTGTTCAGAATTCTTTCAAATTCAGTCAGCCTTCATACGGCTGGTTGTGTATATTTTGTATTTATTTTGTAAACAAACAATTTACATATTTCTGGAGTGTTTATGTGTTTCAGAAATACAATTTTTTGCATAGAAAGTGTTTGTTTTTTCTAATGAACTTTTGAGTGTTTATTGCTGAACAACCATTCGAAATATCAAAGGGGTTTGTTAGACAAAATATGCATAAAATTGTCTTAGGAGCTTATTTTCGAAGTTTCGTACATCCTCCCTGGACATCCTTTATACATATATACATACAATTCTTCATATAGTATTGTAACGTTTGTGGTGAATTAAAAATATGTTTATTTTTACAAAATCATTGTTTTTTTAATGTGAAGTTTCACAGTACGTTGACATTTATATAACTAATTTCGTATGGGAAGTGTTTATGGTTGCGTTTCATTCCCAGGAACTGGGCCCAGAAAAATATTGAAAGAATAGAGCATTCGGTTTTGATTGAAAGTCGCAAATATTTGTGCTTTTCCGTCTCGTACTCGTCCTCGTTGCTTCGACGCAGCTGAAATCGCGCAGTCGCAAGGCTCCAAGGAAGACGTCGCCAGCCATTAAATATTTGCTCCTCACGTGTTGCGTTATAGGACTGCAGCTTTTTGTATCCATAGTAGTGTGTGAAGAACGGCTGTAAATACTATGTTATTTTATTGAACACTTTTTGTTACTATGTTTAATTTATTGCAGTGTTTTATGCGAGCATTTTATTTGTTCTTGAGCAGCGTGCGTGCTACTTTTTGGAAAACCATTTAGTGTGGTTTTGTTGAGCATTTTTATTGCTGCAGGACACTAATCTTTGTTCAGCCTGAGAATGATCCTGATGTAGGCAATCGCTTGAGGATCCTCCTTTGTTATACGTGAACACGAGCTGTGAGAAGCGCACGCGGCAACAGTATCGCCTGCCATGAGAATACAAATCCGAGATCCAGCCGAGACCCACGCGTCCCCTCTCGTTCCACACTCGTCCGGAGGGGTTCAACACCCATATTGCTTTCCTGGTGGGACATGTTTTCTGAGCGCACTCCCCAACGAGTCCTGCGTTGGGAACCTTCGTTGTGTGTCGCGAGTGTAAGATTTCTTCGCCGCAACTGGAAGCCTTCGCATTGGCGCTTTGCACTGCCCAGTAAGTTTTTCTGGATTCTACGATCCTTTTTCTTTCTCTAAACCACTTCTTGTATTTTCAAACTCGCTTTTAAAGAAGGGAATCCATAATTTCGACAAGAACTATTTTCATAAGTGAAACATTACATGAACATGCAAATCCAAACAATCAATAAGAGGGCGAATTAAGCACGTGTATTTCTTTACATCAGGTTGTTTACACTTTTGTAATGTTGAACAGACTACTAAATAGATTGATATGTTCGTATACTTTTGAGGATGTATGGCAATTTTTTGAGTTTGTATTCACATGGTGATTTATTTTTTAACTTGAGGTGGGGTTGTGGTTCTCTCCATTATCTTGTCATTCTGCTAACGGAATAACATAAAAACAATGTATTTTTTGGGTTGAAGTCAACAAAAGTGAACTTTAAAATGTCGTTTTAAAGATATAATTTATATAATGCAGTGATGAACACACACACACACACACACGCGCAGATACATTCTTATGACTCTGACCCGATTTGTATCAAGTCTTAGGATCTTTTTAGAGATCTTTTTTCCCTTCCCTCTTCCTCAACGCATGAAACTGGTGCTCGAATTTTCGTGAGCGCTGCTGTTTTCGACGTGGCTCTACTGCCTTACCATCAGTCCAGAAAGTGAGTCGCTGCCTCTGCGACGCGCGTGGCAGATAAGGCCCTCGCCGCCGGCGCGCGGGGGGGGGGGGCGCGTGAGGGGCGTGGCCGGGGCCGGGGCCGGGGCCGGGAGGGAAGAAGGAAGCTGAGTCAGCGGGGCTGCGGCATGTGTCAGTCTAATTTCCAGAGTTTCCTCATCTCCCGCGCCCCCTGGAATGTGTGACCCTGGCCTTCTACGCAGCCGCTTCACTCGGGGCGCTCAATGGAATGCTGCACGACGGCCAGGCGGCAAATTCGTTCGGACCGAGTCGGATGCTTGGAATTCTGAAGCGTGCAATTCTAAAAAGTTGGCAGACGTGAAAGCGAGCCACGCGCTGCAGAGCCGCCCCCGATCGTCTGGACGTGGTGAATGTGGGTATTGTGCGCGGCAGGCCTTCGCAGATGGAGCCAATCCCCGCGGTCTGCCCGTTTGGGTTTCGAAGTGAACACACCCCGTGAGAGGCGTTAAGACGATAGTGTCCGACAAACGCCGGGAGAGGGTGGAGCACACGAAACAGTCTTGTGTTGAGAAATTCAGTGCACTGGCGATCGTTCTGCCCACCACGTCATCTCCCACATGGCCGTGGAGCCACATGATGTGTTGTTTTTTCTACGTTGCCTTGCGATCCATGGAGCATCTCGCGATGAAAGGTGGAGAATTGTGCTTTGTTTCCTTCGTGGAACATTGCATAACTGCGCTTTGAAACTGAACCTGCAATTTGTTGCCTGTTAAATCTAATACGTGGTGTGACAATTTCGATTATTCTATGTTCTTTCATTTCTTTTAGAATACATATACCAGCAGTATCAGCGAAATACAGCTGTGTAGAGTTGATGCGCATTAAATCCAAATCTAACTACTGTACACGTTGCTGTTCTGCACTGAGTGTGAATAATGAGAATTTGAATATTAAATTTCATTATTTTTTTATGGCAGATTCCGCGGAACAAGTTTAGAGAAATATTTCCAAAGAATTTGCAGGGTTGACTTTAGGCTTCGTAAGGCGGCTGAAGCTCGTCGCCTCTGAAGGGCAGTGATTGGCGGGCGGATGGTCGCGGTCTTCCAGGAACCCGGATGCTCAATCGCACATTGCCAAATGACATACCTAGATATGTTACGGTGTTATTACTGTCGATGCCAAAAGTTAAAAATCGAGGCGGAGCGTGGCGGAGCCGAGATTTTTAACTTTTGGCATCGACAGTAATAACACCGTAACATTTCGTGGTATGTTCAGCGATTTATCAGTCACCATAAAATCTCAATTTTTTGAGAAAAGTTACATTACTGCAATATGAAACACATGAATTCTGTTGTTGCGGCACGATAATCGATATTGTTGGGTATTGCTTACGATATATCTATTTCAACAATACACTTGTATACCGCGACTCGAGGAAGATGGACGCTGAAAATTCGTCTGTCCCTGAAGAAATTTTGGATGCAGCTGCGGAAGCCTCGCGAGATTGAATCGCTGAACAATGTAAAGCACGATTGATTACTATTTGTCTTGTAAATTACCATGTGATTTTTTTCGTAATAATGTTGACCTACGATGAATGGGTGGTTGTTTATTTAGGTTACTAAGGATGTTAAATTTTCCGTTGCTAAACATTTTTAATTTCTTAACCTACAGGTAGGTACAAGTGCGCTTATCAAACGTAAAGGGTCGCATGTTAACAATGGTTAAAGGTGCATGTGACCGATAAACAATTAAATTCAATACAAAAGTCTAAGTCCCTAGTATAATCTTTTCTGCTGCACAACTGTTTCTATACAATTAGAGACTATACCGAGCATACAAAGGGAAAGTAACATTAATTTTAACAACGACATTTAGTGTATTATTTACCATTTGGATTGTATAATTGTAAAGAACCTGTAACAAGTATTGTACTTCAGCTTCTGGGTCAATGACCCTATCTCGATCAGGTTTTCGTCCAGTCTCCCTGATTGTTCAGCAAATGCTGAGATGGCCCCTTGTTTTGCTTCTGGACATAAGTGTAACTTCAATTTAACTTCTCCCCCTAGCACGTCACACTCAGTTTTTAACTGTTTTTGACGTAAATAAATGAGTCCTTGTATGAATTGATGAACTTGAAGGTGAGGGGTCCCCCAAGGAAGCGTCATGGGACCTCTCCTGCTGTTCGCGTTAGCAGGAACGGACGACTGCATTTGAGTATAGAGTTATTAACTCCGAAGCATACGATAGTTCGCAATGTGATGAAGAGCATTTCTGGGCGGCTAGAACCAAGGCAAATGGCGCGCGGGCGGGCGCCCGGGGCTGCGTGGGAGCCGCGCCCTGCTTCATCAAGGTAATTTGGCGCTTGCGCAGTGTCGCCGCACACGACGGATCTCGCCACTTAGTGCGTGCTGCAGGCCCCGCTTCCCCTTTCGGGGCACTTCCTCGCGTCACGCGCGCCGCTCTCACCACGCCCACTTTCTCAGGATTCAATCGGATGTCAAGACTGCGCTACTCGCATTTTACTTCTTTAGAGACTAGTGATTACTCTAATGCCTACGATCAGCGCAACCCGGGGTAGAAAATTTGGTTTACCGTGAAAACGTCTACACAAGTGGGATGGTTGACATTCACGGCTAGTAATACACCAAACGATTCGCAGATACTGCTGGTAACGTTCCAAACGACTGTAATAGTCATTGAAAGTTTATGCCTTTGCTGTGTTGTGCTGATTGTAAGTAATGAAGGAGAATGTAAATAACAACCCTAAATGATGTTGCAAGACTCACTGCTGTTGTAGAATTAATAGTACACAACAGAAAAACATGTTTAAATGTGTAAGAAACTTAATGAAGTACGAATTCAATGCCACACTAATGATAAATAAATTGCTGAGCAGTTTTCATTTCATGATGAATGGTCGGAAATTGTAGAACAGTCTAGTACATTTTATTATCGTCAATTATCTGTTAATGTTTTTTGTATAACTAAACTCAACAATTCTTCAAAAACATGTAGATAGAAGTAAGCTTTTTTCCGCAACGCGTCTCACGCCCCTTGTCAAGCATCAGCGCATTTTATTATTTATTTATTTAATTAATTTTAATTTGATGCGTGAATTGAGGCACCGCGTCTTCAAGCCCCGGGGGCGCTGAGCGCTCTGCGCTCCCGGAATGTCCCTCTGTCACGTCTCGTTGGCAAGAGGACCACCAAGTAGCACTACGACACTCCACAGGGGTTGGATTAGCACCTGTGGAGCTCGCAAACTCGTTTGGTCGTAACAAATTTCACACGAGGTTCTACGGGGATTCTACGGGAATCGAACCTGGACACAATCAAAAAATGCAATTCACGTTGGAAAAAATTGTCAATAAAGGTTTATTCAGTATTATAGAGATATATACTTCGATCCAGCAACACGCCCTTAAAAAAATTTAAGTTTCTGGACAGTTAGCTTTTCGCATTCCTTGAGAGGCAAAAAGATATTAAAAATGACTTTTGCTCTTGAGAAAGCCGAGTAAAATTTTCCATGCGAAAATAGACGATCGGTCAAGTATATCCCTACTCTTTGCAATATTATTTAATTTTCCTGGATTTGTTACGAGGAATAAAGGGAGCTTTGGAGGGGCTGGGCGTCAGCTTGCTGGAGAGAGAAAATTGAAAAAATATTCGTTAACTAATTTATTTATATAAAATTATATTTAATATAAAACCTTTATTTTAGGAGGAAATGTTATCCTTAGCCCCGATCTTCCAGCCGCCAGTTTCGAAAGGTTCTTCCATACCTCAAGAAAAGCAATTCGGCGGTCAGACAGTCACTTGTCAAGCAGACGACAGGCAGCGTCCGCGGATGGGCCGCTTACTCTTCCCCAGCGGCCACGAGGGAGGAGGAATAGGGCGGGGCAGGTTCCAAGGGACTGAAATAATTCACGTTCCTTTTATCCGATTGTTATAAACAGTATATTCGTATTACTATGTTTCCTTGCCAGGCTCTTGATAGTGTTCGCGTGACGGTGAAATTCGTGTGCCTCGTCCAAATTAAAAATCTCGGCTCCGCCACGCTCCGCCTCGCTCCGCCTCGATTTTTAACTTTTGGCATCGACAGTAATAACACTCATAACATTTCTAGGTATGTTAATAGCTATTAATGTCATCTGGCAATGTGTTGTAAAATAATATACATGTATTGCATGTGAATTGTTTGTTGTGAACTGTTGATACTGTCACCATGATGAATATGATTACTACGTCGAGTGTTGTAGTTATAGATATAATTTACTGAAAATATATTCCCGTCGTTAAGTCGTTTTTAACAAAAAACACTGATTCACAAATGAAGAGACAAGGTAATGATAAGATACCTAGATTAATATACAAAGGCTTACAAGAATCACCCCGTACTCTCATGTCAATACCCGAGATTAACGCGCGAGATTTAGTAGTACTCTAGAAAGCGTGCGCAAATAGTGAAGTTTCGTTTACGTCCGGAAGGAAAACAAGGGTCTGTTTCAGCATTCGCTCGAGGAATCTGGGAAACTGGACGAATAATACAAATACAATAAAGGGTTAGTATATAAATGTAAGTAAAAAGTAAGTAAAAGTCGTACCTCTAACAACAATCCAAAAATACGTATTTTCGTGCAAATCCGTCCGCAGCAGGGCAGGGGAGCTCCAACATACATTGTGTTCCGAACGCTGTACATAGAACTGCACTTGTTTAGAAAGAAGCAAGAAATGGTTGAAGGTGACCTCTCCGCTGACTGAAGCGCGTTGTAATGCAGGGGTTGGCGGTGATCTTCCCCTGCTGAGCGAGATCCGGCGCCGCTCTACAGTCTACTTTCGGGGCTCTCCCCGACCCGGTATCTCACCAGCCGGGCACTGCCAACCCGGGACGAGCTCTGAGACCCGGCTGGTCTCTCGACATGTGATAGTATAATACATGTAAATGTGTGTGTAAGTAAAGGATGTTTGTTAGGGTGCTGCTCCTGCATTCGCGTGGTGTGTGAGAAATCTGAAACCTGCCAGAGCTGCCGACCGCTCGAATTCTCCAGACAGCAGCTGAATTTTACCTAGCTATATCACTAGTGTGGAAAATCTTGGCACCGTCTCAGAGAGAGTCACTTCAGTGTCAAAGCTAGTCGTGATTCCTCGAGCAAGAGCGCCTTCGAGTTTGCAAATTTACGCTCCGCTTCGTCAATTCTATTGAACGAATATAGAAAGGCACTCGCTCTCGTGGTATTTCATTTCCGTACACTTTGGCCTTCTCACTAGGCACTGTTGACATTTGGAAGGCATCGTAGCGTAACCCCGTTTCCAGAGATTGTACTGGTAAAGCAAGTTATTGCTTCTTACACCCGTAGTCATAATTAACGTTTTGTGGGTCCTGCATTACAGAAAAATCGATTGACGGCCGACCGTCTGTCCGTCCGTGCGTGGTCAACGCTAGCGCTTAAAAACCCGTTCCGTAATTTTCTTCAAAATTGGCTTTCCAACTCGATCTGGTGACCTCCAGTATTTGCGAGGTAGAAAAGAATATATTGATTTTTTGAGGTTCTTTACGAGAAGTTTCAACATTATTTTCAATTTTTTTTATTAAGAATTCTCTTCTGAAACAAAACAAAAAAAACTTAAAAAATGCGCAGGTGTAATTTTCCTTGAAATCTCTCAATTTTGGAGAATTGTAAAAGTTCACATTTTTTCGAGGTCTTCATACAACCACAGTATTGAAGATGGAGATTTCCTTATGAATCCCTTATGAATCTGTTGTTTGAAGACCGATTTTGAAATAAAATCGTGTAGAATTTTTCGAAAATAAGTTATTGCGTGAATTGAAAGCAGTTTTTAACAATTATTTTGTCAAAACTTACAAAACTCTGTTAACGTTTTCTTTAAAATTTCTTCTCGTAACGACGGTAAAAATGTAAGTAAAAAAGATAGTAAGTAAAGGATGTTAAAAAAATTGTTTTAATCCTATTTCCGGGAAACTTTCTGAATTTTGGAAAATTGCAAAAAGTTAACATTGCAAAAGAACAATATTGATGATAGTTTTCGAGGGCGTGGCAACGTTGTGGTTAGGACCCCGTTTGAAATCACTGCACAGCTGAGAATTGTTACCCGATCATGACCTGTTCAGAGCTGCCCTATGGCCTTCTCAGCCTTCATTCGAAATGAGTACTAATGTGCACTGTCTTTATTAAGAGTAAATATTGGGGGGGGGGGAATCCTGCTAAAACATGACGGTTTGCTTCGCCATCTTCACCTCGCTTCCGAAGTCACAAGACTTGCCGTCAATCGAGTTTTCGCTATGAAGGATAAAACAACAACATCATCATGGATTCCAATTACACAACATGTTAGAGGAAGTAATACTACATGTAGGAACAATATCCACTTTTTTGTCACGGGCCGCGGTCATAAGAATTTTTCTGTTGAAAAATTGCTCATTTCCGCCCTACGATTACAATATTTTATCTTCTTACACGATAAGACGAGATAATTAAATTGGTGAATATTTGGAAAGAATCCGTCGCGTAAAATTCTTGAGATTTGGAAGAATGGGATCTACGACAGCAGTCTTGCATCCTATAGAAAGAAAGTGTAACAACGTCTGGATAAAAATTAACCATTAGACGAAATGACATACCCGGTAGTGACAAATGTTTTGATACCGATTAGGATTTTTTTGCACTAAGAGCATTTGTTTGTAGGACATTTTAGTACAATTTACAAATAGGAAAACCACGTTATGTTTTCGCTTTGTCATCCAAATATTTAAATGCAGTGGACCTTTGCAGTCAACTTCTGCTCCGATCGGTACTCGGTGGGGTAAAAGGACAACGTTAGAAAGGATTCGGTGGTCGTTGTGCACAGTATTGCTAATTGCTATGCGCTAATTGAAAAGCGTTTATTTGAAAGAAATTAAAAAAAAAAATATAATTTAACTGTATAATATGAAATCCCAACCATTTTTCCCTCCACTTTGAGAACATTAATTAAGTTGAAATGAAATAATGAATTATTTCAAAGCTCGGGGAGGACCATCCTCCTAATGTCCGTCAAGGGAGGGCGGGAGGGGGCGGGAGCAACGCGGAGGAACCCCCTGGCCGTGCGCTTCGTGCCCAGCGGCAGTTGCACGCGCCTTCTACTGGCGGATGAGGTGAAATTATAATGAAGATGGATGAACACAGACACAACTCTGCCCGAGGCGGGACTCGAACCCGCGATCCTTCGGTCCGAGATCGCCAGGGCATTATTGCTGTAGTGATCTTGCCTACCCGTATCGGCTAGACAACGTGTTTGTTTTTATTTATTTCACGTCAACAAAGGTTGACGAGTGTGTGTAATGTGTGAGGTACTATTGGGGAGCGACTAAGGAGAGAAGAAAGTAGCCTAACGTGCGATGTGTATTGCGATTGGCAAACCAAATGCTTTTAGATACGTCACTGGCTTGCGCATGCGATCCGTTTTGTGCAACATCTGTTGGCGATTGCGCGAGGTTTGGAGGTTCGCGGCCTTCGGACGAGCACTCGTTCACAACTCTGGTCAGCTTCTGAAGACTTCCATCTTGAAATCAGGCTATTAGAGTATTTTGAAAAAGCGAGTAATTTTTGCTTAAAGGAAAGGGGATTTATAGTTGTTCCCCTCAGAAAAACGCCTCCAATTTTTCTTTCTTTCTTTCTCGGATATAGCAAAGCACGCTCGAAAAATAGCGTAAGTCTCATTTCCTTTGAACTCTTGATTTTTCGAAAATAGCAAAAGGTTCAAATAATGCGAGAAATGAATATGCTGATGTAGCGTCCTTTTTTTTTCTTCGCTTTCTTCTTACACTCTCTTCTTTTCGTGAAAAAGTAAGAGATATCGCGTCACTTTTGCTTTCGGAAATCGGTGATAAACATCATCTATTACATTTTTAATAGTGTTTAACTTCAATGGTGAGAGAGTAGATTATAAAAAATATGTTAATGACTAAGCATTTATTAGAGCGTTATTTTATCAAAAAATAAAAATTGGTTTCTTTTTGAGAAAGAAGATAATGATGGAGGTTGACGTACATTTTTCTGTACAATGTTTGAAACAGAGTAAAACACACTAGATTCTCCGTTTCCTTGTGAACATGGAAACGTATTTTTGAAAAATGAGCAGTGGATTTCCCAAGAAGTTCGTGTTTATCTAGAAACCACTCTTCTTTAAAAGCAACGTAGTACCAAATTCGCCAACAAATTAGATTGTAAGTTGTAAAAATCGTTTGAATTTCGTGATCGCTTGTCATGCCGTTAACTCGAAAACGCATTAGACATTAGGCATGCTGCGTGAGAAAGCGGTCGGGCACAGTCGGAGTGACGCGGTTCAACGAGAATTAAATATTGGATAAAAAAGGACTTCTCCAGAAATTTTCCCCATAACAATTAGGCCATATAGGAAACACCAGTACTGATATGTAATTAATTAATAGGAGCAAATCGAAGAATATTTAACTGGAGCTTAAGCACTTCATCAATTCAATGTTGTCCTGAAATTTAGATAGGATAGAAAGATTTTTATATAAAGTAAATTACACACGCATCCATGTAATATTGATTAAAGTCTTTCTCAATATTTATTGTTGTAATGCAATTTGTATTCTGATTTACAAATATGCATAAATTACATACGGATTCTTAGAGTAAATGTCACAAACCTGTAGGGTATTTAGGGCGATAAAAAAATAATAACTTTGTCAATAAATATATTGATTAAGGTAAGAAGTGTATTTAAACTGCAGCTGAGTATAAACATACAATGTATATAATTACATACAATATTAATTACATTCAATGTATGTAATTAAGTACCAGCGGGTTTTACCCAATTGTAGTTTAAATAAATTATTTAATACCTTATTGAATACGGTAGTATAATAACGAGGAACTGTTCAAAGGTTTTTGCGGGCAATCTATTCCATTCTGTTATCGTTCGATTTTTGAAAATTAAATAAATAAATAAATATTAAAAAATCCAACATCCGCTTTCTGCGGTCTTAAATTTATATTCTGCCTGTGATCCCCCCTGCTTATGAAGGAATACTTGGCCGCCGATTAATTTCTTTCCAAGCTAGATGACCTCTATAAGATTTTTACAAATCGATGTCTAGCTACTGATCGTTTGTTTTCGAGTGAATCCCACCCTACCATTTTCTTGTCCCTGAAAGTAAATTTAGCTGCCCTACTCAGAATTTTTCCAAATTGTTTACACTGCATAATTTCATGCGGATCTAAACAAATTGCTTCATATTCCATTATCGGAACAAAAGATAAATAAGCAGTTTCCTTCGCGTTTGCCATACTCGTTTTTAAGATTCACATTACAAAGTGAAAAGATCTGCAGGCTTCTCTACAACAAAATTTACGTGTCTTTTACACCTTAATTTACTGTCTATATGGATTCCTTGGATATTTACACGAGAAAACTCGCGAAATAATATCGTTACATTAACGGTAATTTGTTTTGCTGTAATTAGGACCCCTGGCAAAAGTGGTGGTTTTACTTTACAGGCTATTTATCGTCATGCAATTATTCTCTCCCTCCCCACTTACCACATCAAGATACCGTTGCAGGATTTCTTGGTCTTTTTTCTAGTTCATAAGGCGATATACTACGTTGTCGCCTGTAAATAGGGAGTTATTGTACCCTCCAACGTTAAAGCAATCGAAAGCACTATCGATCTTCTGCGCAGTTCAAGTTTCGCATAACTTTTGTGCATCTGCGCAGGCGTGGACTGCTGTCCGCTAGGGCGTGCGGCGTGCAAAAGCCCCCTAATAACCGAACATTTGAAATGAAGTGCGTTGAAGTGAAATAACTGACAAACGCAAATATAGAATACGGTGTGAAATGTCGCATAATGTAGTTCTGTGCCTGTGCACATTTAAATTTGCCCGTGACTGTTAGGCAACCCCGCTTGCACAGGCGTTGGGCAGGCGTGTTAAATGTCCGTGAGTGCGATAGGAGGTATCATAGTGGACCGCCCCTCGCGGCAAGGAAGCGCGTGAGTCGGCTGTTACACTTGCACGCACTTCACCGCTACCTCCCGGGTAAAGCACTGACTTCACGACCTGGAATACTGGCCATAGCAGTGGGGGTGCCCGGAAACAGCAATAAACGAAGTGGCCGCCTGCTAGTGAAGAAAGGGAGCGAAGCTCTCCGGAAGGCAGGCTTGCAACGCGGGGGCGTTTCCGATTACAGGCAGTGCAGGATTGGCACTTGTTCAAAACAACCGATCACTGCACTTGATCGGACTGCTCCGCGCCGAAAGCTGCATCTTCATGGCGATCACATCCTCCGCTTTGAGAATTTGTATTTGAGGGGGGCTTGCTGATAATTTTATGATGTAAGTGTGCGTGAATTCGTTCAGTTGCTCGTTGCACAATAAAAGCGAGGGCGCGTTTTACGATGTGAATGTCTGCTGTGAATATTCATTGTCGGTTTTGAGTGCGAAACATACTTTGTCATGGCGTGTGAGCTGAGAAAACGCATTTCTTTCGTCAGTGTTAATTCCATAATACTTACATAGCTGTCGTAATTACTGGAGGGCAAGCCCTAAGACAGAATTTGGAATTTTCTTTCTCCTCGCCATTTCCGCGCCTGCGTCTGCGCCCCATCTGCGTTTGACGGTCCTTGCCGTAGTCACTTGGAAGCCTCCGATGGCTCTTCTTTGTTGTACAGACGGAAACGTGAAAAGCTGTTCCAGAGCGAGTGCGGAGTGCGAACGTTGTCTCGGACAATGAGCGTGGAGGTGGTTTGTTAATATTTAGAGCCCGCATGTTCGAGCATTTGTCTTACCTAAAATAGGCGCAAAAAGTCATTATTCTGGCTAAATAGGGGTGCGAAAGGCATGTAAACAATGAAAAATTACCATTGAAAAGGCATTGTTTTGAAAAGTTAATAATTGAAATGATTCAACCTCTAAAGTTTACATTAGCACTTACATGAAAGGAAACGATCTTCTTTGAAATCTTGATTGCGCATGACCCTGAGCTTGTTTTACTTGAGCGACGCTATTTGTACGAACGCTATTGTGAACTCCTTTTGAATCTTGAAATGGCATAAGCGAAAACGGAATTATACTTTTCGTTCTTCGCACTTGTGTAATCGCCAGCACCGGGAAGGGATATCATACTGAAAGCTCTGCCCTCAAAAGGGGCCAGGGGCCGTACACGAAGGGACAATACGGCTCCTCGGAGCGACCGAAGCCTCTCGACATCAATGGAAAAAAGAAAAAAAAGGTTGACTGTCATTTTCATTTTATACTTGTTTTTTTATCACTGCCTAGTCCTGAAAACTTCGCTTCCATGAAACGACACAACCGTGCCTTCGTGTTGTCCAGGCTTGCAGGTGTTTCCAGCTTCATAGGGATCGGTACCAGGAGAAAAAGGAAAGAAATGACGAAAAAGGGAAAAAAGGCAAAATACCTAAAATAGGCGAAACTAAAATATACTACACAACTCCATAAGTACTGTGTTTAAAATAGAAGAGAAGCTGTTAAAATCGATAAAATCATAGCAATAAAAGGCATTTTCCCAAACTTCCGGGCTCTAGTATTATTTAAGAAGTTTGCTGATTTGTACGTTTCCCTCGACTGCGCGGAGCAAGAGCCGAAGAGCGAGAGCCGAAGAGCAAGAGCCGAAGAGCAAGAGCCGAAGAGCATGTGCCGAAGAGCATGTGCCGAAGAGCATGTGCCGAAGAGCAAGTGCCGAAGAGCAAGTGCCGAAGAGCAAGTGCCGAAGAGCAAGTGCCGAAGAGCAAGTGCCGAAGAGCAAGTGCCGAAGAGCAAGTGCCGAAGAGCAAGTGCCGAAGAGCAAGTGCCGAAGAGCAAGTGCCGAAGAGCAAGTGCCGAAGAGCAAGTGCCGAAGAGCAAGTGCCGAAGAGCAAGTGCCGAAGAGCAAGTGCCGAAGAGCAAGTGCCGAAGAGCAAGTGCCGAAGAGCAAGTGCCGAAGAGCAAGTGCCGAAGAGCAAGTGCCGAAGAGCAAGTGCCGAAGAGCAAGTGCCGAAGAGCAAGTGCCGAAGAGCTTGTGCTGGAGAGCGAGAGGCGAAGAGCAAGTGCCGAAGTCGGTCCGGTGAAGCTATGGCGAAGGATGAGCGTCTAAGCTTCCCAACAATGTTCCTGTAAAGGGGAGTACATTCGACGAGAGAGAAGCAGGAAAATACCGTTTTTATAAATATTCAATATGGGATTCAAGTGAAAAAATTCGTTCACAGACTGCAGATGAGGATGGTCTGAGCATCTCTTTTAATTTAGTCGCTATTGCCTGCGTCTCCTGGTCTCCCCTGGCGTCGCCCAAACCGCGTAGTTGGCCTTCGCTGCATTCCTTCGCGTCGGAGTGGCGTGTTTGACGTTGGACGTAGCAAGAAAATGTTGCAACATGACAGTCGGAGGAAGGCAAACTGCTTCCTGTATATGCACGCTCTGTGACTAACGCCTCGGGATGGAGGTGCGCCTCCGCCACGATTTCCTGCCCCCCCCCCCCCCCCGACAGGAGGCAACTGCCAATCGCGCGCAAAGGCCAAATATAACGTCTCAGGATGGTCACTAGCAAAAGAATATGCGATTTAGCATATGCAATTCTCGTTGCGTTCACTTCGTAATAATATATACATTTATATTCACTTATTATTATTATTATTATTATTATTATTATTACTAATAAACCCAAGTTTCATCTTCACTAGGGTTGCATTTCCGAACTTGTATTTAGAATAGAATAGACAATTTTTTTGCTACTTAGAAATACATGGAATATTTCCGGTGGTAGCATTTTCTAAGTCTTCTTCTTTGGTCCTACCTTTCATATACGGAAGTTAGGTGACCCATAACGGGTTTTCTTGGGATAAATTATTCAGGGTGGTTTCCCGTTGCCTTCCCTGATATGATGATGATGATGATAGGGAGTGAAAGGACGAACACAATACAACCATGCCCGAGGCGGGACTCGAACCCGCGATCTTTCGGTACGAGATGGCACTACTGCCTTAGCGATCTCGGCCACCGGATCGGCTAGTTTCTAAGTAGTTACTACAAATACACAACACAAACATTACAATATTTACGTATTACTTAATACAATTTTACAAGATTATTATATTAAACCTATCATGCTAAAGGTGACATAAAATAACAATTATATTAAAAAAATGTTAGCATATACTAAAAAAATACATTTTATTTCATCTAATTTTAAAAAAATTGACATTCTGAGGGAAAGTTTCCAGCACTGTTGTAAGCAATTCGTTCCAATTTTGTGTTATTTTGTTTGCACATGACAATTTACCTACATCGGTTCTGTTTTCTTTGCCGAATTTTAGAACCACGATCTTTCCGCGCGACGTGTGAGGGTTTTAATAATCTTGCCCGCACTTCCTCCCACGGACGATCACCTCGTACTGATTTGAATAACGCACAAAGACGCGATTTCTCTCTGCGTTTTTCCAAAGGTTCCCAAGATGTACATTCAGAATTAAAACGTCCTCTCCTAATTTACATGTTCTGTCCACCCCACATCCTCATTTACCATAATTCCCAAATATTTACAGATTTAGCCCTCGGAATATACTGATTTCCCAATTTATATGCGATGTCATCTGTCTCTCTAGAACGCGTGAATCTGATAAACTTGCACTTACTGGGATTTAATTTAATTTCATTTGTGGTAGCCCATGAATCTAGCCTATCTAATCTAAATCAGCCTGCAATATTTCTCTATCACGTGTGTCTTTAATTTCCCGATACATTATACAGTCATCTGCAAAAAGTCGTATTTTTGATTCGATTCCCTGCCAAATAATATTAATGTAGGCTATAAATAACAAGGGACCCAGGACACATCCCTGTGGCACTCGGGACGTTACTTCTGCTCTCGAAAAAAAGTTTGACCCAATTCGCAGCCGTGGAGCTGAGAAATTCTCGAATCCAGAGAGGAAGTCTTCTGTCTGTGTTAAGCTTACTAATTTTTTGGATTAATTTATCATGGGGAACGAGGTCAAAAGCTTTGGTGAAATCTATAATAATTGCGTGAACAATGGAACCTTCATCGAATCAGCAATGTCCTGACTGACAGTGACTCTCTGACTCTCACATGAATATCCTTTTCTGAAACCGTGTAGCCCTTCGTAAGTGATATTATTCTTATCTCAAATTCCGCGTAAATATTCTGCCACCAGATGTTCCATTTGCTTACATGCTACAGAAGTAGAACTTACTGGGCGATAATTTTCGACATTTTGACGCGAACCTCCTTTGAAAATTTGGACCACTATGGCATCTTTCCAATCCCTAGGAATACATGAATTGTTCATTGATATCTCGAAAAACCGCAATAGATACGATAACATAGCTTCCCCTCCTAATTTGAGAATTTCCCCCGAAATTCCATCCGGTCCTGTTGATTTTTATTACCTAATTTTGCAATTATTTTCGAATTCTAGATTTTATTTTTAGTATTGCTAACAAAAAAGCAAGCTACACAAAAATAGTGAAGGTCCATTTCCGGCCTTGCGGATGGCGCCGTTGTCTCTCCACCAGCTGACAATCGCTGGGGCGCCGAATGCGAAGCGGCGCTTTTCTCCCGGCCATTCAAGATTTCAGGAAGGGGCGGTCATAGAATGGCGAGTGAAAGGAATACCGTCTTCCCTTCCCGAACACAATCTGAAGGAATCCAAGAATGTTTTTGGAGGTTTTCTTGTTCGATTTCTGTGCGGCATGTAATCCGCGCGAGGAACATCTCTGTTTCGCCCTTCCACCAATCGCTGCCCGGTGGCTTGCCGTGCCCAAGAATCTGCGACGTGCGTCACATACCGACTTTCTCTCGCAGAAAACTTGGGCTGCGCCGATGTCAAACGTTCCGCTGATAAGATAGGTGAACGCTAATGCTTATCAGCGCCCTGTTGGCAGGAAGTCGCTTTCCTGTACATAAGCTAAGAAAGTGCCCGTATCCGCGTGCGCTCTCGATATTGCGGGATTTGGACGCACGTCGGATGGAGAAGGGGGAGGGGGCGGAGGGGCAGCTCCGAGTGGATCGGCCACTGCCGTCGCGTGTTGTCTTCCAACTCAATTATTATTTAGAAGTGCGCGTGATATGTTCGCTTTCCCGGTGCCGTATTGGCTCTAGAACTTCTCGCTATATTTGAATTCTCGGCTATCCGGGAGACGCCGCGTCGTTGGCTGGGGTGCCGACGTTTCGCCTGACATATCGCAGGCTTCCTCAGGGCAGTGACTATGAGACCTCAGACAGTGACGTCACTGCCCTGAGGAAGCCTGCGATATGTCAGGCGAAACGTCGGCACCCCAGCCAACGACGCGGCGTCTCCCGGATAGCCGAGAATTCATGGATTCAAGCCGCGGAAGCTTACGTATACTTCTCGCTATACTGGAGGCAGAGTACGCTACATCCCACCTTAGAAACTGTCACAACGATGACGCCTTTTTTCTTGACCTCTCAGGACGCACTCGATTGATTGGAAAACAGTTGTCGCTGTGGAGCAGTGCTTCGCAGCAGTTGGTTCGCGAGCTTTAAACAGGGGATCGGCGAAAATATTCGGCCGTGGAAATTAAATCTTACGTAAGAAATATTTGGTATTATTAGACATTAAAGATAATTCCTTTCCTCTTACTGCACCGAGTATTGAGTTTTATTGCCTTGATTTGGTGCACTTCCGCACTGTGGCGATGCGGAAGGTACTCGGGGAGGGACATCCCCCGCAAGGCGATGTGTAGGTCAGCCCTGAATCTCCCCATTCGGCAGGGGAACGACACCGCCACCTCCCGAGATTAGACAGTCACTATATGGCAGCCCTATACACCATCATCGTGATGCGATGGATGTGGTGGGGTGGGTTTCGGCGGTGGCTTCATGGGGCGGAAGGGCACTCTGGCGCTGCGACTGGCAACTTCCGACGAGCAGCGCGCTCGTGAGATGGAAATACACTAGTCCATGAAGCGTGCCTGTTATAAGCCATGAATATTTAGAAAAATTACATGCCCGTTTAATTTAAAATAAAGAGGGCATTGACGTCTCATTGTATACTCACATACTATATACTCGTACGAATCCGCCCTCGTATCTGCGCATTTGCCAGATGTTCAGAAGTAAAATTGTTGCGCGTAGGACAACCTGCAAGGCCAAGGTGGTCCTTGGGCGGCCTCCCCTCTCTCTGTGGCCCGCGCCCTCTCCCTCTCCCTCCGTCGCACTCGAACAAGTGAGGCTTTTTCATTAATTGAACTCACCAATGAAAGAAATCGAAGGTTCTCTTTTCGCGTGCAGACTCGTCAGTGCCTCCTTCGAATGTGTTTGAGGCCGCCGCTTCTTCCTCCACATTCTTCCATTGCATCCATTTGCGCGTGTTCTTGAATCACTACCCAGCCGGTACTCAAGGTAGTCAAACGGTGAATAAGAGTATCAAAAAGCGAAGTTTGCAATATTTCGAAATAAGAAGTTTCGGCTCCCTTTTGCGAAGGAGCGCTCGGGCTGCGAGGGGCAGGGACGGATCCAGCCCTCGTTTCGGAGCGGGCCATCACAGATTTGTGTTCAACAGTAAATATTTGTTATTATGTTTATATTTTTTGTAGGGTATATATGACACTCTGCAATATTATTTTTTAAATAATTACTTACTTTTAAAATAAATATTCCCGTGAATTTTGCCAAATAAAGGACGGTAACGACCGAGAACTGGTGCGTTTGGGGAGGAGCGCGCCCCTCCACTCCTGGAGAGGGGGAGGCGGCGGTGCACGTGGGCGGCCGTCGTGCGCCGCTCGGCACCCCGCCCCCGCCCCCGCCCCTGCGCCCTCGCCGCGCCCGCGTCGCCTCGCGGTCGCGTCGCCAGCGCGCGCCGGACGCGTTCGTTCCGGCCCCCCTCCCCCGCCCGCCCGCGCTCCCGCCGCGGCTGCTCCGGCGGCGCCGGGCCGGGCCGGGCCGGGCCGAGCCGCGTGCGCTGGCGCGCGCCGACCGCGTGTCATTGGTCGCGGAGAAGAGCGGCGGCGCGTTGTTCTCGTAAGTGAAGTCAAGTGGCCAAGATCCTTCATTAAGCGTCCGGTCGCCGCCGACGCCGCTTGAGGAGGAGCAGCAGCAGCGGCGGCCCGCCCTCGCCCTCGCCCTCGCCCTCTCCCGCGCACAATCGGCCGCTTTGTTACGGCGTGAAGGCGCGGCGTTGTGCGGCGCGGTCTATCGGCGGCGCATCTGCCGGGGCGGCGCGGCCCGGCCCGGCCCGCAGGGCTCGCCCGCCGCTCGCCCGCCGCTCGCCGCGGCGTCCGCCGGAAGGGCCGCGACCGCATGGAGCGCGAGGGCGCGAGGCCCGGGACGGGAGCGACGCCGTGGGCCCCCGCCCCGCCGCCGCCGCCGCCGCTCGCCCTCGCCCTGCTGCCCGCCGACGTCGCGCTGTGGCTGGCCGAAATCCGCCGCTGGAGCGACTCGGACGACGCGCCCGCCCCCGCCCCCGCCCCCGCCCGCGCCCGCGCCGCGTCTCCGCCGCCGCCGCCGCTACCCCCGCGCGCCGCCAGGGACGCGCCTCGGCCGCCGCCGCCGCGTCCGCCGGCGCGCGCCGCCAATGCACCTTCCGGGGCGGAAGCAGCGCGCCCAGACGCGGAAGAGGGCGGGCCCGTGCGGCCGGACGTCGACGGCGATAGCAGCAGCAGCAGCAGCAGCAGCGGCCGGCCGTCGCCGTCCGCCGACCACCGCGCCAGCCCGCCCCATTGCCCCGACGCAGGCGCAGGCGCGGGTGCGCGCAGGGAGGCGGCAGGCGGGAAGTTGTGCCAGATCGCGTTAGGCGCGCCGCTCCCCGACGCCCCCGCCGACGACGAGCCGCCTCCAGTGCGCGGCGGCACACCGTCCCCGCCCCCGCCCGCGCCCGCGCCTCGCCCGCGCTCCCCCGCCTCGGGGCCGACGGCGGCGCCGAGCGACGGCGCGTCGAGCGCGCCCCGGCCGCCCGACGACGAGCAGGAGGCCGAGCCCGGCGCGGCGACGCTGGCGCGCCTCGAGTCCATGCTGCCCCGCGCGGAGGCGACGGAAGATGCGCCCTGCGACCCGCTCGCCCTCCGCCTCCACTGCCGCGACTTGTACTCGCTGTGCGACGACACCAGCTCCATGATCGAGGACGCTCTGCGCCTGTTGAGCGAGCAAGCCCGCGCGCCGCGCGCCCTGCGCACGCAGCACTCGCAGCACTCGCGCAGCACCGCGGCCTCGTCGCTCTCCGACGACGTGTTCGTGGCCGTCGACCCGGCGGACTGGAGCGGCCGGCCGCGCTCCTGCGCGCACAGCGCGTCCTTCGACGTCAATGCCATCTTCGACGACGGCACGTCGGTCCCGGTAGCGCCGCCGCGAGTCAATAAAATGAAGAGACTCAAGTTGAGTAGTTGCGGCTCCAAAAGTGCGATCGACACGTGCGGAACGGAGCCTGCGCCTGCAAATCGGCTACTGTTGTCGACCGGAGACACCCCCACTAGAGAGAGGAAAGCCAGGTCCTTCTTCTCGGGCCGTAAATCCTTTTCTACCAGTGCAGCCCTTAGCACGTCTCTGCAAAATCTAAACTTGTGCTCTATGGATTCCAGTACGTCTAGTGATGCTACTCAGCAAAGGGCAGACGCGTCTGTTGATGAAAGTGCTATGTGTGAATCTGGTTCCGATTCTAGTCTGCTGGAAGTCAACGTTCCCACTGTGAAACCGGTGTCTTCGTTTGTTTTTCCTTCGAATGTAGAAAATAACTTGAGACCTCCTTCACCCAAACTACGATGTATTTCTTCTGTAGAAGATTTCACGAGTAGCATGTGTGACAGCTTGTTGTTGGATAGACCACGGAAAGGGAGTGGTTCTAGTGACATCGCTGCGTGGAAACGGGACTTACAACGGTCTCCTTTCTTTTCCCAAGACGATGACTATATGCCAGCAGAAGAGGTAACGTGTTCAAATGGAAAATTTGAATACTATATCCAAAAAATTGAGAAAACGTATTGGTTTATTGGTTTCTGTTATGTTTGGAACACGTTTTTGTGAAGTATAAAATGTATGACGTTTTATTTAATTATTTATTTTTTAATGTACTTCTGGGCTTATGTTCAGTATATATTTCACGTCGATACACAGAATATATAATCCATGTGAGAGCGGTCGTATTTAATAGTTTTAACCCTTATTATGTTATAAAATTGATATGTTTGAATCAATAACATTGCAAACTTTTTAACACTCATTTGCCAGTTTACACATTCTGGGGATTGCGGCATAAGTTGATGTGAACATTGGTTGTGAAAAAGTAACAAATATTCTGAATGACTAAAGCGAAACTCTTGAAACAAATTCCTTCTCAAGCATTTAAATTTGAACTGCAGAAGAATGGCTATATATATATATATATATTTTTTTTTTATTTTTTATTTTTTATTTTTATGAAGTGAAAGTTGTGTTTTATATGCTTTTCTACTATTTTCCTTAATTTATTTTCTGTTAATGATAGAAATAATTTTTATCAGTAAAGGAAATAGCTTTCTCTTATTTTCTTTGTTCCTTTTTCCTTTCATAACTTTCAATATTATACTCGTTTAAAAGTCTGGTTGAAAATCCATTTTTGATCACATTATTATTGCTGTTTAACACAGTATTTAGTTGATGACAGAATGTAAATTAAAATATTATTGTTGTTCTTGGATCGTGCATATTAAAAATTGTACTTCACAGAAACCTGTTCTTGAACTTTGGCTTTCAAAAGGTTCTCAAGGATGGATTAAAAATCCAAAATATGCAATGAATTGTAAAAATATGGGTACTGTTATGGCTGTTATGTTATTAGACTGACCAATAATCCAATATAATTGAATAAGTTTCAAAAAGTGTACAACTTTGGAAACAAGACACCAATTACCAATACTCAGAGCAATTATAGTTTTTCAGTTAGCCTATATCATTTTTTTAAAATAATTAAATTCCTATACTCAATAAAAACAAAACTTTTCCATATTAAAAATCATTTCAAATTATGTAGTAATGTTGTAGCTCAGAATACATTCTTTTATTTGAGCAAAATATGAAAAGAATAAAACCAGATTGTACCAGAAATACTTTTGGCAAAAAGTAGTGTAAAAGAAGAAAAACATTTGGTTCTATTTGAATTATTATTTCAATTTATAACATATTCTTAAGGCACATTTTTAACAAGTACTTTACTGTAATTTGTAATTAACACTTTAAAATGTTTACTTTTGGTTTTGAAACTGTTTAATTCATTTAGAACTGCATCATAACATTTACCAAGCATGATGAAAGCAAATAGCAAGATGTAAACTTGGTGTGCTTCATTATTGGTAAACTTTCCATGGAATTTGAAGATAAATATAACAAGGCAAAGTAAATAGAATGTTGCTTCATGGTACCTTTCCCATAATGTTTTAAAACTTCAATGAGATAATTTTTTGCTCTGGAACAGGTGTTGTTCTCAACTTAGAACACACCTTAGAAACTAAGAAATCGTATTCAAATACCAGAATACTTTTTACTCAGAACATGTTTGGATGGTTTAGAAGAATCTAAATCAAAATGTCCAGCAGAACATCTTTATTTGTTTCTGTTGAATTAATTATTGGAATGCAGGACTTCCTTCTGTTCTTTGAAGAATGTTACCTGGAAAACATTCCATTTTGATTTAGTGTTCTTTTTTGTTTTTAAAGTTGTGGAAAAAAACTATGAAAAAATATAGTAATGCTTAGAATAATTTGTATACTATTTTTACTACATAGAAACTGTATAAAGCTTTGCCCAAAATTGTATAATTTGAATTTTAAAGTTTTCTTTCTTTTTTACCTTTTTGAAGTGAAATTTATTATCCCTTATTCGAATGTCTCTTTCTGTTTCAATTTTCCCTTGATTGAAGCTGGAAGAATGTAATGGTATTGAATTATAGTATTTTGATTGGTAAAATTTTGATGGTCATTATTTAGATCATTGTATTTAGTATGTTGTTATTTGTTTGAATAATGCTTAATTCAAGTATTGATTATTGTTTTTCAGAGAAGCATTTTGAGAAGTTATAATAATAATTTTTGTGATAAACATTATTGGTTTTGACCAAGTCATCTCAAGTGATTTCTAATTCAAATTTTAATTGTTTTAGTGGTTTTCATCTACTGACGGAAAGGGAAGAGTGTACTATTTTGAGGAAAACAGCAATGTGTCAACCTGGACTCTGCCAAACATTGTTGTTGCAAATGAAGAGGTATGTAGCACGCTTAGAACTTGGGGAACAATACCTCAGTATTCTAATTCTTAGATGAAGCATTATTTGCATTTTGATTTGAAAATATGTATGTAATATTTATTTTTTATTGCATGGAATTTTAAGGAAGCTTCTGGTGAACTTCAGTTGGAATCCAGTAATTTGCCATTACGTAATCAAGATGGAGAAAAAAAATCCAGAGTTGGGAAAGCTCGATCGTTGTTTTTGTCAGATCCGAAGTGAGTTATTGTTGGTGTTCTCATACTTAGACCCCCTTGATCTGTTACTTTCTATTATACATTGCTGTCTGGGAATCATCAGAAAGCATATTACAGTAGTTTCATTTAAAAAGTTCTTTGGCATGATTATGTGGAATTTATGGAAAGTATATAAGATAACTTTTTTCAGGCATAAGGAAACAACAAGTAAATCATCATCTATACCTAGAAACTGGTTGCAGCTGTATGGCTTGGACAAGGTTCGTTAAAATTAACTGACTATTTGAATGTAATATTATTGCTGAAACTTTACTCTTGCACTATTTTGTATTAGAGGTGATGATCCAGTCTACATTTATTCGTGAAATTAAATTGAAAATCTGTATATCTGGTATATTTCCCTCATCACTCGAAAAAAAATTAAATAATTGAAAAAAATATCAGCATATAAGTTTCAGCATATTTTTGTATTTAGAACATAAACAGTCTTTATTTCTTCTATATGTGTTTCTCAAATGCGCCGTGACTGATGTTGATTTGGCAGTGAAACCATTCTTTATTGGCAACCTTGACTCCATAATGTATATTTCCAATTTAACAATGCACACAGAAATTGGGAGAAAACTATCTGGCCTCCATCCATTTGAAAGATGTCTTTAGTTTCATTAGATAGCCAGAAATTCAGGAATATCCAAAAACAATAGTTTGGATTTTCACTGAAACTGAAAATAATTGATTGTGTCATTCTGTCCCTGCCCCTGCCCCTGCCCCTGCCCCTGCTCATGAATTGAATTGAATTAATGCTTTAAATTACGTGGCGAGACTCAGGCCATAAGGCCTGCTCTTCCGCCTGACCGCGCAAATTTCGCTACGCTTTATAAATTTTAGGCTTGAGGATCTTTTACATGCGAGAAAATCTACTAACATGGGACAGCCGGCTTTAGTTCGCCACCGAAGGAAGGAGTACAAGGATTTTTTCGTCTTTGAAAATCCACGGCTTCGATGGGGTTGGCCAACTTGTGTACAACAGTCCGGTACGCTAACCGTTACACCATCGCCGCGCGCATGCCCCTGCCCCTGCCCCCGCCCCCACCCCCACCCCCACCCCCACCCCCGCCCCCACCCCCGCCCCTGCCCCCGGCCCTGCCCATGCCCCCGCCCCCGCCCCCGCCCCTGCCCCCGGCCCTGCCCATGCCCCCGCCCATGCCCCTGCCTCCGCCCCCACCCCTGCCCCTGCCTCCGCCCCCGCCCCTGCCCCTGCCCCCGCTCCTGCCCCCGCCCCCGGCCCTGCCCTGCCCCCGCCCATGCCCCTGCCCCCGCCCCCGGCCCTGCCCATGCCCCCGCCCCTGCTCCTGCCCCCGGCCCTGCCCATGCCCCCGCCCATGCCCCTGCCCCCGCCCCTGCCTCCGCCCCCGCCCCTGCCCCCGCCCCCGCCCCCGGCCCTGCCCATGCCCCCGCCCATGCCCCTGCCCCTGCCCCTGCCCCTGCCCCTGCCCCTGCCCGTGCCCCTGCCCGTGGCCCTGCCTCTGCCTCTGCCCACGCCCCCAGGACACATGCTCAAGTTCAAATAAATGTTTTTAATGTTATGCATTATGCTTATTTTTTTAATAAACCAGAATGAGTAAATGTACCATATGAGCTTTTTGTACTGAAGTTTGTGTTTAGTTCAATGCAGGTCAATGATAGTTATGGACTTATAGATACCACAGTCCTGTATTGGTAAATTTACTGGCATGTTAAAGGAAAAAACTAAGTAAGACTTGTGGAACATTTCTTGCCATTGTCGTGGTTATTATTATTATTATTATTATTATTATTATTATTATTATTATTATATTACACTGGCACACACAAAAATATGAGTCTATGTCTTGTGATGCATGGACATACTCAGGAAGCATCTCGCAGTTCATTATTTCGAGCAATCGAGCTAACTTCTCCGTCACGTTTTGCTTCCTTCGCGTTTGTGGATTGGTACCTTGAAACTGAATAATTGCGCGTACCATTCCGCTCTTTAAAATTTCAGTTAATCCATCGTCCTCATTGAACTGCATGATGTTAGCACATTCTGGGAAAGAAGAGGACTGTTGCCCTGGGTTTGATTCTGACTTTTGCCTGTGAACCTCGTATGCTGTCCCTCGTGAGTGACATGGAGTTTTGGTTAATTTGTACTTCCTTCCGGACTAGTGAAAGGTCTAAAGGCGTGTTTTGGGGGTTAAGTTGCGGCGAAGAATAGTTTTATATTGATCAGCTAACAGGACGTTAACAGGAAAATTGAGAACAATCAACTTAACTTCAGAAAATAACCTCCGTCTGTAACCTGTCCCAACAGTATCTAAATTTGTGACTCGATAGTAGATGCACACGATGCTTTCATTAACCTTACTAGTCCATTTGTTGCGCTGTCGTGAGCGCACCCTGCAAGACATGGTACCACTCAGGCAAGGTGGACCTCTTGACGGAGATTGGCTTCGTTTATTAACAGCAATAGCTTTCGGGCACCGGTGCCCGGCCGTGTGCTTGCTGCTGCCCGAGCGTCATTGTAATTAGTGGCAATTAGTGGCCCGCCTTCCACGTGGGTTGGACTTAAGGAGGCATGTAGATAGAGTATTGAATTGAATTGAATTTGCCATATTTTACGTGGCGACTCGGGCCATTAGGCCTGCTCTTCCGTCTGACCACACAAATTTCGCTACGCTCCTTTCATCAACTAGCAGAGAAAGGAGGTATTTCTTGGGCGAGAAACAGCCGATTTGAATTTGGGTCAGAGGCGTCATTTAGGCTTCAGGATCTTTTACATTTACATCATTTACAAGTACATCTACTAACATGGGACAGCCGGCTTTACTTCCCCTCCGAAGGAAGGCGTACGAAGGATTTTGTCCGCCCTTAAAAATCCACGGCTTCGATCGGGTTTGAACCCGCCAACTTGGTTACACCAGTCCGGTACGCTAACCGTTACACCATCGCAAAGTAAGGGGAGGGGGACGTCTTAGGCAGTTTGTATTCCTCCGAAAGAAGGGAAACGACTTGAAGACGCTTTAGGACAGGGACAGCAGTAGTAATTAGTGATGGATAACTTTGACATGGAAGAATTAGCGGGCGGCTGCTTCGGTTTGTCGCCTCATACGACAGATCCCGTGGTGCTATTCCGCTAAAATCCCCGAACACCAAACGCGGTTATAATAATAATAATAATAATAATAATAATAATAATAATAATAATAATAATAATAATAATAATAATAATAATGATAATAATCATAATAATGATAATGATAATAATGATAATAATGATAATGATAATAATAATAATAATAATAATAATAATAATAATAATAATAATAATAATAATAATAATAATAATAATAATAATAATAATAATAATAATAATAATAAATCAATTAATTTTTGTAGTGCCCATGTTGATCTTTTCTCCTAATTTTCGTAACATGTTGAAGAACTGCGGCGCAGTAAATTCATCTTCAATGCATTTCAAATCAGAAAAGTGCATTCTTTCCTTATTTTGTAGTGATCCCAAACTGCTTTTTTCTTAAATTTATATAGTATTAGCATTGTGATTCATGGATATTCATGTGTTATATGCCACTTAAACAGAGGGTAGACTAGGGGGCCTGGTTAAATTCCTGCTCCTGCTGACGGCTTCTAGCAATTTTCTCACGATTTACACGCTTCTCCACATTTTATGTTGTTTTGCTGCTAATTCATATTTTCCTTTCAGGATGTTCTGAAGTATGGCAACATGAATCGTACAAAAATTACGGAGAATGGAAAAAAAATGAGTAAGAGGTGGGCGTCTGCCTATGTAGTATTAACCGAAGATGCCATATGTTTTTATAAGGATCTTAAAAATTCTCAACATTCTGTGGTGAGTGGACAACATTTCTAATTTTGATCTCTTGTACATATTTCATGTAGATTTATTCTTGTTATGGAAAGTTAATTTTAGTCCTGTCTTCATGATAATTACATTAATACCATATCGTACTGTTTTGTACATGTACATTGGCTGGCTTTGGTGATCTTATTGCTGTAGTTCATTATTCTAATTTGTGTTCAATTCTAATTCACACTGTTGTACTAATAACTGTATTGGAGATCTTGTTAAAAAAATTGTTGTCAACACTTAGACGCGTTTCATCAGTATTTGGTGTACATGTGTTTCAAGGTATGGATTAGTTGAGGAAAATAAGGTGTAAAAGATATATCTTTTTCATTAAAAATTTATTTTTCTTGCAATGAATGCGAAAAGGATATGAAATTTGTATATTTTCTTCCCCTTTTAATTGCAATATGCGAAAGTTAAAACTCTTTTGATGCATTATGTTTATTATGATATTCATTATATATACTATGTTTCTAATGTTTTATTAAGAAAATGGAACTTGCACTTGTCTGGAAAGTTTTTTGAGTCCAGTCATAATTGCAGTACCATTCTTTTTTAACTTCTTTTTTTTTTTAACTTCTGCTTATGTTTTGTTCTAATTTTATATCTTAGGCATAATTCGCGCGCGCGTGTGCATGTGCGCGCGCGTGTGTGTGTGTGTGTGTGTAATGCACTGTTAACCTGCCACATATTATTGGCTTTAATCTGCGATGGTGAACACACACGATCGGTGAAATATGTGATCGCTCAGAATTGGAAAGAGAGCAAGTCGTTTGTGTGCGCCGAGTGGGAGCATCTGTGACAAAACACAGCCGTCAGCTTAACCGTTTAACGTTTCACGAGCGTCAGTATCCACGGTGAAGACAGGATTCACAAAATCGATGAAGGGGAAGAGTGAGCGAAAGCCGAAGCTAACTGACAGAGACCGACGGACCCCAGAAAGGATCGTGGCCAGACAGCGTAAAACTTCCGCGGCAAAAGCGACTGCAGAACTCAACTCTCGCTTCAGTAACACTGTTTCCACAACAACAGCCCGGCGGGAGCTTCACATAGCTAACATTCTCGGAAGGGCTGCGAAAGTAGTAGTGCTATGATCATAAAACCTAGACACTGGAAACGATGACTGGAATGTGGTATGACCCGATGAATAATCGTTTCCGTTGTTTCCTGCAAGTGTCCGGGGTTGTGTATGGAGAAACCTGAAGCAGCCTGCGATCCGACCTGCCTTCAGTCGAGCATGGGGCAGGGAGGTTCTGATGTGATTATTACCCTCACTGGTGGGGTTACTGCGAATGAAGATCTTGCCATCCTCGACAATGAAGTGCTTACAACGACTAGCTCATTGTTGCCGTATTCCAAGATGATAACGCACCCATGCACCCAGCAAAAAGGGTTCGGGAGGTTTGCGGAGCATCAGAATATCATAAAAAATCTTCCCTGACCAGCTCAATCGCCGCCCCTCAAAATAATCGAACTTTTTCGGGGCGTTTTAGAGCTGAAGCGATGGGCGGATGTTTTGGTGCAAGAACACACCTTCCACGGGATCTCTTCCGAGACAGTACATGTGCATTCCGCGACGAGTTACAACTGCCCTAAAGCAAACGGTGGCCTGGCCGTTGTTAATAAATACTTATTTCGTATCTTTATTTACACAGGCGCACAGCTATATTGCTTGCTTGTGGCACTGGCTGAGGGGTAGCACTTTGCGGTGTTTTGCAGGGCCTGCAGCCAGAGTTGTCGATGCAGTTGTCCGGGGCGCGAGTGGAGTCGGGGGAGAAGTTGTCCAGCCGCAAGCACGTCTTCTTGATCACCTCGGGCAGCTTGCAGCTGCTGTGCGAGTGTGACTCGGCCGAAGGAGCTGCCCAATGGCGCTCGGCCATCACCGACGCCATCGTCAGATTAGTAAGTGTTCGTTTCAAGGCTTGTCCTTTGGTGGTAGAATTTCAAGTGACTGTGTTTTGTCGAGTCTTGGAGTGAAACACCATAGCCAACGATGTTCCAGGTTGAAGTACAAAAAATTAAATCTTTTCGGCTGCAGCTAAATATCTAAGTGAAAGCTGACCCGTGATAGAATGAGAATCCTAGTGGCCAGCTGCTCGGATCGGGCGTTTCTGTAAATGCCTGTGAGCCATTTCAGGTAGATGGGCAAAGGGCCGTAGATGACAATACCGTCCTTCCCTATCCTTAGGACGAGTATTGAACTGATCCTTCATCATCACCCTTTATTCTAGAATATTCTTGGCGGGAGTTAACTGGTGCTGACATATGTAAGAGGATGAACAAGTGTTTTTGGTAGATGTTATAGAAAATTTATTGCTTTTCACAAATGCTAATAAGTCAGTTTTTTACAAAGTTTGGCTTACGTTGCTACTGCGCTAAGCCATTTAAAAGGTTTTCTATGCAGTGTATCATTTTAAAGAATTATTATGTTTGGAGGAAAAAATACTTAACTTCTTTTTTATGTTCACACTACATATTTGTAATGTTATTTCTTTTTCCAGGCAAAACCTGTGGTGACACCACCAGCTAAAATCTCACAAGATAAACCAAAGACCGCATCCATTGGGAGATCAAAATCTCTTCAAGGTAAGTACTTTTCGTATTATGTAAAAATTCAATAGAACTGTATTTTGGTGCCCATTCTTCCTCTGAAGCCGTATTTGCTAATAATGTAGGTATTTACTGTTGGTATTCTGGTGATCCAAATATTGTTTTGTTTCTTTCTGACACAATTCCACATTACCCACAAAAGTAATGTCTGTCAGTTGCAGTCTCCCCATAATCAGGTTATTGAAGATTTCTTGTATGTGAGTGTGTGTGTGTAATCAGATTATTAAAGGTTCCGCATTGATTTTATAGTATACTCCAGTGAAAGTGAAACATGAAGAAGTAATAAATAGAATAAGTTCAAGGGGCTACCCGAAAGTTCCCGAAATATGACACAAAGTTTCATCACATCAAACAAGATTTTTATTTGCTACCGTCACCTTCAAAGTAGTCCCTTTGAGACCCCAGGCACCGATCCCAGCGGTTTTGCCATGAATGGCAGGCATCCTGAAGTCTTTTTTAGTCAGTGGGTTGATTGATTGATAGTGACTACGGGCTGGTCGGGGCTTCCCCCAAACCAGGTACCTCCCACCAGCAGGGCCTCGCCCCAGCAGGGAGAAGCTCTAAAATCCCGACCAGTTTCCCAGTATGTGTGGGATTGTAGTGCATGTTAGTCTGTGTGTGTGTGTGTGTGTGTGTGTGTGTGTGTGTGTGTGTGTGTGTGTGTGTGTGTGTGCGTGTGTGTGTGTGTGTGTTGTAAGGGGTGAGGATTGGACTTGGAAGAGGAAGGAAACATCGTAACCCATTCCCTAGGGCACTGTTCTGGCATTCGCCTGGTGTTGGTCGGAGCAATCCCAGGGAAAACTGTCAATCACAGCAGCTGGCCACTAGAATTCTCCTCCTGACAGCGACTGAACTCAACGTAACTGACAAGCTAGTGTTGAAAATTCTGCAGCCGTAAGGACTCAGACCTAGGACCTCCCAGTCAGAGACACTGCAGTGACATCCGTTAATGCACTGAGAAACCTCTCCTGGTGTCGGTGTGTTCACCACCACTTGCAATTCCACTTGAATCTCCTCAATCGTGTCAAATCTTCCCCTCTTTAACTTGATTTTCATCTTGGTAAAGAGAAATATAGTGTTTTGTCAAAAACTTCTGCACAATGAAAGCTGTGTGTGGTCTTTCATTGTCGAGGTGGCGAAGGATTTAACCACTTCTCTGGAGCTTTTCTTCTCATATTCTCCCTTGGCTGCCTTAGGAGAGCAGGATAAAATTCTCCATTAATCGTCCAACCACGAGGTACGTGCTCCTCGAGGATAATACCATCAACATCAAGGAGCCAGTAAGCAATTCATGTTGCTCCGAACTTGACGAGCTTTCTTTGACTGAGGTGAATATGGGCTCTTCCATTAGAAAGACTGCTGTTTAGTTCCAGGGTCATATCGACATACCCAGCTTTCATCACTGAAAACGACCTTAGAAAGAGAAACTGAGTCAGTTCAAAGCTGTTCTTTCATTTCACTGCAGACATCCATGCGGTGTTCTTTCTGAGCATCACTCAGCAGTTGTGGCACTTTGCCACAATCCTTCTCATGTTCAATTTTTCTGACAAAATCCGCCGACGTGTGCCATATGATAATCCCACGATTTTATAGATGTCATGGATAGTCTACCGCCAATCAGGGCTGGCGGTTGGTCTGGGGAGTTGACCTGGGTGGGGGTTCCCCCACACTGCATCTCCCTCCAAAAATGCATATGAAGGGAAAAAACAAAACAGAATTTTTCAAATTGTCATTTTTATCATTAAATTATCATCAAATTGTTATCACATTTATTTTATGTAATTTCAGTACAGTTCATTTTGCAAAGCAAATACACCTCTGTGTTTTCCATTTTTTTGATATAAACTCATTTAACAATTTTTGCAAATTGGTTTTGTCTGTCATGTCGCTAAAAACACGTAAAATCACAATACTCTTTATCTCTGATTTTGCTATGTTGTTGATATTATCTTAATGGATATTAAACAAATCAAGGTCAGTTTCGCTACAAGTTTTGTTTTTTCTCTCCACCCTGAACATATTTATAGAATAAGTAACTTTTTTTTATTGTATGTTAATGTTCTGATGAGGACAAAAAACATGGTCAAAATGTCAACTGTGAATAAAAGCAATTTTGTCTTATGTATTTATTTACGTCAAAAACAGTTAAAAACTGTGTGTGACGTGCTATGGGGAGAAGTTAATTTCAAGTCGCATTTATGGCCAGAAGCAAAACAAGGGGCCATCTCAGCATTTGCTCAAGGATCAGGGAAACTGGACGAAAACCTGATTGAGATGGGTGTTATTGACCCAGAAGCTGAAGTACAATACTTGTTACAGGTTCTTAACAATTATACAATCCAAATGGAAAATAATACATTAAATCTCATTGTTAAACTTAATATTACTTTCCTTTTGTACGCTCGGTATAGTCTCTAATTGTATAGAAACAGTTGTGCAGCAGAAAAGATTTTACTTGTGGTGTAAACTTTTGTACTGAATATATTTGTTTAATGTCATCTGGCAAGGTGTTGTAAAATAATGTACATGTATTATATGGTAACTTTTTGTAGTGAGCTGTTGATAACGTCACCTGATGAATATGATTTCTACATCGAGTGTTGTAGTTACAGACATTGGCATTTGCTGAAAATATATTCCCACCCTTAAGTCAGTTTTGACAAAAACCACTGAGTAACCAGGAGACAAGGTACAATCAATTACTTGCTGCAAGAGTCATGGGACACGGTTTACAAAACATTTGGTACAAACGACGTCCTACTCAATTGTGTTATCCAGGAATTACTTTTCCGTGAAATATTTTTCTTTCTTGAAGAGGAAACACTTGCTTTTCTCTTCAAAAAAGAAAATTAAATATTTCACGGAAAAGTAATTCCTGGATAACACAAGTGATTAGGACATCATGTAAAACCTAACACATTCTTTCTTTCGTTTCTAACCATCATAATGTATCTCAAGATTTCCTCCTCTACTTTAAAAGTACAAATCGTTGTTAAGAAAAGTTATAAAGCAGGCTGAAATCAAGAATCATGATCAGGATATTTTGAACTCAAATAGTAAAACAAAAGTAATGTTGAAGATGGTAAAAAATTCGACCAAAGCAACTTGAAACCTTTGTAGAGAATGTTGTTTTAAAAGATAACGATCGAAATGTGAACGATCTGGCAACAGTGGCTAATCTCTTTAACTAATACTCTCCAAGACTATTGCTGCTGATGTCAGTAAGGGTCGTCAGCCACAAAATTCAGCATCAGAAGTTTCTCCAAAAATTTTGTGCACGATGTTTGTTTCGGAAACTTCTTCCTATGAAATTCTCAAAATAATCGGTATCCTAAAATATAAATATTTGCCTGGTTTAGATGAATTTCCAGATTGTTTGTTAAAGGCTTGTTCACCTGCCATTATATACTCGTTAACATACATGTTTAATGTATCCTTATGCATGGGAATGTTTAATACAGCTACGTTTAATACAGATATTTTTAATACAGCTAAGATTAAACCTCTTTTCAAATAAGGCAACAAACCAACACTGGTACAACACACCAACACTGCAAAGAAATGAAACACTCAAACAGCCAATTAAAACTGTATCTGTGAGACACGCATGTTAAATTATTTGAGCTAAACTTTTTCTCAGAAAAACACTTTACCCAGCATGGTCTTCCCCTGAACTTTGTCGGAAAACATGCACTCATAGCGAGCTTGCAAAATGCTTTTCACAACCTCGGCAGTGTCATGCCCAACACCCATCCCCACCCACGTTTTCTAGCTCTCTTCCATCCTCCTGGACGTCTTTGGACCCAATTACCTTATCCCCTGAACCTGATCCTTGTACTACCTCTCCCATTATTCATTTATCTTTATTTGTCACCCCTCCTTCCTCACCTCCTGTCACTGCTGGGGCACAATTCTTCCTTCGACCATGCACTCGAGAGAAAAATGAGATAAATAAATAGCAAATACAGTCAAATGCAGCAGAGAAACATTTGTGTAGGTACAAGCAACAAATTCAAATAATGCATCATAATGTGCAATCTCTTTGAAATAAATTTTGAATTTATCGAAGCAGTATTACAGTGTGATCTAGGTCAAATAGATGTTTTTTGCTTTACAGCCCATTAGTTGTCTCATAATGATCGAAACACACTCCAAATTCCTAGTTTTTGCTGTGCAGGATCATATTGTAGAGCGAGGGAATCAAATGAAGACCCTGCTTATGGAGATTCATGTATTTACATAAGAAATGATATGTATATTGATTCTATCTTGGCAGAATTCAATTTATATACAGTTAAAAAAGTTTTTGAAGTAACAGTCGTACATCTTACTACGCTCAACACTATCTTACTTTGCATCTACAGACTTCCAACAAAGCGAGCTTAAGATAATTTAATTTATTAGAAAAATTAGAGATAACTCAGAACACAATTAGTAATCCATGTTTTAAATCTATTGTTATATATGGAGATTTCAATATTGATTTTCTGACTCCCACAATAAAGAGCAGTTTCTCAATTTACTGCATTCTTTTAATTTAGATATTACAGTGAATGTACCTACATGGTATACATTTACATCAAAAAAAGTAATAGATCAAATTATAATTAACAAAACCACAACTCAATATGTAATAAAAACTTCTAATCTAGGTTACAGTGACCATGATGCACAAATTCTTACAATTACTAATAACATGAATACTGACACAATAAATAATACACACGTGTGCAAGGCATTCACTAAAGTAACATAAAATTAATTACGGACTATTTGCAGAAGGAACCATGGGACACAGTTCATAGCACTGTTGACACAAATGAAAAATATAATATATTTTTCTCAAAGTTTTCATTTCACTGTAATGCATGCTTTCCTCTCAAAAAGAGAAAATTAAACATTTCATGGAAAAATAATACTTTGATCACACAAGGAATTAGAACATCATGTAGAAATAAATATATGCTTTACTTTATTTCAAAATATCATAACATATCACCCGATTTCCATGTCTACCACCGAGACAAAAACATTCTGGGGAGCTCGTCATGTAGTACCCAGACCTTTAGATTGCCAAAGAAAATTATTCGAATAATCAGAAAATGCCATCCACGTGATCCCTGCAAGCCTCTCTTCATTGCGCTTGGAATCTTCCCACTGCCTTGCCTATTTATTTACGAATCTGCAATATTTGTCAAAAGTGACTTACTTAACGGTGGGAACATAGTTTCATGCAGTACTGATATTTATAATTACAACACCCATTGTAGAAATCACGTTCATCAATTGTCAGTATCAACAGCTCACTACCAGAAATTCACATACAATACATGTATGTTACTTTACAATGCATTCCCAGATGGCATTAAATAATTGAAGTTGGTTCACAAATTGAAGTTAAAGTAAAATATTTTCTGCTTCACAACTGTTTCTATACAATTATAGACTATGCTGATCATCGAAAATAAAAATAATGTTTATTCTAACAAAACAGTGATAGATATTGAATTAGTTTACATTTGCATAGTATATTTGTTTTAAAAGACTTAATATGTTTGTAACAAATAATGTACTTCAGCTTCCGGGTCAATGACCATCATCTCGATCTGGTTTTTATCCAGTTTCCTTGATACATTGAGTAAATGCTGCGATGGCCCCTTGTTTTGCTTCTGGGCGTAAATGTAGGTTCACTATGCGCACGTTTTGCTGAACTCTCCTTTTCCTTGTATTCGTAGGAGTAGAGGTAAGGGCGAGTTTTTGTTAGCAATTCTTAAAATAAAATCTGCAGTTCGTTTACCGTTCCAAATAACTTTTCTGTAACTCGAAAACGAAAACGTCTAGTTTTTCAAATGTTACTAATCTCGCGCTTTTTTTAAATTTCATTTATTTCTCTTTAACTTTTACTTTTCTTTCAACTATTTATAGTTAAAATAATGGGAAGGGATTCTGGAACTCAAGGAAACGTGCGCAGATGATTTTCTTCCCATACGTCACGTACAGTTGTACTGTTTTTTGACTAAAAATCTAAATCTAGTACACCAGATACGTAAGCAGACTGGATCGTACATACGTTGCGGCGTCGGGCGGAAAAGGAAGTTGTGCGGATTTTCTGAAGTGCTTTACTCAACGCGCGTCTACGCAACGCTCGTGTGCAGAGTCTCGAAGTGGACAAAGTGGTGGTCGAACGCGGAATGTGGCGGGGTAGGGGGCGGTGCGGCCCTATATACTGCGGTAATGCTATCTGATATCTTTGCCTCGACCCGCACTCGCATAGTGGTAACAACGTGAGCATAACTTCCTTTAATCAGCAAATCCCTGAACTCTCGTCACATGTGCTAAAATTTGAGCACTGTGTCCACCCGTATCTGCAGCCCGAGACCTGCCTTCGCCTCGCCTCTCTCGTACCTTCGGCCGCGCCGCCCCCACGCCCTCCGCTGCAAGGTGTACGATCCAGTTCGCTTACGCATCTGGCTGACCACTTTTCGTATACGTACGTAGACAAAGAGTATATGTAAGGCAACAAAAATGAAATTCAAAATTATCCGCCAATTTCTCCGTGTCCTTAAAAAAAGAAATATTAGAGAGAGGTTTTTACTTCGAACGGAAACCTTTCTTAGTAAACTCATCGCGTTTTCAGATTGCCAACATGGGTTTCGAAAATCAAAATCTACGGAAAGTGCCGTATTTTCTTTTCTTGAAGATGTCGCGTCATCCATGGATCAAAACGAAGCACTTATTGGAATATTTTTATATATTTGAAAAGCATTTGACGTCATAACGACGTTTGACGTCGGCGTTTGACGATCGTAACATTGTACTTCCAAAATTATCTTCGTATGGATTTCGTTGTATTGCACTAGATTGGTCATGTTCGTACCTTTAAACAATGATCTCAGAGAGTGGGAATAACATACTGGAATAATGGAATATTATGTACTCACTTTTCCGATTCATTGCCGATTTCACAAGGAGTCCCGCAGGGATCGATTTTAGCACCTTTAGTCTTCCTACTCTACGTAAACGATATGCCCTCGACGATTACAAACGGAAGAACAGTTCTCTTTGCGGATGATATGAATATTCTTTGCAATAAAGAAACCGTAAATAGTACACTTTCAGATATTTCAAATTGGTTCCGTAATAACAAATTAATAGTAAACAAAAAGAAAACTGTTTCAATGCAGTTTTCCTTTTCAAATAAACAACTCTGTACTCCATTAAAAATGAACGGTGTGCTATTGACTGATATTAAAGTAAATTTTTTAGGTCTTTTAATTCAGTCAAACCTTAAATGAAACGTCCATTTAAGTGAATTGAACACCAAATTGTGTTCTTGATGCTATGCTTTCAGAATTCTTTCCAATGCAGTCACTCTTCATGCTGCTCGTGTATATTTCGCGAATGTTCATTCCACTTGTGATGTGGCATAATATTCTGGACAAACACATATTATGGCTCCGAGACTTTTAGATTACAAAAAAGAATTGTATGAATAATAACACGATTCATGTAATCTAAACCTGCCAAATATTTATTTCTTATTTTGCCGATTAATTTGACGATTTCATAAGAAGTAGTTTCAGAAACAAACATTGTGTCTAAAATTTTTGGGGAAACGTCTGAATTTTGTAGCTGAAGGCCTTTAGTGAGATCGGCAGCAATTCTCCAAACTTTTAAAAAATTTATTAGTCTTTAAATATAAAAATATTTCGCCATTTTTATTCTTTGCCTTCACGAAATTCTTCATAATGCCGAATTTCGTTTGTAGATGAGGTAAAATACTGTCAGATTGATTTTTATTTTGAGGCAAAGGAGGAGGCGTGTCTTTGGTATGATGTATTGGTTTCATTATGGAATTCACAGTACTTCATATTATGTATGAATTTCTTTGAAAATCGTCTGACATTTACACAAAAGTAGTAATCATAGTGATTACTAGGTTCATGCCACAGTGTCGTTATTGCAAATGGCATATACTACTATGGACTGATATAAAGCTCATCTGTGTGTACCTCGGAAACAAGATGTGATAGAACTACATGTCATTTCCTGTCAACATACTGAACAGAAACCAATAATTGCAATCAGTATTTCCGGTACCAAAATCATGTCACTCAGTGTTATAATTAGAGCCCTGGTGTTTATCACATAAAATTATTAGAAATAAGCAAGCATTTATGACCAAATAATATGAAAATATTTCCAAATAAATATGAAAATGTGACTGAAAAACTTTTTGGTTGCATTTTCAAATTCTGTGAAATTGATTGAAATTGAAAGGGGGTAGCCGGGGTAACCACTGTATCAGACCGTCTCTAGGTGATAAAAAAACTTGATTGAGCCCATTTTCAAGGTCATTTATGCACCATTATGAGTCATATTTTTTTAAAAAAACTGATTTTTTTCACATTTTTATGAAAAACATTTTTTTAAACTAACTTACATAACTTAAACTCAAATTCTCGTACTATAACGCGTTTCTATATACGATTACGTAAATTCGATTTTTTTCAGAAGTTTTCAAAGCGATTATCATACTCAAAAGTCTTCTTTCTTATTAAAAAACACAAAAAAAATTACATTTTTTTCGCACAAAAGAGGATGGTTTTTCTACTTTTTTTGAACCGTATAAATGACCCCAAATACAAAATTTAGAGAATTTAATTTGCTTTTTTTTTTTTTTCTCTCGCCAAAAATCATCTAAATATCTTTTCCCGTTCAGCCGAAAATCGATTTTAAGTAAACCTGTCTTTATTGCACTTTTAAACATACAATGATTAACAACTAGAAATCTCGAATTTTTCACTCATATTTGTGTACTGTACTTCTAACATGAAAATGGATATGTAAAATATAAATTATATTAGTTTTATCTTATTTTTACGTATTTGTTTACATATTTTTAAAGTACATTTAAATATACAATGATTAACAATTAGAAATCTTACATCATAACATTTTAACCTAATCGTCATCGCTATCCTCGTTAATAATTGCAGGTACTTTGTCAACCTCAAACAATTTTGTAAGAATTTCCGCAGGCCGAATGATTCGTGATAAGTATCTCGCATAGCTTAAGATATAAATTATCGTTGCTACATGTGAACAGCATCCAACGCTTCTTAATCCATTCGCACAATCGCAGACATAACGTAGCACTCCCATATATCCAATTGAATTCGGTTTGTACTGAAGGTAACACTTATACACTTTACGGTTTATGTGTCTGGACCTAACTTCGAATTTTAATGTCGTCTTGTCTTCTACTAAATGATTGACACGAATCTCGCCATCTTCTGTGTATAGTTCCGCCAAATATGACACTGCTTGCGACAGTTGATATGAGCCAGTAAAAATAATTTTTAAATCTTTTTCTGTTATTTCTGGAAAATCTAATACGTCATTTGACGTTAGCTGTCCAAATGATTTCTTCTTTCGGTTCCAGTTGTGTTCTTCTACTTCTTTTGCGAGAGAATTATCGATGTTCTTCACTGAAAGCATGTGTTGAGCTATTTCGTCTTGGATACCAGTGTCATAATTCAGATGTTTTCCAAAAAGATTTACTAATAAACTAGCGACTTTGCAATAAACTTTAGCTTTTGGTAGAAGTGTATTATCTAGTTGATTGTGTAGTAACTTGAACTTGGTTCCAATAATACCGTGAATCGCTTCAACAACCCATCTTAGTTTAGTAACAAAGCGACTTTCATTTTCCTCCGCCGTTGAAACTTGTTTCCTCTGACCTTTTAAAGCTGGCATTAATACGATATACCGTTCCGATTCAAGGTACGTCTTTACGTCTCTAAAGCCTCTGTCAACTATGAAGACGTCACCCTCTTTCAGAAGAATTTTCAAGCCATTCGGGTCATTTAAAATCTCTATCATTATTTCTGCATCATTAATTGTTCCAATATATGGCCCATAAGTGTCAATCACAAAACCATCAGTAGTGCTTACTGTAAAAGGTTTACAGAGAGGGACCTTTTTTTGACCGGAATAAGACTTCCTTTGATAGTAATTGTTACTGCTTTTCTCATGGCGGAGATACGTACCATCAGCAATGAGAATTAGACGATTTTGGTAACCATGCAGCTTTTCTACATAAGGAGATGTATGATTCGAAATCAAATCTTCTCGAGAACATGCTTGAGCGCCAATGTAACGCGGCAATACATCCGTTCGAAATGACTCTAATACTGATTCACAGTAATTAGATATGTTTTGTTCGTACTTTATATCGAAAATAGCTGCCATGATACTATTAGAAGAACCTGTTCTGAGCTTGAATAGAAAGAGACAAAGAGCTTCGCATACGCTACGATTTTGGGTGTCTCGCATGGACGTAAGCATATTTTTTAACAAGTTGATTTCTTCTGCAGTGTAACCAGTCAATGCTTTTATGCGTTCTTCTGATAATTTATTTTCTGCTAATTCACGAAGAATACTAGTATTACACTGCGTTGATAATTCATTCAGGAATAGTTTAATCTCTTCTTTATCTATGAGGCAACTCTGAGAATAAACTATCAATGTCGTCACGATATAAACGTTGATTAATCAGGTGATTCGCACACCATCGATTGCCTTTAGGTATGACAATTCGAGTTTTTATGAAAAAATGAATCCAAGCTTCCAAAGGGACAACGTTTAACGTATCAGGCCTTGCATAACAAACACAACAATAATTGTGAGACGAAATAACTCGATTAAACGGCATATCAACATATTCGACTTCCTTGTTTTCTCTAATTCGGAAGGTATAATGTGGATCATTAAGCGACGAAGAAGAGTGGGACGAAGATTCTGACGTTATAGATAAATGTGACAATTGTGAGAGTGACAATTCTTTTTCACATGATTCCGGTACATCTTGTGGAGCTGATTCTGCACATTCTTCAATTTGTGTACTAACTGTAGGGGTCTCAATTTGTGTACTAACTGTAGGTTTCTCAATTTCTGTACTAACTGTAGGTGTCTCATCCTTTCTTCTGTATTTCAAACAACGACATTTTTCACACAGTACATCGAATTCACTAATTGTTTTGTTACATAAATCAGTAAATTCCTTTGCTTCCGAAGCGGACAAAACAACTTTTATTCGATTCTCATAACGTAAAAGTTTCAAGCAAACAGAACATTTTCATCATAGGCAATTTTTCTTTTCTTAAACGGCATATTTTAACTTTGTATCAATATCTGCAAAGAACAAAACATTTTAATTTAATAATATAAACAATAGTTTTACTCTATTTAATTCTTAATTAAAAGAAACATTTTCAGTCAAGTTAAGTAAACTCAAGTTAATCCACCCATAAATAAAAAAACTGGAAAAAAAAGAAAATGTTGATGCTATAATAATGATATTTAAATGTAAACATAACTTATTTCATTATCATGATAACAATTAAGGTTAATTCATTCATGAAACAAAACAAACATTGATAAAATTAAAAAATAACCTTTCAAGTATAAAAACAATAGAAATTATATTTCATGTTTTCCAAGTGTTAATTAGAAAGAAACTTTTTTGTCTACTTTGTATATCCAATAGTCATCTGAAACAAACATTTCAAAAATAAAGATTAATGAAATTGAACAATAACTTGTTTCATTATTACAATGACAATTAAGATTAATTTTTACATGACTTAAAACAAGCATTAATAAAAGCTAAAAATAACAGTTTAGGTGAAAAAACAATCGTTTAGGTTATTTAATAAACTAAGCAAAACATAAACAAACGACGCCAATAAATTATGTCAACCTAAATTATTCATCTGTCGTTATCTGGAGTCATATTTCGAAACTGGCGCGAGCACGTAATGTGGCACGCACTTATGATTAAAATAGTAACTTTTGTGATTGTACATAAGAGTGAAAACAATTGCTGTAAAAAGTAATATCAACAACCTTCACAAACACCGAAGTTCGTTTACACTTTTGTTTTCGCTTAAAAATTCAAAAGGTTAAAGTGAGAAAAACTATCAATTTTTGTAACAATTAGAATAATTATATTTTATAATAATGTAATGTAAACAAATACGTAAAAATAAGATAAAACTAATATAATTTATATTTTACATATCCATTTTCATGTTAGAAGTACAGTACACAAATATAATGAGTGAAAAATTCAAGATTTCTAGTTGTTAATCATTGTATATTTAAAAGTGCTATAAAGACAGGTTTACTTAAAATCAATTTTCGGCTGAACAGGAAAAGATATTTAGATGATTTTTGGCGCAGAAAAAAAAAGCAAATTAAATTCTCTAAATTTTGTATTTGGGGTCATTTGTACGGTTCAAAAATAATAGAAAAACCATCCTCTTTTGTGCGAAAAAAATGTAATTTTTTTGTGTTTTTTAACAAGAAAGAAGACTTTTGAGTATGATAATCGCTTTGAAAACTTCTGAAAAAAATCGAATTTACGTAATCGTATATAGAAACGCGTTATAGTACGAGAATTTAAGTTTAAGTTACTTAAGTTAGTTAGAAAAAATATTTTTCGTAAAAATGTGAAAAAAAAATAAGTTTTTTAAAAAATATGACTCATAATGGTGCATAAATGACCTTGAAAATGGGCTCAATCAAGTTTTTTTTATCACCTAGAGACGGTCTGATACAGTGGTTACCCCGGCTACCCCGAGGGCCGTCACTCCATTTTTATCCTGCTACCCTCTTTCGAATTCTGTGATTCATTGACAATTAACCCCTTTTCTTTTGGTGCCTCGTGAAGACAATTCTACCTGCCAAAGTTATTTATAGAAGTGATTGACCTTGGCACAAAACTTGACAAAACTATCACTTCCTATGCATCTGGTGCCTTATAAGCCTTTTTCGTGGAAATAACGCAAAGTAAGACATATGACATGTCAGAAACATCTGGGCTAATTATAATGGTACGGGTCTTACAAAAAATAAACATTGAGAAAGTTTCGATGAAAAGCAGAAAAATGTTTTTTGATTAAAAATAGTGATTTTTTTCTCTAAAATATGTGATATAAATCATTGCCACCCTAATTAGAAGTGTTTCAGATTTCTTTGAATTAAGTCGGTATAGTAAAGAAAAATTGTGCTTGAATACATCTCGAAAACCAGCAGAAGTCAAGAATATTTATTTTCTAAATTCTTTCTGTTCCCACCCTCAACATTTTTAATTTGAACTTACCATAAGTAGAAAGCCATTTTTAAAGATTACCTAATAAGTTTTGTTTGCATGATATAGTGAAAATTGTATTGAAAGGTAAAAAAGAGATTTTTTTCAAACTATCTTAGTATTTCTTTGCTTCTCTTGTCCGAAGCATTTTATACATAAATTCTTACATTTGCAGTGAAGAATCGAGAAGGTGCCTTTGATGATGCCACATCAACTGAAGAGCAGCAGATGAAAATACGAGACCGTCTGAAAAAGTTTTTCAATCGCAGACCAACACGAGAAATTTTAGCTAGCAAGGGAATATATAAAGGTAATTTTTGTGTTTTATTTTTGAACACCTTCCTCTCCTCTCTCCTCTCTCCTCTTCCCCTCCCCTCCCCTCCCCTCCCTCCCCTCTCCTCCTCATTCTTCTTGTTCTTCTTTTGGACCCGGTTCACAAGTGGTGATATTTTTTAAAGCCACTAGCTATTTTTCATGTTTGGAGACATTTATAATTTTCCAAACTGCTTAGCACCGGGGTGCTCTCTGATTTTGAAGTACAATGCTTTCAATTCAGTGTGCTTTAGTTTACAAAATTAAGTACTATACTGTGTATAATTATTTTAGGTGATATTTGCAACCAAAACTGTCAAACGCTAAGAAACAAATTTCAGTTTTCAGTGTGAAATTTCTCAAATAAGGAGTAGACTTGCACCCTTATTTGTATTGTGCTACTACACATTTGAGTGTTGTTAATTTATGTAAAATATCAATGGTATGTAACTTACCTTTTAAAAATTACTCTTTTTTAAAAACTGAAATTCTCAAGATTTGACACAAAAAACAAAATTTAATGGAACATTGGAAATAAGTGGAGGCTTGGAGTTATCATAGTTTTTCAAGGTATTTTAAACTAAGAAACCTACATTGCTTTAAAGCAATTAATAATAACAATTATATAATTACTGTTTTTATAAATAAGCATACCGGCCACCAAATATACAATTTTCAACATTACTTTAATACATAAAAATATATCTGCAAATGAAGGTAATGTAATCTTTAAACCAACTAAAATATATATTTGTTATAATTAATGAATTTTTAAGTTGCTATTCTCCGGGTTTAAATGCTTACCCTTTTCTTAGAAACTGAAAAGCTAATCCTATTAAAGAATTAAAAATGTAAAGTTGGAAATATTTAATTTTTTCTGCACAGTTCAAACTTTGTTTCCTGAAAATCAACTGTGTGTAGTTAACATTTGCTTTCGTCAATATTGAACATAGAAATTTGTAGTTAATTTTCATTATTCTCACATTCATTTTTCGACAGATGAACCAGTTTTTGACAGTCATCTTGAAAAAGTGTGCCCTTCTCGTCCACCTTTCATCCCAGACTTTGTTCGTTTGTGTGTGACTGCGATTGAGTCAAAGGAAGAAAATATGAAAACGGATGGATTGTACCGAGCGTCTGGCAATCTCTCTCATGTGCAGAAGATTCGTTTGCAGGTAAGAAAATTTGAGAAACAATATGGAATAGTGTTTGTGTATTCATTAATATTTTATAATCTACATTATAAGAAGGAAAAAAAAGTGTTTGGAGTATCGAAAATAAAATGTCGTAAATATGACTATGTGTCTTATGTTGTAATGGACTCAATTTGTAGGTAGTTGGAAATAAACTCTTCTGCGTTGGCTCAGAAAATAGACTCAACAATAGTTGGAACAAAGCTGACTCAATTATATTCATTCCTGAGTACAAGTTGCACGTATCATTCTGAATATGTTTGAGTGCTTATAACTGTAGTGTAGTGATGGCTCGGGTTATGCAAAGTAGGCAGTGCTCACCCTAAGAAATATTTGCTTGTTTCATACGTTTCACATAAAAAATAATTTAATTACTCTTAAAGTTTTAGTAATGTGTAAGTATCTTTCATCTGGAAATATAATATGAACATCGTAATTTTGGTAATATCATGACACATGCCCCACACAATCCACCTCATTTCCTTGCTTCTTGCTTTGACTCGAACCTCTTTGAGTAGGTACGTGTGGTGGTTGCCATGATTGGTGCTGTATTTGTGAAGTATTTGTTATTTAATTTAATTTTTAAATGAGCAAGCTGCAGGTTATTTGTGTTTCTCAGAAAGAAAGAAAAAGTAAATAAATAAAAACTGTGAAGTAAATACAGAGAAAATACAAATCTTTAAATGATGCACAGGCCATACTAATAGCATTAAACATTCAAAAAATATTTTTGGGCAAATACTTTTGGACAAAGCAACCCACATACTATTACATTGTCAGTCCACCTCTTTGTTTGCTTTCATAGTTAGTAATGTTGAAAAACCTTGTTCACATAGAGTTGAGAAACCAATATGGAAGTGTTAAGGTACTGGGAGAGGTGACTCAGTGCCTCTGCCTGGGAGGGCCTAGTTTGCAGTCCAGTCAGTGGCATGATTTTCGACACTAGCTGGTCAGCTAGGTTGAATTCAGTTAGTCTGGAGAATTCTTGAGGTCGGATGGTCTAATCGGTAATTTTCTGTGGTTTCTCCAATCAACACTAGGTGAATGTCAGAGCAGTACCAAAACAAACGGGCCATGGACCACGCGCAATCTTTCCTTCCTCTTCTTTGTCCTGCCTTCACTCCTTACACACACATACACTAACATGCACAATATTACCATCCATGCCAGGAGACCAGTTGCGCACTTGGAGCTTGTGCCGGCTGAAGCAGTGCCCCACTGTTGGGAGATACCTGGTTGAGGGAAACCCTGCTAGCCGATGGTAGGTCAATGCCGAATTTTGCCATCCAGTGGGGGAAGATCACTACCACTTCCTGAAGAAAAAATATGCACTACACTTGGGACTAATGACCTCAGGTCTTTGACCTGCTGGGAATCGCTAACAACCACCCAAGTGTAAGGTGGATTGTTGTTTGTAGCTCACATCATTGCTTCAGAATTTTTTAAGAGTTGAGCCAGATTCTTTAAAATTACTTCTGTTTTGAAGTTCTATGAGCTTTCAGTTTTACTAGGAACATCTTTGACATTGATAATGAATTTTTTATCCATTCAGATTTTCTGTTAATCTCCTTAACATCATTCAAGTTGACTGTTCTATTCTCGGGGAAATGAGTGAATTCTTGTAGCTTCTGTAAGTTGGATAGAAATTTGCCTGAGTACTTTATTTATTTATTTTATTTTATTTTAGATCGCTGTGCAACTTCGTGGTCATAAGCGATGTTGCACAGCTTAAGTACTTTCTTCATAGCTTTTACAAATAGTACAAGTGTTTTGAGTTTGCTCAGGAAATGAGGTGTAAATAGGCTGTCTCATGGCCAGGGCAACGTGAACTCTCTAGTGCGTTTGAATAATGTAAATTGAAATGTTGTCCTGAAAAAGGTTTTGTATTCCTAGAGCCAGTGCTCTGCTATTCTCTGTGAAAGTTTCAGCAGCTGCAAGAAAAGGTTTTCTTAAAGAGACTTGATGATCGAAGTATCAGCGTTGACGATCATGTCACTGCAGAAAGGAGACTACTGCATACGTCATTCATGGTCTATGTACTGGACATGTGTGTCATGAAGCCGGCACAACTCATTCAAGAGAATTTAGTGACAGCATTGCAAATGTTGCAAGTTTAACATTAAAGGTTTGACCATCAACATAAACTAGTGAAAAGAGTCCTGAAGCAGATGAACACTAATGTGGATGGAGGCAAGGAGGAAATGTACAATGGAAACAAATAAATCAACCGATGATAACTGGTGAACAAATCCACACCAATGTCAACGGACTCAGTCAACTGAATCTATTGAAACGGCGTACTACATGTCTTAAAGATGATTTTAGCAGGTATCATCAAGTTTGGGTTTTGAAGCAGAAAAGTAAATTATTTTGGAGCAGTTTCTGAGTGAAGCCAAGAGGAATGGATTTAATGGCAAGCAGCTGAGGTGTGATGAGGGAAAAGAATTGGACTCCAGAATTTCTGAACTGCTGTGGCATTGAACGCTGCACTACAGCCCCATACACACCACAGCAAAATAGTGTTGCAGAACGTGAAAATCAAACCTTTGTTGAGTTTGCACATTTTAGGTTGAATCCAAGCAAGTTGCCAAAAGGTCTGTGAGCAGAAGCAGGCAATAGTGCCTCATACATCATGAATCATACTGGAAAGTCTTCCATAGAAAAGTCTCCCTATGACTTGTAGCAAGTGTCAGTTATCTGAAGATGTTTAGAACAGAATGCTATGTACACATCAACAAGAATCTCAATGTTTGACAACAATGCTGTTCATGGACATCTGGTTGGATACATGAAAGACAGAGACAGATTCAGGATCTGGATTCTGACTCGAAGCAGGATTGTTTTGAGTCAAGATGTTAAATTCACACCTGAAATTGTCTGCAATGTGCCCATCAATGCTGAAGTTTGAAATTTAATGTGAAGAACTTGCATTATCTGAAGCTAAAAGAAGTCAGTGATGATAAAATGGAAGAAAAACGAAGTGAGGCTGAAGAATTTGCTTCAGTGAAGTTGGATTCTTTAGAAGTAAATGATACCTGTGTGATGGTTGATTGTCTGAAAGATGTTCAAGTCTTGAAGAATAGTGAGTGTTCTGCCAGAAGAATTTGGATAGAAGAAAAATCCACTTCAAGACTCAATTTGTATAAAGCTTTCGTATAAAGGCAATTGACTGCAAAGAGACAATTGTACAGAGCATGATATGGAACCATTTGGATTACGTTAGAGGTACATTTAGAATGAAGCTTGCTAAGTTTGACATGAAAACTGCTTTCCTGAATGGCGTGCTTGAAGATGATGTGTACGTGGAATAGGAGGAAGGTTTTGAGAACACAGGTGTGTACCGTGAATAAAAGTTTGTGTGGCCTGAAACAGGTGCCGTGCTGATGGAACAAATGTTTTAAGAAGTTTATGAAGAGGGCTGGAATTAAAAACAATGCTGATTCATGTTAATTCTACCACAAGAGAAACGAGAAATATGTTTGTTGTAATTTTCGTGGAAAATGGTGTGGCTGTTGCCATCGATATATAGAACAACTCTAGGGATTCATAGAAATGCTGGAATTTCATACAACTAGAGGATATCTTAAAAACTTCTTGGGTATGAGAGTATAGCAGAATGAAAATGGCCGAGTCAAACAGGATTTCTACTCCAATTGGGTGCAAAGACAACATTGGAGTAGAAAAGGTCACAGCCATGGTTCCTTATCGTGAGGTTGGGGGTTCTTTGATGTACCTGACTACAGCTACATGTCTTGATGATGTCTTTGTTGTTTCTTAAACAGCTCAGGCCATGGAAAATCCTACAGTAGCTGAGATAATAGCAGCAAGTGAAGGAGCAAAGGAGTTAATCTGAAAATATTACTGTCTGAATTGTTGGAAACACTTGAAAAATCTCCTACTCTCTACATTGTCATCAGCAGTAAAAGTGGCTAATATTCCAGAATATCATCGCAGATCAAAGCAATCAAGGTTTGCCACTTTGCCACAAGGGAAAGAATTTTGGATGGAGATCTGGAACTGGAGCATGTTGACAGGACCAACCAGCCAGCTGATCTACTGACTAAACCTCTGGAGAGGTGTTAAATATAGTCTCTTTTGTTTATTTTTGTCCATTTAATTTTTTTTTTATCGTTTGGAGTAAGTGAAGATCTTTTAGAGCATGTTAAGAAATATGCAGACAAGTAATGCCATCTGGCAGAGAGTCTTTGTACAAAACAGGTTTGGAAAGGGTTGGGTTATAAAGTTGTCAGTGTGCGTGTGAATTTTTGTTGTTGTTAAATACGTCTCTGAAGTTCTTTTGCATTGTAATTCCATTTTGAGTAATAAATGAAGTTTTAACAAGTAAATTAGCAATCCTGAGTTGTACAATATGATATTACGTTTTGTTTAGCATATTACCAAACACTCTGAAGTTACTAATTTATGTGTTCAAATTATCGGTATGAAAGAGTAATATTTGCCAAATTTAAAATACTAGATATTTGATTAAGAAGATTTGCAATATTAGTGAAACTGGATACATTTGTGCAATATTCCATATTTTGCAATGACAAATTGGTTCATTAATCAGAGAGCATTGTTTTTGTGACTTATTTGCATAAATTATTTTGCTTTGTTTGTACTGATTATTTTCATAAGTTTCCAATTAAATTAATGCAATTATGATGTTGTCCCCTAGTTCAATATAATTGTCCGCACTTAGCATATTTACAAAGACGTTTATTTATATATTTTTTTCAAAATATGCAATTGAGCTTCAAATTTATCATGAGACATCCTAAAGTATTAAAATAATTTTTCTTCTTCCAACAGGTCAGGAAATAATATGTGAAATTCCCCTTTTATCGTTATCATTCTATTTATATGATTAACCTAGAAACTGGGCTTTCTTTGTCTCCTTGCCTCATTTTTTTTTCATTTGCTATTAAAAATGAACACAAAATGATTGCTTGTTTACTTAACATAATGAAGCCATCGTGCACAATACAGGACACGTAGCAAGGAGTAAAATTGAATTTGAAACTGTGAAGTGTCCATTCTGTCTCAGCTTAGTGCAAGTAACCCTCATAAAAACACCTGTTCATCCCATCCCATCCCATCCCATCCCATCCCATCCCATCCCATCCCATCCCATCCCATATCGAACTCGTGTGTGACGGACACACACGCACGCACACATTCACGTTACTTGTACTACATATTTATTAAGGATCTTTCTTTATACTAAAAGAGCACAATGTTTTTGCTTTTGTTCAATCAATGTTTGTAAGAGTATTATTTTTACACCAACCTTGACAGATTGAATGTTGTGTAGTCTTTACATTGTTTTTATTTATGCACTTTGAATCTTGCATACTTTTAAAATTGTAGGTTGACCAGAATAATCTTTGTGTGCTGGAAGCAGAGGAGGATGTGCATGTCCTCACTGGTGCACTAAAATTATTCTTCAGAGAACTGAAGGAGCCTCTTATTCCATATGAACTGTTTAATGAGGCTATTGATGCAGGAGGAAGTATGTAATTATAATTTTAGTTTCTTTTAGAATAATATTTGATACCTGATGAAGTTTCACTAGCTTTTTGAGATTTCTCTCATTGTATTGTAATGCTAAGCTGAATGTGATGTAATTAACAACCAGCATTGTAACCAACGAAAAATACATTTAATTCATTGCGGGGGAGAAGAAGAAAAACCTTTTGATGCTTTTGATAATAATAATAATAATAATAATAATAATAATAATAATAATAATAATAATAATAATAATAATAATAATAATAATAATAACAATAATAACAATAATATTTATTGAGTCACACATACAATTACAATCGTGTATGACGAGTCAATATGATGTCTTCGGTGGAGAGAGCGAAGTTACATTATTGTTCAGGAGCAAACAAGGGCCCATCTCAGCATTTGCTCAAAGGACCAGGGAAGGCTCAGGGACCAGCCTAGAAATTATACTACAATACTTGTTACAGATAGATTAGGATATTATACAGTAGATAATTATTTTTAGTAGCAGATAATTTAACATTTCAAGATGTTATTCTAATGCTACTACTTATTATAATAATAATGATTACATTAATAGTATTAGAACAATACATATCAATTCTGTTAGCAACTACATAAAATTTAACAATATTAGTACATTCTATATTTAAAACTTGAAATGGTGAGGAGGCAAGTTTTGACTGCAGCACCTAATGCATCTAGCGAATCCAGAGAGAAACAGAATTGTTTTTTTGTCAGGCATTCTCCTTCTACGTCACAGGATGTGATATGCTAGTTCTTTTTTCTTTACTTCAGCTCAAAACAGTTAACATAAATTACAACATTTCCCTTAAAAAAATGTAAATACATAATAATATCTTATCCCATTAGACTTTCTGTTTCTCTGTAGAACATGTTGTTAAGTAGGAAAGCTTTCAATTTACTTTTAAATGTATGAATTGTGTTTATGTCTTTAATATCATTGCCTAGTTTGTTGTAAAGTGTAATGCCCTCTATTAGGGTACTTTTTTGATAAAGTGTAGTTTCAGTGTGGGGAACATGTAGGTTATCCTTTTGACGGGTGTTGTAGTTGTGTACATCAGAATTTAAAGTAAAAGTGTCTTTGATTTCCATGAGAATTTTCTTTGTGAAGACTACTATTTCAAATATATACATGCATGGTAGAGGAAGAATCCTTAGTTTATTAAACATGATACTTTCATTGTAGGTTTATAACATGTGTATTGTAGTCTCCATAATTCCATTAATACATTATACTTACTTTTTTACAATTTAATTTCAAAATTTTATGTTTATTAAAATATTTTAATTTCCATCTTATTTAATTTTCAGTGAATGGTAGTAAGAAAGAGAAGGTAAAGTTGTTCCGGGACATTGTGAAGAAATTGCCGCCTCAAAATCACGACACATTAAAATTCCTTTTGCAGCACTTGAGAAGGTAAATTCTAGTTGGAAGATGCTAGATGAAGAAACTAGCTGTGCTACAAGAGCACATTCTTTATTGTGTTATTTATAACTTTTGCAGTTTTCGTTCATTAAGAAATGAAATTTCAGAAATTGAAAATTGCATTAATCTAATCTACTGAAGTATTTTCAAATTTCCAATAATAAATACACGCAAATTTAACAGTGCAACCATGACCGAAAAATTCAAGTAATTAGGAGGGAATAACTTGTTTCAGAGATTAAATTTTGTAAGTGCTATATGAAGAACTCTAATCATCTTAAATTATTTTTTTTCTTTTTCAGAGTCACCAAGTATGAAGAATTCAACCGCATGCATGTGCCTAACCTTGCTATAGTATTTGGACCAACATTAATGTGGAGAGAGAAAGAATACCACCAAAATATGGCTATTGAATACATGCAACAAAATCTAGTGATTGAATTTTTCCTGCAGCAATTTGATGAAATATTTAGGTGATTCATACTTGTACATAGAAAAATGCTTCCTGTTCGAAATATTGGGAATTAAATGAGAATTTTCAAGGCCTTGTCATCTGTTGATTGTCATGTTTGGCAAATATTATGTTAAGAATCTCATATTGGTTCTTGAAAATGCTTGTATATGTTTTTGTTTGACTGATAAAAATTCATTCATGTTTTGTGTTTTTGGTTCATTGAATTGTATTTTGATGCCTCCTCAGCAAAAATAAGGATTGATAAAGTAATGGTATTTCAAACAGAAAATTGAATATTTTGTTTGAAAGAACATAAAGAATCTGCATACATACATTCCATGTATTTTTCTCGTATTCCAAAATGTGCAGCGAGAGTTGAGGTAGTGCCTGACAAAAGGTACATGTCAAATGACTATGAGTGCTTATCAAAACATAATTATTTAAAATTTAAGTTATGAGACCTTCACGTGAAAAATTGTTAATTCTTTCTAGTGTTCAAAGAACACATTTTAAAGTAAATTTTCTGTTTAGTGAATGGACATGTGAACTTTATATGAATGGTGCTGCCTCACCTACTACAGTAATTAATGAATTGAAAATCAATTTTAATAGCATAGAGAAGTTGGTTTTTGGGTCTTGTATTCTTAGTTTTTTCTTCAGTTACAAAGACTAAATGTGTTCCAGACTACTTTACCTAATGTTACAATGCCTGAAAGAAATGTTTTACCAGCAAAAAAATAAAGATTTTCTTTATTCCTGTTCATAATTATTGTGTATAATTTTCAAAAGAAGTAAAGAGATGGTGTAGGTTTCAATGCTCTTCAGGAAACCAATGACATCAGTATCATCTATTTGGTTCTGTCCCTTGTGCATGATAAATGAAAATATGTAACATAAAATGTATATTGAAAAGTGTTATTGAGTGCTCTAAGAGCCTATGTTATATAAATATGTGTACATTTTCTTGTTAATTTTGTTTTGTGAAATGCAAACAGATTTGCTGTACTGTATTTCTTTGCATCTTGTCCATGAAATAAAGTATATAATGTTGCATTATAATTACTGTTAAAATATTACCCTCTCAATACCACATTGAATTGTAAGAGAAGTTTGAGAAGTCGGGTAAATATTTGTGGAATCATGCAATATGTTAATTGCTAATGTCATTGGAAGTGTAAATATTGTTGTAAAAATAGAAGTTTCAAGTCAATATTTTGATAAGTTCTTTGGAGTTGTTTATAATACTAGTATCCAAAGATATGGAGAAAATTCAGTTTCATACTGTGATTAAGCATTTTCATTTAAAGAGTTGAATTGCTGCACTGATCAAAGCAGGAATGAATAATATTAATAACAACTTTGCTGTAACACTGAAGACTGGCTATTCTGACGGCCTGAAAAAAGTCACTACAACGTACAGCATTTAAAAGATGTCATACAAAACTGGAACAAAAAAAAGGGTTGTGTTCAGTGGGTACAGCAATTGTTAACTGTGGTGTCACAGTTCCTCTATCCTCATTTCCAGGATCCAACATGGTCTTTTAATTCAGATCTCAATATTACATACTTGCTTTATCTTCACTCCCAGTGCCTGGCAGAGAGTCTTGGGTCATGCTTACCCTGAGGTTACATAAACAAGGGTCATGTGGTTAATTATAAACATTATTAGCTTTTCTTACGAATATATTATTGATTCGTCAGCAACATGATACAAGGTGATAACTATTCCAACTTCAAACGATTATTTTCTCAAAAATGGCTTCAATTGTTTTATTTTATTTTTTCCTTGGATATAGCAAAATACGTTTAAAAATGAGGTAAGTCTTGTATTAAGCAAATTGTCAATATTTTCGAAAATTGCAAACAACTCACATTGTAAAAATTCAATATTGGTAGATATTTTTTCCCCAGAGATATCCATTCTAAATGTTTATGTCATATGTGTTTTTAAGCAAGTGGTTTTTGCATAATTTTTGTTTGAAATTCGTTTATTGTTAACAATTCTGAAAAATGGCAGTCCTTCTTTTCTTTACTTTTTTATCCTTCGAAAGAGCACTTTTTAATTTTATCGGAATTGGGGATATTTTTTCCAAGAGTATTCCTGTATACATCTTGCATTTAATACTTTTCAATTTGTTGTATTGCATCATCTGCCCGACAAATGTACATTATCTGTTGCCTTAATTCCCTGCAATACGTGCGAAATTTGCAATGTAGGAGCACTAGTCGTCTCGCCCCTCCTGGTCTCCGCGATTGCGTCCCTGCGTCCTTACCCAGAGGGCTTGGGACTTGCGACTTCGCTCTGGGCTGTAATGGTAAATGCACCTACGTACACATGAAGTATTGCGTAAGAGAAGTAATGAATATTTCTTTCAAACATGTACATGAGAGAAATATCACCTTTCAAAGATATCTAAATTAGGGGCGCGTATGGAGCAGGCGCCCAGCTTATCTTAAGGTCGTGGGTGATAGGGCTCCCCAAACCGCCGTCAACGCTAACACGATCCAGACAGTGGAAACGGGGATGTTTGGGAACTTATGAGACAGAGTTTTCAAAAGGGTAAATGTCCTCTGACAGTAATGTCAGTTTATTGCGTCCAGGACATGCCGAGTTCTAGCGGGGGTGGCGTAATGGCCTCATAAATCTCCCTATTTTCCCATATAAGGATCCTCTAGCGTTGATAACGGGCACACAGCCCAGAGACTTTGCTGTGTCAACTTCACGCTGCTCTGCAGCTCTGCTTTTCAATTAAACTTTTCATACTTCATCGGACTTGGACTGTACTTGAAACCTCGCTCACCACCACGCTCCTCCAGGGAACTTAGCTTCCCTGCGAACTCAACATTTTTGCATCGTGTACTGGAAGCATTTATAATTGCCTGCAATCGCTGCTAGTAGCACAACACTTGCAGCGAAAGGCATTACAGAGCCAGAAAGTCAGCCTTCGGAACAGGTGCTTTCAAATAGACTGCCTCCAGTACCCTTAGTTTATGTGCAATTTTATAAGTAAAAAGTTACTTCATTCAATGCAAAATGAAGATTTCAAACAGTTCAAAATTCCACAGAGAATAGAAATGAAACAGGCTTCAATGTGCGGGTCCAGAATCGCCCGTTCTATGTTGACTTTCATAAAAAAAGTGTAGAAGTAGTTTTTCCGAAAAAAGTTGTCTTCGAGGTAATTGAGTTCAAATGCTACTTCCGGGCGCAAAATTCAAACCGGCTGCCCCGTCACTGCAGACACCGCGGTGTCTGCCAATGGCGCTTGGCGTTTCGTACGCATTTCCGGTATACCTGGCGAGTGAGGTTGCCGCACACTAGACTGTTTCCGAAACTACTTCTTATTAAATTCTCAAAATAATGGGTGAACTAAAAAAAATATATTCGACCGGTTTAGATGAATTTCCGGATTCTTTGTTAAAATTGATGTGCCTGTCGTTATAAATCCGTGAACTCACATATTCACATCGTTTGCACCGGAATTTTTCCATTTCCACTCATTTCCAGTTCCCGCTAACTTTCCCAGATATTTTTAAAACAGCTAAGACAGGTAAAGGTGTCTCAGGGCATCAACTGATGTCACAGTAGTCCCTCTATCCGGGAAATTGTAGGTTTGAGTCTCGAAGGTAAAATAATTTTCGACATTGGATAGCTAGGTCGCATTCAGTCGCGGTCTGGTGGAGAATTCTAACGGCCCGCTGCTCTGATCGGTAATTTTCCGTGGTATCTCCGATTCCACTGCCAGGCGAATGCCGGAGTGGAGACGGACTACACCCGATCTTTTCTTCATCTTCCTTACCCTATCCTCTCCCCATTCTTGCCCACACTTCTACTTACAAGCACCACTCAACCAAGCATGCCGAGAGGCCGGTCGGGAATTTAAAACTCCTCCCGGCTGGGCCTTGCCCCGCTGGAGGGGCACACCCTGTTCGCTCACAGGCTGGTCGGCGCCGGACCTCATCCACCGGGGGAAGCTAATTCAAAATTATAAGACAATTATTCTTTCAGCTTTCTCAAAACGTTAAGAGTTTTTTTACGTATGAATTGAACCTTTCTCAGTAAACACGAAGCGTTTTCAGATTGCCAATATAGATTTAAAAAATCAAAATCTACAGAAACAGCCATATTTTCTTTTTTTTTAAAGATGTCGCTTGCATGCATCAAAATGAAGCACCCAGTGGAATCTCTCGAAAGCTTTTGAGGTCATAAGTATATTAGCTTTGCAAACCTTACCAAAAGTTTCTGATTTTAATTTATCACATGCTCATATCGTGGCTCTCACATATTGTGGCTCTCTTATTTAGTTAGAATTCATTTTATATTAATTCTGAAAATTTTAACGGACCAAAATCAATCGTGAACGGTCGAGCAGGGCGACTGCTGCCTCAGTCGAATAACGCTCAAACGAAGGCTCAGTCGAAGGGACGCGCTCGCAGCGGCGGGAAGCATGGCCACCGCTCTGGCACGCAACAACTCGTCAATTGTGCCAATTCGCCGTAATAACTCGTAAAATGCGTATGAAAGGTATTCATTTAACTGGTGTATAGCGTAATGTGCATTTACAACAGTACAAATGTGCTGGCAGTAAGCAGCCGCGAGTCGGTCAGTGTATGTAGTCAGTGAATAAGCAGTCAGTGTGATTATTCAGTCAGTGAGTATGTCAGTGAGACAGTCTGAAGTGGAAGCTGAGCTGTGAAGTGTGCATCGCGGTAAACAGCAGTGCAGTGGGCCCTGGTCTGCGCAGTGAATTGTGGTCAGCACAGTGAAGTGTGGTCTGCGCAGTGAATTGTTGTCTGCGCAGTGGACCGTGGACAGTGCATCGGACAGTGGTAGGTGCATCGAACATTGCAATATAATTGAGTGTAAATAAATAATCAGAAGAAGCGAACAGCGTAAATAAATAATCAAGAGAACAGAGCCATGTGTAAGGAAACTAATAAAGTGAAGAACACAAGGACTGTGTCACATATCTGTAAATCAATAAAATATTTTTAGTGTATCATTAAGAATAAAAATAAACGTTTTTGTTAAAATATTACGTGCGTGTTTTAATTCACCACCAAGAATATATTGGATATATACAATATATCTAATTATGTAATCATTTAGTTTAATTACACCTCTTAATCGAATTTGTGCCTTCTGAATCCCCATGCATGATAATTTGTCCCTCCAGATATATTGCCATTTCAGAAACATCACAGCGTCTATGTTCGCCTAAAAACATATTGGTCCTTCGAAAGCTATTGAGGTAAGTGGTTGAGTGAGCAGCAATAACTCAGGCTGCTAGCTCCTCCAATTACGTATGTCACGAAATAACATTTTGTGCTTCTCTTTCCAATTTTTTGCCAATTGATTTTCCATATGTGTCCAGTTTCCCTGAACCATTTAGCGAATGTTGAAATGGCCCCTTATTTAAGGAAAGAAGTAGCTTCACTATGCGCATTTTGGCTGCGCAGTCCTTTTGCTAGTTGTGGTAGGAGTACAGCTATGGGTTGCTATTTTTTATAAATACTAACAACAAAATTCTGTAGCTAGTTTATCAATGCAAACAATTTTCTATACCTTGTAATGGGATCAATGCGAATTTTCAAACGTTACTACTCTTGCTATTTGTGGTTAAAAGGGGGGGGGAAGGGTTCCGGAGCTCACGAAAACGTGTACAGATTGTACTTCTCTACAGATTGGGTCTCGAACAGATTTTATTTTTCATTGGCAAAATAAATTAAATTAAATATTTATCGTATAACATATTATAATTATTATTACTGTATGGGACACTACTGGCCACGCAATACATTCTCTCTCCGGGGCTCAGTTGTATTTTACTCTGGAGAGATCAACGTGTGGAATTATGGTTGTCCCTTGGTTAAGATAAGGTTGTTAGCCTGCAATATCAATTAGTCAGATAAAATATTGCTTTGTTATTATTGCTATTACAGGGTGATGATGGGAGGGAGAGAGTTTTTGGAAGGATTATGGAACCATCGCAGCATTTGCCTTGTGGTGGAGGGAAATCATGAAAATCCCGAACAGGATGGCCGGCCCAGGGATCGAACCCGGACCTCCTGATTGCGAAGCCAGCGCGCTGAGCCACAAGCCACTTCGCTCGGTGACTTACTCATTACTATATAATATTACATATATTACAAATAATACAATAATACAAATAATAAATAAAACAATTGAAAGTATATATGTAACCGGGGCACATTTACATTTGAAGAACTGCTTTGCTCACACAGAAACGAGAAAAACATTTGTACTTACAAATAGATAAAATAAAAATAAACTGCTAGTACCAATATCTAGTCTCTTACTTCTTTGCCGTTACACGAAATTGAGCTGCATTCATCGTTATATCACACAAAAACAGATGACCACAGATATCACACAATGCTAGGGACCTAACTAATCAAATTATTGTATAAACGTCAAAAAGTGAGCAACGTGAGAAGTTTGAATTGACACATTTGCGCACATTGTACTTGGTCTTAACTTTGTCTTGACAATGTTCAAATCATGTAAAGATAGATTTCACAACTAACTTTCATTACACGACATTATACATTTAATGTAATAATTAAACGAATGAAACAACAAACAAGTAGGAAAGAAAGATGTAGTGTATTATCGTAGTGTATTACAACCCGATTATCGGAATTTAATAACCGATAAAAAGGAGAACATGAAATAAAATAAAAATAAACTTCCAGTACCAACATCAAGTGTTTTACATCTTCGCTCTTACACGAAATTGAGCTGAATTGTTTCTTAGATACCACACAAAAGCCGGCATCGGCAGGAATGACAATCTATATACATAATAGAATATAATTACTAGTAGAGTGTAGGAAACATTCAGGTCGAAAAAACAATGAAATAGAAATAAAGAAAAATACTGCTCATTCTGGGGAGTATTGGGTGATAAAAATAATTTCATTGGCCCTGTCGTTTTTTAAGCAGCATTCTTGAGGTGAAGCCTAAAAATACTCGTAAAGCCCGCATTCACGGTCCTTTTTCATCCTTTTTTGTCAGTGCAGATAAGGGACCAGCCAGATAATGTACTTTGTACAGAAAAAAGAAGGAAGAGCCGTTTTTGAATGTCAATAGGAAAGATTTCACGAAAACAAAGTGATGGTGTAAAACATTGGATCGGGTACATCTTTTTTCGCTGCCAAAAGAGTGCCGCATGAAAGGAAACGAATTCTCTCCTTTGTGTACATTTTGTGTGATTGCAAAGGACGCGGAAAGGGCAGTGTGAAGAGTATCGGACTTCAGCCAATGAGCTTCAGGTACCAGTTTGCGTCACAGTATTAACGGCAATTTTAAATGTAGCCAGTTACCGAAGTCATAATTTTGTTATAAGTCATTGAAAAGTGTTTTTTAAATATTGCAACTTTTCTTTCAATTACACCAGCATCGTTGAAAGTAGTCCGTGCGCCGGGGAGCCCAGCGGGGTTGATTGCAACGTCGTAGGTGGAGGAGGAGCGGGAGCGCAGGCCGTCAGGAAGCGCGCGCCAGCGGCTGCAGCTCCACGTCGTCGGGCCCCGCCCCCGCCCCCGCCTCCGCCGCCTTGAGCGCGTCGGCCGCGTCGCCGTTGGCGCGGGGGCCGTCGGGGGCGGCGGCGGCGGCGGCGGCGGCGGCGGCGGCGGGGCGGCCGGAGAACAGCGCCTCGATCTCCAGCAGCGAGCGGCCGCGCGTCTCGGGCAGGCAGGCGGCCACGAAGAGCGTGCCGGCGAGCGCCGCCGCCCCGTACAGGAAGAAGAGGCCCGCGGCCCCGAGCGCGCCCAGCATGCTCGGGTACAGCTTGAGCATGGCGAACGAGAAGACGTAGGCCATGCACGTGGTGAGGCCCCCGGCCAGCCCGCGCGCCGCCGCCGGCAGCAGCTCGCCCAGCATGGCCCAGGGCAGCGTGAGGAAGCCCACGGTGCTGGTGGCGATGTACAGGAGCAGCGCGGCCACGGGCAGCCAGGCGGCGGGGGCGGGGCCTTCGGAGGCGGAGGGCCGCGCCAGCAGCAGCCACAGCCCCAGCGCCGCCGCGCAGGCCGCCATCCCCGCGCCCGACGCCAGCGCCGGCGGCCGCCGCCCGAAGCGCTGCGCACACGCCACCACACACTCAGCCCCTCCGCCACGCACGCCGAGGGGAGGTCGGCGCTGGATCTCGCCATTCGACTCTCGTCGCTCGCCTTTCCTACGTCTTCGTGTTTAAACGCTCGTGTCTCGTCATTCGTCCTTGACTTTCGTGTCGTCTTTCGTGTGTTGTCTTCTTTTCGTCCTTCATTTTCCGTGCTTCGTCGATCTGTCTTCGATGTTCACTTGTCGCTCGTCGTTCTTCGTTCGTCAAAATTTGTAAAATTTTAAAACTCTATTTTTCGAAATTTATATTTTCCAAATTTTCAAATTTTTTAATTTTTTATATTTTTTGATTTTTATATTTTTTGATTTTTTTATATTTTTATATTTTTTATATTTTTCGAAATTTATATTTTATGAATTTTTATATTTTTTGAATTTTTATATTTTTTGATTTTTAATATTTTTTTATTTTTTAAATATTTATATTTTTATAGTTTTTGAATTTAGTCTTCTTTTTTCCTGTTGACTCTCGTCTTTTGTCATTCGACGCTCATCGCTCGTCTTTCGTACGTCATCGTGTTTAAACACTCGTGTCTCGTCCTTCGTCCTTGACTTTCGTGTCGTCTTTCGTGTTGTCATCTTTTCGTCCTTCATTTTCCGTGCTTCGTCGATCTATGTTCGACGTTCACTTGTCGCTCGTCGTTCTTTGTTCGTCAAAACTTGTAAAATTTTGAAACACGATTTTCCGAAATTTATATTTTTCAAATTTTTATATTTTTTTTATTTTTTATATTTTTTGATTTTTATATTTTTTGATTTTTATATTTTTTGATTTTTTATATTTTTCGAAATTTATATTTTTTGAATTTTTATATTTTTTGATTATTAATATTTTTTGATTTTTTAAATATTTATATTTTTATAGTTTTTGAATTTAGTCTTCTTTTTTCCTGTTGACTCTCGTCTTTTGTCACTCGATTCTCGTCGCTCGTCTTTCGTACGCCATCGTATTTAAACGCTCGTGTCTCGTCATTCGTCCTTGACTTTTGTGTCGTCTTTCGTGTGTTGTCTTCTTTTCGTCCTTCATTTTCCGTCCTTCGTCGATCTGTCTTCGATGTTCACTTGTCGCTCGTCGTTCTTCGTTCGTCAAAATTTGTAAAATTTTAAAACTCTATTCTTCGAAATTTATATTTTCCAAATTTTTATATTTTTGATTTTTTATATATTTTTATTTTTTTATTTTTTTATTTTTTATATTTTTTTTATTTTATATATTTTTTATTTTTTATATTTTTCGAAATTTATATTTTATGAATTTTTATATTTTTTGAATTTTTAGTTTTTGATTTTTAATATTTTTTGATTTTTTAAATTTTTATAATTTTTATAGTTTTTGAATTTAGTCTTCTTTTTTCCTGTTGACTCTCGTCTTTTGTCATTAGATTCTCGTCGGTCGTCATTCGTACGTCATCGTGTTTAAACGCTCGAGTCTCGTCATTCGTCCTTGACTTTCGTGTCGTCTTTCGTGTCTTCTTTTCGTCCTTCATTTTCCGTGCTTCGTCGATCTGTCTTTGATGTTCACTTGTCGCTCGTCGTTCTTCGTTCGTCAAAATTTGTAAAATTTTGTAACTCTATTTTTCGAAATTTATATTTTCCAAATTTTGATATTTTTTATTTTTTATATTTTTTATTTTTTTATTTTTATTTCTTATATTTTTTTATTTTTTATATTTTTCGAAATTTATATTTTATGAAATTTTATATTTTTTGCATTTTTATAATTTTTGATTTTTAATATTTTTTGATTTTTTAAAATTATTATAATTTTTATAGTTTTTGAATTTAGACTTCTTTTTTCCTGTTGACTCTCGTCTTTTGTCATTCGATTCTCGTCGCTCGTCTTTCGTACGTCATCGTGTTTAAACGCTCGTGTCTCGTCCTTCGTCCTTGACTTTCGTGTCGTCTTTCGTGTGTTGTCATCTTTTCGTCCTTCATTTTCCGTGCTTCGTCGATCTATGTTCGACGTTCACTTGTCGCTCGTCGTTCTTCGTTCGTCAAAACTTGTAAAATTTTGAAACACGATTTTCCGAAATTTATATTTTTCAAATTTTTATATTTTTTATTTTTTATATTTTTTGATTTTTTATATTTTTTTATTTTTATATTTTTTGATTTTTTATATTTTTCGAAATTTATATTTTTTGAATTTTTATATTTTTTGATTATTAATATTTTTTGATTTTTTAAATATTTATATTTTTATAGTAAAATTTAGTCTTCTTTTTTCCTGGTGACTCTCGTCTTTTGTCATTCGATTCTCGTCGCTCGTCTTTCGTACGTCATCGTGTTTAAACGCTCTTGTCTCGTCCTTCGTCCTTGACTTTCGTGTCGTCTTTCGTGTGTTGTCATCTTTTCGTCCTTCATTTTCCGTGCTTCGTCGATCTATGTTCGACGTTCACTTGTCGCTCGTCGTTCTTCGTCAAAACTTGTAAAATTTTGAAAGACGATTTTTCGAAATTTATATTTTTCAAATTTTTATATTTTTTTATTTTTTATATTATTTTTTATTTTTATATTTTTGATTTTTTATATTTTTCGAAATTTATATTTTTTGATTTTTTATAGTTTTCGAAATTTACATTTTCTGAATATTTATATTTTTTGATTTTTTATATTTTTCGAAATTTATAATTTTTGAATTTTTATATTTTTTGATTTGTTATAGTTTTTGAATTTTTATATTTTTTGTTATTTATATTTTTGATTTTTTCAATATTTATATTTTTATAGTTTTTGAATTTAGTCTTCTTTTTTCCTGTTGACTCGTCTTTTGTCATTCGATTCTCGTCGCTCGTCTTTCACACGTCATCGTGTTTAAACGCTCGTGTCTCGTCCTTCGTCCTTGACTTTCGTGTCGTCTTTCGTGTGTTGTCTTCTCTTCGTCCTTCAATTTCAGTGCTTCGTCGATCTGTTTGACGTTCACTTGTCGCTCGTCGTTCTTCGTTCGTCAAAACTTGTAAAATTTTGAAACACGATTTTTCGAAATTTATATTTTTCAAATTTTTATATTTTTTGATTTTTTATATTTTTTGATTTTTTATTTTTTTTGATTTTTATATTTTTCGAAATTTATATTTTTTGAATTTTTATATTTTTTGATTTGTAATATTTTTTGAAATTTTATATTTTTTGATTATTAATATTTTTTGATATTTTAAATATTTATATTTTTATAGTTTTTGAATATAGTCTTCTTATTTACTGTTGACTCTCGTCTTTTGTCATTCGATTCTCGTCGCTCGTCTTTCGTACGTCATCGTGTTTAAACGCTCGTGTCTCGTCCTTCGTCCTTGACTTTCGTGTCGTCTTTCCTGTGTTGTCATCTTTTCGTCCTTCATTTTCCGTGCTTCGTCGATCTATGGTCGACGTTCACTTGTCGCTCCTCGTTCTTCGTTCGTCAAAACTTGTAAAATTATAAAACACGATTTTTCGAAATTTATATTTTTCAAATTTTCAAATTTTTTAATTTTTTATATTTTTTGATTTTTTATATTTTTTGATTTTTATATTTTTCGAAATTTATATTTTTTGAATTTTTATTTTTTTGATTTGTTACATTTTTTTATTATTAATTTTTTGATTTTGTAAATGTTTATATTATTATAGTTTTTGAATTTAGTCTTATTTTTTCCTGTTGACTCTCGTTTTTGTCATTCGACCCTCGTCGCTCGTCTTTCGTGACGAGTCCTTGACGAGAAAATGAAGGACGAAAAGAAGACAACACACCAAACACGACACGAAAGTCAAGGACGAATGACGAGACACGAGCGTTTAAACATAAAGACGTACGAAAGATGAGCGACGAGAGTCGAATGACAAAAGACGAGAGTCAACAGGAAAGAAGACTAAATTCAAAATTATAAAAATTATAAAAATTAAAAATATCAAAAATATTAAAAATAAAAAAATATAAAAATTAAAAAATATAAAAAATAAATAAAAAATAAAAATTCAAAAAATATAAATTTCGAAAAATATAAAAAATTAAAAATATAAAAAATCAAAAAATATATAAAATCAAAAAATATAAAAAATCAAAAAATATAAAAATTTGAAAATATTAACTTTCGAAAAATAGAGTTTCAAAATTTTACAAATTTTGACGAACGAAGAACGACGAGCGAAGAACGTCGCACATAGTTCGACGAAGCACGGAAAATAAGAACGAAAAGAAGACAACACACGAAAGACGACACGAAAGTCAAGGACGAATGAGGAGACACGAGCGTTTAAAGACGAAGACGTACGAAAGACGAGCGACGAGAGCCACATAATAAAGGCAAGATTAAACAGGAAAAAAGACGACTAAATTGAAAAACTAAAAAAATATAAAAATTTTAAAAATTAAATATATTGAAAACCAAAGAATTTAAAAATTAAAAAATATAAAAAATCATAAAATATAAAAATTCAAAAAATATAAATTTCGAAAAATATAAAAAATTAAAAAAATATAAAAATTCAAAAAATATAAAAAATCAAAAAATATAAAAATTAAAAAATATAAATTTCGAAAAATAGAGTTTCAAAATTTTGCAAATTTTGACGAACGAAGAACGACGAGCGACAAGTGAAGGTCGAACATAGATCGACGAAGCACGGAAAATGAAAAACGAAAAGAAGACAACGCACGAAAGACGACACGAAAGTCAAGGACGAATGACGAGACACGAACGTTTAAACACGAAGACGTACGAAAGACGAGCGACGAGAGTCGAATGACAAAAGACGAGAGTCAACAGGAAAAAAAGACTAAATTCAAAAACTGTAAAAATTATAAAAATTTTAAAAATTAAAAAATATTACAAATAAAAATGTTAAAAATCACAAAATATAAAAAATAAAAAAATATAAAAATTCAAAAAATATAAATTTCGAAATGTATAAAAAATAAAAAATATAAAAAATGAAAAAATATAAAAAATAAAAAAATATAAAAATCAAAAAATATAAAAAATATAAAATATAAAAAATCAAAATATAAAAAATAAAAAAATATAACAAATTAAAAAAATATAAATTTCGAAAAATCGTGTTTCAAAATTTTACAAGTTTTGGCGAACGAAGAACGACGAGCGACAAGTGATCGTCGAACATAGATCGACGAAGCTCGGAAAATGAAGGACGAAAAGATGACAACACACGAAAGACGACACGAAAGTCAAGGACGAAGGACGAGACACGAGCGTTTAAACACGATGACGTACGAAAGACGAGCGACGAGAATCGAATGACAAAAGACGAGAGTCAACAGGAAAAAAGAAGACTAAATTCAAAAACTATAAAAATATAAATATTTAAAAAACCAAAAAATATTAAAAATAAAAAAATATAAAACTTCAAAAAATATCAAAAATCAAAAAATATAAAAATTCAAAAAATACAAATTTCGAATAATATGAAAATCAAAAAATATAAAAATTCAAAAAATATAAAAAATCCAAAATATAAAAATTTGGAAAATATAAATTTCGAAAACTAGAGTTTCAAAATTTTACAAATTTTGACGATCGAAGAACGACGAGCGACAAATGAACGTCGAACATAGATCGACGAAGCACGGAAAATGAAGGACGAAAAGATGACAACACGAAAGACGACACGAAAGTCAAGGACGAAGGACGAGACACGAGTGTTTAAACACGATGACGTACGAAAGACGAGCGATGAGCGTCGAATGACAAAAGACGAGAGTCAACAGGAAAAAAGAAGACTAAATTCAAAAACTATAAAAATATAAATATTTAAAAAACCAAAAAATATTAAAAATAAAAAAATATAAAACTTCAAAAAATATCAAAAATCAAAAAATATAAAAATTCAAAAAATACAAATTTCGAATAATATAAAAATCAAAAAATATAAAAATTCAAAAAATATAAAAAATCCAAAATATAAAAATTTGGAAAATATAAATTTCGAAAACTAGAGTTTCAAAATTTTACAAATTTTGACGATCGAAGAACGACGAGCGACAAGTGAACGTCAAACAGATCGACGAAGCACTGAAATTGAAGGACGAAGAGAAGACAACACACGAAAGACGACACGAAAGTCAAGGACGAATGACGAGACACGAGCGGTTAAACACGAAGACGTACGAAAGACGAGCGACGAGAGCCGAATGACAAATTACGTGTCAACAGGAAAAAAGAAGACTAAATTCCAAAACTATAAAAATTATAAAAATTTTAAAAATTAAAAAATATTAAAAATAAAAAATCTTAATAATCACAAAATATAAAAAATCAAAAAATATAAAAGTTCAAAAAATATAAATTTCGAAAAATATAAAAAAAATATTAAAAATGAAAAAATATAAAAAATATAAGTTTCGAAAACTATAAAAAATCAAAAAATATAAAAATTGAAAAATATAAATTTCGAAAAATAAGAGTTTCAAAATTTTACAAATTTTGACGAACGAAAACGACGAGCGACAAGTGAACGTCGAACATAGGTCGACGAAGCACGGAAAATGAAGGACGAAAAAAAGACAACACACGAAAGACGACACGAAAGACGACACGAAAGTCAAGGACGAATGACGAGACACGAGCGTTCAAAGACGAAGACGTACGAAAGACGAGCGACGAGAGTCGCATAACAAAAGACGAGAGTAAACAGGAAAAAAGAAGACTAAATTCAAAAACTATAAAAATAATAAAAAATTTAAAAAATAAAAAAATATTAAAAATCAAAAAATATAAAACTACAAAAAATATAAAAAATCAAAAAATATAAAAATTCAAAAAATATAAATTTCGAAAAATATAAAAAATCAAAAATATGAAAAGCAAAAAATTAAAAAATCAAAAAATATAAAAATTAAAAAAATATAAAAATTTGAAAAATATAAATTTCGACAAATCATGTTTCAAAATTTTACAAGTTTTGACGAACGAAGAACGACGAGCGACAAGTGAACGTCGAACATAGATCGACGAAGCACGGAAAATGAAGGACGAAAAGATGACAACACACGAAAGACGACACGAAAGTCAAGGACGAAGGACGAGACACGAGCGTTTAAACACGATGACGTACGAAAGACGAGCGACGAGAATCGAATGACAAAAGACGAGAGTCAACAGGAAAAAAGAAGACTAAATTCAAAAACTATAAAAATATAAATATTTAAAAAACCAAAAAATATTAAAAATAAAAAAATATAAAACTTCAAAAAATATCAAAAATCAAAAAATATAAAAATTCAAAAAATACAAATTTCGAATAATATAAAAATCAAAAAATATAAAAATTCAAAAAATATAAAAAATCCAAAATATAAAAATTTGGAAAATATAAATTTCGAAAACTAGAGTTTCAAAATTTTACAAATTTTGACGATCGAAGAACGACGAGCGACAAATGAACGTCGAACATAGATCGACGAAGCACGGAAAATGAAGGACGAAAAGAAGACAACACACGAAAGACGAGAGGAAAGACGACACGAAAGTCAAGGACGAATGACGAGACACGAGCGTTTAAACACGAAGACGTACGAAAGATGAGCGACGAGTGTCGAATGACAAAAGATGAGAGTCAACAGAAAAAAAGACTAAATTAAAAACCTATAAAAATTATAAAAATTTAAAAAATAAAAAAATATAAAAAATCAAACAATACAAAAATTCAAAAATATAAAAAATAAAAAATATAAAAATTCAAAAAATATAAATTTCGAAAAATATAAAAAATCAAAAAATATAAAATATCAAAAAATATAAAAAATCAAAAAATCAAAAAATATAAAAATTTGAAAAATATGAATTTCGAAAAATATAAAAAATCAAAAAATATAGAAAATCAAAAAATATAAAAATTAGAAAAATATAAATTTCGAAAAATTTATAGAGTCAAAATTTTACAAATTTTGACGAACGAAGAACGACGAGTGACAAGTGAACGTCGAACATAAATCGACGAAGCACGGAAAATGAAGGTGAAAAGAAGACACACGAAAGACGACACGAAAGTCAAGGACGAGTGACGAGACACGAGCGTTAAAACACGAAGACGTACGAAAGACGAGCGACGAGAGCCGAATGACAAATTACGTGTCAACAGAAAAAAAGAAGACTAAATTAAAAACCTATAAAAATTATAAAAATTTAAAAAATAAAAAAATATAAAAAATAAAACAATACAAAAATTCAAAAATATAAAAAATAAAAAATATAAAAATTCAAAAAATATAAATTTCGAAAAATATAAAAAATCAAAAAATATAAAATATCAAAAAATATAAAAAATCAAAAAATCAAAAATATAAAAATTTGAAAAATAAGAATTTCGAAAAATATAAAAATCAAAAAATATAAAAAATCAAAAAATATAAAAATTAGAAAAATATAAAATTCGAAAAATTTATATAGAGTCAAAATTTTACTAATTTTGACGAACGAAGAACGACGAGTGACAAGTGAACGTCGAACATAAATCGACGAAGCACGGAAAATGAAGGACGAAAAGAAGACATACGAAAGACGACACGAAAGTCAAGGACGATTGACTAGACACGAGCGTTAAAACACGAAGACGTACGAAAGACGAGCGTCGAGAGTCGAATGACAAAAGACGAAAGTCAACAGGAAAAAAGAAGACTAAATTCAATAACTATAAAAATTATAAAAATTTAAAAAATCAAAAAATATTAATAATAAAAAAATATAAAAAATAAAAAAATAGAAAAAATCAAAAATATAAAAATTCAAAAGATATAATTTTCGAAAATATAAAAAATCAAAAAAATTAAAAAGTCAAAAAATATAAAAATTTGAAAAATATAAATTTCGAAAAATAGAGTTTCAAAATTTTACAAATTTTGACGAACGAAGAAAAAAATTCAAAAAATATAAAAAATTAAAAAAATTTAAAAATGCGACAAATATAAATTTCGAAAAATATAAAAAATCAAAAAAATTAAAAAATCAAAAAATATAAAAAATAAAATATATAAATTTTGAAAAATATATATTTCGAAAAATAGTTTCAAAATTTTACAAATTTTGACGAACGAAGAACGACGAGTGACAAGTGTACGTCGAACATAAATCGACGAAGCACGGAAAATGAAGGACGAAAAGAAGACAACACACGAAAGACGACACGAAAGGCAAGGACGAATGACGAGACACGAGCGTTTAAACACGAAGACGTACGAAAGAGGAGCGACGAGAGCCGAATGACAAATTACGTGTCAACAGGAAAAAAGAAGACTAAATTCCAAAACTATAAAAATTATAAAAATTTTAAAAATTAAAAAATATTAAAAATAAAAAATCTTAAAAATCACAAAATATAAAAAATCAAAAAATATAAAAATTCAAAAAATATATATTTCGAAAAATATAAAAAATCAAAAAATATAAAAAATGAAAAATATAAAAAAATAAAAAATATAAATTTCGAAAAATATAAATAATCAAAAAATATAAAAAATCAAAAAATATAAAAAATCAAAAAATATAAAAAGTAAAAAACATAAATTTCGAAAAATAGAGTTTCAATATTTTACAAATTTTGACGAACGAAGAACGACGAGCGACAAGTGAACGTCGAACATAGATCGACGAAGCATGGAAAATGAAGGACGAAAAGAAGACAACACACGAAAGACGACACGAAAATCAAGGACGAATGACGAGACACGAACGTTTAAACACGATGACGTACGAAAGACGAGCGACGAGAATCGAATGACAAAAGACGAGAGTCAATAGGAAAAAAGAAGACTAAATTCAAAAACTATAAAAATATAAATATTTTAAAAAATCAAAAAATATTAATAATCAAAAAATATAAAAATTCAAAAAATATAAATTTCAAAAAATATAAAAAATCAAAAAATATAAAAATCAAAAAATATAAAAATCAAAAAATATAAAAAATAAAAAATATAAAAATTTTAAAAAATATAAATTTCGAAAAATCGTGTTTCAAAATTTTACAAAATTTCAAAATTTCAAAAATTTTACAAAATTTTCAAATTTTTCAAAATTTTACAAATTTTGACGAACGAAGAACGACGAGTGACAAGTGAACGTCGAACATAAATCGACGAAGCACGGAAAATGAAGGACGAAAAGAAGACAACACACGAAAGACGACACGAAAGTCAAGGACGAATGACGAGACACGAGCGTTTAAACACGAAGACGTACGAAAGACGAGCGACGAGAGCCGAATGACAAATTACGAGTCAACAGGAAAAAAGAAGACTAAATTCCAAAACTATAAAAATTATAAAAATTTTAAAAATTAAAAAATATTAAAAATCAAAAAATATAAGAAATCAAAAAATATAAAAATTCAAAAAATATAAATTTCGAAAAATATAAAAAATCAAAAAATATGAAAAATCAAAAAATACAAAAATTCAAAGAATATAAATTTCGTAAAATATAAAAATAAAAAATATAAAATATCAAAATATATAAAAATTTAAAAAAGTAAAATATAAAAAATTGAAAAATATAAATTTCGAAAAATATAAAAAATCATAAAATATAAAAAATCAAAAAAATATAAAAAATAGAAAAATATAATTTTCGAAAAATGTATATGGAGTCAAAATTTTACAAATTTTGACGAACGAAGAACGACGAGTGACAAGTGAACGTCGAACATAAATCGACGAAGCACGGAGAATGAAGGACGAAAGGAAGACAACACACGAAAGACGACACGAAAGTCAAGGACGAATGACGAGGCACGAGCGTTAAAACACGAAGACGTACGAAAGACGAGCGACGAGATTCGAATGACAAAAGACGAGTCAACAGGAAAAAAGAAGACTAATTTCAAAAACTATAAAAATTATAAAAATTTAAAAAATAAAAAAAATAAAAAATAAAAAAATATAAAAAATCAAAAACATAAAAATTTGAAAAATATAAATTTCGAAAAATAGAGTTTCAAAATTTTACAAATTTTGACGAACGAAGAACGACGAGCGACAAGTGAACGTCGAACATAGATCGACGAAGCACGGAAAATGAAGGACGAAAAGAAGACAACACACGAAAGAGGACACGAAAGTCAAGGACGAATGACGAGGCACGAGCGTTTAAAAAAAAACCAAGGATACACTCCAGACGTAAACTAACAGTCCAGCCGTACATTACAAAGAATATCTCGAACTTTGCAAATACCTAAAATAATTTTTCCATCATTCTTCATTCCTCTAAGGGTTAAGCATACTCCGAAAGTGCATAGTGCAATTACATGTTTTAATAGTAAAGAGTAAGAGTAAAAAGAAGTAAAACTTGCATAAACTATATATCAGCATGTTCAAAAGAAGACAGAAAATAAAATGGCGTTAATTGTGAAAAATCAATTTCCCCCCATTTTTTCGTGTCCACGCTTGAAACGTGCACATATTGCCCGTCTCCCCACAGTGGGTCACAGGCAGGTTTTAACTATTTTTGACGATAAATTTTGAAAATAAATAAATAAATAAATAAATAAATAAATAAATAAATAAATAAATAAATAAATAAATAAATAAATAAATAAATAAATAAATAAATAAATAAATAAATAAATAAATAAATAAATAAATAAATAAATAAATAAATAAATAAATAAATAAATAAATAAATAAATAAATAAATAAATAAATAAATAAATAAATAAATAAATAAATAAATAAATAAATAAATAAATAAATAAATAAATAAATAAATAAATAAATAAATAAATAAATAAATAAATAAATAAATAAATAAATAAATAAATAAATAAATAAATAAATAAATAATAAACAAACGAACGAACCTGCGAGAGGAAGCCGGTGAGCAGCGTGACGGCGGCGCGCACGGCGCCGATCAGCACGGAGCCCAGGTAGGCGTCGAGGGCCACGCCCGCCGCGTGCACCACGTCCACGGCGTAGAAGATGACGACGAACACGCCCGACGCTTGTTGGAAGAAGAAGAAGCCGTTGAGGATGAGCAGCGGCTTGAGGCAGGCAGGCGCCGTCAGGGTGCGCCACGCCTCGGCCAGCGCGCCCCCGCGCCGGCCCCGCCCCCGCCCCCGCGCCGCCGCCGCCGCCGCCGCCGCTGCAACGCACAAGCTCTATGCTGGGAGGGGCCACGTGGACAGGGCAAAATACGACACAATTGAATTAACAAACGACTGTTGGCGAGTGAAGGGACAAGCTGGAGTTGACAACCCGATCAAGAACAATCAGACCGGTACAAATAAGTTAGGTACATTTTAGTGACAAGAAACAAGTGCACACTTGCTTTTTCAAAAAGAATTCTGACTTTGATCGCAAGACTAACTCAAACCCTGTGTAAGTAAATATGTCAGATTTAATCAACTGACCGTGAAACGACATTAAAATATATGCCAATAACGCACTTAATTTACGTACGGAATATAATCAGGTGCAAGGGAAAGTTAGACGGAAAAACGCAATATTATGAAGAACGTGCAAATGAAAAATGAAACAGAAAGATGACAGTTGTTTTATGTAAAACTTTATGGAAGTCAGGGGAAACGATAGAATTCTTGTGGACTCGGAAGAGACCTGATGGCAGAAGGAGCCATGTTTACATGTGAAAGTCGGATATGATAATTAACGGAGATGGACGTTGCAGTATAAATATGGAATGAACTGAAATTGGTTGCAATATGGAAATTATAAGATGGGGCCAGGAAGAATGTGAAACCAGGAATAATTGATAGATATGTGCAATGCAGTCACGGGATTCAACGCAAAGAGAAGTGATTATTTCAGACTTTTCTTTTTTTTGACATTGTGAGAAGTATCAGAAGACATGTATCTTAACGGGAAAGAATTTTTTATATTCAAAATAAAACGGCTATTAATATGGGAACGATTGCGCTCTTATATGAATGAGTCTTGCAAAAGTTAAGCGTGAGTGTTGTGAAGAAATATTTTATTTTGTTTGAAGGGTATATATATATATATATATATATATATATATATATATATATATATATATATATATATATATATATATATATTGTAGCGATACAGATTTCCTCATACGTTTTAAACGAAATTCACCGGACCTAAAATTAAACAAACAGACTCGGCCACCCTGAGTTCTACTGGGAGGATAAACAGATGGCGACACGCGCGCAACTCCGCTTATCGGACAGCCATTTGCGCCCCCGGCACATTAAGAAAGTCGTTATAAGGGTCAGTTGTCGAAAGATTCACTGAGAGAGGCACGTGGTCGCAAGACCAGCTGCGAAATTTCTAGAACGCCCGCTTACATCCGGGGAAACCCAGAGTGATAAATTCTTTCACCGGACAACGCCTGCCTTGTGCAAGCATGGCCGATGTTCTAGAAGGAATTAGAATAACCCTGTGCACTCGCAGCTGGCACAGAGAGCGGAAAGTTCCGTGGCTTCTCGCGCCGCGATTGGGTGAAAATAGTGCAATGCGCCACTACCTTTGGCCAATAGCGACACGACTATTATAAGGAGCTGGAGCATACGAGAAAATTGGGTGGGGGCAAAAGTTGACTTGATACAATTTCGACTGATAGAATATCAGAAGGTGTAGAGCATTAGACGGGGAGCAGTCGGGAGAGAATCTTCTCTGGGGGGTAACTATTCGTCGGGGAGAGACCAGTGTGTCTCTGAAAGACTTATAATTTTTGTCGGAAGGAGCCTGAGTTTTAGGCTGAGGGCAGTTGGGAGAGAAACTTATCTGGGGTGGGAATTATTCGGGCGAATGTGCCTATGTGGGACTTATATTATTTTGCTGCGAGTTTTGAGCATTGAGCCGGCTGCAGTAGACAGAGAAAATTCTCTGGGGTGGGAATTCGTCGTGAAGAGAGGCGAACGTTTCTCCGAAGGATTGCTAAACTGTCCGAAGTTGTGTTCGACAATTATTATCACGGAAATCAGAGAGACGCATGGTCGACCACTACGTTCCTGAGATTGAGATCGCCCGGCCACTCCGAGTTCTACCAGTTACTACCAGTTCTACCAGTTACTACCAGTTCTACCAGTTCCGCTCCGAGTTCTGCCAGTTCTCCCAGACACAGTTCAACGCCAGACGCCAGACGCCACCGCCCTTGGTGACGTCACCAGACGGCCGACCAGCTGACGTGCGTGTCTGAGAGGGTGCAAGGGCATCGCCCCGGCCGCGCCCTTTGTGAAGGTTCCCGCCGCCCCCACGGCCGCGCCGCGCCCGTCTCGGGCCCACAGAAAAAACTTTCCCAAGGCAATATAATTCAGGGCATTCGCCCCTGTGTAAATTTTGTAATGCGGCGCCGCGCTATGGCGCATTGACTTGTTTTTTTTTACCATTGTAATGTTAATTATAATTCTTTCTAGTTTTTAAGCTTTACTCTGAATACTAACTTTTCATCTTCTTTTCTTTTTTTTACCTAATTTTCTCATTTTTTTATTTTATTTACAAGTGTAACTTCCCTGGGGCATTTTAATTTTATTGCCCAGGAATAAAAGTAATTTTTACCAGTGATCAAAGTGTTTGTTTCATGTTACCAGTATCTGTTTAACGATTCCTTCCATCACCGACTGAGCTATTAACCGGGCCGCTAACCGGGCGTTCTCTCACGAGACGACCGGGGGTGTTACAATATATATATATATATATATATATATATATATATATATATATATATATATATATATATGTGTGTGTGTGTGTGTGTGTGTGTGTGTGTGTGTGTGTGTGGTATGTGTTTCTGTGTTATGTTATGAAATGTTTGTTCTAGCCAGGGGAGGCGGCAACGACGCTAGGTAATTCTTGTTATTAATAAATGAGGCTGCAGCGGCATTGGCGGTGGCTAGGTGGAAATATTTTTTGTTTTTTATTTGAGTGGGAGTGAGGAGAGGGCACCTTATTCCTCAGATCAAAACAATCGATGAAGAACATCCGTTTGCTACCATCGCGCGCCAAGGTAGAGAGCATTTCGGCTGGCTGCCCAGTGTGGAGCGTAGAGAGAGATGTGTGAATAGTTCCGTTCTTTCTGGTATAGTTATTATTACTATTAAAAATAAAAAGGGGCTTTAAGGAACCGTCACAATACTCCAATTCAAACATAGTCGCACTGCAAGGTCACGAGCTAAAAGGAGAGGGAAAATTTGGATCTGATTGGAACTTGGAGAGGAACAATTTGAGTCGTAACGAAGATTGGATGGCAGTGTCTCCCCGTCCACCATGTTTAAATCGGAGTGTAAACTCCCGACCGTTTTCTGGAGCTCAGGAATACTTTCCGTAGCCTTTTACGGTGTCTAGACGAATGATAAATAAATGTACCAACAAAGCGTGGTTAGCAACATTTCAAATCTAAACGTTCTCGATCCTGAGTTAGAGAAAAGTTGCGTCGGCAAACGAACTAGTTTGACGAAATAGTAATCCACATCCTACCGCAATTAGGAAAAAGGTGAGCTCACCATAACGTGCTCATAGTGAAGCTGCATTTACGCCCAGAAGCAAAACAAGGGGCCATCTCAGCATTTGCTCAATGGATCAGGGAAACTGGACAAAAACCTGATGGAGATGGGCTTGGTTGAGCGTTGAGGTAAGGCTGAGGAGCCCATTCACCATGCGCTGGATCGGGGAGATATCATTAACACATTCGGCCAGAAAGAACGCTATTAGATCTTTTTCAATTTCCCATGAGAGAGAAATGCAGGAATATACGCTGAACAGGTATAAAAATATAAGCAGAGATTTCGAAGAACGACAGGAATGCGTACCTGAAGTTGACTCTTCCAGCAAAACTTTCATATCCAGAGAAAAGCGAACCCTCCCAAAATATCGAAGCCCAGTGTATTAGGAGATATGGATGGCAACGTACTTGAGAACATTCACGAAGACTATTACAGCCGTGTCTTCAACTCCTAAAGCCGCTTCAGAAACGCTACAAGAGCATCGAAGTGAATAAAATGCGCCATGCAGCTACCTTGTCGCGCGTGGGCGAGCTCGAGGCTGAGCGCGGGCGGCGTGGGCGCGTGGCGGGGCACGGCGCGGGCCCGTCGCAGCGCGTCCTCGGCGTCGGCCGCCCGCCCTCGCGCCGCCAGCCACGCGGGGCTCTCCGGCAGCGCCGCCACCAGCAGCGCCGCCCCCGCCGGCAGCGCCGCGCAGCACAGCGCCACCGCGCGCCACCGCTCCTGCGCCCACACAAACACACACTCTTGCCTCTAGGAACACGTTCACACAAAGCGAAGTCAGCGGAGAAAGGTATTGTCTGATTTTCTTTAGAATGGGATGATTTGACAGCTAGTGCTGGCAACACAACTGACGATTCTGTGGTCGTTGTGTCCTTGAACTTATTAGACTCTCCTTCCTCCATTCGTTCGTTTGCAGTTGGCTAACTTGTAAATAGTTACGACGCTCCCTGGCTGTGATGTCCTCGTCCGACGAAAATATAGTGCGCCACGAGAAATAATTGAAATTAAGAAGTGCAGAGCTTTGTGCTCTAATGTAAAAATGATTTTTTTAATAAAAAGTACATTGAATTTAGTTTTTATGTGATAAGTATTATGTTTGTTTTAAAACCGAGTCTTGAATGTGAGATGCGTACTCGTGACGGTGCCCGTGTTTACTTCTCTGAAGTACACGTGATGTTCACTTGTTTCGCGAACTGTCACTTTATCCCATTCTTAAGAAAATCGTTCTATAAGAGAGGGCGTACGGGCATGAGCCAGCCGAGGACGTAGACGGCGAGCACGCCGAACGAGACGGCGGCCGACGTCCACGTGACGAGCAGGCCGCGCAGCGCCGGCTCCGCCACCTCGGCCGCGTACACCGTGGACGGCACGGCCGCCAGCCCCATGGCCACGCCCGTCAGCGCGCGCCCGGCGTACACCTGCGCCAGGAAGGCGGCGCCCGCGGGCCCGTCGCGCGCCGGCGCCAGCCCCAGCAGCAGCCAGCCCAGCACGCACGGCGCGCTCACGGCCAGCAGCGCGAGGCGGCGGCCCGCGGCGTCCAGCAGCGGCCCCGACGCCAGGCAGCCCAGCGGCGTGGCGATGGCGGCCACGCTCGCTGCACACGCAACGCGCCTCCAGCGTATATATATGGCCAGATCCGGCGCCCACCTACCGTGCGCTAGCGGGGCATCGCCCCGGCCGCAACAGGCTCGAAGCTCCCGACCGGCCTCCCGGCATGTGCCAGTGTAGTGTGTGTGTCTTGGAAGAGGATAGAGCAGGGAAGAGTTAGGAAAGATGGCGCCCGGTCCATGCCGCTTTGTGAGAGAACTGCGCTGGCATTCAGCCTGTTTTGAGCGGAAAAACCAGGAAATACCACCGACCAGAGCAGCCGCCGCCAGAATTCTCGTCCAGGAGGCGGCTGAATTGCACCTCTTGAACATCCTGCCATCGCTGAGATTCCAACCCTACGACCTTCCGTTCAGAGGCACTTAAACAGCACCAACTGATGCCCTGACCTACCTAAGCCGGTGAAACAGACGCAAATAAATACACTAACGTTAATGATAATGCCAAAAATGAACTCAATAAATAAATAAAACCAATAACGAATGCAACTTATCGCCATTCTACAGGGACGCGGCGATGACGCGGTGGTGACTTCTCCTGCCACTTGCCAGTAAATTTTAGATGCTATGTTCCAGAGTAAAGAAGAAATGCTGCATTATATTTAAAATAACCAATCAATAGTTTCCATTAAAAAATAATTTTTGTACGAAGAAATAAGTATAATTTATATGTGATATGGTTTACATCGGAAAAGTTCATTACGACTCCAAGACGCACAGGAAAAACCCGAAAGTTTTAGAAACGACTGAGGTTCGAACAAAGTGCGGAGAACGACGAAAAATGTTGACGTCAATGACAAGAACACATTTCTCTCAAAATTACCTCCTTATGGAACTCAATGCCGAGACTGGAAATTCTCACATCTAAAATATCGATCGCAAAGAGTAGAAATACCGTACTGGCACGAAAGAACATTATTTATTTATCTTTCCATTTTTTGGCAATAAAGCATGGGGTGCCGCAGGGTTCGATGCTAGGTCCTATCCTCTTTCTTTTACACGTAAACTATATGCTCGAGGCCATTAAAAATGGAAGAAAGTTATGTTTGCTGATGACACGAATGTTCTTTGCACAACAACAAAAAACAACAAAAAACGATATATAGTACTATTTCAGAAGTATCAAATTGGTTTAGTAATGTGTGGCGTCGTACGGGTATAATCAGAACACAGACGAGAGTGGTTTGTAAAAACAGTAGATTTTTTCACAATCTAGACCGTAGTCACAATTAAACAATTACCCTGCTTACAATTAACTAAATAAGTAGAACCCTAGAACCCACTGCTATGAGAGATCATTTACGAAACGGCTACCACACCGCAACATACGATCAATGTCCCCTGTGCGAAGCACCGCTCTACCCTGAGACCATCTACATGTCTCGCTAGTCACGACGATGAATTGCCGGCCACTTGCCCTCACGCACCACCTGCCGCCGACGCTGCTGGGAAACAAGAAGGTCGGGGCATTGTTCTCGTGGCCTTATATAGGCCCTTCGGCGCTACCTGCCGCCCCCATTGCCTCCGCCCTACCGCCGCCTCACCACGCCACTGCGTCATCACTCCGCCCTTCGTTAAACATCCGGCGATGCCCGCCGTCTGCTTCGTGCTTGTCTCCGTGTTTTAGCGCGACACGACTCTACAAATGTAATGATTTATCACGAGGTATACGAAAGTTAAAGAAATTTCGTGTAAAGTGTAACGATGAACGACAGCAACAATGGGGAACATGGCGAGTGATAAGGAAATGTAAGAGAAGGCAGTGTGATTAATAAAGGGGAAAAAAGTGGAATTAGTGGTGAGTAGAATCATACGGACACGTGAGTATTTTCCGTTAGTAATTTGTTAACTTACGAAAAGAATCTAAGGATCGATAGCGAAGACATAACTAAATAAAATGTTTGGGTGGTGTTAGCCAATTAGAAATGAGATTGCACGCGAGGAGGGGGTGAACCTGCGCAATGGGACTAAGGAGAAACGCAATTGGGCGAGGCAGACGAATAGCGCGTGATTCAAACAGACGGGGCAGAACGGACTCCGACTCGGTGATGATCGGATGGTGATGCAAGGATCTCCGACATGGTCCAACATAGAAATTGTGTAAATTGTTGATGGCAGAAATGTAGGTGTAACTTTGTGTGGAAAGGAAGAAGATGCCACGACGGAATTGGACTAGACTGAAAATGGAAAGGGAAATGGACGAGAAAGCGATGACCAAGAATGCAGAGGACTCGAATAGGAAAGTTATTAAATGGGACTTATAAACCTGAGTAATGTAAAAAGACCAAGTTTTGGAACAGATCTTAATAAATTTTAAATTAAAATAATGATAGGTAATGGCCATGCATGCAAGGGAGGAGTAACGGGAAATGTGAAATAACGACAGGCTTATTATTGTTATTTGTCTTGGATATTGTTACATAAAATGCTATGTATGATTTTTCTTATTTTGTTGTGTGAAGCAGAGAACCAAAAATTACAATGATACTTATTTTTTGAAACAAGTATTATTATTATTATTATTATTATTATTATTATTATTATTATTATTATTATTATTATTATTGATAATGGTAAGGAAATTTCGCGAATTCCAAATATTAAGAAGAAAATATTTCTTGCTTTCTTGGCTATCCGGGATGAGCCACGTCTCGGTCAATTGTTCTGACGTTTCGGCCATCTTGCTGTGGCCTTGTTCAGAGCTATACTGTAGCTCTGAAGTAACTAGTAACGTCAGCACAATTGACCGAGACGCGGCTCATCCCGGATAGCCAAGAATGCATTGACTCCGGCCGCGGAAGCCTACGAACCCAAAATATTTCTTACGTAAGTTTTCATAACCGAGAATCTGTATAGCCGAATCTTATCAGGACGTATCGACCTCAGTATTTAAATAGGGTTATTGCCAAGGCAAACAAGTAAATAAAATATTGAAGAATAATGTTAGTGTATTTATGGAAAAATAATTGCCAAATAGTACGAGAAAAATCCGCCAGAATAATAACAAATTAATAGTTAAAGAAGGAAAAACAATCTCAATGCATTTTTGCATTTCAAGGCGGCAATCGTATGAAAATGAACAAAATGCAAAGGGCCTCAGTTACGTTTACATGTAACAAAATTTCTGGGCCAGTCAATCCTCAAATAGAATATTCTTATATCTGATTAAATACTCAATTGAGTCCATTATATTACGTATTCAGAATTCTTTCAAATTCTGTCAGCCTCCATGCAGCTTATTGCGAGTTTTTGCTATTGCTATTATCACCTGAGATTGTGTATAATATTCTGGGTAAGTTCATTCCATAGTACCCAGACTTTTAGACTGCAGAAAAATCTAGTGGTGACATGACTACATGACATACTTTGTCGCATATTTCTAAATTTGCATTTTTCAAAAATTCATAGGGTTTAAAGAAAATGAGACCAACGCCTTATTTTTAACCGTCTCTTCGCGTTTCATCCGTGGAAAAAAATTTAACAAAAATTTTGGAGTGTTTTTTGAGATTATTTCTTATAAATTGCATTAATTGCTAGCACAAATTACGCGAAATCTACTCGTTTCTTCAAAGAATTTCTTCAAAGATTTTTTCTAGACGTTTTTTAAAGAGCTGATTTTCTACAACAGACTTTCACTAAGGCAAAAATCTCCAACTTTAATTTTGTAGATTTGAAATGTTAACTATTTGTCAGGTTTCAAAATACGGAGAGTTCACCGAAAATGGGATTAATACCATTTTCATCGTTCCAAACAAACAGTGTGGTGCTAGTTTTGAAAAACAATTGTTTAAAAAAATTAAAAAGACTATATTTCACGCGCAATGACACGAAACTACTCATATTTTCGAAAAATTGAACATGATCTTAATTCAAGGTATCTCTAAAGAAAAAAAAAATATTAAAGAAAAAGCTCTATTATAAATATTGTAGTTGTAGGAGACGCCAAAAAATACACTCTTGCAATGTTCAAAATATCTGGAATTTGAACGAAATGAGACTTGCAACCTTCTGTTGAGCGTCTTTACAATTTAAAAAGTACCATCAAAAATCAAAATATCCGCGAATTCGTTCAGATCAATTGGGGAATATCAATTTTGAAGAAAATCGACTGAGCGGTTGAGGCAGTAGCGTTCACCAGAGACGGAGAGACAGACATTTTACCGTCAGTCGATTTTTTGGTATCCAGGACCCATAAAAACATGATCCACCGTCTTCCGGCGCACGGTTATAATACTTTCTCTTCTTACATTTGCAAAGGGGAGAAAGTAAAAATTTGAAAATTACGAAAGTGCCATCCATGTGATTTCTGCAAATCTTTTTTCATTGAACTTAGAATGTTACCATTGCCTTGCATATGAATTTACGAATATGTAGTGTTGGTCAGAACTGACTTACTTAACGGTGGGAACATATTTTTTATGCAATATGTATACACAGATAATAAATGTGCGTCAGTTAACAACACATTACCAGAAAACATTAAACAATCGAAATCGATACACAATTTAAGTTCAAAGTAAAATGTTTATACTGTGAAACTGTTTCTATACAATTAGATCACCCATTCGTTTCTGTACAACATTAATCACTAAAAATATAAATAGTAATATTTTTAACAACGATATATAATGAATTAATTTACATTTGTATTGTATAATTTTAAAAACACATAATATGACTGTAACAAGTACTTTTTTTTTGTTTCTGTGTCAATGACCACTATCTCGATCAGGGTTCCCTGATCCAATGATAAAATGCGAAGTTGGCTTTTTTTTTGCTTCTGGAGATAAATTAACTTCATTATGCCCACTTTTTGTTCAATTCCCCTATTACTAATAGTGGCAAGAATATGCAATCAACAATTGAGGAGGAGATTCTTTAGCTCAAGAAAACGTGTGGACTTTTCCCCTACATGTCAAATTAATTTTTTACGGTTGTCAGAGAAAATAAATCAAATCAAATAAAATTGTTTTTGTGTACTCTGTTCTTTGACAGACCCCCATAAGTAACATGACAGGACGGCACATTCAGAATTCTAGCCATACTTCTATAAAGCATTTTGGAATGATACATGAAGAGTAATTTTTCCATTCCCATATGAAGCAGGCTTATCTTTTGCGAAAGGAAAAGACTTCAAGACTGTCCTTGAACACGCATGAAATCCGAGAGATAAGTAAATAATGACTGTTGATATCAAAAGCGTATCTCTACTTGGTGAGATTGCTTGCTGAGGTAAAGTGATAACCCTCCATTTCACTGAGTAAAATTTGGAAAACAAATAGAGATTAGCAATATTAAATAGCTTGAAAAATATTTCAGAAACTCCACCAGGAATGTTTAGAAATTGTTGGGAAATTTTTAAACTGAAATACACTTTAGACGGGAAAGTTATATTTAAAAACATATGTCAATTATTGTGGATTTTATGCGTATTTTAATAAAATGTCATTTTTTCACGTTAAAACGATGCGTTTTAATACAGACATTAATTTTATGTTATGTCAAAAGCAAATGGCTCGTTTTTATATGGCATTTTTTGCATTTTTCGATGATTTAATCTACTTTAATATCATTTTAATGGTACTTGCGACAATTAACATCTACGAGATGCAACAAATGTTCTCCACAGAATTACCTATTCGATTTTTTCGCTCGGAAATGTTTCTCTTAGACGTAGTGAATACGCTGTGAATGTAATGTTCCTGTCATGCCCATCTGTCAGCACTATTCGGGGTAATTGAAGACAGAGATTTCCTGGAAACCAAAATTTCTCATGCCGAGTGCATTGAACGAATGGGAGAAGCCTCGAGTACATCAGTAACATATGCAACAGAGTGAGGTGTTCATCTGAACTGATGTTGATCAAATTGCTTACTTTTTCTTTGCTTTTATGGCACTTTAAAAAAATTTAAGAGCAATTTATTGATCATTTTTGGCGATGTTTTAGGTCATCAGATTCCGCCCCTTGTCATTATCCTCTACTATATTTGAGAAAAAATATTATATATTTACAATTACAATTACTGGTTCGTTTCATGGATTAAAAACTTCATATTGTATGTCTGTATATTGTAAACATTCACATTCACTTTGTCTTCATTTAGTAAATGCATCTGATTTGAGCAGTCTCATGTTCAAAAATAATTTAAGTAGCGAAATTTGTAGAGTTAAAGTAATTGAGAAATAATCGAAAAGTGTTCAATAAATAAAGAAATCGTATTTCTGTTCATTGGAAATATTTTAAATACTTTTTATGAATGAAATCGTTACTCCTTGTAGTTTAAATAGTTTTGTACTATCATTGTTTTACAAGACAGAGTCTATAGCGTAGTCATTTCTCCATTTGTCATGGGACGGTCACATGCAGAGGCAGAAATAACAAAAAGACTATACATCCCTTCGAGGATTGGGAGTATCGACCACAAATACAAAATTAAACAATCGAGCACAAAGATCAGACGGAGAAAAACATCCATTTGTAAATCGAAATAAAAATTTGTTAATTGAAATAAAATCCCTACAGTAGAGTCTTTATCTGTCTCTGTTGGTGCTTTCGAAAACAGACTGAGGAAGTATATGTACTGGTAACGACGTATTATTCCATTTTGCTCAGCTGATCAATAATTCAAGTTAATTGTAGTGTACAGAATAGTCGATGAAGTTAAGTGTAGTGCAGTGCAGTGAAATGAAATGACAGAATGGGTGGGAGATAATTCGGAAGTTTAAAGAGCTGTCTTAAAAGTCAGTGTCACGTGTTTTTATCTTTCCCCCTGGAATACGATACGCTCCCCAAATGTAAATTTAATAAAGATATTAAATACACATCTCGGTTGAAATCGATGTGATTTCGAACATCCCTCTTTCCGTGCGCTTGTAGAACGTGCGAAAATCAAAAACCGCGGTCAAGAACATTACCAGTAAGAGCATAATTGGCGAACTTTCTCGATTTCCGACGAGGTGCGCACTATGTCAGCAAAATCACAGCTGTTCTTGAGCGCTACGGCATGGCATTTTCCAAGTTATAACTGCACTGTTTTTGAAAAAATACTTATCGATTATTAACAATATTTATATCATTACATTTCATTTTTCAAGAACTTTAGAATGATGTAGAAAAAATATATACTATTTCCATTAAAAACAAAGTAGTGTCAATATCTCAAATTACATACAGTACAATCAAGAAAATGAAATATATACCCCATCCTCCGCAACAACACGGCGCAAATAGCAGCTTGATGCCTCAAACCGATTTCAAGATATTTTCTGTGGCCACTTTAGGTAGTTCAGTTATTACTTATACAGATTCTTACTATTATTACATAAATAATAATTACATTAATAAAAATTGTACATGTGTGCTTTATCTAAATTTTAAAATTATTTATAATGACGATTGGTTTTCCATGGGTCACGAAAGACAGCTCTTCAATTGTACCATCTTTTGACGTAGTAGTAGAAGTAGATGTAGTATAATTTATTGTGTGACCAATTAAATATTATTACACATTGCTGTAAATTTGCGAGCAACATATACGATCTAATTTTTAATATATTCGTTTTTGCAGCATATCTAAGATGTTGTTATATAAGTTCCCCAAATGTGGTATATGAATGTGTTAACAATATTACTATTTAAATTTGCCTTGTTTAATATTGATTGTCCGTAGTCCGAGTCATAATATTGAATGAAAACAGTGGAACACTGCCGATGGCTTTCTCGTGCGTCACGTGACGAGAGCGGCGCGGAGGCTACCGTGTGATGCAACGGACAAGATCAAGCAGCTGAGCGCTCCAACTCGTTTGCAAGGACAGCGGTGTTAAGGAATTCCCGCGCTGTTATTCTAGAAACCAAATAAATTGCAAAAGTCACGCCAGTGACAACTGTCGACTGTGGGGATAATACAGCCTGTACAGTATCAGCCAGCTTCCGAGGATTTTCATGGAATAGTCATTAATACGCTCAATCAGGATACCTTTGATTTTTTCATGCGAAGGAAAAGAAATGAATTCAATACTAAGTCGCTGCTCTTTCTCACCAACGAAAGCTATATTGATTTCTAAACAGTTACAAGAGAAGCATTCGATTACAGTACCATATTTTCTCATTTATGTAAAGTGAGAGTATTGTGTGTGAAAGTATTTTGTTCTCAAGTTTTACTTGTACAATAATACTAATCTTGGAGGTCGAAAAAACCGAACACGATTTGTAACATAGCTGAGACTTTCCTTGAGTTCAGTTTTTCATCAGTGCATCCATCCACCGTTCGCTCCGATATGCACATTTTCTTAACACACAATATTTAATACAATTTTAAATTTTGCAGTTGGGCGAATTTCAAGAGCATCTTTCCATTATGAGGTACCTAACACGAATCTTTTGCCGTCATTACTATTCCTAAACTAGTGATACTACAGGGGCAAACACTTTCTCGTGTTGATTGTAACGACAACGCAATGTTATACTACTACAAAAATCTTAAAAGGTGTTTCCAAGCAGCAGAAATCGTTTGCTCTGCGCTGAGATTCAAACTCAGGTCAACTCGCCGTGCGCTTTGCCACGCGCTTTCGCCGACGTAGAAAACTTTGCTGGCCTCTCTCATTATTTTTAACGTATGCAATTTTCAAGAATTAAGAGAGTTCAAATAAATTGATAATTGCGCTTTTTCGTAAGCGTCAATTGCTCTACCCGTGAAAAAATTAAAGGAGAAAAATTAGAGGACGTTATTTACTATATAAAGGAACAAGATTTACCTACTTTTTCGCTACCAGGGTCCGGGAATAAGATTTTTCTGATGAAAACAGCAGTTTTGCATCCCACGATTACAAAACTTTCGCTTCTAACGAAGTAAGGACAACCAACAATACCAAGCACTGTTGACTGTACTCCATACAAACAAAAACCCTTTATGGCAATTCAGAAGTCGAATATAAAAAAGGAAAGAAAATCACTATACCTCCAATTAACACTTCTACAGGTAAAGCATTCATATCCGTTGAAAAATCTGAGGAGCGACCATCCCACTTCACATTAACGTTTATATGCAATATCTCAAAACCACACCCTGAACATAAAACGATAAAAAAAGCAACAAAGAGACATACTATGGCCCTCATCACAATATACATTTCACCAACCCAGCCACAATTAACAAAATTATTAAAAACTAATCCTATAGGAAAGCACCCGGTCACGACAACATAAACAAAAAAACCTTCCTCCCCCTGCAATAGTATATATACCTAATGTTTTTATTTATTTATTTACGTCAATAAAGTTAAAAACTGTGTGTGACGTGCCAGGGGAGAAGTTAATTTGAAGTTTATGTCTAGAAGCAAAACAAGGGGCCATCTCAGCATTTGCTCGAGGATCAGGGAAACTGGACGAAAACCTGATCAACATGGGGAGTCATTGACCCAGAAGCTGAAGTGCAATACTTGTTCTTTACAATTATTCAATCCAAATGGTATATAATACATTAAATGTCATTGTTGAAATTAATATTACTTTCCTCTTGGATACTCGGTATAGTCTCCAATTATATACAGAGGCGGATTAATATTTTTGCCGCCTGTAGGCACATCAAATTTGCCGCCCCCTGTTTAAAATTAATGTTACATTTCAAATTGTAACGTTTCAGTAACAATTCCTCATTAATTTGAACGTTTTAACTTTAAAAGTAACATTACATTTTGCACATTGTTTTCATAAATTAAATAATTTTTTTGGATTAGCTAATTTTGGATATAAACTGTATCTCCATAGCAAATAACGTTCAACATTATTAACGTTTCAATACTAAAACGAAACTAAAACATGACAACTAGAATTGCAACATGTTTTTTTTTGTCAACGGGTTTTACTTTCAGATTCATATACTTCTGAAATCATAAGGTATACTCTAATGAAGTAGAGAAATAAATAGCTTGTATTAAATATTAATATGATAGATTTTTATTTACAACTGAACGATTAGAATATTACGACGTTGTAACAGTTTTTATAATTTTCGATTTACCATTATAAACAAGGAATATAACATTTAACTTATTGGATGGGGATTTTTATACAGTTGAAATAACGTTTTATTAATTATAGCGAATTTGTCTATTGAAGTAAAATTTTGCGACGTGCCTTTTGGTGAGCAAATTCATCAATAACTATAGTATAATCAAAAACGCTGAGATAATTTTCTTCGATACACAATAACGCTAAGGAGTTCAGTCGATACTCTGTCATTGTAGAACGCAAATAATTTTTAATCCTTTTTAAACAAGAGAATGAACGTTCTACTGTGCAACTGGCCATCGGAATACATAAAAAGATTCGAAGTGCAATGTCAACGTTAGAATTAATACATTCTAATTCTTCTTTCCGTAACCACTTTAATAAGGCTGCAGGATTCGTTGGCTTAACATCTTCGTCAAGGATTTTTAAATACGAACTTAAATGTATAAGCTTAGAAACAAGCGATTCTCCAAGATATTGGAGAAATTGTGAACATAAAAATATCTCTGATTTTTCCAAATCTATCAAAGATAATTTTTCTATTTCAATGACAGCCTTAAATTTGTCATATACATCTTTATACGCTTCAAGTCTCTTATTCAATTCTGCAAGTAATTTATCAACAATAACCAAATAAGTGTAGATTTTAAACTTGTCTCGTGCGGTCAGTACTGCTGCATTCTCGTTAGTTTCATCACATTGCATTTTACGTTACCTTTTCTTTTGTTTTCCGATTCGTACGTTTCAGTATTTGATAGCTCCTTACCCTTCTCTTCAAAAAGTTCAAAATTGTCTTTTCCTTTTTAAAAGTTCTACAAGCGAAGTGTAAATACCAACCACGGAACTTAAATCGATATCGACTTTTTGCAGTTGTTTGTTCGACGCATTCAAGCGGTCTAAAGTGAATCCCCAAACCTCGGTGGTCATAATAGCAGTTTCAAGTCGATTTAAAGCAACAATAAGGCCTTTAGCTTCCGCACGCGTTGACAGTTTTTGCGTAGAATCATCAGATATAATTTGAAGGGCATCTAAAACATTTTGCCAACGATGTCTTAGAGCCTGACATGCATCATCTCGAGCTCACCAGCGCGTAATTGAAAGACTTTTCAAAGAGGATGTACTGGATCCTTCATCTACTAAATTGTGAAGTATGTCCCAACTTTTCGACATGTCCTCTCAAAGGAAGCCCTCTTGAAACAAGACTTTTTATTACTAAAATGGCACGCTCAAGAACATTCCTCCAATAAGTTGGCTCGGTTTCAACTTGTTCAAGCAGCTGCTTATTCACTTGGTTTTCAGTCTGCTGTCTATATTTCAATGCGGACATACAGTTTCTATGACATGTAGAATTCTCATGTTCTTTTAATATGGTATGCGCATTTTTCCAATCACTGAATATCTCCGATGATAATTTTGTTCTTACTTCTGAATTGCTTGAAAACAATAGACAAACACCGCAGAAAACAGTTCCATTGCTCTCATAGTAAACAAGCTACTTGCGAGGCATTTTTTCTTTACTGATATGCGTATACTCAAACACATTCGACGTTAAGTAACGAACTTTGCCATCCTTGTATGCTTGGCAACATAATCACGGGTATCTTCATTAATAGACCACAAAGCTGGATCGCTTTTCCAACAAAAACGATCAGTCGAAGTTATGGTTTTATCAATTTTATGTTCTTGCAGTTGTATACATTCGGTAGAAATCCTATTTAATTAAAAAAGAAAATAATAAATTATTATAATAATGTATTGTAATATTATAAACAAATATTCTAGAAAGATTATATATATATATATATATATATATATATATATATATATATATATATATATATAGGTTTAATTAATTATACAAAAAAATGCTTAAACTATTTACATCTGTTGAATCGTCAACTCATAATCAATCGCCGTTATATTTTCAATTGCTTGAGGAACCATTTCATTTTTAGCTGTTTGAAACTTTGCAGTCTCATTATTAGATTCAGTGATAACCCTGAATAAATAAAAGTGTCAAAATATGTGTATTATTACATATTATATAAAATAAAGTTTAGTAACATAATTATAGTAACATATTTTATGCTAATTTATTTAAATTCTATTTTAAGATATTGTTCATTTTAACGAATACAACGACACTTCAAGAATATTTAATTTCTAATCATTGTACAAAACATTTTTTGCATTTTGAGAATATCTTAGCAACACAACTCTGCATTCAAAATATATTAATGTTAACATTTATTTATCAGAAGTTATTAGTACATGGAAAAAATATTCAAGCTGAAAACTAAATATGTTACCTAATGTATATGTTTATACTAACTCAGTAATATAATTGTCGAATGAACTGCAGCAGTGATCAGTTTCACATATAGGTTTAAAGAATTCATTTTTTTGATCTTATTAATTTCATTTCGACATTTTTCTTCCTTTTCTTTTCGGATTTTTGCATATTGACTTCCGCTGAGCCTTTTTCGATAATCAATCGTTTTAAAACTTCAAAAATCATTTTTACTCAGCAGGCTCTTACAATAAACGATACACAACAATAGTAACAATAGAAAGAAAAGGGTTTTCCCAGATCCGTCTTCTACAACTAACTCAAGAAGTAATAGATGTCGCTACTTTCTATACAGCGCAATATGAATGCATGGCGAAATGCGTCAGCGATTTCTGATTGGTTAATTCAAACTCCTTACTCTAAGAATGTAATTCTTTCTGCTCAATCAACCAATCAGAAGTCGTTGGTGAATTCTTTTCATGTATTATGTAACATGGAAAATGTCCCTATTTGAAATTCAAACTTAATTTATAAATCAAAGGTTGAGGGGGCGGCTTTAGTTTCGTTTAAATCATTTTTAAAATAAAAATATGATTTATGATGTTACAGTTTTTAGAGAACCTAAATTTGTTTTAGAAAATATCAAGAAAATTTTGCGCCTTTGAAAATTTGCCACCCTTGAAAATTGCCGCCGTAGGCACGTGCCTACGGTGCCTATGCGTAAATTCATCTCTGATGATATAGAAACAGTAGTTAATTTAAATTGAACTAAGTTATCAACATCTGTGTAACTAAATGAAAAACACAACAAACGAAGTAAGGCGAGAAAGTAAAAATTACATATATAAGCGATCACAGTTTTAATCTGAAGAGTCACTCAAATCTGTACATTTTCTAGATGTAGCCTACAATTTGGATCCACATTTCGATGAACAACTTGTAAGTAAGCAATATAGAATGAAATAGAGTAAATAGAAGGTCTCAGAATAAATGTTACAACTTGTAGGACAAACAGAGGGGTTGCTGGATCAAATATTTCCAACTCTCTTCTCCAAAAGCAAATCTGAAGGTATTTGCAACTCGCGTCACAGAGGGATGCGTTTCGACAACTTGCAAAAGGACGAGAAAGAGCTTGTTCACTCTCACAGTCACTTGGAATCGTGTGGTCGTTTCGTCGCGTTTGCCTGCACATGGTCAGTCCATCGCCCGTTCTGCAGAAAGCGCTGAACGTCACTATCTTCCTATGACGTGAAGAATAGCATTTTAGTCAGATAAGTGGGAACGGAAAGTTCCATTGATTGCATACAATTATTTGATGTATGTAAATAAACTAGGACGAAGGTGGACTCAGCGTCGATGGCAAGTGGCGGCGCTGGGAGAGCAGCGCGCGGCAGGAGGAACGTGGTTGGATGTGGTGGGAGCACGGGGTGGGGCGTAAACACGTATGTTCATTGGACACGAGATTTCGAGTCATCCCTTGTCATATATAATAAGTACTCGTAATTGTATGAAGCAAATTGTCAGGCAACATCGTGTTAATTCTGCAAGTATATTTGTAGGTTAATATGTTGATCCATCACCGAATTCTGAAAATTTTCGAAGCCGCGACGGCTCTTCCGCCTTAGCAACCTCGGCTACCGGACCGCCATTTGTGCTTTATTGTTATTAAAGAATGCCCATGTTTACAAATGCCCAAGAATCTCATTTCGTCTCCTTCGAAATTTAGCATTTGTCTTTTTATCAGCACTTTGAAAGGTCTCTTCACTTGGTAATGCGCATCTTAAAAAAGAGTACGGCAAATGCGAAGGATATTCTTACTTATTATCGCTTGTTCGTCCAATAATGGAATTTGAAACACTTTGCTGGGATCCGCACAAAATTATGCAGAGCAAAAATTTGGATAGGATTCAGCGTAGGGCAGCTAAATTTACTTTCAGGGACAAGAAAATGGCAGGATGGGATTCACTCGAAAACAGGCGATCAGTAGCAAGACTGCGCTTTGTATAAAGCTTATAGCGGTCATCCAGCTTGGAAAGAAATTAATCGGCGGCTAAGTATTCCTTCATACATCAGTAGGGGGGATCACAGGCCCAAAATAAATTTAAGGCCGCAGTTTTCTTAAGGAAACTTAATGTTTTATGAATTAGTCAGTTATTATTATTATTATTATTATTATTATTATTATTATTGTTATTATTACTACTGTATAATTTGCATGTTAGATATATTCTCTTATTTATGTAATTAGCTGCCACCGGTTTATACTCAATTGCACTTTGAATAAATTTATCTTACATTGTATTTCCCTTCCATAATTCCTTCTCATAATTACCTCCATAAGAGAACATGTAGCACTATTCAACTGTTTTCATATTTCCCTTCTAACACGATCCTCTCGCTCTACGTAAGTTCTGCTGTGAATATCGACTTCCGCTTCCAATGCAACAACAAGCAATCAGTAAATATCAAACAAATTAATTTACTGAATATACTTCTGTATTGTCAGTACGAATTTTTGCAGATATGTAATTTCATGAAGAGACGTGGTTTGAAAGGCAAGCACATTGGAATTAAAATTGTTCTGAAAAATGTAATTTTTAGCCTGTTCCTTTAGCACAGCTTTGTTTTTATTGTTTGTGCGCCGTTAGAGAAGCTCGATGATGGAATTGTAGCGCAGATCTGGTGAAGCGCATTCCAATGCTTACATGGCGAAGGGTATTTAACATTACTTCTCCTACCTTGCTATATTAAAGCCGTGTTTTATTATTGCGCTTTCTAGGGGAGAGTTTGGAGGTCCTATTCCTTATCGTAATGAATCAACTCCGATGTCCCGAGACCGGCGAACGAAAGGAAAGCTGGATTGGCGGGAAGGAGAGCCTTCTTTTGCGTATTCCAACGCGAATGGCGCGATTTGATGCTCCTATGTTGGCGAGACTGCTATCCCTGGCGAAAGTAATGCGACCATTTCGCCATTCTGTAATTTCCTGGTAATGTTTGCAACTGACTAATGTCTTAGAAACGAACTTTTTGAGAAGCTTGACGTTGTGAAAGGGGTTAATGTTCTGTTAATGCCTTAATTTCTCTTTTTACTTTGGAGACTGATTCTTTGGCTTTCTCATCGCAAAACAAATAACAAATTTAGGTAATAATAAAGCTGCACAAAAAGTTATCAAAAATACAAAAGTAGTAAACAAAAACGATATAACTAAGAAACTCTGTGATAAAACAATAAATTATAGATAAATGTACCGAAACATTTTGCACTTATTGCAAATAAAACAATGATGTCATAAGAAAAGTGTACAGGCTTTCACTGTAAAATGTGGTTTACCACAGCATGAATGTAGTCACAGAAAAAAAATGAACTCACATTAAAGAAACACACAAGAAATAGTTTTCACTACTGAAAAACTTCAATTGAGATACAAACAAGTTTTACTTTGTAAACGAGGGGAAGCAAAAAAGCTATGGCATTTTGCAGGTGGTCGCAGACCGGCGAAGTCTGTTGAACCACTTACTATTATGTGTACATTACTAGTATGTTTAGTAATGTGTATTACATTACTAAAATGTACACTTTTAAAAAAAAAAATTTAAATGGAAGTTTAATATCTTTTAAAATGAGTTAAATTAGTGAACACGATTAGAAGTGACCGCCCGCTCACCGATCCAGGAGGCCTGGTCCTCGTCGACGCGCGGCTGCGCCCCGGGGGCCTGCATGGCCGGCAGCGCCACGGCCGAGAAGCCCAGCGACGTGGACGCGCTCAGCGTGGTGAGGTTGGCCACGAACGCCAGCAGCAGCTGCTGCCCCACGCAGCGCCAGCGGCCCTGCGCACCACACCGCGTGCAAACAAGTTCAAAACTGGGTGCGACGTACTACGGGGAGAAGTGAATTTCGTGCACCATTTCAGAATTCTGTGATCACTACTCTGAGCCTCATACTACTGGAATTTCGTACAGAGAAAGAAATTATGCTTTTTTGCAAGGGCTGTTAACAAAATATTTGCTCCGATGGAATAAAATCTACTTTCACGCGTACATCAGCTGTAGATTTTGCTTTTTATTCATTATCATATCGTTCGTGGAGGAATATTACTTCCTTCCGCGACATGGGGAACCATAATATGAATAACTATATTTCCCATTGAATTCTAGAAGACGTGCATAGATATTAAAGTAACATTTATATTTATGTCCAAAAAGAAAACAAAGGGCCATCTCAGCATTTTTCAAGGATCAGGAAAACTGGACAAAAAACCTGTTCGACATGAGGATCATTGTCCCAGAAGCTAAGGTACAATACTTGTGCCTTAGCTTCTATGCTCTATGTAAACGTAAGTATTTAAACAAATATTACCTAGTAAATGTAACGTATTATGTTCAACAATTTCTGATAAATGGTTTATAAAAGAAATCAGTAACACGTTAACACAGTAACACAGACACGTTGTAAGTGAAAATAAAAGAAAATTTTAGAGATGATTGTTTAAATCGAATGCGATTGTTTTCCTTAAAACTGCTGTGCTGGATTGCAGTTCTCGTGAAAACTGTTTTTGTTAAAATGTGTTATTTATTGCAATATTATATGAGAGTATTTTATTCATTGAATGTGCGTGCTACTTCTGGCAAAAGGTCTTTGTTACACATGAGAAGAAATTGAAAGAAAACATTGAAGCAATTTTTAGCTGAAAGCAGAAAATAATTGTTTACAAATTGCATATATTTCACGCAAAATTACGCGGAAACTACGCATAAAAGCTGCACGTCATCTGATTTCAAGATTCGTCTTTGAATAACAGATTTTATGAAAGGAAAAAAAATACATCTTTAATACTGTAGTGGTAAGAACTTGCTGAACATTTTTTAAGCTTTGCAAATTTTCGAAAATTGAGAGATTTTAACAAAAATGAGACGTGCGACATTTTGTTACGCGTCCTTTACACTCTCTGAGGACAAAACTCAATGAAAACATGTAGAGCCACTTGAGAATATTTTGAAAACGCTGAGCAATTAAGTACAGTAATCCAAAAAGCAAAACACCAGTTGCAACCATGGAGGGTCTCGAGTTAGTCGAGCGCTACTGCTTGCGGCACAGTTGGAACGCGCAACAGCAAGGCGCACAGGCAGATGCATTTCGCAATTTTAGACTAGCTTTTAGGTGTTGCGATATGTCATAGCAAGTTTCTCGATATCCTTGGTTTCTAAAGAACCGTTGTAGTGTGTTCGTATATGACCCCGTAAAACTCGTGGTCTGCCAGATCTCACTGCCGCTCAAAAAATCCGCATCTCAACGGAACACACCCTCCTTGTCGATGTGTCCGAATTGTGTGATTGGTGTTGAAATAACTAAATGCAACATGATTTTTGATGAACAAGTAACTTTTGGTTTTCCTAAACTATCTTTTTACAGGTGTGCTCGTCTTCCATTGAAAATCGAGTTTTCGTGAAGGGAAATCGTTGTGCGGCGAATAGGAATTTTATTTTGATGAGAGATGGCTGTTAGGTAAGGAACAGTATTGCATTGTTTACGTGATCTAGAGCTTTGATGTAAAATCTGTGTTGTAATATTCTGTTCGTGCAGTTTCTTTAGAATGAGTTTATGCAAGTATTTGAATAATACAATCGTGATCTGCTATATTTGTGTCAGCAAGGTAATCGTTAAGCAAAGACCGGCCATTAATACTGTCGTGAAGAATGATTTATTTTTCGCCTAATTGGGCGTAAGGCTGGTGATAAAGACAAAAGCCGAACCCTGCGTGGGCTGCCCTCCAGGGGGCACAAGTCCCTAGGGTGAGCAGCTGAGATTTTCGCCTTTCTCCGCTCCCGCCGCCGGGCTGGCACCCGATTGCCCATTCAATGCCTGTGTCGGGCCGCCCTGCCAGCTCAGAGCTCCTAGCTAGCCAGGCTCAAAGGAGTTCAAACCATGCGCTACTCGCATGCGTCGGGAACAAGTCCCTCCCCTTTGCCCAGAGCACCTGAGATTTTCGCCTTTCTCCGCTCCCGCCGCCGGGTGGCGCCCGATTGCCCATTCAATGCCTGTGGCGGGCCGCCCTGCCAGCTCAGAGCTCCTAGCTAGCCAGGCTCAAAGGAGTTCAAACCATGCGCTACTCCCCTTTGCCCAGAGTATCGGGCCACTGCATCGACGAAGCCAACAGCCTGACAGGCGACCAGCCGAATTGAGGTTCGGGCGGCGCGGGGGCCCCTTCCAGTCTTCTCGCTGCCAGCTCAGAGCTCCTAGCTAGCCAGGCTCAAAGGAGTTCAAACCATGCGCTACTCCCCTTTGCCCAGAGTATCGGGCCACGGCATCGACGAAGCCAAGAGCCTGACAGGCGACCAGCCGAATTAAGGTTCGGGCGGCGCGGGGCCCCCTTCCAGTCTCATCAGGGCTTGCATCTTGAAGGTAGTGACAAGCGAAGCGTCAGAACCTAGGCTTCCTGGACGGTGGTATCATGTTCCCGCCGAAATATTTGTAGATTCCAGAGCATTCCGAAGAATCTCCTTCACCCGCACACCATGCGCCATAAATGTGTCGAGAGTCTGACGTTATGCAAAAATGGTATGAACAATTCAAAGCCTTTTGCAATTTCCGTGACTTGGAGGAAGACACACAATTATGTACACGATTGTTATTTTTGAATGGTTAATCAACTGCAAACAATTTCATCGCCTAACATTTGTTGGATATTGGACTGGAGTGTAATTCCATATCCACCAATAGCACACTGTCAGATTTTTATGTCGATTTATCCTACAAATTTCCAAAAACATCCACATTCCTTAGCGTATTATATACTATTCAAAAAATTCTAAAGCATTAAAATAATATAATTTGTAACTAAATTCCAAGAACCAGCGCGTCACAGTCCCAACCGGAACAAGCTCTAAACTCCCGACACGTGAGGTAGTGTATTGCAAGTGAGAGTTTCTTTAAGTAAGGAGTAGGGGTAGGAAAAGGAAGGGGAAGTAAAGATCGCGCGCGGTCCGTGGCCCGTTTGTTAAGGTAATGCTCCGGCACTCGCCAGGTGTTGATAGAAGGAATCACGGAGATGCACCAATCAGAGCAGCTGGCCGCTGAAATTCTCCTCCAGGCTGCAGCTGAATTCGACCTCGCTGAGAACGTTAGGTGAAGTATTTCTCGTGTCCTAGAGGCATTTGCATGGCGGGTTTCCAGCTGAACTGAAAGGGCTCGCTGTAAATATGGTATCGTCACTCTGCTGACAACTTTGCGGAGACAAACATTTTTATCATTTCCGTTCAGGGCGAAGTAACTTCCACTCGCAATTATCAACGATGCAATTGGGAATGTGAGTGTAGAGGACCTGCCGCCCCCGGCATCAACCCGACGAAACCATCGGGGGGGGGGGGGGGGGGGGTTCTGCCTTCGCCACCGCGACGTTGATGCGAGTCCACCAGGCCCTGCATCCAAATCAGAGATCGTACAGATACATCAGGCAAGGTGTTAGAACGGTGTTACAACACACGTCGTAGAAATCAAATTGTTACTGCCATGCTCGTACCCTATGAGGTAATAGCAATGACAATTTGTGGAATCAAAAATATTATCAAGCTGAGCTTGGAAATTGCTGACTTACTTAACGGCGGAAGCATATTCTCATGCAATTCTAATATTTATAATTACAACATACGTCGTCATTTATCACGTGCCAGTATCAACAGCTGATTACGACAAATCTTCTGATAATTCATTCGCGATACTTAAACACATTGACAGATGAAATTAAACAATTAAAGCGGTACTCAAATTTAAGTTAAAAGTACAATACTTCTTCCACATAACAGTTTCTGTACAATTTGAAACAATACTGATCATGAAAAGAAAAATATTTATTTTAACACGCATTACTTTAGATTTGTATTCCTTACTTTCAGAAACGACTTAAGATGCCTGTAAAAAATAATGTACTTCAACTTAGGGCAACGCGCATCTTGATCAGATTTTTGTCCAGTATCTCTGATCCACTGAGCAAATGCTAGAAAGCTCCTTGTTTTGCTACTAGGCGTAAATGTACCTACACTATGCGCACGTTTTGTTGAGCTCTCCTTTTGCTTCTAGTGGTAGGAGTGGAGCCAGGGTATGTTTCTATTTTACTAGCAATGCAAAAAATCAAAAGCAGTTCGTTTTTAGATGCAAATAAGTTTTCTATAACTCGGGAATGAAAATGTATAGTTTCGCTTTTTTGAAATTTTTATTCATCATTTAACAATTCATACGAAGGTCACTCCAAACGTAATGCATATAATTACAGAAATGATTTTCTCTTCTACGTGTTTGCTCTTTAGAGATTTCCTAGGACCATTCTTCTCGGTTGGATTCCAATTTCGTCCAACCTGTGTTCGCAGGTGTTGCTCTCGTAGCACTCGTTCAAGATGGCTGCTGCATCAGACGTTCGTCGGAAGCAACGTGTTGTGATGGAATGTCTGTGCTGCGAGAATGCGACAGTGACAGCCATTTACAAAAAGTTCTAAAGTTCAAAATTATTTGTGGAGATGATGCTATTGATCCCAGTCGCTGGGCTTCCACACTATTTGACGAATTAGGGCGAGCGAATGCAGGATGCCCACGCAGAGACAGAGCGCTCCTCGCGATTCCACGGGCTTCGACCGTGCTTACCGTGTCCATTCTGCCGTGGCGTAAAGCAGTAGAAACAGACATAATGTGGAGTGGTGATTTTTGTTCCTCAAAGACGGATCAACGTACTACAAAAATAGCAAAGGTATGGAAAATAAATTGACTGCTTAAAAATTGATGTGCATTTCTGTTGGAGGGCCCCTCGTTTCAATGTTGGGAAGGGACTCTGCAGCTCAGGGAAACAAGCGAAGATGGTTTTTCCCTTTCTTCCCCATACGTCACAGACAGATTGTACTAAGAAATGAAGTTAGTTCACAAACAGCGCTCGTTTCAATTAAATTTGGATGCTCCCAGCAATATGAACTCTTTTGCGGTGGCAAATCAGTGACAAGCATCAGTTTAGAATCTCGCACGCAGACAGTAACATGTGTTGCAATGTTTACATTTTTTATGGATTCAGATAAATGTACTGATTATTCTTACGGGTATTCAGGAAATATTCCAGACCAAAATGCATCACCAGAGTGAGTGTTGATTAACATTATTATTTCCGTTAAATAGGCGTTCTTAGTTGTTACTTAGGTGAGGTGGTCATAATACTTTTTATTCACACACTATTACTGAAGACATTACAGTATATTTTGTATATATTGTCTGTCGCCAAATGCAAGTAATAAAAAATGAGTCAGAATATTATTGCCCTCTTATTGAAAATAAAGCATTTTGTGACTTAGTAGCAGGGGCGAATCCAGCCGATTATTTGCGGGGGTGGGTTATTGATTTTTGTTCAATAATAAACATATTTGATATAATATTGTATATTATTTTTGTACTGTATATACGATACTATACATTTTTTAACAATTACACAATTTAAAATAAATATATGTTTCAATCAATTTTGCCAAATAAAAGAATGCAAAACACGAAAATTCTGTGCTTGTTTTGCCTCTCGCGTCAGATTGCGACGACGGCCGGCGGTTCGGGGTTATTCGCGAGGCGCCTAGAAGTGTGGCGCAAGACCTGCATGTGTCGAGAAGGGGCGCCAGCCAGGTATAAATTCACCGCTGCTGGCGGCCGCTGGCAGCAGCAGTCAGTGTATGTAGTCAGTGAGTATGCAGCTCAAGTCCGTCTGAAGTGGAAGCTGAGCTGTGAAGTGTGCATCGCGGTGAACAGCAGTGCAGTGGGCCCTGGTCTGCGCAGTGAATTGTGGTCAGCGCAGTGAAGTGTGGTCTGCGCAGTGAATTGTGGTCTGCGCAGTGGACCGTGGACAGTGCATCAGACTGACCGATAGTGAAGAAGAAGTGAAAAGTGTAAATAAATAATCAGAAGAAGTGAACAGTGTAAATAGATAATCCAGAGAACAGAGTCTTGTGTAAGGAAATAACCAAGTGAATAACATAAGGACTGTTTAACCTATCTGTAAATAAATAAAGTATTTTAGTGTATCATTAAGAAACAATATAAACGTCTTTGTTACAATATTACCTGTGTGTTTTAATTCACCACTAAGAAACGTTACAGTATTTTGAAAGTATTTTCATTTGTTGTTTGGTCCTTTATTTGCCAGAGGAATTTTCAGTTTGAGTTACATGATGAGGTAATAAAACTAGTCGATTTAAATGCCACATTTTTATATTAATAATTGGAATAATTAACTTTTGAAATGCAATTACATCTGAATTTTTATGCCCAAAATGCCACACGGGTAGGGTAAACATAATAAAGAACAACCTGTAAAATTAAGCACATCCACAACAGAGAAAAGGGCGAAACATAAAGCTAAATGAGCCTTAAGCTGTAGAAGGGTGTTAAGGCTGTAGAAGGAATTCATAAACACGTCCTTACTTCAAGATCAGTCTCATTATGAGTCTCATTCAAAACGTACATAGAGTGTACCTAGGATGTAAATTGAACATTATACAATGGTACGATATGAGAGAAAATTTCTGCAAAGCGTGATAAGGTATCAGCATCTTCGGTATGCTGACTCTTTAATCAGGAAGTCACGAAAAGACAGAAATTTATAGACATACATGTATTCATGGTTGTGGTAAAAACGTAACTACATGTTACTATGGGATGAGAGTTTTGAAGCTCGAAGAAATGATGAAATAAGTTGTACCATATCTGAAGGCAAATGTAAGTGTAATTGCAGTTAAGGAGCTTGTGAACAACTACGGGGCCTGAAATAAAAATTGCAATGTCATGTCTATCTGGTCTTACTGCATCCACGCAAACCAGTTTTATGAAATCGAACTCTGTTTCGTGACATCTGACATTTTTGCCATCTGATAACGACGCGAAAACCGAGAACTGTCAGCGACAACTTTCTCTTTTGTGTGACTATAGCTGGCGGAACATATTACAATATGAACGAAAGAGAAGTTTTTTTGTAATAGTAATACAACGCTCTACTGATTTCTGTAGCCTGACACTTTCAAAAAACAAGCAAAAAGACGTGTAAATGGTGAAAATATCAGGCTCATCGCCCCAATAGTTTTCATTTTGTAGACATCAATCTCCACGAGTTATGAAATACTAATATCTAGTAAAGATGGATTTCGGGGTTCAACGCCAAGCGGAAAGACAATACAATGAGAAGGTCTTACAGTAGTACGTCATCAAGTACTCTAGATCAAGAAAAATTATGAAAAATAAAATGCAGATGTAATGAAACTTCCTGAGTACATCATCAATCTTATCTCAATTTGACAATAGATTGAGAATACACACCAGAAGTAAAGAATAAACATGTTATGTTTCGGTTACCTTAATTTTTTAACATCAATAAATTTTGAATAAACATAAATCAAATCAGATGTGGTTTTATTTTATATGTAATCATAGTGAAAAATAAGTAGAACTTCATTTCGGTAGGATTAATAATTTATCACGCCAAAATAACAACAATACAGTTTTTAAAACAAAACTCGGAAAATCCCAAATCATAGTAGTGCACACATCTAAATAATCTATAATAAAACAACCACTTTGCGATAACTGCCCTTAGTCCTAAAATATTTACAAAAAGGGAAAATCATGCTCCTATGTAAAGTATCATTTAAGGCTTTTAAAACAACGTTGAAATGTCTCTCCTATCACTAAAGAAACCGAGGCGTGGTTCTATTTTGCCCTGACCCTTTCATGAAACTGTATTTGCCCTACCCACCGCGTGTCGGTCTTCAGGACACATCAAAGGGAGCGAACATTTGCCGAACACATCAGCTGTTCGGGATTGGGCGAGTAGTAGCTCCGTGAATGCCGAATGTGTAGAGCCGTCTTAAGACTTTACGAATATTAAACGGTCTATGATCGATTAATTTCTTATTTTGCATTGTGAATGTTGGGGTCGTGAAATTTGTTTTTGAAGTGTGAACTCGGGAAGTGGCGGTATTCCCTCCCCCAGAGCGTGGGATTGGCGCCCACCTACCCTTCTCTCGCAACCGCCGCAGCCACAACAAGCTCAAGTGTCTGTGCGAGGTGGCCCAAGGATGAGGAAGGAAATCTCGCGCTGGGTCTCTGGACCCTTTGTTTGGGTACTGCTCTGGCATTGGCGTGGTGCCTATCGGAGAAACCACGGAAAACGACCGACCAGAACAACCGGTGACTAGAATTCTCCTGGAAGCAGTGGCTGAATTCGACCTAGCTATCTAGAAAATCTTCCTCCGTCGAGACCCGACCAGGACCTCCCGGCCGTAGTCGCTGCAGTGGACAGAGAAGCATGCTCTATATTCGGAGACAAATTAAATTGTCGCGTAAATTAATTGTCGTATTGAGCAAAGTTCAATTCGACTTTCATGATGTTTAATCCCACAATTTTCATGTACATGGCATCCATTATCAAAAGATTTCAGGACCAGACAGTCTTTTAACCAATATTCTATCCGTTTCAATGAAATAAACCAGCAGATAAGCGTCTGATTTGCATAAATAAACATTGCTCGAGACTACATTAAAGTTCATGAACGAGAATACCTCAACTGTGGCGAAACGCTCGCAAGTGAGAAGGGAACGAGGCCTGCCTTGCCGGGCGCCGGGCGTTTCCGCTCAAGGACGGGTGAAGGGGCTCCCACGCAGGGGGCGATTCACTGTTCGTTTCCCTCATGAGAGTTCTGAACGGTGCGCTCAAGTTGCCAATGAATTAAGAAAGATAAAGAGGAAGAACTGAAAGAATCTTCATAAAAAATAAATTAAAGAATACATTACATCCTCAATGCAAAACGTTCCTTGTTCTGTTAGAAAACAAATTACAGCAAGGTAAAAAAGAACACAAAATGGGGACGCGCCCTTACTGAATGACGTCATTGCTTCATTTATGTAAACAAAATTAAAAGCTTTTTACGAGGGACAATAACGGTTCAGATAAATATTCGCATCTCATTACCTTTATCACCACAGGAAGAAACGTTAAAAGAGTATAATCGGTTATAGAAAAGTTTGTCGGGTGAGGCGCGAAAGCGAAAAACGACTTTTGCCACAACAACTTTTGTTATCCCGAACGTCGTATGACGACACGCACGCATCGCCTTGGCTTGATGGGGCTTCTTTCGCCCCTTTCCCATAGACGGCACACTTTAGCGAATTTGAAAAATAAATAATAAGTAATAAATGAACAGTAAATGAAAATATAAGTAATAAAATAATTAAAAATAATATACAAATAATAAAATAAATTATTAAATGAGCGTTTTCAAAGCACCCGACTGCGCCTCTACGGGGTTATGGAGATTGTGTTGAACGAGGGCAGAAGCCACAGAAGGGGCGGGGGCGATGGGCAGAGAGCGTCATGCGTCTGCGGGATCGCGTTTCACGATCACAACCGCGACACAATAACTAATTAGACTTTTTACTTGAATACACATATTTTATGTAAATATTCATATGTATATTTCATCATTTATGTTTGAAAAATTAATCAATCGAACAAGCTGCGTTATACATTCTAGGATTTCATCTCAGGAGGATTTTGTAGGAGAAATCAGTCAACAATACAGCTGGCATGTTCATCGAGAAAGATAGGACGTCCTAGGATTGCAACCCGCCGGTGGCAGGATTTTCAACACTGGCTACACAGGTAGGTTGAACTCAACGCCTTCTGGAGGAGAATTCTAGCGGCCGGCTTCTCTGATCGATTTTTCCTATGGTTTTTCCCATCACCACCAGGCGAATGCCCAAGTAGTAACTATAATAAACGAGCTAAGGACCGCGCGCGATCATTTCTTCCTCTTCCTTTTCCTATCTTTAGCCCAAACCCGCATTGCTCGGTCACATGTGCCTGGAGACGGGAGCTTAGAGCTTGTCCCGTCTGGGGCGGTGCCCTACTGGTGGGAGATATCCGCAAGCCGAGGGGGGTTAAGTCGGCGCCGATCGCGCCTTCTAGCGGGAGAAGATCACCGTTACCTCCTCGATAACCACATACACTACTCTTACGGGACTAAAGGCAGCCGTCGACGCGGCCGCAATCACTGTTCTATCAACCACTTAATGAACAAATGAATGAACAAATGAATGAACAAATGAATGAACAAATGAATGAACTTGCTGAAGCGGGAGCGCGGGGCGAAGCGCCTCCCTTCGACAGAAGACAATCGAGGAGCGCTCGCATTGTTCCCTCGTCCACAGGATTTTGACCGAGATCGTTGCCACGATAATAATGAGGAAATAATGAGAAAAGGGAGAAAAGTTCGAAATAAGGAAAATACTTAAGATAGGTATAGAAAGCTAAAAGAAGTAAAAGGGAAAATGATAACACAGGTACACAAAAAAGAAAAAAGCCAGAATCGCGCCACCACCTCCGCGAAAAATCACCGTGAAATTGTAGATTGTAAATTCAACGATGTGTTTTTTTTCCCAAATAAAAACAAGTAGAGGGTGGTGACGCAGATCCGTTTCAGATTCAGCGCGTCGATGTGCATAGGGATACATATGTCAAGTGTTTGGGGCTGACAGCTTTCTTTTTTTTGGGCGTGTGTGGCCCTGCGCAATCTGTCAAAATAAAATTTCAAAAGGACAGAATCACAGTTGTTAAATATCTTTTAACCCAAAACAATGATCAGATGGCATTTTGGCACACTCCCGTGATGTGCACAACTCGGAGGGATGCATTGAGGTTGGATGACTGTAGACTTGGACAAGAGCCACAATGCCGCCGAACAAACCCATAGAAAATGTAAGCATGTACTTGTAGGGCGTGTAAGAGGATTGAAAATAAGCACTTTTGGCAATGAAAGTATATATACATACACAGTACATATGTTCATTAGGTGCATGAACTCGCCCTGGAGAACGCGTGTGCACGAGCAAAATGCCACACGTGCAATCCAGTGACATGAAATTCCTTATCTGCCATATTCTACAATATTCTGAGACACATAAAATAACCCCAAATCTCATCGTTGAAAATCAGGAATCATCAGGAAAAATCAGGAAGTTGTATGCGACCTCGTCGTCGGAGAGCATGACGTCGGCTGCGTCGTGGAAGCAGCATCAAATGGCACTATTTTTCAGTCCCCATGCAACCCCTTTTGTACTACGCGTGTTGACGGGTGGCTGGTAGGTGAAAAGGGCGGACGCTGCGAGAGGCTCCGTTGTGGCCGAGCGACTGCCGCCGTCGCCTGCGGGTACCTGTGGCTCGGAGGCGCTGCGGTCGGGCCCGGCCGCGTGCATGGCGTCGGCGAGCGGAGGAGCGGCGCGCACCGGCCTCCTGGGCGTGCGCCAGTGCACTGGGCGCCTCCGCCTCCGCCTCCGCCGCCGCCCCCCTCCGCGGCCGCGGCCTTCGCCTGGAGGCCGCTGGCGCCGCGCCGCGGGAGAGAGGTCGCGGGCGAGGGACGGGGCGGGCGGGCGGCGGAGGGCGCGAAAGCCAAGCGAGCCCAAGCGAGCCGGGGGGGGGGGGGGGGTCGACACGTGCGCTGGGCGGAGGCCTCTTTCCGCCCTTCAGATCGCGTCTTCGTCAAATCGTTCATCGGTACCCCGTTGGGCAAAACACGTCCGATCTGGCCTCGTAATAAGACTACATTAGTTGCAAGAACCCGTGAACCGTCTGGTAAAAGCCGATGATTCCTTCCTGAATAGTTTTCGACTTCTGATAACTGCTAATATAAGGGGGACATTTAACTTATATTATTCGTTAATAATAGGCTCGAAATGAACGATAGATGCTCGTTGCAAGTTATTGAAACGCGACCTGCGTGAAATAGCTGCAGTAGTGCAGATGCTACATCTCTCCATACCTCACGTACTGTTTGTTTACTCTTCATTGATTAAATAAATCAAATTAAATCACTGCAGTATTTTTTACGAAAGTGATTTAATGTCAAAGGAAAGGACGAGTGAAATCTGCACGTGCTAACCCCTCCCTCCGCGGTTGCGTAAGCCGAAGAGCGAAGAGCGATTGCCCCGATAACCATGATAAGGCTCGCGCCCACGTGCGTCCCCCCCCCCCCCCCGCTTCTAGGGTCTCCCCGTTCCAAGCGATCGTCGGTGTTTGGTGATGCCAATGATATCGACCAGGGTACACCTCCTTCACTTATTATAGATATTAATTTCGTGTTCGCACAAGAATTGAAAGAAATCCCTGCAGCCTCCGTCCGTACAAGTGGAGTCAATGGTTATGTTAGTTTCTCAGTATTCCGGGGAAAATAACAAACCAATGAATTTCGATTTTGAATTAAAAACATAAATGTATCATTGTGTAATTCTGTCTGTTCCCGTTGTGCGTGAAGCGACTAAATTCTCGTGCTCAGTGGCCACTGCTCAGGGCCTCGATTGGACTCACTGGACTGCTCAGGGCCTCGACGTGGACTTCCCAGGGCACGGGTTCGAGCCCGTCCAAGGTGCATGGGGTCGAAGAGCGCAGTTGCCGGGACGAGCTGAAGGCTGCGCCGGTTGCGGGTGCCGGGCAACATTCCGTGCCAAGGAGATCTCCTCTTCTCCCAGTCGGACAATCGATATCGGTATCCCACGGGAACCGGTTACCCAAGTTCGCTTTAGTGTCCTGCCGGGGAGATTTGGGATTTGACTCGCCTCAGACCGGCAGCTCGGCCTTGTGACTCTAATCTGCCCCCCCCCTCCTCAGGTGGCTCTAATACTCCACTGCCGCCAGTCGCCACCACAGCAGCACGGAGCGCGCCTGCTCCACAAGTTTCCTCAGACGCACTTGTAAGGAGACTTCGAGTCTCGAAATAGCATTGAGAATAGTGTAGGTAGAGCCCGCAAGTCTTTTATTTTACCAAAAATAGGCAGGTAAGAAGGTTTTTATTTTTACTAAAATCGGTATGCGAAGAGAGCGTTTATTCTGCCTAAATTACGGAGGTAAAACACAGGAAACATTGGAAAAACTATTTAAAAGTATTACTATTAAAAGTAGCAATATTTAAAAGTAATAATTGTTAAGAATTAATAATTAAAATTATTCACATTCTTATTCGAACACTTCAGTTTACATTAGCACTTGGAATGAAACTTTCTTTTCTTTGTAATCTTGATTGCACATGAGCGTCCGCCATGACGACTATGCATTTCCTTTATTCACAACGCTATCTCTATGCGATGCCTTTGTGGACTCCCTTTTGAATGTTGAAATGGTATCAGTGGGTATAAACGGAATTAGAGATTTCCTTCTTCGACAGAAGCAAAGAGAGAACAAGAAGACATTGAGAATGGCACATCAAGTACTTACAGCTCTGTCCTCAGAAGGGATTCGAGACGCTACGCAAATAGGATGAGCTTTGTCGTGAGCGGAACAAGTCTGCTAGCATCAATGTAAAATATCAAAAATTTCATTGGCATCATCTTTCTTTCCCTTTTAGATTTTTAACCCAACCTGCCATTGGATCCTCCGCGTCCACAGGAAGACAACATGACCTGCCTTCGTGTTGTCCAGGCTTGCAGGAATGTTTCCAGCTTGAGAGATATTGGTGCCAGGACGGAAGAAGGGAAAACCATTCGATAAAGGTACAAATAACGCAGGATAATACACAAATATGGCAAAATACTAAAAATAAGATTCAGAAGCTAAAAGATAAAAAAAGGAAAAATGAAAATCTACTAAAACAACTCCAGAAGTTTAATTATATTATTTTTATTGTCAAAAATCATAAAATCATAACGATAATAAAACCGCATTTTGCGAAAAGTCCGGGCTCTACTGATACGGAACTGCGGCAATGGCTGCCCCCTATACCTCCTGTGCTAAATTAATAAATACTTCTGAGACTGTTGTCGTGCGACACCAACGCTCCAAGCAAGATGCCGCTCACTTTTAAATACTTGCAATGAATGTGCTCCCCCAAGGAACAGCAACATTTTTACATTTTTTGAATGCAAAGAACAAGTGCAGTATCAATATTCACCAGACACCTGAAGGTCGCGGGCAAGGGAACGAGCTGAGCTCACAGGCACTGCAGCCAGAGGTTTTGGCGCCAGATTGGAAGTGAGGGTTGTACAGATGCTACAGAATGACGGTACGTTACTGGATTCCTGGACCTTGACAGTTTGGGAGAAGTTCTTCTTCTTTGGTCCTATCTTCCATATACGGAAGTTAGGTGACCCATAACGGGTTTTCTTGGGATAACGTGGGACCCATAACGAGATTTCTTGGGTGGTTTCCCGATGCCTTCCCTGATATGATAATGATGATGAGAGGGGTGAAAGGGCGAACACAATACAACCATGCCCGAGGCGGGACTCGAACCCGCGATCTTTCGGTACGAGATCGCTACGGCACTACTGCCTTAGCGATGTCGGCCACCGGATCGGCTCGGAGAAGTTATTTGACAGTTATTGTCAAAAATTTACCTAAATTAATTCCCATTTTCTCTGTAAGGCAAAGAAATGTTCCGTTAAAATGAAATAATACATCAGACCGATTTCAAATTCTCAATTGAGAGTAAAATTTTAAAAATTGAATCACGAGTATCTTGATTTTGTAATCTTGCTTACGTAAGAGTGACATAGTCATAAGTGATAAGAGTCACTTTTGATTTGCTTTGATTTATTTAGTCAACAAACGGTAGAACCTGTATGTGAGGTATGGGGGAGAATATCAACTGCGCACTTCTTCTTGAGTTCTATAAACCCTTCCCAGCATTTGAATATATGAATAAAAGTTTAAAAAAATAATAATAATAAAATTGAAGAGAGAGATTAGAAACATTTGTAGAAACTAGACATTTCCGTTCCCGACTTATAGGAAATTTATTTGTATCGGCAAACGAATTCCAGCTTTGATTCCTCTGTTTTGCCAACTAAATAGCAATTCACACCCAGCTCTACTCCTACCATTACAAGCAAAAGGAGAGTTCAACAAAACGTGCGCATAGTGAAGCTTCATTTACGTCCAGAAGCAAAACAAGGGGCCATCTCAGCATTTGCTCAATGGATCAGGGAAACTGGACAAAAACCTGTTCGAGAGGAGGGTCATTGAGACGGAAGTTGAAGTGCATTACTTGTTACAGGCACATTAAGTTCTTTTTAAAAATTGTACATTACACATGTAAATTAATGCATTATATATCATTCTTTTATTAGAATAAATATTATTTATTTCATTGATGTTCAGTATAATCTTTAATTGTATAAAAACAGTTATGCAGCAGAAAATATTTTACTTTTAACTTAAATTTGATGCCGAATTTAATTGTTTAATGTCATCTGACAAGGCGTTTTAAAGTAAAGTACAGTATGTGTATTTCTGGTTGTGACCGATGATACTGACACTTGATGAATGCATTTTTCCATTGTACGAATAATTTTCTTTTGCAATCCAAAGGCCTGGGTACTACATAATGAGCTTTCCCAGAATATTATGTCATATCTCAGGCGGGAATGTACATTTGCAAAATACACGCAACGACCTGCATGAAGGCTGACAGAATTTGAATGCGTAACATAGTGAAGTTAATTTAGTGTTTAATTCTGTTACAGCAAATGTTCTCTCTATAGCAAAAGCTCTATAATAGTTAATGCAATATTATCAAGTTTACACAACGTGATAATTTAGTAAGAAAATAAACATCAACTAGTAATAAGTGGTGATGAATATAAGCGTTATAAACTTCTCGGTTATCTGATAAAAAGTAGTTTGGAGTAGAGCGCCTCGCCCCTCCTCAGCTTGCGCCTGTCCGCCCCTCTGTATTTGGAGGGGAAATGCGTGCGGAGTGAGGGGTTGTGGAGCCGCAGGAGCGCGGAGCGCCAGGGGGCGCGGCTTCACGTCCTGATACACACCTTTATTGTATTGCACTATTCATAAAGGTCCCTCGTATTCATTAAGGTGGCTCTTTTGCGTGCTCGCCTGCCACGTCGCAAACACGGGCTCGAAAATAATAACTGCTCGTTTGTCTTACAAACGTTTTCGTGTCTATTGCTGTGAGACTGCGCAAGCCCACTCTTAGGTTAAGAAGACCAGTATATACGATGAAAGGTTGCCTTCGTGCTAACCACACGAATCCATGGCCGAGAGGTGTGGTCTACCAGTGTGAGGTAGGTTAAATACAAATTAAAATAAATTATTGTGTAGGCCTGGGGTGGACTGTGTTCCAAGAACGTGTATTGCAGAATAAATGGTGAAAAACGTAAAACTTGCACCGACAAATATACTCTTGGTTATGTTTTCTATTATGATGCCGCCATGACACATACAATATCATCTGTTTCTTTCTTTGTAATTACTAACGTTTGAAATTCTTTTGTAGGAGACCTTCTCCGTTTCTGTTATTGATTTATTATTTTATAAATCGTTTTCCAGGGTTAGCACAAGGTAATCGATGGCTGAGAACTAGACTCTTCCAAGTCCATTTTACTAAATTTTTCAGGAGAGCCGTTTAATGTTTTGTGTAAAAAATGGGTTTGTTGCAAGCTTACGGCGTGGAATAAATACACATTGGTTTGATTCACACATGTAGTCACGGACATAGAACACAATGATCTAGAAATCTTATTTTGTTCAAAAAATTGAATTTAAAACAGTCTGGTACTCATCTATCGTAATATCGACGGCACAACAAACTTTGTGAAAAAGGAATTGCTCCTGTATGGCATAGGCACCAACTCTTTGGTAACAATAAGAAAAAAGAAAACAACCACCACTGAAAAATAAGACTGTTATCACAACAGACAATTTTAATTTTCTTAAAACGTGTATACTGGAAATTAATGTCTTAATTCCTATATTTAAATGTGTATTACAAGTGATACAAAGCGATTGTTTCTTATACGTTAAACATAAATTAATTGTCCCCATTAATCCACGATTTTATTCAAGGATGTGTTTCCTACAACAGGCGTGGCGGACCATTCCCCGGAGGAGGGAGGTATTCCTGGGGAGCTGCTGCTTCCTTCAGACTCGGCCTTTTCAAGACTGAAGGGATAGGCATTGCTCCAACGCAATGCCACAGATACGCCTTGACAACCTTAGAGTTGAGGATTGCACAATGTGATATAAAATAAAGGCGAACGTGAAGACATGGATGTCGAATGGATGGTGGGCCGGGGATCGAGACCTAGAGAATCCGATCCGCCGTGTTCACCACAAGCTGCATATGGAGGCGGTCTCTCCCCGCTGCACGACGGGGCGCTGTATTTGTTCCTTTGTCTACAAAATAACGCTTCACTAACTCATGGAACATTGATGTCTCCTAAACAATTTTTTAGCAGATCCGTAATCACTCAGTGGTGGAACATTTTAAAACTTGCATAATTAAAGATATAGCTTTCGGCATCCATTTCATTGATCCTTGTCATCCTTGAATGCTTGTGCTGATCGACATTTCACATTAATGTATCTTTCTTATCGTAATAAATGTTATCTTTGTCAAGATTCTTCTGAAGAGATTACGTCTACGGCAACATTGTAGTAATGCTGATGTGGTGTTGACATTATTCACGGATGAAATAATGAGTCATCTTTGACGACATAAATCCCATCCTCCTCCTTAGACTGCACTCACAGCTGCAAAAACTGATTTCAAACGAAGGTCCCCGGTTTTTCTAAACAAATTTATTTAGTACATCTTTTGATTGATATCCATATCTTTCTTACTCAGAATACTGAATATGCGGTAATCATAAGCATCAGGTATCAGAAGAGCGTGTAGAGATGGAGGATGGGGTAACGATGGACCGAGTGCGTACGACGCCCTGTGTCACCGAAAAATGTGCTTTCGCCAGTATTCAGGAGAATTATGTTCGGGTTGTCAATAATATTGTCAAGTATATTACCTCTCGAGCAGGTCCTTGTACCTTGTACCAGGATTGTGGCCATTAAAGTCCTTCACAATAAGAAAAGGCCCGCTCAACTGAGAAAACACATCTTCAAGTTCTCGTTGTGACACGACATGACCAGGACGAATGTATGTATTGCACCCCGTTAGAGAAAAGGACGGTAGGTGTATCCGAACGCATACACTTTGAAAGCGGATTCGAACGTTCTGTCCCTCGGAGACGGGGAGTCAGCGCAACAGCACCGTCAGCACGGAGTCCGTCATCTTGATCAAACCGATAGATGATAAACCCGCGCAGGCAGAGGGGATTACGAGGAAGAAGATGAGAAGGCAGACTACAGATGGTATATGGCGAGAAATTATCAATTATAATTCGTCTCAATAGGCACGAAAGCTGTTTAGATTCCGTGCGAGAGCCATTGTCACCTTCACAATTGACAGTGCGGTGTTGTAGGGCAGAGATGTGGATCGTGCACTGATGTACCGCACTTCCCGCACCGACATACATCGTTGCTGTGTATGCCCAAACCTTTGACACTTGAAACAGCCGCACATGGAGGTTGTAGAAACCTCAAATGATCCTTTCCGGGACGGATGGACGGTCGCAGGTAAGGATCAGGGTTCAAATACGGATCACTTTCCCCTGCTCCCTTTTTTAATCCTATAAACTTCAGTTACCCCCGACTCTTGAATAATACAATGAATTCTTCTTCATTTTGTGAAGCAAAGCCGTCGTGCTCTACGACGCCTTTGCACAGGTCCGAGACCGGGCGCGTCGTCCCTCCGCCTGGAGGCGGCGATCTGCGTCGCTTTCAGAACTTTGCTCGTCGGCACGTGCTTCATAGAGAAGCGTTTCATTCCTCGGTCGCACGACCGCTTGGAGCTCCCACATGCTTCCTCTATGGCTCGCTCCAGACGGACAGCACATATGTGTTCCTCGGCGCACGCCATGAGGAGGAAACGAGGGGAGAAGGTCCCCACCCACCACGGAGCCAGCGCTGCCCCGCGGGGGTCGCCCGCTCTCCCTGGCGTTCGGTGCGGCACCGGCGCCCCGCCGAGTGGGTTCGCTTCCCATAGCCCGCCTGCAAGTGTCAGACGCCAGAGCAAGTGAGTTGGAAACCAACAAGGAACGTTCCCCAAAATACGTACACAACGTATCCCCAGGTACAAAGCAGAAAGAAGCACAAGGAGTAGTTGGGAAACAGACAGGTCCCTCAACTGCCAGGACACACCTTCCCTCCGACACGAGTCGCCAGGTACGGCAAACACGGGTGGGTGTTCTGCATACAATTAGTGAAATAGAACACATACTACAAGAGATGATTCCGTTGATTCTAAGCATATAATGTGCAAGAACATGTATAGGTGTCATGAGCTGAACGATCGAAGATCTTCTAGGAAAAGGAAGCCAGTAATGAGATATTCTGCCACAATTCTGACACGTAAAAAGAATCCGAGGAATTACAAAGAAGCAATGGATTCAGAATGCAGCAAGGGATTCTGGAACTTTAGAAAAAATGCGAAGATTATATTCTCCCCCATACGTCATATACAGTTTTTACAGTTTTGTTTTTTGAGTCAATAAATGTAAATGTAAATCTAAATGTAGAGATAAGTGGAAAATTGTAATAATAAAAGAATTGAAAAACATGAAAGATAACAAAACCTGTGAACTTGTGATATAAACCTAGATGATAAAATAATTTGAAGCAATTGTTTTTTTAGGGAAACAATATTCTGTATAATGGTCGGGTCGGGTGGTTGCTAGTAGATCGAGACAGAAAATTGGCATTTACTTCTATAATTCGCGCAGAACTGTCATGAAACATGAAACGTTCAGATTACTCTTATCTTTTGGAGCGACGAGAGATTATGGCATTAAATTCATTTACATGGAAACTGCTTATCTCGATGGTAAATTCCAGAGAAATGTTTACATGGATCCCCCAGAAGAAGACAATGTAGGAGGTAAGGTATTCAAATTGAGAAAGGCTTCGAATGGTTTACCAGAGTCAACTCGTTCCTGGTCTGAAGGATTATACATTAATATCACGTGTATTGAAATCAAGTAAAAGTCATCAATGCTTGTTTATAAAAGAAAATGAGTAAGAATTCTTGGTTAACGGGTTCTATGATTGCCTAATTGCGGGACACAAAGGAATTATTGACAAATTTATTAAATTAAAGACAGTGTTAATAATTAAATTAAATTGATTAAAATAATATTCTTGGAATTGAAATTAAAAAGAATAAAGACGGTTTTATCCTACATCAATTGAAATTTATCAATAATATCATAGAATGGTTTGAAATGGAATCTTGTTCTCATAAATCCTCTAGAGTAATTGGGGCAAAATTAGATGATTACGAAGAATCGGCAATTGCAGATGAGAATTGTTTAACGAAATATTTGGGAGTATTTGATACTAAATAACTGGTTGAGCATACAGCTCAATTATCAGCGTACAGCCCAGCGTAAGAGATCAAATGCGACATGCAAACACAATATGCAAAGGACCAAAGGGAAATACACATTGAAGATTTAAAAAGAATTCTAAGGTACTTACAGTAGAAGAAGGACGTAACATTAATGATAGACAAACATCGGATTTCTTGAAATTAGTTCAGACGCTAGTTGGTGTACTACAAGAAATTTCCCTGGTTATACCATAAAGATAAGAAGTTCTTGGCAGTTGAGTTGAAGAAGCAGGAAGCAAGAAATAGCTGCGCTTTCTCACGACGCAGTTTGCGAACTCGGAGGTCGACTGATCTTTGGGAAGAGCTCGGATCGTCGCCTGAAGCAGAGCGTCCAATGGAACTCAGCACTTGCAGTACGGTAGCGATTGATGGCACTCGTCATTTTAGAAAATAAACACATTGGGAGTTCAATTTTATAAAGGATGATGTAAACAGAAAAGAGTAACAATTTATAATGTGAAGGCTAACGCATTAGAAACTTTCACAATGACAAAAGTCGTACAGCCACAAGCCTTATAAGCATATTTTGAATTGGATTTATTGTATTAAAATAAAATGTTACACAAGGGTGAAGGGGATTAGTTCGAGTATCGTGAAAAGATTTAATTATTTTTATTTTACTCCAAAAACTGTTAAAACCTTTTTGTTACCTGCTACGGACAGACGTGAATTCTCTCCACGTTTTCATAAGTCTGTGATCCCTACCCTAAGCCATATACTAGTTGAATTTCCAATACAGATCGAAATGAGCGTTTTTTGCAAGAATTGATAAAAAAGTATTCGCGTCGATGTAAACAAATACATTTTCAAGGGTAAATCAGCTATAGATTTGGGCTCTTATCCCTCGTCTCGTCGGTTTTTTTATACGGAACATAACGCTTTTATTTTTAAGACAACTTGTAGTTGGTTACGAACACTTCATCATTTTTAACCTCCTGAACTGAGGAAGTCTATCAATCTTTAGTACCACTAAACAAGTGTTCTTGTACACTCTTGGAAACATGAAGTTTCGCGTCGAAAATGCCTTGGCCCGAGAAGTTGATGGCACTGGACACCGCTTGCCGACAGTGCTATCTAACGTTTATTTTCGAAACTACGTTCTGTACATCGAACTATGAAGATTAAGTTTATTTTATTGGAGAGCGTATAAAATACTGGTACGTCCATTGAGAACTAAATAGTAGTACAGAGGAAAAAGAATCGTGATTCCAGCCAGTGACACTGAATTGACATTAATTTTGGTAAACATCATGTTGCTTTCAACTTACATTAATACAAAATGTGTTATAAAAGATAAGAAAGAAGAAAGAAAGAATGGCTCAGTATCAGTGTTGTCCTAGAACACGTGAAGCAGCCGGTTCGAGTCCCAATCTAAGTAGACATTTCATCCATTCTACAGTGCCTTAAAATCCACTAAATTTACAACATCGTACATTTGTCTTGACAATTTTTACCATACACTGGTTAAAATTCGCCTTCGCGAAGAAGGCAAATATTTCAATTCTAAAGAACTTAGAAAATTGATCGCTTGTCTTTGAAATTAAAAATATGCATTATGTAGTGTGGAGATAACATTTTTTTTCATTAGCCAACTGCAAACAATACCAAGGACCACCGCCTCCTGCTCGCTCAAGGAATTATTAATCCTTCTCCAATTGAGGGATGGGATGATGATTAGGCTGAAGGGACGATCTCAAATACATCCATGCCCGAGGCGGGATTCCAAACCGCGATCATTCCATCCGAGATTCTTACGTCACTATTGCCTTAGCGATCATGGATATCCGGATCGACGGAGATAACAATTATACATATTAATCTTGCAGCGCTCGAGCTTTTTTTATAATAATTCAGCTAGCGCAGCAGTGTTTGGACCGCTCAAGACATTTTGGAGTTCTGAACCATCTCAACAGGCATAAGCAGGACCAATAACACCTAAAAATTACAAAAATATATTTTTTATTTAAAAACTAAACAAAAAAGTCCAGAACTCAGGTGGAACTCATATCATTTGTTTAAAACATTCTTCTGATAAATGTTTGGGATTAACGTCCTTGGCTATTGAAAGTAAAAACCACATTATAAGATAATTCGAGAGTATCCAGTCATTATGAAGAAAGTTGAGCTAAACATTTGGAAAAGTTTCATTTTGAAATTTAATTTAAATAAGTTTTTTTTGTTTTCTTTTGGTGATAACGTATTTTTCCGTGAAAACAAACGTGTATTCATTAAATACGTTTACAAGAGAATTAATTATTTCCTTTCAATTTCAATATTTCATGTGGCACTTTTCATCAAACATGAAGATCCATAACCCCTATCAGCTGACTTTCACAATACTAATCATTTTCAGTATCAGATTGGTCAATGCTTAGGCCAGTTAGATTTCTATAGATTGATAAATTTTCATCGTGATATAATACGGCGCCCAAACATAGTGCCACAAGGATCTCTGATTGCTGGATTGGAAAGATCGTACTTTGCAAAGAAATGAAGATTTTAGAAAGATTGCATTCTGATACTAACACATTCTTATAAAGCCCTCTGGAGGGACCAAAAAAAGCGTTTGGTTACAAATCATGTTATAGAACGACACATAACTGCAACGGACCCCTAATGAAACAAATATCCATTCTTCACCAACGATGGAAAAGTCGCGTTTTGAAACTAGACCCTTCAATTCGCCGATTCTCGCAATGTTAGATCAATTTTGCAATTATTTCAGTAGCATTGACATTTGATGCATTCGAAGATAACGCTCTGGCATTGCCTGTATCCATTCGTCATTCTTGTCAGTGCTCCAGAAGGAAATAATGTTTCCGTACACAATTCGGTGGCAGGTATCATAGACAACATCGTGAAGCAACATGAGATGGCCTCAGTATTCTTCTGACTGCTTTGAGACCTGTAATAATGCAAATCCAACTTCTTAGATAAATGAACGCCGAATAATTAATAATAATAATAATAATAATAATAATAATAATAATAATAATAATAATAATAATAATAATAATAATAATAATGCATTGTATTTGTGGAAATAAAAGTAGCAATGTTGGTGAAATATAAGATTCAATAAAATGCCTACATTTTTTGTGCTGGTAGTGTTACGAAGGTGCGCGGCAGTGTTAAGACGGTTCCTGCAAGTCGCTCCTGCACAACTGAACAAAATCACACTCCACACACGAAAATTGAAAAAAAAAAACACACACACACTATCTCATGCGTACATGTGTCCCTAAGAAGTAACTGGCCACTCTGGCTAAAGTCAGTTGACAGAGTTTTGAGGCAAATGTGTTCAGAAACCGATCCAACACCGCCCGCTGCACGATGCGTAGGTAAATCGCGAGAAAATGGAACTTTAATATACTCTACTATTATTTTTACTTTTAAAAAATTAAATGATTTTTATATCGTAGAGCGCCAAAGCTGACCATGAAAATGCGCTCATAAAATAAAAAAAGCACCATCAAGAGAAAGACAAGAGAAGATACCTCAGGAAGGGAATCACGTATTAAGAAAGAATTCTACAACTCGAATTATTTGCAATTTGTTCAGTTATCCTTTCATGAGGAAAAGTTCAATTGTTGTAGGGCAACAGAACGTAACACAAAACTGCATTAATATTTTTATTTGTTATCTGATCAACAGTTTTTGTGTGTATACAGGAAGTTATGGGCCACTCCATAACTTCTAAACAGTACACGATATCGAAATGTAGTTTTCGCTCAACAGTGTGGAATCATGGGGCAAGTAATGTGCCGTAGGGATATTGTTCGAAATATTTAGTTTCCGAGAACTTCCATTATCTTTATTTTTTTAAATGAAACTATGTATTTATCTCACTAGCAATTGACAGATCATAAATAGAGGAATGGTCAAATTAACTGTATTACAGTACTCTCTCAATAGTGTAAATTAATAGTTTGATTTAAAAACAATATAACTCTGAAAAAGTCTCTTTATCTTTCTATGAATTTTAATAAATGTTTTTAATTCTCCATATTATATATTTTTTAAATTTTATTCTAGATTTTTTACTTTAATTGTTTGTTCATAAATATCTTACACTAGAAAATACAAGGAATAATTTAACGAGGAATCCAACAACCCTCAGATTCTACTACCATTCGCCTCCGACGTGGGAGACAATCCACAAGTGTTGGCGCATAGTTTTGACTGTGAGCGACCTCCTCCCAGGCTTCTTGGATTAGATGCCAGAGCGCATCGGCGATGTTGGATCCCGGATCAGGCCACGTTGCTTCTTGTCTCTGCCCAAAGATTTTCAATAGGGTTCAGGTCTGGTGCACATGACGACCAGTCAACAACCTGAATATCTTGTTCTCCGCAAACCACGATTGAACCGAAGCCGACTTATGAATAGGAGATTGGTCGTGTTGAAATTGAATTATACCTTCATGATGCAATTGCCTTACTGATGGGATCATGATATCTCTTAGTATATGGATGTACTGAGCGGCATTTAAGTGGCCTTCAATTCTATGGGATTATTTCAATCTAACGAGATGACATCCAGCCCCAAACTGCTACTGCGAAACGACCTGACATTAGTACTTGCTTTACGTACCGAAAATCGTAGCGGCTGCCTTGGGGCTTGAAAACGCGGGCGGGTCCCTCGTTTGAGGCGGAGCCCAGTCTCGATGTAAATTTCCCTCCACAAATGCCAGCCGATAGAGCTGGTGTTTTTCTGTAGCTTCGATTTTCGAGCTGCACTTCTGGATCTCAGACCCGCCTCCGAAAGTCTGTTGCGTATGGTTCTGAAACATCCAGGAAATCTGGTGTTTCTTCGCAGTTTTGAAAAAATTTGAAAAGGGTTTTCCACCGCTGCCTCTATCAAAACTTCATCTTGGGGAGTATCTGAAATACGCCAAACCCGGTACCTAGTTTCCTCCAGGATTCTCCCGTCTCTCCAAGACGTTTAAGCCAGTATTGGGCGATTCTTGCCTCAACGCCATACGGACTCGCCGCCTCTGAAACAGAGAGGCGACCCTCTTCTACTCTTGTGATAACTCGCTTTCGTGTGGCTTGGCTATGGCGTACAATGTCGAATAATGAATAAGGAGTAGTTCAATTTGCTTTGCCGCGTCTTTTCTGTGCTTACCAAGTGGCAACGCTGCAGAGCTCTTTATCTCCTTTTGACCTGGAGTCGAAAACACAGAAGTACTGCGAAGGACAGAAAAAAGTCGGCAGTACTGTGAGGCTTACGAGTGAAAATCGATAATCTCCCTCAACAAAAAATAAATGAGTTTATTCCACTGTCTTACAAACTAGAATATTATAGTAAGCAAAAAGATATCACTAATACAGCTAACTGGCAGTCTATTGTTTAACTACAAGCAGGCATATTTTGTGTAAATTTTTGGTAGAAATAGTTTTTTGAAATGAAAAAAATCGTTATTTAGTGCCATTATTTGTTATTTACGATCTGTATTATAGTTTTTGTGTATAAAACCGTACAATACACGAAATGGATATCTACATACATCTAAAATAGATGTTTGTTTGATATTGTAATGGACTCCAATAGCGTAATCGAAGTCTAGGAACATTTTCGCTTTAAAATTAGTTTTCGACAAATTGTACTTTCAAATATATTTTATTTTACTTTACAGCTAATATACCCACATAACTAAGGTTTCCCAAATGAAGGCAAGGGATGTCAGATATATTCATCATCGGAACCACCGAAAATAACGGTTAGATAGCACTGTCGGCTGGCAGGGATGTCATCAACCTCTCGGGCCGAGGCATTTTCGGCGCGAAACCTAAGGTTTCCAAGAAGGCACGTGTGTGTGTGTGCCGAAACACAGCGGAAGCGAAACGTGTGGCACTTATGACAGCCGATGCACTGACATAATCAGTTAGAAGGTGTCTTACCTATTGAAGCAGTATGTTCCATATGGAAAAATAAACACACAGACTACTTCCCAATGACAATATTGTACTGAATATGTTTTAATTAATCGGCAGGTCGGATGCAGAGGCCCCAAGAAACCAGATGAGGCAGACGAGGCGCGGAGGGCAGGCGGCGGCTGCGCGCTATCTCGCGCTGTTTACCCACAAGAGCGGGCGAGAGCGCTGCACTCGCTCGCTTGTCTTTTGGCACGCCGCACTTGTTGAATGAAGATTCTCACGAACAATGGATTGTTGTTAGGCTAATGATGAAACGGAATAAAGTATGTACCTACAGTCTCTTTGCAATCAACGTTTGTTGGATGTAGATTCTTACGAACAATGGATTATTGTTAGGCTAATAGACAGCAATAAAGTATTTAGAAAAAAATGTTAGAGAAGCGTTTCGAGGTATTGCGTATTGCGTAATGCGAAGATGATACGCCTCATCTGTTCATCCCGCTCTTTCGAGCGGTAGTAAAATGCGAAGAGGTCGCCTTTTGAAGTCGTTTTCCCCTTGGATTTCCAGATGACGTCGCAATTTTCGCTGCATCGTCCGCGAACACGAGCCGGTCTTCTTCGGAGTGCAATCGAACCAGAGGTTCCCCGAGCGCTTGCAAAGACTCACTGCACTTTTCGCAATTTGCTTTAAAAAAATACAAATAAAAAAGTAAATGTAAACGCTACAGCCAAGAAGTCAAAAAAATAAATATCAATAAAGGAAATACTATTCTTATAGTGCTCGATTACATGAAACTGTACTGAATGTTTCCCAAACATTCTAACTGAAGTAAACAAAAATGACATCTAATGAAAATAATTCTTATTCACTACGAAATCAATCACAACGTCCAACATATAATTGCAAGATTAAAGGAAATAATCATCACAAATGGCTCCGAAAGGAATTCATTGTGAATCTAATTACGTGCACGTATTTCTTCAAGGACAATGTTGTTGTAAATGTTGAAATTGGCTATTAATTTATCATTAAAGTTTAATTCGCCAGTCGTCTTAATTTATTTTATATTGCAATGTCGTCCTGTATTCAATTTTTAGACATCAGCATATTGTGTAAAAGGAACAATTTTCGATTATTTTTACACAGACGTTTGATATGAAGAAAAACATTCCCGAATCGTTGAGTATGACAAAAGGATTTTTACCAATAAATGAAATAGAATATGCCAAAAAGGTCGTCCTATTCTATAATACCATCCATAATATCCCATCCTTAATAGGCAATTTAGAAAATGCAAACAGATCAAAGAAAATCAGTCGTACACCGGCTGCGTAGTGTTGGTCTATTGTAACGTAATTGTGTTGTACATTTGTAGCATTTTACAGCAAAGTCTATTGCATAGTCCATTGCATTGCTTTTAGAGCATAGTCTATAGCATAGCTTGCTGTAAATTTATACCTTTTCGAAAGGAAATTTACTCCTCGATTGCTTACACGCCCAATTCCGTGACACATCGAGGTGACAAACGATTTCCGTACATGTGTGTGCTTTGCGTGAGCTTTGTTGCCTTCTGTTCCCTGTTGCGATCTGCGCTACGCTGTTTTTATTTCCTCGCCTTACTACATACGTAAAGAAAGTATTGAAATGTTCCGGTAAAAGTCGGCGATTTTTCTGCATGAAAACTACCGGCAAACGTGGTTCAGGGCATCGACCGATGCCACAGCAGTACCTCTGATACGGGGGTCGTAGGGTTCCAGTCCCGAGGGAGCGGGTGCTAGGATTTTCGATGGTAGCTAGTGAGCTAGGTCGAGGTAGACCGCTGTCTGCAGGAGGATTCTACTGGTCGGCTGCTGCTGTGGTCTGTTATTTCCTTTGTGTTCCCCGATCAACACCAAACGAATGCCAGGACAATACCACAAGAAAATGCCACGGATCGCGCGCTACCATTCCTTCCTCTTTCTTGTAATATCCCCTTACTACCTACTTACATGCCCTACAGTACTAGACACGTCGGGAGACCTGACCTTGGGCTCGCGGGGTGGGGCGTGGAGCAGGGGGAGAAGGGCGCTAATCGGCGCGGAGCGGTGGTGTTAAATGCGTGGGCGGGGGGGGGGGGTGCGCAAGCTCCTCCAAACAGCGCAGCGCTCAGGGCCGAGACGGCGCAGCAGTTGTGGCTCAGAGGCGCCTCAGAGCGGCTCGGGTTAATGATCGAAAGTTCTCGGTAACATCGCGCAATAAAATATTGGTATAGCATTTGATTAACCGGCGTCCGTCCGTTTGTCACTCACGGTTAAACCCAGGGGAGGATCCAGCCGATTTTGGAAGGGGCCATCATAGATTTTTGTTAAATAATATTCATGTTTGTTATTATATTGTATATTATTTTTGTAATGTACATATCATGCTATACAGTATATTTTTTAAGTAGTTACGTAATTTATACATTAAGAAATATTTAAATTAATTTTCCCATATAAACGAACGTAACAAACGAATTATTTAATGCTAGAAATTAATAGAAACGCGAGAAGGAAAATACAATCTATTAAAAAATAGTCAAGAAATTAAATGACATATTATACATAAATTACAGAGCTTACATTTAACATATTGTCCTTACAGCATTTAACAGGCAAATGACTCAGATACAACAGAGCGGGTTCATGTTCTGTGGTGGTTCCCAATAGCGTTTGTTGTACATTTTCTCAATTCAAATATTTCCCTTTAAAATCTTTATACGTTATCAGTAGTAAGTAGTCCAAAGGCTACTAATTATCATAGCCCTCATAGCATAGAAAAGAAAACAAATACAAACGTCCATAAATCAATATTTTTTAAAACTTGTCATAAAAGAATTCGCCCTTCCAAGAACTTTTTGAAATACTCGCGTTCTTTTGGATGAGACTTTGCCAAATACAATTGTGGTTTTTGCCAAATACAAACGTGTTTTTATTTTCATTTTTTCGCCAACTTAACACTATTTTATCTGGTTGAAAAATAACAAAATAATTTATATTATCAGAAAAACATTTTTTTAGTTTTTTCAGCGCCAAATGCAAACGCAAAGTTTGCAAAAACACAAACGTGAATTTTTCAGAATTTTTCGATTGCTGAGCTGTAGTTAAAAAAAAAAAATTTAAATCACGTACACTTTGTAATGACTTTGTAACTGTAAACAGTTCCGTGTATTCCATTCATTTTAGTTCTATAATACTACTAAGCTATAATACTAAACGCTAGGAAATTTGTAATGGAAATAATTCATTTAATCATAATATACGTACGTTCATTGTAATTCTAAACAATATGGTACATTGCAATAAAATATGTTTTCAGACTAATACATTCAATTTAGGGTATGACACGTATAGACGGTGCGAATAGTTAGAATTTCGTACAGCTCCCATTTTGTACGATTTTTTTGCTAACATACACCAAAATGAACATAAAATTTCATCCTTAAGCTGTTCATCAGCTTCATTATTGTAGAGATAAGGATTCTGGCCGAGGAAGCCTACGATTTCAATAGAAAACATATTTGCATTGTTTGTTGCATCACCAAATCAAGCATAAAGAGAGCTCAAGAAAACGTGCGTACATTGAAGCTACATGACCGTCCATAAGCAAAACAAGGGGACATGGGCGAAAAACCTGATCGTGATGAGGGTCATTGCCCCAGAAGCGGAAGTACAAAATACGTTACGGCAATATTTACCTCTCATAGAATTATTAAGTACAATTGTTAAGTAATTTATTATATATTAGTCTTAAAATAACTCTCTTTTTGATGGAGAGTACAGTTTGTATTTCCATTGTAATTATTTGAAGCATAAAGAACCGTACGTCAAAGGCTTCCTTTCTGGTTTAGTTACTAGAGTCATTGGTGCAGAATGAAATGTCTTGACCTGGACAAAACGCAGTATACTCGTTTGGGCAAAGGGCGCGCGACGTCTTTTACTTTCTCGCTACACAGTAGAGAGAAAGTTGTGTAATGATGCGTGAAAAAATGGCGAAACAGAAAAGTATTATCACAGGGCCCGTGTAACGAAAAAGCGTATACATGCAATCGCAAAATTTATAAAAATAGAGATTTTGCTCTTAATGAAATCTGTTCCTTAAAGAATATTCGAATATTTGAGTACTTTTCGCGTGATTTTGCGTGAAAATACGGGAGAGAAAGTACACGGTATTTTAGCATCCTAGTGTTGCTTGCGAAAGGTACACGTAGGCCTCTGTTAGGCATAACTTACGATGCAAACTTAATCGTAAACGTTACTTAGCCGTGGATATGTGGTTGGTGCTACATGTAAAGCACCTCCAAAAATTAAATTATTTATTTCAAATTCACTGGGCTTTCAGTTCGGTAAGATCAGTAGTTAGTTCCGAAAAGTCAATCAGACTTTTCGGTACGAAGTACCCACGAAACTTGGATTCTTTCCAAAATATAGGATGCAATTTACTGCATTTTGTTGCCAAATTATCCAGTTTTTCGGTGTCCCGTTTCAAACAAAATCGATTTAATATTACAATTATGTGTTTTGCACCACACTGAATTAGTGATTACATTGCAGCAAAGCGAATTACATTATCATCCCTAAAAGTATTTATAATACTCAGTGTCCAAAATAAAATGCTTGTATGTCTAATTCGCTTTAGGTTCATATTTAACAGCCATATATCGACAACAAATATTCCCAATATAATACAAAAGGCAATATTCCTCGAACTTTAGGTAACGGTCCGTCATATTCTCGTTGATTCTGCCAATTTCCGTGCCATGGTTCGCATTGCGCTTTCTCATTGGTGGCCCCACACATCCGGCATTCGCCCAGCGGCGAGCTCCTGCTCGCCCAAGCCCAAACAGCTAACGACTTCGGCGAATGTTGGCTCCCTTTGATGTGTCCTAAAGACCACCACGCGGTGGGTGGGGCGAATGCCGAATGTTCGGCGCTCGGCGAATCGCCAGCCACCCGTCCACGCTACTCGGGATCCTCCGAATGCCGCCTGTGAGGAGCCGCTTTAGACGGGCCTAATACCCTTCCCCTTCCTCAAGCTTCCGCATTCGCGCTCGAGTGGGTAGTGCGCAGCTGCAGAGGGCAGCGAAAGAGCAGAATGCTGTCCAGGCTTAGAGATTTGTTTATTATCAGACGAATAATACATTTGTACATAGTTCAAGAGGAATGCATTTTTATGCAGAATTGAAATTGAGAATCGACAGTGACGTAAAATAGCTAATCGTCTATTGGCTTCATTTACTTTGGATGAGATGTATCTGTGTCAATTTAATATTGTATCCATAGAAAAGCCAAGATAACAAATAGATGAATTTAGTGGAGACCAAGGAATGATAGAAGAGTTCAGAGATAAAAGGAGAGGAAAGATAGGGCAACTTATAGTAAATACTTCAGCTGTTGGTTTATTGGAATTGATTTTGCTTTACATACGTTTCAACAATTTTGTATGTTTTTAGGTGACAATGACTTACACAACATGCTGTGTTTAAGTTTCGGTTTACAAAAAAAAATTAAGAAATGTCTGCGAAGAGAGCTGTGTCAACTGTAGTACTGGAAGGATTATCAGTGACGTACAATTTAAATAAGAAAGGAGATAGTAGGGATCCTTGTGAAACACCAGCAACAACAGATGGTCGTAAAGAAAAAAAGAACTTAATACGTAAAGAGAATATGCGATTCGACAGAAAACTTGATATATTGTATAAATATAACTACAATATACCAATTTTGCTTAATTTCAATTTTAAACCATCGCCTCGCACTCGATCAAGCGCTTGGGCGAAATCTAAGAGAACTGCTAGTAGGTGAAAACCATATTGAAATGAAAAGTGAATTTTTTCTGTTAATCTTAGATTTAGATTTATTCAGTCAAAAAAAAAAAAAAAAAAAAAAACAGTAAAAACTGTATGTGACGTAGGGGGAAAAGATTATCTTAATAACTGATGAGTTATTGAGTGATTTTCTATAAAGGCAAATAGGAAAAAAGGAAGCAAATTGGCTTGGAAAATGGGTTTTTAGTCTTTTTATTTTTTCCCTTTAGAGTTTATCCAGCTAATAGCCAGTTACCCTTTACGCCTTGATGGGATGTATATTCGACTATACTCTAGACTCCAACACACTTGCCAGCTCCTCTGACCTGGGGTCAGCAGACCGGGAGGCCCTCCTATACAACACATCCATGAGAGAGCAGCGACAAACAACAAGGCCCACGGCGGGACACGAACCCGCGACCCATCGGACGGAAGTGCTGAGTTCGTACGCGCTCTTAGCCATCTAGACCAGCCAGGGCGACTAAGCGGATTAATAACTGCCTGAGCACTTCTGTAATTTAATATCTCACAAAAATAAAATCGGTCGTTTATGGACAAAATATTACCTTCCCCGTTTCAAATCCACATTAAACCATCTAACTAAATTGGTACACAATGCTCTTACAGCCAGAGGTGGATTTACGCATAGGCACAGTAGGCACGTGCCTACGGCGGCAAATTTTCAAGGGCGGCAAATTTTCAAAGGCGCAAAATTTTCTTGATATTTTCTAAAACAAATTTAGGTTCTCTAAAAACTGTAACATCATAAATCATATTTTTATTTTAAAAATGATTTAAACGAAACTAAAGCCGCCCCCTCAACCTTTGATTTATAAATTAAGTTTGAATTTCAAATAGGGACATTTTCCATGTTACATAATACATGAAAAGAATTCACCAACGACTTCTGATTGGTTGATTGAGCAGAAAGAATTACATTCTTAGAGTAAGGAGTTTGAATTAACCAATCAGAAATCGCTGACGGATTTCGCCATGCATTCATATTGCGCTGTATAGAAAGTAGCGACATCTATTACTTCTTGAGTTAGTTCTAGAAGACGGATCTGGGAAAACCCTTTTCTTTCTATTGTTACTATTGTTGTGTATCGTATATTGTAAGAGCCTGCTGAGTAAAAATGATATTTTGAAGTTTTAAAATGAGTGATTATCGAAAAAGGCTCAGCGGAAGTCAATATGCAAAAATCCGAAAAGAAAAGGAAGAAAAATGTCGAAATGAAATTAATAAGACAAAAAAAGTGAATTCTTTAAACCTATATGTGAAACTGATCACTGCTGCAGTTCATTCGACAATTATATTACTGAGTTAGTATAAACATATATATTAGATAACATATTTAGTTTTCAGCTTGTATATTTTTTCCATGTACTAATAACTTGTGATAAATAAATGTTAACATTAATATATTTTTAATGCAGAGTTGTGTTGCTAAAATATTCTCAAAATGCAAAAAATGTTTAGTACAATGATTAGAAATTAAATATTCTTGAAGTGTCGTTGTATTCGTTAAAATGAACAATATCTTAAAATAGAATTTAAATAAATTAGCATAAAATATGTTACTATAATTATGTTACTAAACTTTATTTTATATAATATGTAATAATACACATATTTTGACACTTTTATTTATTCAGGGTTATCACTGAATCTAATAATGAGACTGCAAAGTTTCAAACAGCTAAAAATGAAATGGTTCCTCAAGCAATTGAAAATATAACGGCGATTGATTATGAGTTGACAATTCAACAGATGTAAATAGTTTAAGCATTTTTTTGTATAATTAATTAAACCTTTATATATATATATATATATATATATATATATAGGTATATATACATATATATAATCTTTCTAGAATATTTGTTTATAATATTACAATAGATTATTATAATAATTTATTATTTTCTTTTTTAATTAAATAGGATTTCTACCGAATGTATACAACTGCAAGAGCATAAAATTGATGAAACCATAACTTTGACTGATCGTTTTTGTTGGAAAAGCGATCCAGCTTTGTGGTCTATTACTGTAGCTACACGTGATTATGTTGCCAAGCATGAGTTCGAACAAAAAAAATGTTGACTTTTCTAAATCAAGAAAAGAGTATAATGATGGCAAAGTTTGTTACTTAACGTCGAATATGTTTGAGTAACGCATATCAGTAAAGAAAAAAATGCCTCGCAAGTGGCTTGTTTACTCTGAGAGCAATGGAACTGTTTTCTGCGGTGTTTGTCTATTGTTTTCAAGCAATTCAGAAGTAAGAACAAAATTATCATCGGAGATATCCAGTGATTGGAAAAATGCGCATACCATATTAAAAGAACATGAGAATTCTACATGTCATAGAAACTGTATGTCCGCATTGAAAAATAGACAGCAGACTGAAAACCAAGTGAATAAGCAGCTGCTTGAACAAATTGAAACCGAGGCAACGTATTAGAGGAATGTTCTTGAGCGTGTCATTTTAGTTATAAAAAGTCTTGTTTCAAGAGGGCTTCCTTTGAGAGGACATGTCGAAAAGTTGGGACATACTTCAAAATTTAGTAGATGAAGGATCCAGTACATCCTCTTTGAAAAGTCTTTCAATTACGCGCTGGTGAGCTCGAGATGATGCATGTCAGGCTCTAAAACATCGTTGGCAAAATGTTTTAGATGCCCTTCAAATTATATCTGATGATTCTACGCAAAAACTGTCAACGCGTGCGGAAGCTAAAGGTCTTATTGTTGCTTTAAATCGACTTGAAACTGCTATTATGACCGAGGTTTGGGGATTCCATTTAGACCGCTTGAATGAGTCGAACAAACAACTGCAAAAAGTCGATATCGATTTAAGTTCCGTGGTTGGTATTTACACTTCGCTTGTAGAACTTTTAAAAACGAAAAGACAATTTTGAACTTTTTGAAGAGAAGGGTAAGAAGCTATCAAATACTGAAACGTACGAATCGGAAAACAAAAGAAAAGGTAACGTAAAATACAATGTGATGAAACTAACGAGAATGCAGCAGAACTGACCGCACGAGACAAGTTTAAAATCTACACTTATTTGGTTATTGTTGATAAATTACTTGCAGAATTGAATAAGAGACTTGAAGCGTATGAAGATGTATATGACAAATTTAAGGCTGTCATTGAAATAGAAAAATTATCTTTGATAGATTTAGAAAAATCAGAGATATTTTTATGTTCACAATTTCTCCAATATCTTGGAGAATCGCTTGTTTCTGAGCTTATACATTTAAGTTCGTATTTAAAAATCCTTGACGAAGATGTTAAGCCAACGAATCCTGCAGCTTTATTAAAGTGGTTACGGAAAGAAGAATTAGAATGTATTTATTCTAACGTTGACATTGCACTTCGAATCTTTTTATGTATTCCGATGGCCAGTTGCACAGCAGAACGTTCATTCTCTTGTTTAAAAAAGATTAAAAATTATTTGCGTTCTACAATGACAGAGTATCGACTGAACTCCTTAGCGTTATTGTGTATCGAAGAAAATTATCTCAGCATTTTTGATTATACTATAGTTATTGATGAATTTGCTCACCAAAAGGCACGTCGCAAAATTTTACTTCAATAGACAAATTCGCTATAATTAATAAAACGTTATTTCAACTGTATAAAAATCCCCATCCAATAAGTTAAATGTTATATTCCTTGTTTATAATGGTAAATCGAAAATTATAAAAACTGTTACAACGTCGTAATATTCTAATCGTTCAGTTGTAAATAAAAATCTATCATATTAATATTTAATACAAGCTATTTATTTCTCTACTTCATTAGAGTATACCTTATGATTTCAGAAGTATATGAATCTGAAAGTAAAACCCGTTGACGAAAAAAAACATGTTGCAATTCTAGTTGTCATGTTTTAGTTTCGTTTTAATGTTGACGTTTCAGTATTGAAATGTTAATAATGTTGAACGTTATTTGCTATGGAGATACAGTTTATATCCAAAATTAGCTAATCCAAAAAAAATTATTTAATTTATGAAAACAATGTTCAAAATGTAATGTTACTTTTAAAGTTAAAACGTTCAAATTAATGAGGAATTGTTACTGAAACGTTACAATTTGAAATGTAACATTAATTTTAAACAGGGGGCGGCAAATTTGATGTGCCTACAGGCGGCAAAAATATTAATCCGCCTCTGCTTACAGCGTTGCAGTTGGGATGTTACAAAAAGTATCATTCAAATCCTCAGAAATTATATCTTTGGAAAGCAACACGTCAATTTCTACGCCACTCAACTACTATTCCGTCATTAAAAGGTAACAACAAAATTGCACAGTCGATTTCTAAAAAACTGAGCCGATAGCATATTATTTCGAAACCACTTTCACCCAAACGATGTGAACGATAATAAACATGGAACAGTAAGACATTTTGTGTAGTCATCATATTATGATATACCAAATCGAATTTCTTTTATTTTAATGAACGAAATTTTTGAATAATTAAAAAAACGATCAAACAAAAAATCACCTTAAATAATCTTCCTCGACAAGGACTTGCCAACCTCAACAATATACTTAACTCTGATTGCGACGAGGCTATCATCCTAATTCTTGGAAACATGAAATTATACCCTTCCGAATCCTCACAAAAATTTAAATCTTCCTTCAAATGTCAGACCAATTAATTTAATGCCAATTTTGTCAGAAACGAGAGCGTGCAGAACAAGCATTCTTGAGAGAGGGTCTCGGCTGTTCTCACTGCCGAGAGCCATCGGAACTGGTGACTTGCGGCCGCCTCTAGCGGAACGCCAAAGACTTTCGTACGAGTGTAAATTGCATTCACATATGCCTTGCTAATGATGCGGCAGCAATCGGTGATTGTTCGGCAGAAAGAATCGTATTGTAAGACCCTAGTATTAAACAACTGAAAAAAAAACAACTGGATAAAACAACTGGATAAAAGTTACTTAATGTTATGCAGACACTATTCACGTTTTTAGCCAGTGTCACCATTTTCCGTGGTTTCTCCAAACCATACCAAGGGAATGCTGGAGCAGTACGCTAACAAACGGGCTACGCACAGCACGCGATCATTCCATCCTTTTCCTCATCGTATCCACATCCGTTGCAATCACACACTTCCATGAAACACACTACGACATTCCGAAGCGCAGTCGGGAGCTTGGCCGTTGGCCCGGTTGGGTCGTCGGGGGAGATACCTTGAAGAATGGGCGGTTTAAAAAAAATTGTTTTAACTTTCAACATTTACGTTTTACAGGGTCGGAATACAAATACATTCACTCGCGGTTTTTCCTCTAAGGGCTGTTATTGGGGTCGCTAGAAGTTTTTAAATTACGTTTTTAAGTTGAGGGGAGTGCAGTAAAGTGTCGATATACTCGCAATTGTGAGGGGGGAGGGCTTGTGGCGAGGAGGCATCGGCTGGCTGAATCTGTGCGAAGGTAAAGCTTGTTAGTGTCGGGAGGTGGGGGAAGGCCAGATAAGGCCAGGGGGGCGGGGCGGGGCCGTGCCGGGCCGGGCCGGGCCGGGCCGGGCCGCGCTTATTCAGCCTTTGACGGGCACGCGGGCGAAGCGCGCCTCTCCGCCTCCACCCCGCTCCGCTCCGCTCCGCTCGCGCCATGCTGCAGCCCAACTCGCGCGCGCTCCTCGTCCAGGTGAGCCAGATCGCGAACGCCCCTCTCGCGGCCTCTTCATTGGCACCTCAACAAGCGGCAAAAGTTGTAAACAAAGGTCTAATTCCACGCCAGTCTCAAGAGTGGAATCGCCACAAGAGAAATAACAATACTTCGTTCTTTGTCACACTCGTCTTCTACAACGTGTGTAGCGCATTCTCTATTTTACTTTGGCAGCATAGAGAAAGAAATGTTTCGCGGTGTCTCCATAGTGAAAAAGTGTGTTATTTTTTGGATTGTCTGCTTGTTGCGCATTCTCGCGCCCTAAATCGATCTTTCTCAACTTCACGGACGGCACTTTTCAATGATAATGTTACGGAAACGAAATATTGAAATAATTGAAAAAATCCCTGTTTTGGTAAAACACTGTATCTGCGACATAAATATTACAAAATTGAAAACCACTGAAACTTGTTAATATATATCTCAGATAAATATTACTCCCACATTTTCCACGCAGTTAGATAATTTTGAGGAAGTTGCCCATTAATGATTGAACGCAGATGAATTCAGAGAAATAGATTCAGCGTTAATAAGCACATTATAATAGAGCATGCATCACACAAAAATATCAATTTTACGTATAGATTGCGTTTTAAAAGGCACTAGAAAATACATATAGTGTGCTGATTTAAGCAGTTTGATGGCGAGAGATTGTAAACGAGAATTGAAATGTTAATACATAATTAAGCAAGCATTCTACATAAACTTACAAATATTCTGAGAAGTTTTTTCTCCATATTCTAGTACAAGTAATTACCTTCTTGAATACGCAGTATACAGAAGGTGTACAATGCTATGTAAAAAGTCTATTCACAGATTTTGACAGGAAGACGCCTTTCGCGGCCTGACACCAAAAATGTTTTGTTATCAGTGTATCGTGTGTTTTGTTTTTGTCTTTTCAAAAACAAATATTCTTCCATCGATCTCACTCAACTTGGAGCCTACAAATTTGAAACAGATGTTATTTTCTTTTGTATGTGTGTGGGGGGTGATATGCTTTGTATAAAGTTCATTTGTATAATTTTCACATTTTTCTTAGATACAGCTTCAAATTGTTATTTAAATTTCTTGTACGAAAAGAGTTAAGTGCACTTATAAATATGGTTTATTTTCCATAAGATTATCTGCATTATTTTATATTAAGAATTCTTTTTATCTTCTCTTACACTTTCATTGTTAAAGCTAGGTATTATCAATTCATAATGCAATCTATCCTTTCATATATTATCACAAATAATTTTATATATTTTTTTGAAATATAAATAGTTTACGCATAATTTGCCTAATACCGACAATTGACTTAAATTGTATATGCTAAACAGCATTTTCTCAAACAATTTTTATTGATTGAATTGTCATCACACTAGAGGCAATTTTATTAACTATTTCCAACAATAAATATCACAAACGCTCTAAAAGTTTGTCTAACCAAGTCTTGCACGATCTTACTAATATATGTATTGTTACATGATGAATAGTTACAATAATAATTACAGATGTATACTTGCATGTACACTTAATCTCTCCAAATTATTTCCTACGAAGTTTATCTAAATCTTATAAGTTTTTATTACTATAAACGAGCTGAAAACGTGTATTAAAAACTAGCGACTGACAAAACGCCTTCCATTCTCGACCGTTGTCGCTGGCTGCACGCGCGGCCCTCGCACAAGGCTCCGAAGCGGCCGCCTGCTCTGTCGTGGCGACAGGATCGCCGGAGCGAGCGCTATGCACTTGGTCGTTTGTTTCTACGAGTTTCGCTTGTCATAAGCACCATGAGTTCTTGCAATGGACAAACTAGTTTAACACAGAATTGTAATTAATTTTGATAATAAACTAATGGTAATACAACATACGTTCTGGAATTATTTCTAATGCTAACTCAATTTACGCGAAATGTTAGCTCAGTTAAAAAAAATTATATTACAATTTATTTAAAGATGTGATTGTGAAGAAAATATATTAAAGAAAATGTCTATTTTCAATAAAAAATTGTACCAACACGCCGAAAAAATAATCTTTTGCAGGTAATTCGTTTTAAAAATATAGAGAGTTCAAAAACATGGGTCCTGGACCGTTTTTATAAACCTACATTGCTTCACTCGAGAAAGAAATTCCCGTTCTTGCAGTGCAGTTGCTGTCCAGTGAAGAACACCAAATGTATATACAGCCACATGTACTGCCCAAGAGTTAGTGGCTGATACGAGGTTTTGCGACTCTTTCTAAGATTTTATTCTGAATAGCATGCCTCATCTTTGCTTCACATGTGTTCACAAATTGATTACAGAAATATTTATAGGTATCCTCTTGCCCAAGATCTTGGATATTTGTACCACACATCAGAGTGAGTTTGTCACGATCAAGGATTTCCCCCTCTTCACGTGCACTGCAGCGCAATCATCAATGCCAAACTCCTCACAAAAAGAATCAGCGAAGGACTTGACAAGTCCGAGCAACGAGGTAAGCCGGCTCTTATCACTGGCTTGAGATCGTTCATTTGGAACTGATGATGATCTTAGGTGTAGTTTTGTAATTTCGTATCACATTCCCGAATTTCTTAACATTCTGCTGAGAGGGTTGAGCTAGGGCGAACCAAAAGGGACTAAGACTATCTCTGAAATATTCCTCGTTTGATCCTCAATTCCCTGGTGGTATAGCTGCCTCCAGCGAACAAGACGTTTATCATTGTAAGGCAAGTTGGCGTACTGTGCATTCACTTTGAAGAGGTGAAGGATAGAAAAGCCACCAATGAGGAATCGAATCGAACCCCTTAGTACAGTCGATTCATCGCAAGAAAATGTTGGGATGTTTTTTTCTTGGCTTGATTGACTACAACGCCGTTTACTATTAATATTTATTAATGTTTTGCTACCTTGAGAACGCTTTCTTCGCTCGCAACCCTTTTGTTCTGGTGCCAGTAGATTGTTGGCATCGAGATTATTAAGCATACTGGGTAGTATAGATGTAAAAATGTTTTATACTGTGGGGAGACACGTGGTGCGCCGACAGTTGCTCAGTCAGACAGTCGCCAGATTTGTTTATCATAAACGTAACTCCTTCAGTAAGAGACCCCGAAATAGTTGAATCGATGAAAGCGGCTTGATAGCATCTGGCCAGAACTGCATGAGGACATGGGAAATACGTCCACTAAACGATGTATATGCCATCAGTTCCTGGTGCTTCCAACTCCGCGTCTTCTAAACTAATCTTATGACTTTTCGTGGTGAGGCAGAAGAGCAGGCCTAATGGGCTGAGCCTCGCCACCAATAAAGACAATTTATTATTATTATTATTATTATTATTATTATTATTATTATTGTTATTATTATTTAAGATATCTCTCTGTGTAATATCAGGCGGGCACATCCGAGGTATATCACAACACTTCCCTTTCTCTTCTGCCATCCAGTAAACTCCATGTCATGTGTCTGGGAAAAATGCTCCTTACAAAACACCAATATTCTTCCATCTCTGAGCTTTTGAGAACTGTTTGTGACAACTTTCGTTGATCATTGATTTGCTTGAAAAGTTTCTTCTGATCCACTTATTCGGCACTCAAGGCAGGGTTCATCAGAATTCGTCTCCAGGGACCATTCTCGATTAGCTGGTGGCTCTTCAGTGCTTCGTCCTTCATAATTGTCCTTCCTATTCTCAACACCCATGGATTCTCTTACATTCCTCCTAACGGCATTTATCTCTGTAGGTATGAGAAAGTTACTTACAATGATAGTGCGCTGCTGGTCACATACTCCCTGCTCGTATGCTGGTATCTCCTGATGCAGCTTTAACCATTTTCGGTGAAATAGCGTCCTTTATCCATCCATGTCCGCTACTAGTCTGCTAGCCAGAAAATACGCTTGCATAATGGAGATCTTTAACTCCTGAGTCCATTCATGCGCTGGCGTTTGTTCTGAGATCGGGCGAGGTGAGCTGTTGTCTCACCCAAGCTGCGACCGCCAGTATTAGTTTGTATTCTGGTCGCCAAAGTGGTGCCACGCCACACCGTCCACAGGCACAGGTAGCACAGGTAGCACATGTCTCACTGCGAGCCCAGAGCCAGAACTCGCAGCGCCGCCTTGCAAGTGCGGGTCGCATGCGTCACGAATCCTTTGACTTCTTCTGACAACTGCTTCTCCACCGGCGGACCGGGTGAGAGTGGAAGCAGCTCTTGCCTCTGAGCCGTCACCCAACCCCTCAGGGCGAAGCCCAGTCATTTACAGTCTGCAAAGGGGGGGCTATTTCGGACACTGCCACATCTCCCAGTTGTCAGTGTGTGCGGATAAAATTCACGAAAGACGGGGCACAGGTCAGATTTGGCCGGTTGACGTTGCCCTGATGCTCGACACTCAATAGTGACTTTACTCCTCCCCCCGGGACGTGGCAGGTCTCTCAGTCCACGAAGGGTTGGTCCTCGCGAAACGGAGAGAACAATGTGGGTAGGAAATATTTTAGACGCAGAATCCGGAAATCAGCTGAGGTCATATAGAGGTAGCATTTTTGCAAGGGAACAGAGGGAACAGCGAAAGAAGAAATGGAGAATGAAAGATCAATTTTAGATGGAGGGACAGCGGACAGCTGCTCCTGTTCGTCATTTTCGACAGGGAAAGTTGCCGTCACGCCATTCTGGAAAACAAAACCTTGATTGTTGAATCTATGACGATTGTTGGGATGGGTTTGATTAGCCATAATATTTATGCGAGTAAAGTTTTTGATGGGTTAGGTTCGGGCAATGAGGGAAAATGTATGGGTTGTGGGGGTTCAGAGCAGGCGTGATTGGATTATTGATATGTGGGCAAACGATTTTTTTCTTTTTCCCAATAATCCTTGAATAATTGGCAGTTTGGATGTCTGCTGTCTGCTATGTGCCTGCATAAGCAGTTTTTGCAAATAGGCTTTTTTTTATTATGAAAGGATACAGAATAATGGTTTCCGATGCAGTAGGCACAGCTTACTGTGGGGGACAATTATTTTTCGTGAATCCAAAATGTGGGCAAAGGCGACAAAGACATTCTTTTTCGTTTCTTCAAATACACTTTGTGGTTGCAAATGTGGTTGATGAACAAAATGCTTTCTATGGGTTTTCTTTCAGAAAATTCTGCAATCATTACCGTTAATTGTTGGTTGTCTTTGAAAAGTCAGGTAATTTTAATAATTGTTGGTAGAGTTACTTTAGATCTTGAAAAACTTATTGATTGGACAATGACAGATGACCATTTTTAAGCATCACGGTATACTTCTGTTGGAGGAGTATTTGTATGTATGGAAGCTCCTTTGCGTCTGCATTAGGTATTTTACTATTAGATGGAAATCTGTAGTAAGTGTAGTGGTGCCTGCGCTTAGTTTCACATTACTGTTATAAGGTCTGCTACGAAGTTAGTTTTCGCCTTCGTTTTTATTTATTTTGTTAAGTTTGATAGCGGTTTAAATATGTTATTTGTAGATACATTATAATGAGTGAGGTTTTCGTAAACGCGCACTGTTTCTGCATGGTCGCAATCGGTAGTCTTATTTTGGGCTTGCTAGATAAACCTTCGTTAGCAAAACGTTATCTCTTGAAGGCTGCCATAGCGTCCAGCTGCTGCATTGTGTATAGTTTGCGGTGTAGAAACCTTAGAAACCTTTGTAGAAACCTTGGTAGGTAGAAGTTTTTTATTTAACACACTTTTACTACTTAGTTTTTATTCCAACCTTTAATAAATTACATTTCATCCACCTTCAGACAATCGCTGTTTCCAATTCCTTGTTTCAGAAATATTGCAAGCAAAGGCTCAAATTAAGACATTTTACCCTTCATGTCGCGCTCGGAAAACTTCCACAGACGCACGCAAGGGGCAGGAAGTCAACACTTAATTATTTTCCCTCCCATTGTCAGTTATCAAGAGATATTGAGTCACTTCTTTATCTATCCTACTTATCTCTTATGAATAGTCGTTTGGCGTTTATAATTAATTTCGTGGATATTGCAACAAAAATAAACAATACATACAAATATTTGAAAATAGGTGAAAAGGAAAAAAGCAGACAAATAATACAAATACATAAAATTAATAAAAACACAAATAGCAAAGTAAAAAAAGAGATAAAATGAATGGTGAAAACCAGAACGGTATGATTGACATTTTATAAATTCGGAGAAAAACGTGTTTATTTTATGGTATCACTCAATAGCAATGTATTTTCGTGCTTTTAATAAACAATTGAAATGCTGTGGTTTTAATGATGAAACAAAGCACCACGGGTTTACAGTAATATTGACTTAATAAGCAGATATCTCTGAATTTATAAAATGTCACATACCGTTATGGTTTTCCCCCATTAAATATGCACGTCTAGTCCGCACTTTACCTCCACTTCCCTGCACGGACACACATTAGTTTATATCTTAACGGTAAGTATATGTAGCGCACTTTGTCCGTACTTTTGTTGTCGTTTCCTTATCTGTTATTTGCTTTCTCAATTTAATTTAGAGTGTGGTCGCCCCTACGTATGTACCATGGCATTTCAAGTCTGCCACTAATAACGTTGCTCGCCTGATAGCTTTAAGTGCACTTCGCGTTGCCTTCCACAGAGAGATCAGCGATTCCGCGCGCATCAACTGATAAGGCCGTTAGTCCCGTTACTGTAGTGCAGGTTTGTTATTGCGGCATTCGGCGGTGATCTTTCCTCGCTGGATGGCGTGATCCGGCGCCGACCAACCCTTCGGCTAGCGGGGTTTTCCCAACCAGGTATCTCCCACCGGAGGAGGCACCGCCCCCCCGGGACAAGGTCTAAGCTTCCGACCGGTCTCTCAGCATTTGTGGCAATGTATTGCATATAACTGAAAGTGTGAGAAAGGAGAGAGGGTAGGACAAGGTCTCTTGGAGTACTGCTCATTTTGATATCAAATTCTATTAAGCACGGACACGTTCAAACAACATCTTCGCCAAACTTAGAAACAGTCGGAATAAAAATATTTGTAAATAATACTGAAATAGTAATAATAGCTGCATACAAACCACCACATAAAACTTTTCCATGTTACGTTTACAAGGAAATTTTTAACAGATATCCCCGACTAATATTGATGGGAGACCGAAATAGTAAACATACATTTTGGGGTTGTCGAACCACTACAGCCCAGGGACAAAGACTTTTTATTTTGACTCAAAATAATAAAATCTGTATACTAGCTCCCACAGCGGCGACCCATTTTCCATACAATTCAAATATAGTTCCAGATATTTCAGATATACTACTAACAAAAAGCATAGATTTCCCCATATTCCAAAACGTATTAGACGACCTTCAATCAGATCACAACCCAGTACTAATAACATTTTTCAAACCAGTAGAAGAAACAAAATCAAAAACGACTGTAATAGCAAGTGTAAACTGGCCCAAATTTTCATACCTAATGCAAGAAAACTACTTATACCCCAGAAGTATTAAATCTATATCGGATCTAGAATTCGAAATAGAAAACTTTAATACAGCAATTAAAGAATCATTAAAACAAGCTTCGACTGTAAAATGAAGAAAGAGTGCTTGCTATAATAAGTCCATTCCAATACGATTATTAAATTTAATTAAATCCAAGCGCAATATAAGAAGATACTGGCAAGAAACACGTAGACACGATATCAGATCTAAACTAAACAAACTATCACGAATAGTAAAATTACAGCTAGACAAATTCAGGTATTCCAAATTTCAGCAATCATTATAGCAAATAGACGCAGGCTACTGCTCCGGTGACTGTTCAACACGTTTTACGCTACGCTGAGCACAAATTTCAAGATCCGAAAGACTTTCTCGCGCGTGTGGTGCCGTCTCTCTTTCCGTCTCTTTCTGTCTCTCTGTGTTTCTGTTTTTTTCTCTCTCTGAGTCTCTATCTTCCGTTATTTTATTATCGTTATTTCTGTGTCGCACATTCCCATTGTACTACGCCTACATTCTTTCCGAAAGGGCGAGCTAAAGCTTCATTAGTTGAGAAAGTTTTATCGCAATCGAATAAAAGGTACGGCAGTGCATTAAGGACGAACAACAAACAAACAAACAAACAAACAAACAAACATTGTTTTTATCTATTAGATAATTACATAATAAGTCATTACAGATGTACCTTTAGATGAGGCGACACCGTTTCTCGAAACGTACCGTTAACAAGTTTTTAATAAAAATAATTTATAAACATGAATGACTTTAAATAAATAATTTATTTTAAAAAAGGAGAAATGTATTTTAAAAAATTCTGAAAGTATAGAAAAGAGACAGACAATTTTAAAAAACATTTTAAATATACACAATTGATTGATTGTTCCGGGCAAGTCAACTATCAGGGTTTTCATTCAGAAGAATCACTTGTAGTTTTGTGTGATGTTCTGGATACAACCCATAGTACTGTTCTTGAATCTGAATCACTTGACTTAATTAAAAGCATGTAATGCTCTGATAAATGTTCTAGTGATTCTGCAATCGCATCGAGAAAAGAACATGTGAATATTTGAAGGACCTTTTTCCGGCGGCAGAGGCCATTGGGGAGGAGGCGCAAATAACGGAACGGCAACGGCTAACACAATTAGTCGCGTGAGTGCAGTGCACATTTGTGCTTGGGAGGTGGCTGTGATTCCAGCGCCGACCTACCCTCGTCTAGAGGGGCCTTCTCTAACCAGTCATCTCCCACCAGTGGAGCACCGCCACAGCCGGGAAACGTTCTAAGTTCCCGACCGGTCTCTCAGCATGTGTGAGGAAGTAGGGGGTGTGGATAACAGGAGGTACGAGCGCGCCCCGTTCCTCCGTGGCCAGTTTGTTAGAGTACTGTCCCAGCATTCGCCTGATATTGATCGAAGAAACCGTCATCGCAGCCGGCCGCTAGAATTCGGGACTCGGACCTTGGGCCTCACGGTTAGAGGGACTGCAGTGACATCAGTTGACGCCTTTAGCCATCTCTCCCGGTTTAACATTACATAATGTTACAATGCGTACATGTTCTCTATACGAGAAAGTACAAACCATTTCAATAAATACAAATGTAAATACTATAAGAAAACTTTGTGAATGTATACTATAAAATATTTTCTGCAATGTGACATATTTAAAAAAAATTCACTTACTGTACACTACCACCACAATTTTCGGAACAAATTTGTATAGCTTTCTAGCTGGCGTCACGCATATATTTCATTAATTGTGAGTTCATATATGAGGACATCTTTTTCATTCTCACACCTATCTTTTATCGTTCCTTGCGATCTCATCAAGTTTCTTCTTCATGATATGCTTTTTTCTTACCTGCCTGTTAAAGTCTCCCGACTGAAAGAGGTCCTTCTATTTATTATGTAATCAAGGCTTCTCAATTAATATGCAGGATCCTTATGCAGGACCCTTATATGATTCCCTTGCTCTACAATAATAGCAAGATAAAAGTTGGGAATTTCGAAAACGCTAAGTTGATTACCTTAATTTGTGTCAGTATGTTAATGTGTCATTGTGTGTTAATCATCTCAATTCAGATGACATTTGACTGGATCCTAACCTGCTCTTTTCAGTAAATAGAACTCGTAGATCGGGGCAACCCATATTTCCCCCATTTCTGTGACTGTCAGATGATGTCAGATTTCTGTGACAGATTGGAGTGAGTGGGCGTCCACCCTGGTGCCCTCGACTTCCTCCGCCCCCGCCCCCGCTCCCTTTCCTTCCACTCCCGTCCACAGAACCCACGGCCAACTCTGAAGCAATTACATAAAGAAGTAAAGAAATAAATTAAATTGATAAAAATCACCACGAAAGCAGGACCTGACTTATTCTATCCACCCCCTTCCGCGAGAATCACTGGCGAGCAGTGGAACGCTGTGAGTGAATGCCTGGAATCCCGCTTTCCCTGGACAGCGCCAGCGACGCCTGGGCTGGCCTTGCTGGGCTGCTCCGGCTGGCGTATCCGGCGGCCATTTCAGTCCGGGGCCATCACAGCCCGGACAGCGGCGGCGGGCGCCAACGCCAACCAAACCCACTCCAAGGCCACTCCGCAGTCCGCGAACGGGGGACCACGAAGTCGAAAGACGGACGACTCCGACGCGTCTGGGCGGCGGAACGCCAAGGATATGCTTCGTTTGCTTGGCCCGAAGTCTCTCGACCAATGAAAGCGCAGTAAAGGGCGGTGACTTTTCCAACTGATCCAGCGCAGAAGGTGCGTGCCGTCCTATCCGACAACTGTTGAAAGACGAAAACATCACTTAAGATTAAGGTACATTCAAACAATAAAATTCTTAAAACCTAATCAGAAATAGAGATGCTGCCGTCGTTGACGTGACAGTAAAATTTTAAAGTGGATCGTCACTCGTCGATATTTAAGTGGACGGAAGAGGTTGGGGGAGGGTCTGGAGGGGGGTTGAGAGAGTAATGCGATATTGCGGTTACACCGTGGATTTGCAAAGTTACGGATCGAAGCGGGTGTTATTTGTCCTGATTGTGTTGTTTTAGTTCTTTTTAGTTTATATCAAATCAATTTTTCTACTTATATTAATACTTTGAATTACACGCCCAATAGACAGATGGCGAATCAAAGAGAGGCCAGAACAGCGTAGCCAAAGTACATTGCAATCGCACGAACACAGTTTCCGTGGGAGGTCCATATGGAGCATAGCTTAGGGCCGTCGGTTGCCTTCTTCGCCGTGACGATCCACTTCAAAATTCTACTGTCGCACCAACGACGGCCGCATCATTTCTGTTTAGGTTTTAGAGATTTTATTGTTAGAATCTTCCTTAATCTTAAGCGATATTTTCGTCTTTCAACAATTACCGGATGGGACAAAAATATTCAAATATTCGAACTGACTCCATGCCTAATAATTTCGAGCAAATTCTGGAGTTCACCTGCAGCAGGTCTGTTCGCTTCACGTTCAAATCTTATTTTAGTATCAGTCGACGTGGAAACGGTTCTGCAATCGGAGAAACGTGAATGGCGAACTGTTTCTTCGAAGGAAGACAGTCGCCACGTGTGTCCGTGCTTAAAGGGCCCCCAGTACAGAAAATAGCCAAAATGTATATGCCCTTGCCGTATCTTAAAAAAATAAAAATATTTAAAATAAATTGTAATATATTGCTAAATAATATATTATTATTTCTTAAATTAATTAGCAATGAAATCGTACTACATTATGGTTTATTTGTTTCTGTGGTAACCCATCGTTGCGGTGCGAGTTTAAGCTTTAAGTGCTACTTTATCATTAATTACTCGGAAGTTTGAAGAGCTATTGAATTTATTTTTGCATAATTAATTAGCAATTCATTAGTTCCACATGGCATATTTGTTCTTTTTGTTGTTGTTGTTGTTGTTGTTGTTGTTGTTGTTGTTGTCGTTGTGGTCACCAATTATGGAAGTGCCAGCTTAAGAGATGGCCATCAGATGTACAGAGGTTCACTTAGAAATTCGGCCAGTCAGCAACCTTGTACATATTTGCTACGCATTTATCCATACGCCCACACATTAAATAGAAAATTATATATTTGACACTGTCAGTATTTCCATTGCAAATTTTCAAACTATCAACAAATTTTAATGAAGAAGGCGAGAAATATTCGCCGATTTTCTTCAAAGCGTCTAATAATCACGTCACTTTATAATTTGGTCTCTATTGGTGGGCGCTAATTTCGTCACAAATTTCCGTTATTAGGAGCATAGAAAACATCGGTTCACAGTTTAACTGCCCTCAACCCTCAGTTAACTGCTCTCAACGAGGATAGAATCGATTTCAAGAGGCAGAAAGGTCAACCAAGAAAGTTGACAGACAGAGAAAGGCGGTCTATCATCCAACAAGTGAAAAAAAAATCCATGTCAGAGTGCTTAGAAGTGCGGGATATAAGGGACTAGTAGCCCGAATGAAACCGTACGCGAAGTCAATAGAAGGAAACGACTGGACTTTGCCAAAAAGGACGTTCACATGGCAGCACAGTAGTGGCGAGATGTGATATTTGCTGGTGAAAGCCAATTCAATCTTATGAAGTCAGATGAAAGAGTTCTTGTGTGGTGTAAAGTGAATACAGAACTCGAAAAAAACAAATCTGCAGCCTACGATAAAGCACAGTGGGGGTAACGCTTGGGGTGCATGTCAACAGCAGATGTGGGTCAAATGACCTTTATTGAGGACACAATGAATAAGGAACACTACCTGACAATTCTAAGACAAAATTTGCACAAAAGCGCCGAAAATTTGGGAATAAGGCACACGTTTCTTTTTTATCAGGGCAATGACCCAAAACACAAAGCGCATTACTTTACAATTGTTCAAAGATTTTGGACTCTGCTCCTCAATCCCCAGACCTAAACCCCATCGAGAATTTTTGGGAAATTCTCGACGGGAAAATCAGGAAACCCCAATTTCTTCAGAAGAAGAGCTGAAAAGAGGATTGAAAGAGGAATGGGGAAATTTAAGTCCTAAAGAAACTGAGAAAATTGTGTTAAATATGCACCAACGTTTCCTCCAAGGTTATTAATCGTGAAGTTTACCCCACTAAATATTAAAATTATTTTGGTTTGTAAATATTAGTCCTGTAGTCAGTATTTTTCATACAATTATGTTCTAAATGAGCGAATATTAAAGTGGCATGTACTATTCTTAGTGGCGTAGGGATGTAGCGACCCCATCGCCCTGCATCCCTTACCGGTGGTTGGGGAATGCAGCAATTAGCCTGGCTTCTCCTACCTCCAAAGGAGTGGCTGACCGCTGTCCGTAACAGTAAGACTTCTTACCTAAAATCCGTTTCTGAACACTGGGAGCCAATGGGTGGATTGAGTAGCTCGGAGGCTTCCGTTTTCTAACAGGTGTATCCTTACCATTCCCCTTTTCCTCTTGTGAAGCAGAAGTGCTTCAAATAGGGGTAGATTGAGCTTCGGAGTCTTGGAAGACACTCAATCTGAAGGAAGAAAACCCTAAAAGAAAATTACCCGGTCCTCCTGGAAGGGGGTTGAGGCATGGGGCCAGCACCCCATACTCGGAAAATACAAAAGAAGCCGCTCAATCTCTCAATGAGCCTCGGATTAACTCACGACACCGACAAAGGCAAGGAAAATGGTCTATGAATTTTGGATGCTGGAATGTTCAAGGTTTATGCACTAAATAAATGAAGTTTGTAACGCAATATAGGTGTTTAACATGGATATAATAGTGTTGAGTGAAACAAAAAAGAAGCGAAATGGAAATGAAATGAAAGGAAAGGAAATTATGTTCACTTTTTTAGTGGAGTGGGAAGAGAAAGGCGAGCAAGAGCAAGAGTGTACATAGCTGCACATAAAAGATTGGAGAAAAATATTCATAGCTGGGAAGCAATTGATGAGAGAATAGCATGTCTCGATCTTGTACTAAGAGGACGCAATGTTTTTATTATAGGAATTTATGCTCCAACAGACGATGCAAGTGTTGCAGAAAAACATATGTTTTTAGAGAAACTGACTATGCTGCTGGATTCTATTGGAAATCGCAAAGAAGTGGTGCTTCTACGTGATTTTAATGGAAGAGTTGGAAAACGAATGCCACATAATGTTGTGAGGCGATATGGTGAAAATGTATTAAATGACAACGGAAAACGACTTATAGAGACATGTGAACTGTATCACCTTAAAATATTGAATGGCTATTTTCCACATAAAGAAATACATAAATTCACGTTGACTCAGGCCACTAGAAAACTGCAAGTGAGAGCGTAGGCTTCCGCGGCCGGAGTCAGTATTTACTAGGCTGTCCGGGTGACGCCGCGTCCATGGCGAAGGTGCCGACGTTTCGGTCGCCATTCTGCGACCTTCCTCAGGGCGTAATGCAATGCGGCGTCACCCGGACAGCCTAGTAAATATAGAAAACTGCAATTAATAATGCACTACATAATTACTAAACAACAGTCATCAATAAAGTGGAGCGATGTTTGGGTTCAAAGAGATGCTTCCTGTGGATCAAATCACTACTTACTATAAAAGGAAAAGCTTACCTTATGTTTAAACCTTACTTCAAAAGTTAGAGAAACACAAAACCAAGTACAAAAGGTGGAAAAATAGAGTCAGATGTGGCCGAGATACAATATTGGAAGCCTTGAAGATGATTCCATTGCCTTTTTGTACAAATTGCACACGGGAGAAAAATTAAAGTACATCCCAATAGGAAATATTGAAGACAAATACCAATTTTTAGAAAAATACACTCATGAAGCAGCTAAAGAAATTTGAGAGAAGGGAAAATGTGAATATAAACAAAAAGACGTGTGGTGGACAGAAGATATAAAGAACCTTGCCGAAGAAAAGAAAAAGTTCTATTTGAGATGTTTTTTCTCAAAGAATTTAGAAGACAGAAGTGAATAGAACAGAATGAAATATTTGGTCAAAAAAGAAGTGAAGAAGGCAAAAAATGTATTCTGGGAACAAAAATGTGACAGATTAGACAAGTGCAATGGTAACACCAATTCCAGAGAGATATGGAAAATGTTACATTCCATGCAATTGAATACAACCAAGAATGGCGTGCAGTAGACATAATTGGTTTTGAAAAATGGCAAAAATACTATGAAAATCTTTTGACAGAAAATAGAACTAAATTTAAGAACCACTGCACGTAAATTCGATCACACCAGATGTGAGTTTGGAAGAGGTAAAAAAAGCATTAAGAAACGTTGTTATTATTATTATTATTATTATTATTAATGTTATTATTATTGTTATTATTATTATCATTATTATTATTAATTATGTGCAGTGTAGTGACGTGAAACTGAGGGAAACGACTGTGTAAGAAAGACATTACCGCTCAGTGTTTCGCAGTGCGGTGAAGTGAAGTGTGGTGAAGTGGAGGGCTATAAAAAGATTGCACGGTGAAATGTTCTCGTTAATTTGTAAAGTTAGTAGATTTTGTAAAGTTGTTAAGTTCAGTAATGTTAAGTTAGTGTATTCTGCAACCAAGTTGTCAAACGTAATTGCGGAATTATTAATAAATCTAATCTAATCTAAACACGAAACATAATAAAGCACTCGCGCCTGAAGGTATCCATAGAGCTGGTTAAACATTATCCTATTGTAGGTTTGGAATTAATTACTGAAATATTCAATGGCATTTTAAAAGGAGGTAAAATACCTGAAATATGGACATTACCCTATATAAATTCAATTTACAAAAAAAGTTGCAAAAAAGATTGTAATAATTATAGAGGAATAAGTGTGTCTTCATCTCTGGTTAGACTGTATGGTCATTGTGCTAAAGAATAGAATTGAAATGCAAATATCAGACTCAGAAGAGCAAAGTGGTTTTAGACCAGGAAGATCCTGTATTGACAATATTTTCTGTCTCAAACAACTGATGGAAAAAACAATTGAGCGAGGAAGAGAACTTCACATAATTTTCATTGATCTCAAAAAGGCTTATGATAATGTACCAGTAAAAGAAGTATAGGGGGCAATGCCAGAAAAAGGAATATGAGCAACATACATAAATGCAGTCAAACAACTTTATAAAGATAACAAATGTCAAGTAAAAGTGAGTAAATGTCTATCAGACTACTTCCCGGTAAATAAAGGATAACGGCAAGGCTGCTGCATATCTCCAACCCTGTTTAAGATATACATTGATAAAGCCCTAAAAGAATGGAAAAGAAAGTGCAGAAACATGGGTGTGAAAATAGGTGATGAATTTGTATGGTCTACTATTTGCAGACGACCAGGTGATAATGGCTGAAGATGAAGATGATGTAACTTATATGTTCAGAAAATTAGTAGAAGAGAATGGAAAATGGGGAATGGAAATAAATGTACAAAAAACTAAATATATGGTGGTGGGAGGTATTCTCCATGATTTAGAGACTAGCATAGGAATAATTAAAGGTAATACACAATATAAGTATTTGGGAGTCACACTAACAGCAGATGGTAGAGACGGACAGGATGTGAAAAATAAAAATATAAGAGGAAAAATAGCAACAAGACAGTTGAATCCAGTGCTATGGAACTCAATTATTTCAATGAAGACAAAGAAAAGCATAAATAGCTCCTTCATAGAGAGTACCACACTCTATGGGGCAGAAGTCTGAACACTAACAAAAAATTTGAAAGACAAACTTCAATAAACAGAAATGATGTTCTGGCGAAGATGTTGTAAACTTTCTCTGTTAGATACAATAAGAAATGATGAAATAAGAAATAAAATGAAAGTGCAAACAACCTTGAACGAGGCGATCGAAATGAAACAACTAAACTGGTATGGACATATGAAAAGGTTGAAATCGGATAGTCTTCCACAAAAAGTTTGGGAGTGGATACCAAATCGAAGAAGATTCAGGGGAAGACCGAGAAGAACATGGAACATGAAAAATAACTGAAGCCATGGAAAGAAGAGAAATGGAGGCAAACGATGTATGGGATAAAGAGGCATGGAAATTGGGATGCGGAAAACGGCCAAGGCTGTAAAAAACCGCTAAATAGATAGAGACGTACTATTCTTTCTATTTTATTTTTTCCCAAAATGTAAAAGGTATATGTTAAGTTCGATAATATTGATTTTTAGATTTATTGCAATAAACATGATAATATTGAATGCACATATCAGTTTTATTGTTTTTCGTCCTGTTTCTTTTTTGAAAATTAAAAATCCTTAGAACAAGACGAAGACCTAATATTAAAGTGAGCCTCTGTATGTAGTACTCGTAATGCAGAACCATTGTGTGCCCTCTAAGACGTAAGCAAAACAGAGAGAAGCTACAATGCCAAGTTACAACGCGGCGGCAGTTCCGCCTAGGTTAGAATACTGATGACGTGTGAGCTAAAACATTTCAAATATGTTGGCATTTTTTACACACTTAATGAGAAATACATTCTTCTATTTCAAAGCATTTCATTTCCGCCGGAGACATTCATTTCCCCCGGAGACAAAATTACATGTGTGCAATTTGGATAACTCCAGGAAAGTTGGCTATTCTAAAAAATTCTAGCCATATTTCTCAGGCATCGGCCCTTGCTTTAAGATCGCATATTGTGGTCATAGTGAAGCATAAGCAAAACTAGTGTTGCTACAACAGCACATACTTCCTCGCATTATTTCTACCTTCACTTTTTGTAGTTTTGAAGCGATAACTTTTTCAAATTTTCGAAAAAACGTATAGTTTGCCGAAAATGGGACTACCACTATATCTTTTTAGCGTTCCTTGATGCGTATGAGAAAAAATGAAAGAAAAAATGTTGACAGGTTTTCGAGAAAATGTTTTATAACTACTTCTATTGCCTGTATTTCCCGCAAAATTATACTCATGATTACACTCATGTTTTGGAAAAATTGAACATGAACTTATTTGAAGATATGTCTTTAAACAACACGTTTTATAAAGAAAAAAATCTGTCTTCAATATTATATTTGTAGGAAGGCAACCAAAAAATAGCACTTTCGCAGTTTTCGAAAAATATCGTATATCAACAAACATGAAACCAGCGTCATTCTCTTAAGTGTCCATTATGCTATCCGAAGTCAAAATTTGATCAAAACAGGTGCCATTTTCTAGAAAAAATTGAAAAAGTTTTTGAGACTTCATGAAAAGTATCAACAAAAAAACAAATTACCAGTTTGAAACTCCCAAGTAAGATTTTCTAAACAATTGTCGCTCGTTTTTGCTTTCAAGATGTTATAACCAAACACTCAATAACATGATAAAAATGCTATTTTCAATTAAAATAAACATACAAAGTACCTCACTTTTCTTTTCGAGTGTAAAGATAGACTTCACGAGAAGGAAACAATATATTTCAATTATTTTTCCAACAAATCTACTGAAAAGTTAAAAGTACAATTAAAATGTAACCGTGATATTGATATATGAACACCAATTAAAACTAGCAACAAAAAAAGGACGTAAATTGAGTCTTTCGATTCAGCAATGAGTTACTTCAACAAAAACGTCATGTGATTGCCGAATCGAAAGGCTTGTATGTTCGAAAGATTGAATATTTCCGAGTATATTTTACGTCTTTTAAATCGTACTTTTATAATTTATTATGATGCTAAGTGCCTAAACCTTTTTGGCTATATCTGAGATAAATGGTTTTCGAGGATTTGTGATGGCGATCATGATGACAGAGAGATGAGATCATGATAGCCTCTGATGATGATGATGTTGATGAAGCCTCTGCAGCGATTTTCACCTCGAGGTCCTTCTGTTCGAGTTCTGACAGTGGCGGATTGTCGACTTCAGCCGCTGTCTGGAGGAAAATTGTAGCGTCCGCCTGATCTAATTGGTAGATTTCAAGCGAATGCTTGAGCCCATGCCCGCGCCCGATCGTTCCTTCCTACGCCCATCGCGCGATCTTACCTTCCTCTTCCTTGTCCTCTGCACACAGACGGTTACATTTACAGGCACTGCACTGTCGCACATGTCGTGAGTTATGGGAATTGTGGGAATTCTGATGTGGTATTGTTGACGTAATTACATGAAGAAATAATGGAAGTCATCTCTGTCAACTGAATATATTTATTTAGAGAGCCGGCTTTCGACGGCTTTGCCGTAATCATCAGTTTACAAATATAAACAAAATAAAATATAAATAAAATGCAAAGTAAGTGCAAAATAAGAAATTGGGGGGGTTAATATATAATATGTCGGGAGACAACTCGGGAACTTAGATCTTGTCCCGCCACTTCACGGGCCCAGCGCACGCAGCAACGGACATCAACCAGCCACACCTCGAGTTGGCGCTCCCTTTCTAGATCACGGACACCAAAGCAGCTCTGCAGGCATTAAGGCAGCTGCATATTTGATTTTATCTGCAGATATTTGCTATGCCAACAACAGCTTCAAGGACGAGCCCAGGGAATCGTATGTTTGCGACCGCAGAGATAAAAACGATGAATGGGCGACCGTTCGACTCGGACCCTACAAGCTGTTCTCGAGTACCTGTTATTCGCAGGCTCTGTTGAGTAGGGGACACTATGTCACAAATTCCATGGAGACAGATTTATCGAGAACAGAAGCCTAAGTGGAATCACAGTCACCACATTAAGATATTCAGTAGTACATTAATCTATGTTATATTAAAGCACAATATTTTCCGGCAAATTATTTCTTTATCCAAATATTTCATATTTTTGATCTTTGGTTGAATTTTAGCCCAATTTGATTCACTAATATATGTATTATTTAAGGAGGTGTACATTCATTTTTTCACATAATCGTTCAGATCTTCAACAATACGTTTATTCAAACATGTGAAATTTGCCGTTATATTACGGCGATTGTAATAAATATGCGATAAGTACCTATTTCTGTTAATTATTTTATTATTCACAAGAAAATGTGCAAAACTTTTGCGTTAGCAGGTGAGACGTCATAATGTAACACGTTTCAATACGTAGCATTACTGAAGAATTGTACGTTTGTGTAAAGCTGCGAATGGATACCGTCCTGATACACTGAGGTGTATGTCATGGGCTACCTCCCAACAACTTGTCGAACCTCCTTTTGCCCGGCGGAGTGCAGCAACTCGACGTGGGATGGGCTCAACGAGTTCTTGGACGTCCCCTGCTGAAATTGGGCAATGCAGCCTCTACAGCCGTCCATAATCGCGAGAGTGTTGCCGGTCCGGGATTCTCTACACGAAGTGACCTCTAGATTACGTTCCATAATTTTTGATGGGATTCATGCTAGGCGATCTAGATGGCCAAATCATTCGTTTGAATTGTCCAGAATGTTCTTCAATCGCGTTGTGGTCCGGTGACATAGCGCAATGTCATCCATTGAAATTCCATTGTTGCTTCAAATTGTCTGCAAGAAGTTGAACACAACGTACATCGATAACAACGATCGTTTCAGTTCGACCACAGGATCCAGACCACTCCATGTAAACAGCCCACACTAGCATGGAGCCACCAGCAGCTTGCGCAGTGCCTTGTTGACAACGTGGGGCGAATGGTATCACGGCGTCTGCGCCACACTCGAACCTTACCATTGGCTCTTTCCAACTGAAATCGGGACTCAGCCACAGTTTTCCAATCGTCTACGGTACAATCGACACGAGCCCAGGCGAGGCTCTGCTTAGCACAGCTACTCGAGTCTGCCTTCTTCCACCGGAGCCCATTGAAGCCAAATTCCACCTCACCGTCAACGGTTACGTTCGTCGTTTCTGCGGTTATTTCTGCTCGATCTTCGGTTATTTCACTCGGTGTGGTTTGTCTGTTAGTACTGACAACTCTAGGCGGTCGTTACTCGATAGCGCTAGTTAGATGAAGGAAACGGAGTTACGTATAAGGACATGCCTCAGTCAGCAATTAGATTTAACAACATTACGATACCAACTATTATGAAAAGTATTATACATCGAATGAAATAAATTGATTGATAGAAAATGGAGAAAAGATGTAATGTAGAAATTATAAATTGTATTAAAAAAGGAGTTTGAGTTTCATACAATTATTCATTAAAAATTGAATAAAAGTTGAGTTTAAAGTTTACAGTTCTGGCGATGTACCTTCATTAAATTGTTACAAGGCATTGTTAGACAATGAGAACTGCTAAGGATATTAGTCCCGGAAGTGTAGTGCAGTTTTCGCTCGGCAGGTGGCGGGGATCTTGGCCCGCTGTAGGGCAAGGTCCGGCGCCGACTTACCGTCGTCTAGCGGGGTTTCCTCAGCAGGTATCTCCCACCAGCGGGACACCGCCCCATTGGAACAAGCTCTATCTACCTCGCCACACGAACCTCTCCATCCAGCCGAGGTATGCAGTGAATACACAGCTCCCTATCGAAGGCAATAACAAGCAATAACGTGCAAGTAAAAAAAAATAAAAGTAATTTGTTAAACGTGATCAGGATTTTCCATTCTTGGCTCCAACTTGAAACTCGATTTTAAAGAGGGACATTCATGTAACTTGTACCACCTTTGTCCTGAGTGCCTCATTATAATGTGTCTCTCATACTAAGAGAAGTGGCTCAGGGCATGAACTGATGTAACTGAAGCAGTCCTTCTGACCGGGAGGTTCTAGGGTCGAGTCTCGACGGAGGCAGGGATTTAGACACTAGCTTGCCAGCTAGGTCGCATGTGAAGGAGAATTCTAGCGGCCGGCTGCTCACATCCGTAGTTTTCCGTGTTTCTCCTATCAACACGAGGCGTGTGTCGGAGGAGTACCCTAACAAACGGGCCACGGACCTCGCGCGCACTTTCCTATCTCTGCCTTGTTCAATCCTTACCCTCTAACATGCACTCCACTGCCACACATGCTGGGAGACCGGTTACAGAACCCCCCCCTAGCCAACGGTAGGTCGTCGCCGGATCTCGCCATCCAGGGGGGGAAGTCCACCGCAACCTCCCGAGCCAAACAAAGAAGCCTGCGTCACCCTTAACGACCTTCGTAGTAGGAATGCCCAGCAGTGGCGGTGCAGTGGCGTGGCTCTGCGCAGGTGGCGGTGGGGCTGGTGGTGGCGGGGTGCGCCATGTCCTCGGGCATGAGCCTGGGCTTCTCCGCCATCGCCGAGGAGCAGCTGCGCGACCCCGACGGCCCCTACGCGCTCTCCGAGAGCCAGTTCTCCTGGGTCGGTGAGTGGCTTTCTCCGATCACACCAGGCGAATGCCGGAGCAGTTACCTCTCCTTTCCTCCCACTTCCCTGCTCTCCTGTCTGTTATGCACTTGAAACCCAGGTGAATGCCGAAACAGTACCCTAACACTCGAGCTACCAACCGCACCTACACAACCGGTTCTTTCATTTCTCTCCCTTGCCCTATTTTCTCCTTTTACCAGCACAATCACATGTACTACACTACCACTCATGTCGGGAAAGCAGTCGGCAGCTTAGAGCTTGCCCTCTCTAGGGTGGTTCCCGGTGCGAGGTACCTGGCTGTGGAAAACCTGCAAGCCGACGTGTAGAAGATCGAACGTGGGAAGATTACCGCCACTTCCCATGACAAAAACAGGCACTGCCTTTGCGACTACAGCAGTTGGCGCTCCCGGAAAGACGAACTAATTCAAATAACCTATCAATATCTTGCGCGCGCATGCAGCAATGTCTACAAAACGTAAGGGCAAAAATCATAATAATTGTGTTCTTCCGCATTGTGTAAGGACACTTTCGAATTCATTTTTAGAATTTTTTTTTGCACGATATTCAGACGTTTTGTACATCATTTGTGAATGTATTCAACAGATACGCATAAATTGCATTGCTTTCAGAAGATATGTCACCTGTTGTGTTCATGTGACCACATTTCACTGCTAAGATAATTAGATGTAGACAAATTGTACGTACGTATTGGCAGAGATGTATCATTGCGACCAAACATCTAAACAGGCGATGATGATCATTACGGAAGAAGGCAGATCGCAATTGAAGCCTTCATTTCCAGAGCCTGGGCTCTGACATATCCAAAGCCTTTGATGGAGTCTGGCACCCAGGCCTGATACACAAACTCCAATCATTAGGGTACCCAACTACCTACTACAAGTCATTACAAACTTCATTACACACAGATCATTTAATAGTTGAAAATCACATTTGCAAAGCGCGAAAAATAATAGCAGGACTACCTCAAGAATCACCCTCTTTGCCTACTATTTTGAATCTTTGTGTAGCAGACGTACCCATTACATTAGACACACGCACAGCACAATTCGCTGACACAATAATCTTCGCCGAGCTATTCAATGAACCTCGTACGAAACAGAATCCAGCAGCATAAAAATAAAATAGAAGACTCGTCCATTAAATGGAAAATTAAACTTAACACAAGAAAATCAGAAACAAAATGTTTTCACTCGGATCATTTTCTTCTTCTCAATTTTGACACAACATGAAATTGAAAAAAACATAATAAAAAACTAGAACTCACTAAAATAACGTGAAATATAGGCAACATTTAAAAAACATTTGTTTCTCAAAAAACGCCTTCAATTTTTCTCATTAAATTATAGTCCCGTATGTATCATAAAACGGTAAAATAATGCACTGGTCCTGTTTCCGGTGAAATCTGCATTTTCGAAACTTGCTGAAAGGTAACATTCCAAAACTAGAATTTTGAAAATTAGATTTTTTGTTTTAACCCACTCTGATCCAAAGAATTATATGTTTAAAATAATCATGTACGATTTTTTTAACGAGTAGTTTGCGGAATTTCTGCTCAATGCAAAGTATAAAAAACCATTTTCTCAAAAACCTCTTAAAATATTTTCTTTCTTTTGACACGGATATAACCGTTTAAAAGAATGGCACAGGTCTCAGTTTTGTTGAACTGTGCGATTTTCAAAATTGCAAACTTACCAATAATGCGCGAAAGTAAATAATGTTGTCGAACGACAAGATATATAAATATTTAATGCCCCAAACCATTAGAAAAATGCATTTGAGGTTTGGGGAAAATATCATTCTGTGTCCGTTTCTGGATCTGCGAAATTCTTATTCTACTCTTTAATTAAACTAAGCTTAATTATAAATAAAGATAGTAGCAAGCATTTTATGTTGTTTTTTTTGTGAAATTTCGTATCAAGAAATATTTGCTCCCAAGTGTTAGAATTTTTTCATTGATAAATAAGGTAATTTACTCTCAACTTAGTCGAGAACAACAGTATTTAGATTAAGGATTCTGTACATATTCCATGTACCCCATCCCCTTTTTTCGGACCTACAGAAAATATTAGAAAATCCGCTGGCTTTTGACACCGCGTTATGACGCTGACGAGAAAAAGATGGATGTCGCAAATGGCCTTGCCCTTATCTCGTCAAGTGCGTCAATTACCTCCTATATCAGCGAATCATTTTCGAATCGCTCCCGCCTTGGGATAATAAGATATTGGGAGTTTAACACAGCAAGACTTTGATTCGCTCTACTTTGAACGCAGCACTGAATTTTCCGCCTTGCGCCACCTTCGAATGGTTTCATCAAAACATCTGATAAGCGTTGTGCGCAGCGATTGCCTTGAGCGGCGGAGGCGGCTCGGCGCAGAGGGCTGCGCGGCGCAGCGCAGCTGCGTTTGGGAGGATGCTTCGGTTCATCAGAGTAGCCTTGGACCATAGTAGCCTCTGTAGACGTGTGCCCGCAATAATACATTTCTGCGAACATCTTCTTGCCAACTATTTGTCTACCTCTAATTATCTTAGAAGTCAAGTGCGGTCGCATGCACACAACCGGTAGGGGATCTTCTGAAAGCGATAGTATCTGTTGTTTTATGCGTACCTGTTGAATATAATCAAAAATGATGTGCACAGCATTTCTGATTCTCCTACAAAATAAATGTCCTAAAAATGAATTCTTAAGTGTTACACAATGCGGAAGAACACAATTATTATGATTTTTGTCCTTACGTTTTGTAGGCATTGCTGCATGCGCGCGCACGATATTGATAGGTTATTTGAATTAGTTCGTCTTTCCGGGAGCGCCAACTGCTATAGTCGCAAAGGCAGTGCCTGTTTTTGTCATGGGAAGTGGCGGTAATCTTCCCACGTTCGATCTTCTACACGTCGGCTTGCAGGTTTTCCACAGCCAGGTACCTCGCACCGGGAACCACCCTCGACAGGGCAAGCTCTAAGCTGCCGACTGCTTTCCCGACATGAGTGGTAGTGTAGTACATGTGTCCGTAAACGGAGAGGACAGAGCAAGGGAGAGGAAGGCACGAGCGCGATGGTTTGTTAGGGCTCTGCCGCGCCATTCACCTGCGATTCAAGTGCATCACAGATTGCAAGCTTCTGCAAGCGTCGTGTTGAATGCTTGTTAAAGAAACAAATCTAGTATTCACCCCATGTTTCAGAGCTGCCAGAACTGTTCAAACGTTCAGCCACGTCCCATACCTGTACCATATAAATTACCATTCACTGCTCGTTGGTTTGTTGGCGACAAATTGTTTGTTTTTTGATTCAGCATATATTTATTTGTCAAAAACAGTAGGTTCTAGATCTGAAATTCGCGAGGGAGACAAGCAGAGGGGAAGTGTGGATAGAACAAACAAGTCGATCGCAACGGAGTAAATTGATTCAAAACAGGTTACAACAGTTTCCGGAAGAGACTTGTGTGGGCGATTTCAAGGGTTGGGGCCAAATTTCCCGCGGTGGCCGCTGCAGAGGCCAACACGCCAGTGGCTTTGCGCGGGGCTCTCCTGCCCCTCCCCAGTGGACTGAACAAGATGGCCTTCGGACTGACCATGCCGTTGCAACAAACGACAATTTCCTTAGTGTGCGACTTATTTTACACACTCGTAATATGTTATTCTAATATTTCACACTAAATGCCGTAATAAGTGCTGTACTTCAGCTTCTTCGTCAATGAACACCATCTCGAACAGATTTTTCATCGAATTTCTCTGATCCTCTGAACGAATCCTGAGATGGGCCGTTGTTTTTCTTCTGGACATAAAAGTTCCACCAACTATGGGCCATCCCCATAAGGTCTAGATTTAGATTTATTCAGTCAAAAAAAACAACAGTATCTGACGTAAGGGGGAAAAGACGTCCAAACGGTTCTCGATATCGAATTGGTTTTCGCTCAACAATGCGGAATTATGAGACAAGTAATGTGACGATTATTCGAAATATGTTTACTTTTTGATAAATTTAATCTTTGTTTTTTTAAATAGAATCATGTATTTTTCTAACTAGCAAAAGATATATCATAAACACACGGATGCAATGACATAACATATTTTAATGTTTTGATAGTATTCTGTGTACAAAATTATGCATTCTGCTATGTGATTTTAAATAAAATGAATAAGATTTCTGTACCAACCTTTGCAACTGTCGCCTTTGGGGATTGTTGCTAAGGGCGCTGGCACTTTTGCGGGTAGAGGGGAGAGACCAGCTTTCCCAAAAGCGACAGTTCGGACGGGTGATACAGGAAAAATTGCACATTTAATTTAAAATGTCATGTCAGAAAGTATAATTTTATGCACAAAATACTATCAAAATATTAAGATTTATTACATTTCTCTTTTTATGCTCTATCTATTGCTAGTGAGAAAAAATATAGTTCCATCACAAAAATCAAAGGCGATTAAATTTCTCGAAAAGTACAAATACTTGGACCAATATTTCTACGGCCCAATCCTTGCGCCATTATTCTGCATCGTTGAGCGCCACCTGCATTTCGATGTTGAGGACCTTGCCCGTTGCAGCGAGCATGGCGTCCATCGGCACGCCCGTGGGCTGCCTGCTGGGCGGCCCGCTGCTGGACGCGCTGGGCCGCCGGCCCCTGCTGCTGGCCCTCAACGCGCCCTTCCTGCTGGGCTGGCTGCTGCTGGCGGCGGGCGCGCGCGCGCACGTCGCCTATCTGCTGCTGGGCCGCTTCCTCACGGGGCTGGCCACGGGGCTGGCGTCCGTGCCGGCCACCGTCTACCTGGGCGAGGCGGTGCAGGCGCGCGTGCGCGGCGTCTTCGTCACGTGGAACTCCATCGCCATCTCGGTGGGCATCCTGGTGGTGTACGTGGCGGGCGCGGCGAGCCGCGACGACTGGCGCGTGGTGGCGTGGGCGTGCGCGGCGTGGCCCGCCGCCGTCGTGCCGCTGCTGCTGCTGTTCGTGCCCGAGAGCCCCGTCTGGCTCAGCCACCGCGGTGAGCAAACCTGTCTGGAGGAGAATTCTAGCGGCCGGCTGCTCTGATCGGTAGTTTTCTGCGGTTTCTCCAATCAGTCCGGAGAATACCAGAGCAGTACCGCAATAAAAAGACCTCGGACTGCGCGATATTTCCTTCCTCTTCCTTGTCCTACCCTCACCCCTTACACTAGCATGCACCACACTCCACACATGCCGGGAAACCAGTGGGAAGCTTACTTTGTCAGTGCCTCGCTGGTGGGAGATACCTGGTTGGGAAAGCCCTCAAGCTGACGGGTGGGCCGGCGCCCTGTCGGATCTCACCACCCAGCGGGGGACCTTCACCGCCACCCCCGCATTCACTGCACCTATGAGACTAACGGCCTTCGCGCGTGCCACGCCCGGAATCTAGTCAATCCTATTGCAACACACGAAAGCACGTTCTACCTAGCAAAAATACAAGTTGTACATCAATTTCACCTCTAACTCGAGCATTGTCAAAGGATCAGAGGCACCCCTATGATCGATTTTTTGTAGGTTTCGTTATGTTAGGAATTCAAAATCGTTTGTATTGTTTATGATAAGGTTTTTGATTAAATCATGATGCAATTTATCATCAGCATTAGTTTACGTAATTACAGCGCCTTGGGCTGTGAATATAAAAAACGGGAATGTTAACTTGAAGACTGAGCACTACGAATAAATTTTGGGAATGTTTGTATTATTTTGTGTTATTGTAACAAAATGTAATGCATAACAATGTTATGAAGGTATGTTTATTTAACAACAGTTTAATAATTTATTATAGAATGCTCATTTTTGTAATTATGTCTGCTGAAGAGACGATGGTGGTTATGTTGCGTATGTGCACTTGACGATTGACAAAATTCTCCGAAAGAGATGTAGGGGGTTAAAAAATTACAATTTCGTGTATGGATTTGTCGAACGACTCTTATCTGCTTCAATTATTTACTTCTTTCTTCGCTGTTATATCAACATCTCTCAGCCCATTTATTAATGTTCATCGTGGTGGAGTAAGTCAACACATTTGCGGCATAAAAGCTTAACGAATACGCTTGGTTTCAGGCAAAAGTGCGCTGTAGACTAAACGTCATTACCTTTTCTATTTGTGTTCTCGAAACGCTTCTTGCCGATATTTCCCTGTTCGTCACATTTCTTGTAGCTCAATTGACGGAAAAACACGCCGGAAAATTTGCTTCAATATTTCTGGTACGGATTGTACTAATGCAGTAAACATTAACTCAACGTTTGAGGGAATCTCCTGAAAGGAACACTGAAATAATTTTTACCCTAAGAAAGTATAATTTCACTATACTAATTTCACACACTAGTTAATGGGAACACCAGCAAGCATCTGTAGCGCACGTCGATGGGTGGAGAACTTCCTGACCTTTCAGATCAGTGAAAACCATTTCGACCCCCCCTCCCGCAGTCTACCAAATAAAATTCTCATTTCAATAAAAATTCAAATAAAATATGAAGATAATATATGAAAATAAAAAATATAAAAATGAAAAAATCATAAAAAGATCTCAATTGGATAATTCCTATCCAAATGAGATCATGGTTGACAAGCGCCTCAAACTATGGATACATAATTGGTGTCTCCGAATAAATGTTACATCTCCTAGGGCTTGCAGAGTAGTCGAAGATGATCACATTTCGCCAATGACCATACAGTGGGAAAATTGCATGCGTGGGAACATGACTCACATATCCCGCGATTAAACATGCACTACTCTTATGGCTCTGATGACAGCAGTGGACGCGCTCGGGATCAGCCATGAATCGATCGATCCCCGTGCGTACCCTAGAAGTTTGTAACATTTGTCCGGGGTCGGCGCGTGTGCGGCCAACGGTGTTGTGTGTGCGTGGCAGGGCGCGCCGAGGAGGCGGAGGCGTCGCTGCGGCGCCTACGCGGGGTCGCACCCCGCCCCGCGCCGTTGGCGCCCGCCTTCGCCGCCGAGCTGGCCGCGCTGCCCGCCCCGCCGCCGCCCCCGCCGCCCGGCGCCCCGCCCCCCTCGCGCGCCGCCGCCCTCGCCGCCCTCACCCGCCCCGAGGCCTGGAAGCCCCTGCTCATCATGAACGGCTTCTTCCTCTTCCAGCAGATCACAGGTGAGTGGCTCATGGCCTCTCACCGAGAGGACCGCTGGAACCAGAAGTGCCAGGATTTCCGACACACAGTCAGTTAGGTCGAATTCAGTAGCTGTCTGGAGGAGAATTCTAAAGGCCGGCTGTTCTGATCGATAGTTGTCCGTGGTTTCTCCGATCAGCACCAGGCGAATGCCGGAGCACTACCCCAACAAACGGACCAGGGACAGCGTGCGATCTTTCCTTCCTCGTCCTTGCCCTTTCCTCTCCTCCTAAAGACACATTCACAATCACTAGACTACCATACCTGTCGGGAGGGCAGTCAGGGCCGACTTCAGGGCTTGTCCCGTCTGGAAGCGATGTCCCGCTCGGCGAAATACTTGGAGGAAAATTTAAAAAATGCGGAATACTTAATTTAAATAATACGTTGATAGATACATCACGATCATTATTTTTTCCCTGCAGTTAAGAGCAGATTGGTTTTTAATATATCCCACAAGAAGCCAGTAGCGTTGCAGCAGAACTGGTACTTAACAGATCCCCAAGAAGCCAGAAAAAGCTCTTAAGATAATTTGTTTATTTAATAGCAATGTACTGTAAAATAAAATTTGAAAAGTTAGAGAATTTTATTGAAATTTGAACCAATTGAATTTTAAAAAATAATCTCAATCACCGTGGTGTATATAAAATTTTCTTTTTCCTCTTCCACAAGGAATCGTTATGAAGACAACGGTGGGTATTTTGCTTTATATAATGATAATGATCAGTCTCCAGTGAGCAATGTTGTTGTCAAGTCTCCCTCGCTAACCCCAGGAAATCTATGATAGATCTTCTAGTGAGAATACTCTTCGTTCTTCACGCTTGCAGCACCAACCTCCGAGAAAACTTCGATAGGAAATCCTCGTTGCACAGAAGTCCAGCACAATAGGAGCCTCTTCCATTTGTCCCGGCGTAGCTTCTCATGTACTCTTAATGCTTCAAATCCTGCAATCCATTTTCTTACCAATAGTCCCTTTTCAGACTTTAGTTTGGATCTATTTAAGAGTTTAGTACGCAATCAAGGTCTCTTTTCATCTTACCCAGCCATTGCATTTGCTTAGGTTTTAACGTGTGAGCCACATCCGCTTCCCGTAGAATTCTTTTGAATGAATATTATTTTCTACTCTGAACACCGACATCTTCTAGGACATACCAAAATCTTCCTTTGAATTATTTTCAGAACTGTCCGGGGAGTCTCTCTCCATTTTGGCATTTACTCAGTCTACGTTTCCTCACCCCAATATTGTTTCTCAGTTGTCTCATGCCATGGGTCGACAATAAAAATACGCATATTGTGATGTTAGACCACAAATCAATGACGATTTGTAGGGAATCATCGGCAATTCCTCTGAGCTTTATAGCTTTTCCCAGTTTTAGTACAATCTGGCCAACAGTCAAAAGCGTCAATTCAAAACGTCCAGATAAAAGTATTTCTGTCCGAAATGTCCAAAATGTGTGCTATAAAAATATCTAGTAATCTCCAATAACAATATGCCCAAAACCGATTGCCGTGAATACCAAAATACTTATTCTTAATTACAAGAATAACAGAGACGACTTTTTGGACGCAAAGGACGTCGCCGATATGGAAAACATAGATACTCAATATATAAATCGCACAAATTGGCAACGAAGAGGGTCCGAATGCTTATGCCCTAAAAATGTTAGAAATATGCATGTTATAACGAATAAAATATAAAAATATGACCATACATGGGACTACTTATGAAACATTTTTTGTTACATTACCGATGTAACAAAATGTTCCGATGTAAACATGATGTTTTAATAGCCATTATATTGAAAAATATACTTTTAAAATCTAGCACATTCACAATTCACCCCTTCTCCTTTGGCGCCCCGTGAAGACAATTCCATTCCCTAAAGTTATTAAACACATTTTGTAGAAGCGGGTGACATTGGCACAAAACCTGACGAAACTAAAATAACTCTTCCTTCGAATCTGATGTTTTTTACGTTTTGTTTTTCAATTTCTGTAGCTTGCCCTCCTAATTTACACACGTATATACTAGGAAAGACAGACAATAATTGTAAGAACGGACAATAATTGTAATTGTAAGAGAGTTATGACAAATCTCTTTGAGACGACTGCAGGTACATATGCAACAATGGAATCTAAAACAAAAATACGAAACTTCATGGAAAAATATGCCCATCATATAAATTAACAGAAAATGACTCTGGAGTTAAAAAACGCCAAAATATGATTGTGTATGACCTGTGAAATTTGCATACTTTTGTCATTGGAGATTATATCACGTTTATCTAACATTTTCCATGGAAATAATCCCAAGAAAAGCAAACAACCTTGTCACAACGAGCATTCGCTTGGCCGGCAGGCATCTACGTGCTGGTGGCGTACGCCGTGCACGTGGTGGACAAGGCGGGCGTGACGCTGGACAGCTACCAGGCCACGGTGGTGCTGGGCGGCGCGCAGGTGCTGGCGGGCGCGTGCGCCAGCTTCTCGTTGGCGCGTGTGGGCCGGCGGCCGCTCGCCATCGGCGCCTGCGCCGCACAGGTACCACCTCCTCTTGGCGTTGGCGCGCGCTGCTAAGGGTAATGAAACAATAGTGCACAGAAACGACAAAATAGACAGAAGGAAAGATACTAAGAACGTGCGTGCCTTCTCACCCGGAATACACGCAAAATTATGCGAAAAGTACGCAAATTTTCGAAAAATTGTGCATACCTTATTTCAAAATATATCTTCAAGGAACATATTTCAGTAAGAGAATGAGAAATTAAGAGATGCTGGAAAAAATTTGAATTTTTTCAATTTTCGAAAAATAAGAGTTTCCAACGAACGTGAGCCGTACATTATTATCTTAAGCGTCCTTTATACAATCCAAAGTCAAAATTTAATTAAGAAATTCGGTGCAATTTTTGGAAAAAATTTAAACAAACTTCACGCGAAAAATAATCAAATCTTCGAAAAACTGTACTTGACCTTATTTCAAAATCTATCTTTAAAGAATAGATTTCATTAAGAAAAATATCTTAGTTGTACGAAGATGAAAAAAATTGAACTTTTGCTGTTTTCCAAAGGTAAGGGATTTGAATGAAAGGGAGACCTACATCATTCTCTTACGCGTCCGTCACACTATCCAACACCAAAATGCAATAAAAATTAATGAAGCCATTTTTTTGAAAATTCCCAGGGGCTTCATGTAAAGTTCTCCCAAAAATTAGAACATTGGTCTCAAATTTAAGGGGCCACGACGCCAATCTGATCGATTGTGGATTATCAATTTTGGAAAAACGGCTGAACGATTTAGTCGCTAGCGTTGACCACGCACGGGCAGTTACACGGATGGACGGACGGACAAACATACATTTTCCCGTCATTAGATTTTTCGGTATCAAGGATCACCGTAAACATGGCTCCTCGCTACATTACGTGAGAGATTTTTTAAAAATAAATTTTGTAATAGGATTTATCCATTCTTTCGTTACCAGGGCCCAGCAATATGATTTTTTCTGCCTAAAATTCGCCGCGTTTTTTACGAAGCGTTACATAGCTTTCTGTCTACTTCGTAAACGGTAGCGAGAGAGTAAAAACAACTAAATAAAATTTATCAAAAAACAAACAAATATCTAAAATTATGTTTGAGGGAATTTTAATTCTACGCATTAATAGAAAAAATAACTATAATTACAAAAAAGAATTAAAACAACTCCCCAGAGAGTAACGAAATCCGCGCTCTAACCTCCAAATCGCCCTTCTCTGTCACTCGCATCGGTCGAGGGGTTCCGCGTTGCCATGTCTTTCCGCGTGCGCAGACGGTGCCACTGCTGGCCTTGGCCGTGTACCTGCACGTGGGCGAGGACAACGCCCCCGCGCTGCCGCTGGCCATGCTGGTTCTGTATGTGGTGGCCGGCGCCTTCGGCCTTCACACGCTGCCCTGGGCCATGGTGGGCGAGGTGAGCCCTCAATATATAACATCTTCTAGATATTGAGACAAGAAACCCAGTATTCTCCAATTAACTGGTAGTACTATTGCAATTTTTGATCTTCAACTATCGTTTGGAATATTTCGTACAATATTTTTTGGGTCATATTGCTAGCCCGATGTTTGTTGACGCCTTAGTTTACTTGGTGAGACTCGGGTCATTAGGCCCGCCCGTCCCTCTGACCACGCAAATTGCCCTACCATCCTTTCACCATCTAGCGGAGAAAGAATGTATTACTCGGGCATATGCAACATATACAGCTGGCATTACTTCCGCACGAAGGATTTTTTCGCCCTTAAAAATCCACGGCTTTGAATCCGCAAACGTGGGTACAAAATCCCGAGACGCTAAGTTGCACTACCGAATTTGCATGTGCCGTTGGGGAACTTCAAAATTGGTGATTGAATGTTTTGGAAATTGCATATTTAAACTGTTTCGCTGTTAATGCATGTACTTGCAGATACTTGTTCATAAATCGAGTAAAAATTAAAAATATTTCAATATGCTACTTACTAACCTAAATGTGTCAGATCACTCAGAAAATAATCTTATTACTGTGGTAATTTTCAACAAAGATCATTTTCCCGCTTTTGTTCGACGCTTTTGTTCAAATTACGTAATTGACAATAAATTAAATTCAACTAAATTCGTACTACTAAACTGCGGATCCTCAGCAATTTAGAGGAGCGACAAATATTCGTATGGTTCCGCAAAGAATGTATCAAGTAAATTTTTTGATCGCTCTAAACCATCCCTATCCAAATTCTCCGCATTTTGTCGACAATTCTTTTCGTTGCAGAGCTTGGTCTCATCAACTTCACAATAATCTCACTCAACAGGTGTGACATTTTCAAAATTCGCCTCCTAGCAATTTTGCTGCTTCTTATGCGTCAGAATGATTTCGTTTTTCTTGAGGTAAGAGAAGATTTGTTTGTCAAATCGTTGAAAAACGAAATATCTCTGAACACGTAGTGAATCTGTGGCTGATAAGTTTGTAGGCCTGCACAGCACCTGCCGCAAGAGCCGGGGGGGGGGGGGGGGGAGGCTGGCGTTGCCCGACGCGGCGCGGAGGTTGAAATACTTTTCCCAATTACTTAAATGGGCGATGTCCCGTATTTTAAGCCGCAAGGACCATAATTCACTGTTTAAGTTCTTCTGTACACTGCTGCGTTTCCACGTTTGTATCCACTGTATGTATCTTCTTAGCTGATGCTCATTGATACTCTTAAGCAATATTATAAAGTAGTAGCCTATTTTAAACTTTATTATTAAATTCTAACTAACAAAAATTTACAATTTAATAATTGATAGTTCACCCGGAATGTTATAATCTCCAAATACTTTTCGTTGATTTGATATTAGAAATATATAATGTACTCTTGTCAGAAATTAGAGCAGAAAGTAATCATGATTTTTTTGAAGAATAGTATTTTTTTAGGTTTGAGAGAACCGTCTTAATGAAAATGTAGTTTATTGATATCATCACAGAAAAACAATTCAGTATCATAATTTTGTGTTTAGCAAAACACTATATTTGTGAAAACATAGTAGCAAAGCGAATTACATTATCAGCCTTACAAGCAATTGTAATATTTAGGGTCCAAATCAAATATGTGTTATTTGTTGTAGTTTCATATTTCACAGTCATATATCGACAACACATATTTCTAATATAATTCAAAAGGCAACATTACTTGAACTGTGACCGTCATGTCCTCGTCGATTGCTCTCTCAGTATACGCGCTATGGTTGGGATTGCTCATTCTTTTTAGTGCCTCCTCCTCGCGCTTCAATTTCTCCGCTTTTGCCCTCGCGTGGCCCGCGCTCGACTGTCGAGGTCAAAGCGCGAAATGCTTCGCAGGCCTGCTCTATGGGGCCCATCCAGTCCCTACACACTTCCTCTCCGTTCGACCTTCGTACGAGTTATTCCTTTTTTCATCAATTTTATTTTCATTTTGGTCGGAAAGAATTGGTCTTATAACCAGGCGGAAATTCGCGATACATGTAGTGTGCAGTAGGAACTTCGGGAGCTAGTTGGACTGAAGACTACCAATATAACCGGGACTTGGTCGATAGAAACACTGTAGGTTTGACCAAACTTTAAAAGTATTGCTAGGTATTGAGACAACTATCAAAATTAGTGGAGCTACAATAACACAATTTTGTCGAATTATATACATCGGCTACATAATATTGTAGTCAGAGTTTGGAATTTCAGGTGAAAAATTTAAGGAAAAAGTGCTTTAATTTAGCTGGAAAATGTGCAATTTCTTTAGAAAAAGGTGCAAATTGCAAATGATAATATTCATAGAGACTACCAAAAACCAAAGAAACTACTTAAAAGGACACGAAATTTGAATTGAAAAGTCTGCCTTTACCCAATCCCAGAATACATTGTTTTTAAAAATTACATGTCTAGAAAACTATCGAACAAATAACTTTTAATTATTATTCAATGAATTTGGCAGTTTATACATATAATCCCATCATTAAAAAATTATTAAGATTTGCAGAGCGACATTTCGGTGAATTCACTTTTCCCCATCTTCAGGCTAGACATTGTAAAAGAAGAAAATTATTACTATATATGTCACAAAAAATGTGAATAAGAAGTTATGGGGATGATCTTTATAAACCATTGCTATCAAACATTACTATCAAACATAGCTCTCGATTTAATCAAACATAAAGACTCACCAGTTTAAGCAAAAGATCTAACAAAAAGAAAGTAAAACGAATATAGAAATATTTTCGGCAGAGCGTGAGCACCAAGAGCTTAGAACCCAACGCAAACAATCAGCTGAGACCGTTGTGGGGAAGGGGGAGGCTTCAAAATACGTTACATGAAACGGACAAATGATTCTTGGGTTGGCAAAATGCATTACAGGAAATGTTTATACATTTAAATGACTTTCACGAAAATATAAAAAAAACTCGTGTGGAAAGATGGGTTTGTTGCCTACGCTGGAGATGGTTAGGTCTAAGAAATTAATTGATAGATTTTCCAGTTCCGTGGTGAATTTTGTGGATTGGTGTCCGGAGTTACGAAACTCGACGAAGAGATTGCATTGTTTTGTGCCGGTCCATAGAGCTAAAATGGCATCGACGTACCAGGACGTTCAATTTTGTAGAAGGGGATGTGTCTCAAACAAGAGGGATTCAAAATTGTCCATGAAAAGTCTGCAAGGAGTGGTGAGAGTGGTCACCTCTTCGGAAGACCAGAGATTTGTTTGTAGGAGTTATTGATCATAAAGTAGTTAGTGTCAATGAAAAGTGAGATCAAATTGTATAGTTGTGTTCGTATTGGTACGGAGCATGTTTTGAGGATGTTTTGCATGCATCGAGGATGTTTTGTAAAATTAATTTGTCTTTGGGGTGCTAGAGATTTGGGTGACGTCGAAGGAAATCAGTTTAGTATTGGCCGGTGAATGTACGTCTTGAAATTTGGACACAACTTTCAAACTGTTCTTGATGGTGTGGAGGGTCTTCACGTAATTACGTCAATAATACCACATCAGAATTCCTACCTTCATATCAAGCATTCCCCAAGTCAAAATATCCCTTTCAAACTCGCAGAGGCTTTCATCCAGTTCAATAGAGGAATATTAATTTTGTATAAAATCTTCTGATGAGTTTAGGCTCCAGCGTTGTGCAGAGTCGGACGGACATACGAAGAGACCTTTTGACGTCCATCGATTTGTTGTTATCAAGAATGCAAAAAATCTCGTTTCTAATTACTCAACGTCTTAGAAGTAATTTGTGGACAAGGGGGAACAATTTTGTTGAGTCAAGGGCCCCGCAACACGAGTGTTTGTCCACAAATTGATACTTTTGCGCAATACCTTTTTTTTTCTACGTACGTAGTAAAGCGAGAAAGTAATAATTTAACAGCCTAGTTACGTCGAATCAGAACGAGATGAACTTGCTAACCAATAACTCTAGCGAATTAAAGCGCATAATGATGGTTGCTTCGATGCGCGATGTGGAAACTATCTTGACAGGAGACAGGAGCGTCTGTGGGCACAGAAAGGTGCAAAAACTAATTGATTGCTGTTTCCGGGCATGCCAACTACTGCGGTCTAGTCCCCATAGTGTAGCGTCTGAGGCACTGCTCTGATGGGGGAAAATCCCCATCCGAGTCAGCCGACGTATGCAAAGGCAGTGGATATCATCCAGCGGGCAAGTGTAATGGTGAATGCACCTACGTACATATGAAGTACGTATTGCGTAAGAGGAGCAGTGAATATTTCTTTCAAACTGTACGTGAGAGAAATATCACCCTTCAAACATGTTTAAATTAGGGTCGCGTATGGAGCAGGCGCCCTGCTTAAGGTCATGGGTGATTGGGCTCCCCAAACCGCCGTCAACGCTAACACGATCAAGACGTGGAAATAGGAATGTTTGGGAACTTGTGAGTTTTCAAAAGGGCAAAAGTCGTCTGACAGTTTTCATATTCTGAAATTTCGCGAACTGCCTTCAGATGTTATTCTTTGACGAATTCTTCACGAATGCTGCGCTCCTTCTCATTCTCATTCTCCTTCAGATTTCGCAATTTTTCTTCTTTTGCCATCCGCTTTTCTGAACCTCTTTTCTGTTCCCTCCCACTTTTGCGTATTCCACAATCTTGTACTGGTGATGTTTTGCCTTAAGCCGCATCTTGAGTTTTTCCTTGGTTCACTCCATTGCTTAAGGCACATGTGGGGATAATCCCTTGCTTTGAACTTCCAGAAGTAAATATCGGTTACATCATTCCTCTTAAATTTTTCAACTGTATAAAAAAGTATATTTATTCACAGCCTGTGCACTAATAAAAGTAATCATATTCATTATTATTATTATTATTATTATTATTATTATATGTTTATTATTATTATTATTATTATTATTATTATTATTTATTTCCGTCTACAGATCTTAGGGGTCGGTTCATTATAAAGTCTACTCCGGGTTGCAAACAGCTTCCTAAGGAGCAAATCTTGCTGTTCCCAACAGAGCAATGTCTTCTGACCTGGGAGTTGAGCCTAGTTCTGTGTGGCAGGTGTACCCGGCGCGCGTGCGCGGGCTGGCCGCGGGGCTCACCACGTGCCCCGCCTACCTCTACAACTTCGCCATGCTGCAGGCCTACCTGCCGCTGGAGGGCGCGCTGGAGCGCAGCAGCGCGCGCGGCGGCGTGGAGGGCGTCTTCTACACCTTCGCCGCCACCTCCGCGCTCAGCGTGGTGTTTGTGCTGCTGTGGCTGCCTGAGACGCACGGCCGCACGGCGCAGGAGATCGAGGCGGCGTTCGCCCGCGCCCCCGCCCCCGCGCCCGCGCCCGCCCCCGCCCCCGCGCCCGCCCCCGCACCCGCGCCCGCGCCCGCTCCGTGAGCTGCCCTCTTCCTCCACAATCACGACACTCCGCCGATGGCTCTGAACCGCACTTCATTTTGTTAATGGGGCTAAAGAGAGCAAGAAATTACACTGGAACAACAGGTCGCCACCAGACATTTCTTTATACAGCGAAGGCAGCCTCCAATAGGGAACCGCACAAGTGGGAGCTGTAGTGAGGTTGCAGCTCTCTATTCCTCTCCTTCCTTCTCCCTTTTTCGTGCGTGACCTTGAGATGCCACGTTAAAAAATCGAAGTATAGATAATAATTCGTTCACTCGTATTATAGTAAGCAGTGCAAAGGCTGCTACTCAACTCGCGCAGAATTTGCATTAGAAAATGTTTCCCAGAAGAGCCGCTCTCGCGAGTCAGACGCCTGCGTTCGCCTCTGTCGTCACTTCAGCACCGAAGGCCGCGTCTGTTTGAATCGGCCGATCTGCCTCAAGTGGCCAAGCAGCGCTTGGAAACAAACGAATACGACATACTCCCTGGCGGTTCCTCACATTACTCCGTACACCAAATTATACTGCGTTCAATACTTTTGCTTCCCAGACTTGCCTTACGAAATATTTTATTTCTAAGGAATGTCGTCTGCTTTTTCTTTATTTTGATTTTATCTTGCTTTTCCTTGTCTTGAGAATTGTCTTCCGAAACATTGACAAACTAATGTTTTAATTCTCTAACTCACTTGATTAATAGAGTTAAGCCAGCGAAGTCAAGATACACATGTGTTACTCAATGGCAGTTCATTTGATTGGCATTTCAATGGCATTTTTAGGTCAACAGTCTGACTTCCACAATCCATAACGATCCTTGCCTGTTGTATACTCACATTTCTAAATGTCATTTTACATTGCGTTCAAACATTATTTTTTTATTTACTCGTGTAAATACCTATAAAGAATGGTGTTCAACTGTATATTTATTGATATATGTTTACGCAAATAAATATTTCGTAACATCTTGTTAAAATTGTGTTGCATATCTTGTATTGTCATTCATTATCTGCCCATCGTCCCGATTTCCATTCCAAATGTCAACTATTGAGCGAGAAACTGACATCCATGTGATTCCAAGGGTAGCGCTATGTGCTACCTCTAATACAACTAGTTCCATTGAGACTAAATATTGTGCTTAAGTGGTCACTGCATAGTAGATTTAAGAGAAAAGTTTGAAGGATTGATTTAAGAGAAAATTGAAGGCTTCCCGCTGTCCTCAAACTTGCAGAACGTGGAATACATGCCTTCTAATGTGCAGCATTAGACCAAAATTAATTTATTTCATTTCCTTTGAGTTATATGTATATAAGCTGGAAACATCTTAATATTGGTATTGTAATAACGTAACATGAATAGGCAATTTTGTGGAATGTTTTGGTCTCTAACACACTGAAGGGATAGAATATCGTTTGACCATTACTATGCCGAGTACCTAAACACTACTGAAATTTTGCAATTTTTAAGTCAAGAAGTAAATTAATACAAAAGAACTAAGTTAACATTCCATCACTCGCGCGGTCATTCGTAACACGGGCGCTCGCACGTTGGACTACGCCCACCGCACTCATGAAATTCATTTCGTTTGACATCATTAATACATTTTTCTCATTCAACTGTGCTTTTATTATAATTGAATGCACCACGGAAAGAAATATAAATAAATTACAAACCATATTGAAACTTTCATTATATTTCCGTCACTCGCGCGGCCATTTGTAACACTCGCGGTTTGGACGAGGTCCAACGCCCGCGCTATTTAGTTCTTGACATCTTTTGTTATTGACTTTTTGCACAGTAACGAAGTGAATCGCATAAACACAACCTTTAAAATATTAAACTCTCTCATAGTGAATAAAAAATATCATTTTGATCAAGTATGTAAAAACACCGTTCTGTACGCTAGTACTCGAATGTTGGATTCTGTCAAACCGGCACAACACTTTTATTTCAGGTTAGGACGACACAGCGCATAACAGAGTTAAGAAGTTTATCGATACCCTTCTCAGATACCGTTAGCGAAATAGAAACATTGCTTTTACTCGTGGAAGGCTAACACTCCTTCCTTACTTAGAAAATAAACTTCTGTTTGACACTAACGGCGCGAGTGATGGAGTAAAATATATTTTTAGGCATTTATATTTAGGTGCTAATCGCCCATTTAGTTTCACATAACGAGTTTAGTAATGCAGCACAAGCATTTTGAGAAATCTACCACAATGTTCTTAACAGTTCTACTGATTTTACGCTACATGCAATAAACATTCTATACTATGATCAATGTCAAGAGACATTTAGAAATAAAAATATGCAAGTCTCATTATACATATTTATTAAAACGAGTCTTCAACTCTTAACTAAGGTGATCTCAGAGCTATTATCCGAGTGATTTCATATTGTAATGGGACGGTCGCACATCGCGGATGACGACACGAGCCGTAGATTTATTTTATTTAATCCAGAACCGCGCCGCCGTTAAGAGCAGCCGGAAATGCCACTTCCTGCTTAACCTGAGGAGCCGATTAGCGCGCCGGGGGAAACGAGGAAGTAGGCGCCTCTTTTGTTCAGCACAGACCCGCGCCGGGCGCACCCCTTATGACGTGTGGGGAAGCACGCCACCCACACCCCCTTAACCGAGCAACGGAATTACCCGCTCCTATTTCTGAGAATTTAGGTGACGTAGGTTACTTCGGGAGAAGTTACCGGGGGCGGCTTCGCCGCTGGCGCCGTGATAGGCGGAAGGATTACGGGTGGCGCGACAACCAATAAAAGTAGACGACGCGGGGGAGGAATCACGTGGTACGCGAGCCTTCCTGTGGGACCGCAGAGGTACAGATCGATCACTTGTATCGGAGGTCGCGAGGAGGAGACTTGTGTCGAAAGTAGCGAGTCAATCACTTGTATCAGAGGTAGCGAGGAGGAGTCTTGTATCAGAGACAGTAGCGAGGCCACTTAATTGGTGCCTGACCGTCCGAATGCCACGCCGCCTCGCCACATCGCAGCCCGACTCGTGGGACGACAGCCGGCCGATGGGACGGGACACTACTACTGAGTGCCTGACCGAGAGTGCCATGTGAGTGCGAACCGGGGACGTGGAAAACTATATCGCGACGCGACCCGTCATCGCCCGGGCGCGTTCCCGCCGCCCGCACCAAGCGCCGCCCGCACCAAGCCACGGGCCGACGCCCGCCGCTGGCCTAATCCGGGGCTGCCGCCGTGACCGCCAAGGGGCCGCCACAAAGGGACCTGGGGCAAGCTGACCGTCGACGCCCGCCGCCAGACCTGCCGGGGCTGGGATGCCCGAACGCCGCACCTGTGAGCTGGATCACGACCTCCCGGGAGGGCAAAGACACCGGAGCTGAAATGAACTCTGGCCATACCGGCCGTTAATAAGTTAAGATTAGATTTAAGTTAGTTTTAAGTTTATTCATGTCACTGGGCTTCACCCACACACTATACTAAGTGATTAAAGTAGTTTATAAAAATGCTGCAGTCAAGTAGTTAGGCAAGCATGCATGCCCCCCTCTAGGGAATCTGCCGACGAAGCAGCCGGGCAAAGCTGAATCGCCGAAGGAAGCAGGAAATCGGGGAGGCGGTGGTTACAATATTTATAACAGAAGTGACAACTTCCCCACTGTGTGCGTTTCTTATACAGTTCCGGCAAAAAGACCTCTCTAATTTCAAAAGGCTAACAAACAAAGAAACACACAAAAAATACATTTATTGGTGAAGAATAAATAATGTGGCAGTTTACATTATTTGACTGTCAAACCGTCCCCGGCTCTACACCTACCACAACTAGCAAAGAGAGAGCTCAACAAAACGTGCATATTTATTTTTATTTATTTTATTTATTTTCTTTTGGATAGGACAATATAAGGAAGATCAGTTTATAATAATATAATATAATTAATCATAATAAAGATCAGTGTTTAATACACTCTACATTTGTTATATTTGCATATATCTACTTATAATTAACTTACAATATTCTTAAAATACAGCTTACAATACTACTAGGATGGTAGAGTTAGAGGTGATTACCCCAACAAAAAGCGCAGCTAATTGAGTTTATGCAATTATTCTTTATATGGTCATAATCCAGACACTGCTGGCATTGTATGGGACCTTGGGATTTTTCCTTGCTTCTGCACTTTCTCTATGGTTACAGATTTGCTTAATGGCTAGAATATTGTCTGTTGGATCTTGTCCTGAAAGAACTGCTGCAACTACTGTGATACTTGTATGTCTGTTATCTTTGTGAAGTTTGGTGACTTTTTTCAGCGAAGGAGAGCGTTTGAGGCCTTGATATATTTCTTGGTCAGTAATGGATTGATTGTCGTTCTTGAACACTACAGATATATTTTTATTTAATGTGTCTTTAAAGGAATGAAAACTTTGATGAGTGTTAATTAGATACCTAATTAAGTTTCGAATGTCCGTGGGTGAGTTTGCACTTATTTTTATTTTAATGTGTTTTTTATCTGCAATAAAGTGTGAGGTGACTTTAGATTTAAGTTATTTGATGATTGCATTAATAATAGTGATGTCTGCTACTATGATTGGTGGTATTTTATTGGAGGTTTCACGTTGATTACTTGGAAGGTAATTGATATTAGCGATTCTATTTTCGGTTGCTTCCTTAGCAAGTTCACTTAGAGGTCCGAACCTGTTTTTCACCGGCACATTAATTATAAAGAGTGTCAGATTTTGTGTTTTGATCACTGTAACTATCGTGATGGCTACAGAATTTTTTGGGTTCACGCTCTATATCATTGTCACTGACCTTGTTCTAGAGTCTCAGGTCCTTTTTCTGGAAGTAAACGGTTGGGGGTTGGTGGAGATTGGAGTTGAATCGGTTCCTTGCCATCGTCGCCGGGGGTGTTATGTTGATTGATGTTCTCTAACATCACCTCCATTTCGGCATCGGTGAATTGATTTGGGTTATCTGGGATGAAACTTTCCATTGTAGTTGACTGGTGCTCACTGTTGTTAAGAACGAGCAAAGCAGCACTTACAACTTCACTTGTTGGAGGGTCATAGCTGCAGGCCAATCACTACACTAATTTGCACTGAGTCGCACTTCACCGGAATTGTTTCGATGAATTATTTATCGGTAGCACTTGTGTGGTTCACTTCACTACATAATAATTAATTTTTGTCGCGATGCTTGGCTCCCCGCCACTCCGCTATTGGAGTGGCGAACTACGAAGTAACGGTTTTATCGCAACAGATCTGACAGGGTCGCACAGCGGAGCACTGGCCACCTCTCGCCGCCACTGTCGGGCGAGGAATGAAAACGTGCACATAGTGAAACGGCATTTAAAACCAAAAACAAAACGAGGGGCCATATCAGAATTCGACGACCAAGGGAAACTGGCCACAAAACTAATCGAAATGGGAGGGAGGTAATTGACTCAGTCATAGTCTCTAATAGTATAGAACCACCACAAAACATTTTACTTCAAATAAAAATATAAATAAAAGATTTTACGTTGGACGTAAATTTGCGAATCGATTTTAATTGTTTAATATCATCTGGCAATGTGTTCCAAAGTAACGTAGACATTTTATATGTGTATTTCCTATGGTGAGCTGTTAATACTGACGCCTGATAATTGTGGTTTCTACGACGTGTGTTGCAATTATAAATATAGTGATTGCGTGAAAATATGTTCCCACCGCCAAGTCAGTCAATTTTGACACGAACTCGTGATTCATAAATAAGTAGCCTATTCAATGGTAAGATTCCAAGGTCCAAGCAAAAGTATTTTTTTATATATATATATATATATATATATATATATATATATATATATATATATATATATATATATATATATATAATTATATAATTCTTTAGTTTTCCCGTAATTCCGCTAAGTAATTATTTTTCCCGTAATATTGCTAAGTAATTATTATTTTATCTCTGCAATATTTTTGTTTTCTTTTAAATGTCTGGTTAACTTATCAAGTTAGCAGAAAATCGTATTATGGGTATTATTTGTAGAGTGACGATTTTTTTCAAGGAATTAGCAACAAATAAGTGACATTTTAAATTAATATCTAGTATTTTGGAAAACTTTGCGACGCACGCAACGCACGCACTTCACGCAGCTGGCGTCGTTGCGCTTCCAGCTATGAAACCGCTCTCTGCACACGCATCGCACTGCGTTGCCTGGCGTAATAGAGTAATACATGGAAACTGCGTAAATGGGAAATAAAATTAAATGTTTGAAAAAAATAAAATTACGGTAATCATAAACATGAAATACACGCTTGTATCAACAAATATTCTCAAATAATGAAATAATACGTACTATGTTTGACAAGCTCAATAAAGTAATGTTCTACGTAATAGTGCAAATCAATGTACTGTAAAGAAATCGTTGGTTGAAACTACAACCACTTATAAGTAGCGAAAAGTAGAAACAAACTCTTATAAATAAATTCACTCGAATTAAAATATTTGTATACACACAATAAGAAAGCAAAAATTCGGTATCGCACTGCTAAATAGAAACGCAGAGTGCCCGGGGTTGTGGATGGCAGAAGCCCAGGTGAAGACCTCCGTCCGGCAGACCAGTCCCACACGCCAGTGCTGTGCAAGCGCCTCTGGCCACGACAACGCCAAGCTGAGCATCTCACCGAGGTGTGGGTGCAAGGTTACCACAGGAGAGTCGGAGGGCGGTACGCCTCGACGCGGTTTCCCGGGCCCCATGCGACTCGCGCAAGTCATTGGCTGCGACGTTGGCAGCTGCTCCCGCGGCCCAGCTCCGGAGCGCGCTTCCTTTGTTCTAGGTATTTGTATTCCCCTTCTTCCCGTTCCCGTTCTAAAATGAGAAAAAATTTTGATATGTCAAGTTGGAGATAAATATTTTGCCTTGAGTTTGGCGCAGTTTACCTGAAGGTAGCTGAGACTGCGTTTTCTCGGGTCTTCCTTTAGAGTCTCAGCGTTGCTGCTGACGGTTGACTCGTGGAAGAGCTGATGTTGATGCGCCGCGGAGACGCCCGGGGCGGAGTGTCCCCCCCCTCCCCCCCTGGTGCTTTGGATTTGAGCATTACGGAACCCCGTGATAACTTTTGGTCGCGAGAGGAAGTCACCACAGCACTGAGGAAGTGGGGCTCACCACGCAGCCAATACCTCTGCAAGAACGTTCCCAAGTGCACGAAGGCTCCACTGGTGGGCGGCAACGGCGCCGCACGGAGCGGAGCGCCCCAAAGTACGATGGCCGACGAGGGAGAGCCACTTCCCCCTGTCCCTGCCTCCTTCCTCTCTCGCGATCTGCGTCTGCGGCAATCGCCCGACTGCATCCCGCAGTCCGTCTTCCATCTCCCCTTCATCCCCGTCACCTGAGGACGACCTAGCCGAATTGCATCCCACTACCTTCATCCAGTGCTTCGGAAGGGGAAAACATTTGTTAAGTACCCATTCATAGGAAGCGCAAATGCGTTCTAGCACCAAACCAGAGAAAACCGCTAGTACAGATGAACATGGCGGAACCTTCGGAGCAAACTTCTAAGGACTGTGAGCAACTATGGCAGTGCTCTAAAAGGACATTCATTTTTTTTTCTTGAAAACACACAGAAGTGGATCCATTGTAATCGATGAATACTACACAAAGCAAACCAGGGTAAACGTAGAAATCAATACACACACTACTTCCTTTTTGGCGCGATAGGCGTAGGAGTCGCTGCGGCTGTGGCTGCGATGAACGGGAGGGGATCGGTCGCCGCGGGCCACAGCGCCGGCGGAAGTTAAGCTCGCCCACTATTATGCTTCGCTTCCCAAAACTATTTAAAAGACCTGCTAGACTCTATCGTGCGTACCTTCATTTGCTACTCGGCATGTGCCTACGATTTCACAACAGCAATTTGAGTCTCTTCCTCCTCTAGTGCTGAGAATTCGTAATCGTCATCAAACTTTCTCTATTTCTTTTAAACTTGTGAAGTTAGATCGAAAGATTTCGCCGTTCTGAAAATCGTTTGCAAGCCATGATTCCGACCCAATTCGTCAGGATTGTAAATATCAATTACATTCCTTAAATTAGTAGCTTTGTTATGAAAACTGCTCCAGTTCCCTTCAGGGACCCGCCCTCAGCACGGCTGAGGGCCTGGTGGGCCTGCAGGGCCTCTCCAGTGAAGGTGGTTGCCATCGCAAGTGGTGCGACCTCCGGGATCCAAACGCGCCAGGAGATGATGAAAAGAGCGACGTCTCCTTAAATTGTTCGAGACCTCGATAATAATAACTAAAGCAAATAATATATGAAACTAATGGTGCTACAACATTTCATATTAATATCTCCTCTTTTTAGTAACTGTTACGTAATATTATAATAATTCAAGTGCTGCCTCAACCACGCGGCAAGTATGACGACGCGAACACTAGCCAAAATTCGAAAGTGTCTGCAACGGACGATGAGAGTTCTTGTTGTGGATACGTAGATAGATAAGTGCCTGGCTTTAACTAATGTGCGCCCTAGGTTGTCAAATGTATTAGCGCTTTTTTTAATTTGCTTTTTAAACATTAAAGCTATTTACAACATTTTGAATAAAAACTTGTACGATATTTGTAACCGATGCAAATTTTGTGTACACATAAATAATTTATTATTCCTATTCTTATAATTAATTCCGACAACGATTTTTATTTTATTAATACACGATATTTTGTATCGATTTTATCTGTAAATATCAATGGATATCTCCATGATGAATTAACTCTGTCTTTTCTTACAAATATGAAAATAAATGTTTCTATAAAAACAATCAAAAGTTCGCCGCACGAAATGTTGCATCTGCTGAAATTCGTCCGCCCTCGAGAATTGCGCGAGTCGGGCTGCAGCCACTCAACCTGTTCGCTTCTGGAACTGGCTCGGGGTCGATTCATAGAGATACATTTATCCTGCAAATGGTAACAATAACACAATTTGATGACAATAATAATAATAATAATAATAATAATAATAATAATAATAATAATAATAATAATAATAATAATAATAATAATAATAATAATAATAAGTCAGACTCGTGGCGCAGACGGTTGCGGCAGCCGTCACCCACGCCAAGGAGGCTGCAGTTTCGAATCGTGCGTAGACACGGTCGTTTTTGTGATTGACCCTTCACCCCTATCATCATCCGATCATCTCATTAATCACACTTCAAGGCGAAACAACCTTGTCATACTGAGAGATACAGCTGAAGAGCTGATCCTGAAAAACTTACACACGTTTATCATGTAGCGTGTGGCGTATACACTAATAATAATAATAATAATAATAATAATAATAATAATAATAATAATAATAATAATAATAATAATAATAATAATAATAATAATAATAATAATAATAATAATAATAATAATAATAATAATAATTATAACAGGGGAACTCAACTCTTCTTCGTGTCTCACATCTTCTTTACATGGATGACCTGAAGCTCTATGCAGACACTGAGAGTCATATGCGGCAACTAATAAACGTGACGGAGAAGTTCACTGACGACATCAAGATGAAATTCGGTTTGGATAAGTGCAGGAGAGTGAATATCATTCGGGGTCATATGCAAGTTATAAATTTGGAAAATGATAATGAACCAAAGATTACCTTCAGTTCAAAGAATACCTTAAGTTTCATGGAACCCCATGAAACTGTTACTATGAACATACTAACAACTGCAGTGTGTAAACGATTGCATGGACTCCTAAATACTTAACTCTCTGCTAGAAACCTTGTGCAGGCCATCAATTCATTTGTTATTCCAGTGCTGACATACTCCTTTGGCGTTATTAAATGGTATTAAATACCGACCTCGACAACCTTCAGAGGACAATTCGAACCGCTATGACTCACCGCCGAAAACATCATCCCCATTAAGTACTGAGCGTTTTAGCGTTCTTGAGCGTTTTACACTTCCTAGATCACAAGGAGGGTGAGGTGTTGTAGATCTCATAAATATACACAGCTCTCAAATTGCTTCACTCAGAATATAGTTCTTGGAACATTGTGGGAGAGTTCAGCAAGCAGTGAGCGCAGTTGATAATAACTATAGTCCTCTGAACTTGAAAAAGCTTGGTCCGCCTGTTCAGCCAATCACTAAAACGGAAGAGAAGATAACCTTATGGAAAGCGAAGGCACTGCATGGAAGGTACCCTCACGAGCTGAGTAAACCCGAAGTCGACATCTCTGCGTCGCACGCATGGCTCCAGCACGGGGATCTCTTTCCGGAGACAGAAGCCTTCATGATAGCTATCCAGGACCAAGTGGTACCAACATTGAACTACAGAAAACACATTCTGAGAGATTCTACCATTCATTCCGACTCGTCTAGAAAGTGTGAGGCTGCAAGCGAAACTATCCAACACGTGACAAGTGGATGTAGCAGCCACGCACAGTTGGAATACAAAAAGAGACATGATGAAGTGGCGAAGCAGGTACACCAATTATTGGAATTGAGAACGGGCTTACTCGCTACTTCCGTGCCGCATTATAAATATGTGCCTCAGAATGTGCTTGAAAGTAGTGAGCACACACTCTACTGGGTTCGCTCCATTATCACAGACAGACATGTCGGGGCAATAGACCCGATATAACGTACATTGATAGAAACCATCAGCAGGTTTTCCTCATCGATATATCAATACCCACAACATATCGAGAAAATATCAAGAGAAGATCTAGAAGTATACCGATCTCGCGCATGAAGTCGCAACTCAGTGGAACTTCAGTAAAGTGACAACTGTGCCTATACTAATATCAGCTACAGGAGTGATCCTGAAAATGACACTTCGGGCACTGGAGTGTCTTCACTTGGATGCCAGGAATGTATATAATATGCAAAAGTCAGTAATTTTGAATACATGCCGTATTGTCAGAAGCCATCTGAACCTTCAGTAAAGCAACCACACACCTGGTCATCATTCCTGTGTGTGGTTGACATACCGACCAGTAGATACTGTGAATAATGTAAGATAACAATAACAATAATAATAATAATATATAACATAACAAATAATGATTAGAAAGAAAATGAAATAAAAGCAAGAATGAACCACAGCAACATAAGTGTTATATCAATTTTAGGCATGTTGTTGATAGCAACAAGAAGAAAGCATTGCAAAGAAGGTACGTAAGCGTTCCGCAGTGTATAATAATATATGTTTCAAATTTTTACAAATACTATCAACAATCTCAGTACTTCAAGATGAAATTAAATTACTCAGACAATCAATTTCTGAATGTAAACATCGAGACATAACATCTGTTGATCAACAACCACAAGATTTTGATATCGAGCAAGTTATTGAAGAAATCGCAGACAGACAGATGAAAAGGAGAAATATTATTTTCCATGGTGTTATAGAATCCGAGAAACTTAATGTGGCTGAACGTCAAGCCGAGGATGTTCAAAATGTAACAAAAACACTCTCATTGTTTAATGATAATTGTCCTAACATAATAATGACAGCTAGACTTGGAAAGAAAAACAGTAATAAACCACGTCCATTGAGAGTTGTACTAGACGATCCACGAACTGTAACAAGTATCCTGAAACGTAAAAATCTCTATAAAGGACCTATTGGGTTTTCCTCAGACAAAACCTTACAACAGAGAAAACATATGTTGTCTCTCAAAAATGAACTGGAACGTCTCAATTCAATTGAAGGTGGTCAACAAAAAACTATTAAATATATAAAAGGTTGTCCAAAAATAGTAGATATTGATCTCTCTAAATCATTAAACTCAAAAAACCCATCAACAAGCCCAACAAAATCCGGATCTACTACCAAAATGTAAGAGGCCTTAGAACCAAATTTCATCAACTGAAGGATATCTACCACCAATCAGACAGCTGTGATGTCATCATTCTTACTGAGACTTGGCTAAATGACAATTACCACAATGCAGAGATGGGACTCAGGAACTTTAACATTTACCGGAAGGATAGAAACTCGGACACAAGTGATTGCGATAGAGGTGGTGGAGTATTAATAGCGGTTAATAAAGAATATTCTAGTTACAAAAATCAAATAATACATAACGATATTGAACAACTCTTCATAACAATGAAAACAAAAAATGATACATTAATTATCGGTGCAATTTATTTGCAACCCAGAGCTTCACCTGACCTCTATCGAAAACACTGTGACGATGTAGAAAAATTGTTGGAAAATCAAAATCATAAAATTGTAATGGCGGGAGACTATAATCTTCCAGGTATGAATTGGTTAAATCTTAATCATGGAGTGACATTATTGTCCAACCCTGACTATATAAAAACAGTTTATGAAAACGCTATCTCTATCTCGGACTCTTTCGGATTCTTAAATTTAAAACAATACAATGATAAACATAATCATGTAGGAGGACTTCTGGATTTGATATTCTCAAACGGACAAGTAGAAAATCTTGACATATCCATAGACCCCTTAATCTCACCTGATTTCTACCATCCTCCATTGACATTTGATATAGATTTTTGCAATAATGAGGATTCACAAAATCTGAAATTTAATTTTCAAACATACGATTTTGACAAAGCAAATTATTCTGAAATAATAAACAATTTAATACAAGTAGACTGGAATGATATTCTAAATAGTAATATACTTTTATCCCTTGAACATTTTTATCAAACATTGCAAACAATTATAAAAGAACATGTCCCACAAAAAATTATAAGATCATCCAAATATCCTGTATGGTATTCTCCTGAACTAAAAGAATTGATTAAAACAAAGTATAAATCTCATAAAAATTACAAAAGAAATTCCAACACAGAAAATTATAATATTTTCTCACAGCTTAGAATTCGTACAAAAACCCTTCAACGAGAATGTTTCAATAAATACGTACATAACACTGAATATCAAATTAAATCAGACATTAAAACTTTTTATAAATTCATTAATAATAATAAGAAAGACTCCGGGTTACCATCTATCCTTACATTAGGAGATCAAATGAGCAATAATGGACTAGAAGGAGTTAATCTTCTAGCTGACCACTTTTTATCTGTATTTGAACCAGAAAATAATAATTTAGTAACTAACCAAAATCGCATCAATAACTCTAATCCGTGCAATATCAGAACCCAGATACCATCCATTGAAATTACATATGGTAAAGTACTACATCAACTGTTAACATTAGATGAAAATAAATCTACCGGACCAGACGGAATCCCATCTAAATTTTTGAAAAAATGTGCATCTATTCTATATAAGCCAATATGTGATCTTTTTAATAAATCACTACGAGAGGGAATATTTCCCGATAAATGGAAAGAAAGCTATATTACTCCCATTCACAAATCAGGTGAAAAAACAAACGTAAAAAACTATAGACCGATTTCTCTGATAAATGTTATTCCAAAAATGTTCGAAGCAATAATAACCGAAAATATTAAACCATACATTAATTCATTTATAATAGATGAGCAACATGGATTTGTGAATGGGAAATCAACCTTAACAAACTTGCTACTTTTTTATAATGATATCATAGAAGCTTTGGAGAATGGATTGCAAATTGATGTAATATACACTGACTTTTCAAAAGCGTTTGACAAAGTTTCGTTTGAATTACTTGAAGAAAAAATAAAAAATATAGGTATAACAGGCCCATTGCTCCATTGGTTCCACTCATACTTGAGAGATAGATCTCATTATGTGAAATACAAATCTTTTATTTCAAAAAAAATGAAGATAACATCCGGAGTCCCTCAGGGATCACATCTTGGTCCACTTTTGTTCATCTTGTATATAAACGATATTTATACGTCCTTCACAAATAGTAAATTTTTACTTTTCGCAGATGACTGCAAATTTTATCGTGTAATTAAAAGCGAATCTGACTGTACTGAATTACAAAATGATTTTTTTAATCTGGTAAATTGGTGTGAAAACAACAATATGAAACTAAATGTTGAAAAATGTAAAATTATGAGCTTCTCAAAAAGTAAATCTGTAATCAATTTTCGATATGGAATTAATAACATATACTTAGACCGAGAGACTCAAATTAAAGATCTGGGCATCATTTTTAACTCAAAAGCGAACTTTATCGACCATATCGATTACATAACAAGTAAAGGCCTCAGAACTTTAGGTTTTGTTAAAAGACACAGCGGTGAGTTCAAAAATATTGATACGCTTACAACATTGTACAATTCATTAATTAAACCTATATTAACTTATGGTTCTACGTTATGGTCTCCCTATTTCAACACTCATATAAATAGAATCGAAAGAGTTCAACATAAATTTTTAGCATATGCATCGTTTAAAGCACATTTACCAAATCCATCAATAAGTCATAACTATACAGACATAATGAAATTAACTAATCTTAGTACATTAGAATCATATAGACATTATATTGATGCTTGTACTCTGTATAAAATAATGAATGACAAAATACAATGTAATAAATTGAAATCTTTATTTACCATCAATGACCAATTATACAGTCTTCGAAATGTAAAACCATTTAAAACTATTTTATACAAATCATCGTACGGCCTATACTCTCCAATAAGCAGACTATCGCGAATAGGCAACAACACACTATGTCCGTCCCTTAAAATACCATCTTTTTTTTCCTTCAAAAATAAGGCAAAACTATCTAATTGAAATGTTGATTGTAAATATATTGTATATGAACTATATATATAATGTAATATTGTTGGGCTATAAGCCTGTAAGCTTGTAAATAAATAAATAAATAAATATGTTTCATGTAACAACCATTCTGCATATTGAATTAAAGTAAACATAATATACATACGATATTAATGATTGTATTCATGTACGAATGTGAGTATACATACTAAGCATCGTTATGTTCCACTATGCACGTGGGTAACTTCGTTACGTTAGATTTTCCGGCACATATTGATGGATATGTGATCATCTTCGATACCCTCCAAGCCCTAGAATTTTGCAACACTTACTGCTACTCCCCTAAAGACTGGTCTACCGTGGTAGGCCACCGTTTTTTGTCTAAGCCATGATGCAGTCTTTAATAATAGTTCAAGGTGGAGGACAGTCCTGCAGCAGTCCTGTCGCTCCCTGCAGCAGACCCCTTAACGCGCTTTTCATCAGCCAGTCTTACTACAATAGTTTCCTAATGACATTTGTAAAAGTGAGCTAGTTTTGATGTGAAAGATTCACTCGCTCAAACCTACAGAGGGCTCAAAATTCCTGTACTCGTTTCATTTATAACATAAAAAAATACGATCACATCTCCGGTGTTTATGAAGAGCACAATACATTTACACTAAAGGATAGGCGTTTGTATCACAGCCTTTGTCTTTTATTTAAGATGCTAAAAATGGGTTCCCCGACATACTTAACAAATTATTTTGTACATCTTAAATCCTCTAGATTTCAGAAATCCCAGTTACTCTGTATTCCAAAAAGCAAAACCAACTACTACAATAAACCGTTCGCAATTGCTGTAGTCTGGGAATGGAATAAATTGCCTTCCAATATTAAAAACTCCTCCTCATTAACATATTTTAAGAAGCAGCTGCATGATTGTCTTACTAAGTAGAATACATCATTTTGCAATTTAAATCACGGTAGATTACGGATCAAATAAAAACTATTCCTTAGGAGTGTTAAGACTTGATTAATATGTTTTAGAAATAGCATTAATGTTTCTTTTGTAAAAAATGTTAATTTCTTGCAACTTATTTGATACTGCCGGAACTGTACTTTCATCCTTAGGAGCAGAGGCGGATTTAAACAAGAAAACGACCCTTTGCAGCATGGACCGCAGCTGAGGATATCATCCCAAAAACCTGTTAATTCATGTTAGCTTAGTTTTCATTGTATTAGGACGCAGTCTGCCTGGTGGGTTTTCCCCGACTAGCGGGTTTTCCTCCAGGATCGAGCGGCAGGTGATGGTGTCTTTCTGTATTAATAGAACAGACCCTCGGGGTGAATACCAGGCTGCCGCGGAGCGCGCAGATATGTAAAGCAAATAATATCTTATTTAATTCAAATTGTGTTTTCAATGTGAGTCTTGAATTTTAAAATTATTTCAAACATATTATTGTAACATTGTATCCATTTAACCTCTGATTTTATCTATTTATAAGTTGCTTTAAATAACGTTTGCTTTCCACTAACTACTTACCATTTGTAGATTATATTACATTTAAATTTATGAGATTACATTACTTTTTAGACTAACCTGTATATTTGTGACATGTGGTTAGGCGGAAGGGCGGGCCTGATGGCCCAAGACTCGCCATATTAATAAAGGCATATTATTATTATTATTATTATTATTATTATTATTATTATTATTATTATTATTATTATTATTATTATTATTATTATTATTATATAGGAAATATAGTAAGTTACTTCCCCTAAAACGTGTAGCCAGAATCCATTTTTGTGAGTGATAGCGGAAAATCGATTGGCGACAAAACGTCCGTCAGATTGTTTGTCCGTCCGTCCGTGCGTCCGTGCGTCGTGTATGTAGTCTAGGGCCTAAACCGTTCAGGTGATTTTCTCCAAAATTGATATTCCTCAGCGGACTCAACGAACGCGAATCTTTGGGAGATTCAAACGGATATTTTGATTTTTGAGGATGCTTTACATGAAGCTTCAACGTTCTCAAAATTTTCTCAAAGATGGCGCCAATTTTTTAAATTAACTTTTGCCCTTTGATAGCGTAAAGGACGCCTCAGATCATAGCGCAGGTCCTGTTCGTAGAAAGCCTTCATTTTTCGAAGAAAAAAGTGCAATTTTATGGGGAGCATTGTTACAACTACAATATTGAGGATAGAGATTTTTTCTTTAATGTAATCTATTCTTTACAGACAGATCTTTAAATAAGATCATTTTCAATTTTTCGATAAAAGTAGTCATTTTCGTGTAATTTTTGGCAATTACAACTTTTTACACACTTTTTTCTCAAAAACCGCTCCAGATTTTTCCTTTGAACTTTCTCCTCTTATGCATAAAGTGTTCATAAAAATAATGGTGTTTATCTCATTTTCGACGAACTCTCCATATTTTCGAAAATTTGAAAAGTGTACATTTGAAAACTACAAAATTGATATGTTTTGCCTTAGACAAAGTCTATTGTAAAGAGCTGATTTTTTAAAACAGATGTCATAGGAAAATATCTCTATCTTTAATTTTGTAGTTTTGAAATGCTGACTTTTTGCAATTTTCGAGGAAACGGAGAGTTTGCCGAAAATGACATTATCACCAGACTTTTTATTAACCCTTTATACATATGAGGAAAAAATTTAATGAAAACATGTGGAGCGGTTTTTGCGAAAAAATTAAATTGCCTATGTATTTTGGGCTAAATTACATGAAAACTACCCCCATTTTCGGAAAAATATACATGACATTATTTCAAGATCTTTCTTTAAAGAAAAGATTTTATTAGGGACGAAAATCTCAATCTTATGTAATAGAAGAATAATCTTTTGGAAATTCTGCTATGCAAAACTCATAGTTATGATTGTATGGCGAAAAATTGTCGATAATGTTCAGGCTGGCACGCTCCACTTGGTAGATATGAAGTATATGAAGAGACTTCAATGCAAGCAATACAGTAAGTGACAACACTTAACTGAATTGAAGACAGTTGTAAATCTGAAACATATCTGTATATTGATTCAATAATCAAAATAGAACTTGGTCTTAAAAACAGACAACAGATTTAAATCTTTTGAATGAGGAAGTACTACATAACAATGTTTTACATGAATTATCATATAGGTCTGCTTTAATCTAGTCATAAAAATGGATATATTTCTCTGATGGCACTCCAATCAAATACAAAAACAAAAATAATTTAATCTATATGTGCTACCTAAAGTAGACTTTGGACAGATTCTTGAATGGCTTGACGTTTTTGCAGAATGAAAGCGTAGTGAAAAAGCCTTCGATTGCATATGTAGTACCAAGCTGTCAATAACGAAGATTAATTCACAACGAACAAATCTTGACACCCCATGACATGTTTCAATTCTGCAAACATAATCCGTAGTAAAGGAATTTGTAAGGTATTTGTAATAAGGTATTTGTAAGAACTAAGGAAATACAAACAGGTACTTCTAAGAGATAGAGGAAATTACTTGTCAGAACATGAAAGACGCTAAAAGCCGTTCATATCGTTATACTATCAGAAACCATGATAAATGCACGTAAATATTATGTATCACACGAAAGTAAACTTCAAGTTCAAAAGCTGCACCATTGACACATCAAAATATAAACTCATTCTGTTTTGACAATTTTGTATTAAGCTGATTTTAAATTTAACTTTCTAAGGCTATTTTAATTTAATGGTTTTTATGCCAAGATTACCTTATTTCTTTAAAGAAAACTTTGAATGGCATCAAAGTAATACTATTGAAATTATATATTTGGCAGCTTTAATGTTGTTTGCTTTTACTATAAGTTGTCATTAATTATTTTAATGTAAGGGAGAATTTAGTTTCAAGTGACTGCCAAATAATTAGATTACTCCACCACTTCTCTCAAGTGGCATTTTTTACGTAAATTTACATTTTTAACTATGAGTTGAATCTCAGCTTTCAAATTTATACTGCAGTTTGGTATCGCCTTGCCTTATTTTACGTGTGCAATTTCACATGTTTATCTCGACCCCTAACAAAGATATTACACTTCAAAATTTGAAAAGGAGAAATCCAATTTTTAATGAGGGTGGAATTTTTAAGTGAGAATTAACTTATGATTGATATTTTATAAAAAGCAATTACACTTTTCGGGTCAATGACTCCCATATAGGACAAGTTTTTGTCCAGTTGCCCTGATCCATTGAGCGAATGCTGAGATGGCCCCGTATTTTGCTTCTGGACGTAAATGTAACTTCAGTATACGCAAGTTTTGTTGAACTCTTGCTTTTGCTGGTAGTGGTAGTAGTAGAGGTAATGGCGAGTTATAGCAAATATGTTTTCTATAACTCGGGAACGAAAATATTTATTTATTTGTTTGTTTGTTTCTTTGTTTGTTCGTTTGTTTGTTTCTTTGTTTGTTTGTTTGTTCGTTCGTTTGTTTGTTTCTTTGTTTCTTTGTTTGTTTCTTTGTTTCTTTGTTTCTTTCTTTGTTTGTTTCTTTGTTTCTTTGTTTGTTTCTTTGTTTGTTTGTTTGTTTCTTTGTTTGTTTGTTTGTTTCTTTGTTTGTTTCTTTGTTTGTTTGTTTGTTTGTTTGTTTGTTTGTTTCTTTGTTTGTTTCTTTGTTTCTTTGTTTCTTTGTGTCTTTGTGTCTTTGTTTCTTTGTTTCTTTGTTTCTTTGTTTGTTAAGAAACGAACAAACAAACAAACAAACAAACAAATATTTTCTCAGAATATTTATATCGACATTAATACATATACATAAGTTAAAAACTAACCTTCAAAAATAAATTCTGAAAGTCACAAGCTACTTTAACAAATCTGTAAAATTTAATCTTTGTCTGCATTTTTTGGCTTGTAGCCTGTTCCTTCTAAAATGCAATCAATTTACAATATCTGTGAATATCAATATTAGTTGAAGCGTTAACACGTATCGTCAACAATATTTCTTAGAGAAATACATATTTTGTACTTACACAGAGATATCGACATTTACCTTGACATGAAACGTCCTGGATATTGAATAATAACTCCAATGTGACGAAGATTTGTATGTTTTTATTAATTTTTAAAATATGCGAGTACAATTTCTTCTACAAGTTTTTTTTAATTTCCTGTGCTTTTCCCGTTTGCAGAAACATTCATACTCTTTATCATAAGCCTCGATTTTTCACGTAATAATTTCGAAACAGCACCTACTGCTTCTTTCAAATTCGTCAGGAATTTGTAGATCTTCATCTGGGACTAGATAATATGTATCGCTTGCTTGATTCATAAATTCCTCCATTCTTTCATACAGAATGTCCTTTTATAAGAATTGAGATGTGGAAAAAGTCGCCCCCAGAAAGCTGCCTGCCACCTGAACTATGTCGCTCGTTATGTCGCGCTCGGAACACAACTATTCTCCCTTTGGAATAAAGCTACCGCTTGATACATAAATAATTATAATCAATTTTCTTTGCAAACATTGTCACCTTTGCATTACTTGTTTCCTTTCTTTTTGGTATTTTTTTCTGCTAATTTAATTACTTGGTGTTTCAGTTAAATTCAGTGTTTCTATTAAATTCTTAAAATGAATAATATTCTGCTAACAAAGATTAAATGTAAACATTTTCATTTGTACTGTTTTCGTTTTGTTTTTCTCTCTTTCAAAAGAAATTTTATTTCTCTGTCACAACTTGACCGTATGATGATATAAATTAATATTATGATTGTATTGTTTGTATCCAATGTGTACATTATAATTTTTTTTATTCTTGTATGTACTGTATTGTATTGAAATTATGTGTTGTAAGAGAATTCATGTTTTTCTGTTTAGTTTTAGTAATGGTTGTGTTCATGGCCTTTCGCAATATACTCTGTGGTGTTTCTTACAGTGTTACATTGTTGTGATCTGAATATATATAGAATATAAATCAATAAATAATATTGTTCAATATGGTGATTTTTAGATTCATATTGATTATAAATTATTTTGTTATATGTTTTGTCAATACCTTCAATTAACATGTTTTATAGTTAATTATAAATTAAATATCTGTCTTGCTTGACCTTATGATGAAACAAATGATTGTTGGTATTCCATAAGTACATTATATTATTATTGTTGGTATTATCTGTTGTTTATTATATTATTTAAATGTTGTGGTTCTCTTATCCCAGAAGGTGAAATCAAATATTCCAAAGTGTCTTGAAACTGGAATGATTTAGTGTTTTAATTTATACTCTCATCTGGAACATCTATAATTTACTTAACTACTCATGAATCTATAATAATAAAAATAATAAGGAAACATGCAAGTAACATATATTACATACCATGATACATGATATGTAATAGGGGAATTCTTAGAGAAGAACTAGAGTTAACAGAAAATAAATTTGATTTGAATGAGTTATGATGTAATTTATGATTTGTTTTGTAGATTTTATTCTTCGTGTTGTATATGTGTAATGACCTAATTCGCTTGCAAATGTAAATATCAATATAATGATAAAAACCAAGAAAAATCTTACTTGCCCATGCAGAGTTATAGCATTTGATTTACTAAAATTTGAAAGTCAAAGAAATAAGTTTTATAAAATAATTCACCAGTCTCGTGGCGTACCGGCACCAAGTTGCGCCCGATATTTATTTATTAAGTCCTACTACTTTCCATGGCAAAACAAATATTAAAAATTTAATTTTAATTACACCAATATAAAAACAAACAAAAAATGTTCTATGCAAGAAATAAAATAGAATCATATTCAATACAAGCTCTGTAGTTAAGGTAACATTAGTAATTTACTAATATCCTAATGTTAAATTATTACTACAGTCCATGGTTGTGGATGCAAACCCGCCACGAAACGCACACGCTCTGGCGGCGCAATCAACAACCTCGACAAGCGTTGAGTTGGTACGTAATGTCCTCTGGTGAGGATAGAGCGAACTATTCACAGGCTGGCGTCTCGGGCGACCAGACAATGAAAGCGCTCAGAAGAATGGTCAGTGCTCGCGAGTAAAATTGAAGTAGAATATTTACACACAAACCTTCATAAAAGACACGCAAATTTGTAACGGAATCACACATTACCCAGGGGGTGGGAAGGCTCATTGGCGCACCCACCCTGAAGATAATGATATATATTCAAACTAGCAATTCTTCAACAGCACCTACTTTCTCACATTACTCCTAACTTACAATACACCGAAAATCAGAACTGCGCCTGTCTAGAAAATTGTTTTTATAGAAAACGTTTTTTAAGAATTGCATCGACTTTAAACAGAAATTACGCGGAAACTACTCCTTAACAAAATGTAACGACCGTTTTCAAATATCTATTTCTTTAGTATACATATTACTTGCGAGAAAAGTCTAGAAATGTTCATAATTTTTGAAAGTACAGAGCGTTTGTTGGAAATAGGATTAGCTTCATTGTGGGTACTTTGATACATACGATGAAAAAAAACTGGAGATGATTTTGAGAAAATATGGTATAAAAATTGCTTATAAATGAACAAACAAACAAACAAACAAACAAACAAATAAACAAATAAATAAATAAATAAATAAATAAATAAATAAATAAATAAATAAATAAATAAATAAATAAATAAATAAATAAATAAATAAATAAATAAATAAATAAATAAATAAATAAATAAATAAATAAATAAATAAATAAATAAATAAATAAATAAATAAATAAATAAAAAAACGCTCTTCTTGCCGGGTCATCGTAACCAAAAGTTGGAAAAATACCGATGCTATATGTATCAAATTAGTTCCTCTATCACGTGCAGTCAGGATCCATCTTTTGTTCACGGGTCCTTGATACCTAAACATCGACTGACGGCAAAAGTCCCTGCGACTCTGTGGTCAACGCTAGCGCCTAATACATGAATCGGCAACCCGTCGCCCGAAGCTGTATTGCTGCTGAAATATAAACAATCATGGATTTTTTGGCAGTTTACGTAGCTTACAACAAATAGATTTCAAAAATTGAATACACGAACAGGTAATATTAACGCAGTTTCCCGTTCCAGCGCAATCAGTAAAAATTGACGCCTCTACCGCCGTCGATGCTATTCTGTTTCCTTCCCCTTTGAATCCCCCCTGAATCGGTCGCGCGCCTTTTCTTCCAGCCGAGAGGATTAGTAGAGCACAGGGCTCTGCAGGCGGCATTCGCAACTTTCAAAGAAATTGAACTGCACTGGGCGAAATTCAAAAGTGTTACGATAGCTCGAGCTCGTCACATAATAGGAAGAAAAAGCGGGCTTGTTGCGAAAACGAAAGAAGAAATTTTGAAGGTCTAATGTCCATTCCTTGTAGTATTTCGCACGCACTCGCTCAGCAGTAACATTTTGTATTAGGATCAGGTGGCGAATTTAGTTGTAAAATCTGGACATCGGCAGTTTCAGAAGTTTTTGGCTTAACTTCATGGTGAAAATGAAGATTTAATTTATCATGCAGATGCATTGTCTTAGCACCGGAAATGTTTGAAAGATTCTTCAACTTGCGTTGGGAATACAATCGTTTTTACTGATGAAAGGCAGGCCATTGAAACACATTCAGAAGTAGACTGGAAATGTGACTTGAAATTTTGATAGATATGATTCTTAACTACAGATAAAGGTTAATTTAGATTTAGAGCTACAGGTAAATGTTAAAATATACTCAAATGCAAAGGCGTTTGAGGAAAAATTGAAAATGTTTACGAATCAAATCAAGTGTATAATCTTCGTTCTTTTATCATGTGAAAAAGTATTTATGGAACTTAAAACCATGATTTTGCTGCTGGAAAATGTGTTCAAGGAATAGAATTATTGAAAGCGAGTTTAACCCTTTACTACTGAAGTTATTTTCTCTTTTTATTTTCCGCAATGTCTACCGATGACGCGGTTTCCATGTAATCTCTTCTGATCTCTTCTGTTTCTATTTAGAGAGGGCAGTGACAAATGCCGCTGACATATCTGTTTCTGTGCGTTGCCCTTTCTGACAACGTGTGCATTAGTGTTCCTGTGCATTTCCATATGACACATGTGCAAACGCGACTCATTTCAGGGAAGTGGTGAATACTGCTTACGGGGGGTGAAAGCACAATTGGCCGTTTTAGGAGAATTCCTTAAGAATAAACCGGACAACCCTCTGGGATTCTTGTCATGTGAACAAAGAGAGGTAGGTTCAAGCCTCTTTGTCTTTACAAAGGAGGTGACAATGGCATCTTATCTATCAAGCATATCACGATCTGCAGTTATTTCTACTATTCACAAGGACGAGAAGTTTGATGAACGCAGAACAGCGTCATCATTCGTACAATTGTAACTTTTTACAATTGTACGAAAAATGGGGTCGACACTTGCAATCAGCTGGGTGGTGATGAAGCTAGCGACAGATGAACATTTATTTCAAGAATAATGAAATACTTAGGTTTTTCGCGTTTTCCCGAATGCTTCCCTAAACGTGGAAGATTTGCGGCTGGCATGGAGACTGTCTTCGAGAGCACTTACACGTGTGAGAAAACTTTTTCCCATATGAAAATAATGAAGTCTACGATGCGCTCGAACTTCCTGATAAACATTTACAGGAACTTTTAAGAGCGTGCACAATTGACTCCAAAGCTGATATTGTGAATCTAGGGGCCCAAGATACCAGACCAAACATTGCACGGCCTTTTCTGAACTGTTCTTGAATCAGTCTATATTGTCGTAAATAAAATTGTTATTGAACGCTTCATATGCTTCTTCGCTGAATTTTTGTACATGGATCCCAAGCTCGTTTTAACATGGTACTAACAAAATCATTGAATTGTAACTTAATATTTCTAATTTTTTGAATAAAAAGGAAGTTGGTGATATGTGCGGCCCGCAAGCTATTGAGGGATTGACAATGTAGCCCGTACTTACAAAAAGGTTGCCGACCCCTGGCCTAGGATGAGCCGATTTGCATATGACAACGGGATTTTCGGTTCCGTATACCACACAGAAAAACAGTCGACATTTTCCCTCCTATGCCTAATCGCTCTTTTCAAAAAGCCTTTTAGTGGGTAACATTCTGAAAAGAAGACCAGTTTTACTTCTACTGAAAATGCTTTTTTCTTCGTATGGATACTCTTAAGCCATTGGATGCTTTAAATTTCGTTTTCCCTAATTTCTGAGCTCCTTCAATTGCTTCTGCTTGAATCCTCGACCACGAAATTGGCATCGTTTGGCTCTTGCACTTGCAAACTATTCCCAAATGATCACGTTAATTTCCTTACTGAAAAATCTACTTAACCGCTTGCTGTTTCCTGAAATTCCTTTTAACCCCTCATTCTTGATTTTGTCATTGTCTTTACTTTATTATTACAGAATAGAGAGAACGTTATGTAACGCTACGCGAAAAAAACGACGAATTGTCGGCAGAAAAACTTATTAGAGGAGCCTGGTCACGACGAAGTATATACATTTAGTTCCTAAATTTAGAAACAAATCCTCTATCACGTGGTGTAGCTGGAATCCATGTTTTGTGGGTCCTCGATATCTCGCATTGCATGACGACAAAACGTCTGCCTGATCATCCGTCCGTCGTCGCTAATCGATTTGACTGATGTCGAGGCCCCTGGAATTTGGAACTGATATTTTAATTTTGGGGGTAGTTTGCATGAAACTCCTGGGACATTTTCAAAAAAATGGCGTCTCGTTTTTGATTAAATTTTGTTGTTGAATAGTTTAAGAGAATGGTGCAGGACTCACGTTCGTTGAAAACCCTGCTTTTTCGAAAATTGTAAAACTTTTTTTCCTAAACTTTCCGAGTCTTCCGACAACAAAAATATTAAAGAAAGAGATTTTTCATCAATGAAATCTGTTCTTTAAAGACAGATTTTTAAACAAGGTCATTAACAATTTTTCAAAAATTCGTAAATTTTCGTTTAATTTTGGGTGGAAATACGGGCGAGAAAGTACATGCTGTTATAGCATAACTAGTTCAAGGTGTCATACTCCTGAGTTTTCCCTACTCAAAATGTGTTTATCAAAACCTTGTCAGAAGTTTTTCTTTGTTCCTGTTCTTCAATTAGCCTCATTTTCTCTCCAAGAGTTAACATTTTCAATTTGCCGCCTGACAGTATAGACATTTGATTAACACAACACCTGCAACTCGTCGAACTGAACAAAAGTAAACGTTTAGTACCACTTATCCCAAAGCACGCATTATAAGAACTGTGAAAAGATCTCTTCCCGTCTCTCCTTCCTTACTTGTGAAGGTCAACACTATTACCAAGCACGAGTAGCATGGGAAAATGGATAGCGGGAACGCGGGTAGCTTAGAAAGCAAACGGACGAGCTCAGCTCTGAGTGCCTCGGGATAGGACATAGCTACACTAACAAGCCAATGTTTAATTTTAAAACAATATTTTTTGTCTTATCCAGAATGTTTAACATCGTTGTTTTAAAATTCCTTTCCGTTTGCTTGTTAAGCAGGTTTCCAGCTCATCCAGTATATTTCGCATTGGAATAGTCTCTTGTTAGATTTTATTTAAGCAAGGGCTGACTCCCAACTCATTCCAGTTCCTCCTTAGACAAGTTTTACTGTGTAAATGTAGGTTGTGTTCTTAATACGTTTGTTTAACGCTAAAAACAGTTAAAAACTATGAGAGGTGTTATGGGGGAGAAGGCGTTTCTGAGTCTTGCCCGTCTATGATTAACGCCGACACCGAACGCATTCAGTCTTTTGGTTTGTTTTGTTATTTGTTTGTTTTTTCAAAATGCATATTCATTGATCGATCTGGCCGAAGTGAAGGCCCTGAAAGCGGATACTTTGATTTTTAGGGGACTATTTTACAAGAAGCCTAAACATTATTTTGAAAACTTCTCGAAAATGGCTTCAATGATTGGATTAACCTTCTGTTTAAACTATTCCAATACAACATCATTTCACTAATAAAGTAACGAACTGTTTGAAGTGACTGAGTGCAAAGGCAGAATAGAATTGCGATCGCGTCTGCACCGGGTCGGCGGGGCGCGGGCGGGGGCGGGGGCGGGGGCGAGGGCGAGGACTTCGCGAGGGGTGACGCACGTGCAGCCAGCGCGGCCCGCTCCTCCTCCTCCTCCTCCGCCGCCGCCGCCGCCGCCGCCGCTCGCGCCGTCCGGGCAGTGTGCCGCGCGCGCCTTGTCCGCCGCCGCCGCGAGCCAGTGCAGCGAGTGGAGCTGTCTGTGCCAGCCGCAGCCGCAGCCGCCGCCTCGCGCAATGGATGTCAGGTAGGTCGCGGCCGCCGCCGGGCGGGGCGGGGCGGGGAGGGGCGGGGCGGGAGGGTGCCGGTGGCCGCCAACGCGCAAGCGCCCGTGCGCTGCTCCCTGCCCGCCCCGGCCCCGGGCCCGGCCCCAGCCCCAGGCAGGTGCGAGCGGACGCCCTGGCTCGCCAACCGGCCCCTGCAACTGCCGCCTTCTGCTCTGCTTCAGCGCTCGGCTTTTGGGCTCCCCAGTTTTGCAAACATTCAATAATCGAGCAAATGCCTTTAAAAAAGTGGTAAAGTAAATAAATTTAGTATTTGGTGCGTTGCCGTTTTGATGCTGTAAAATTCGACTCATCGTGTTAAGTAGCTAACCTGTGCACTCACACCTGATTATTGCTTGCAATATGTAAAATTGATTGACTGTTTTGTATCGTACAAAAAGTTCATAAAATAAATTATTGCTCTAGTAATAATTTAACTATTTCTAGAAAATGAGCTTTTGACAAAAACCATCGAAAACGGTACTTTCGGGGGGTTTCATGCCCAGGTGGGAGCGAAGCGAGTTGTCTGCGTCTTCGTCCCCGTCGCTCGCTCGCGTTCACATGACATTGCACCGGGTGGCAAGCCACCTCGCGCTCCCCACACATGCAAATTTCGAGGCTCGAGAGACGATGTGCATCAGAAGCTCATGACAGGCGCGCCTTTGCGACTCGTGCCTCAACCGGAGTCAGATTTCGAAGCGCGTTCGTTCCTTCAAGTCGAAGGGAGATCATATTCGGTGTTTCTTCGAACTTCGAAGTGCGCTGTGACACTCGTTAATAATGCTATGACAGTTCTAATTCCATGTTCGTTTGGACTGAAAATGTTACTTACAAACAGTGCGCGTGGCTTCTTCTATCATATACTTTCATAGAATTGTAAAAATTGTGTTTCCGTTGCAAATGTGAAATTGGTATATTCTATTTTAAATTGATTTCATATTATATTTATTTATACCTTTATTGATTTTATTCTGATCCCTTAAACCATTCTCCAGCCCGGAGAGCATATTCTTTTACGATGATATAATCATTTTATTATATTGATCTTATAATTAACATATATTTATCTTATAAATATATTCTTACTCTTGGGGAATATTTTCAAGCAACGTGTATCTTTACATGAATTTTATTTAAATCTTTGAAGTGTGTATTGGACCTTCCCGACGATCTGAACGTATTCTGAAACAACCGTTCTTGTCATCCCACATACCCTCCGAGGCAATGGAGGCTAACGGCAGACGGCTGACGGCTGACGGCGTCGCCTGGGCTGACGACGTAGCGCGTCCATTTCCTCGCAGCCGTCAGCCGCACTAATTGTCGCAAAAACACTACATCCAGAGTTTCAGAGCACTTACAAATTTACTTATGTCCATTTTGCACGGAGCCGAACAAGCCGGTAAAATTTCATGTCAGCCTGGGAATCCAGCACGAGGAGTGATGCGTGACAGCAATGGCAATTTCGTTGACCATTTCGCTATTCGGCACTTCGTTTGCAACACAAATTTGCCCAATTTACTAAATTGAAACATTTGGAAAGCGAGAAACGGATATTTCAGTCAGTAGTACATTTACGCATCTACCTGATGTACTATAATCATCCATACTATTCGCATGATGACGAGAATTATTGCAGAACGGAGAACAAAGTTATTTATCCTCTGTTCTGAAAGTAATAAAAATGAAGAGATCTTAAAAGATGTAGAGCCAAGAGGTAAGCGTGAAGAGGTATACGAAGGTCAGATGGGTTCCGCGAGATAAGATTCACGGAGCACTGAAGTTCTCGTGTGTCCCATTGTCGTGATGCAAGGTGTCCAAGGGAATGCCCCGTTCCGAACACACACGACTTGATACTCAACGAAGCGACGCCATTTTCAATTCAAACACACATTTCGCTAAATATGTTTATACGCACCCACGCGTGCCCGCGCACGCACACCCGCGCACACACACGCCCACACACATTATAGTAAGAATTTTAGCATGCAGCTCATGATTCACTTCCTCTAACCAACGGAGATAGAGAGGCATCACTTTCACCTTATCTACCATTCCAGGCCTGTAGTTGCTTCCCTCAAACACAAAACAAATTATAAGCAAAATCATCAATATCACGAGCACTCATTTCATTTCCATTTCTTTCTCATTCTCTTTTGCAAACGAGGCACATCTCGTTAAGTCGAATCGAATAAAAAACCTATGAAGAGAATGTCGAAATAATGTAGTTACTTTTTACGAAAATACTCTTGTTGGAATATTTATACAACAAGTCGGGAAGAGGTTTAATTTTTTCTTTCTCATTATACTAGTGGTGCTGCAACCGCAGACACTTGTTTCGATAACAAAGAAACCATTTTAGACGACCACCTCGATTAAGTGGTAGTATCGCTTTGCGCTCATTTTTTCGTGGAACCGACTGCATTTTCATGACACGTGAAAACATTCCCTCCTTCAGCGGCCACCTAGCCTCGCAGCCAGCCAAATTTTGTTGCTTAACCTCCATTAAGCGGTCACTTGCAGCGATCTTGAAGTGCAATAAGAAGCTAAAGGCGGGGGGTATACTTCTATACAATACCATCCTGCGCCGGGGCGCATTGTCAGCCCGAACAGTGACATCTCCTCTGGCAAGCGTTCAGTTTTTGTTAAAGGTGAGAAGAGATGATTTTAATAAATGTCTACGAAATAAAAAAGCGTTCCTTTGCTTATGCAGGAGATGTCTCATGAAGTTCGGTTTCCCTCTTCCCTAGAGGAAATTGTTGACGGCCGGCGAAGCACCGAATGGACCTGCTGGTCATGCGCCAACTACTGCATCTTAGGCCTGTCCGCAGAATCGCATTGTCAAGTCTAGCTTGCTCGTGAGTTCGTTTCGGTGGGATGAAAGAGGCCAAGGAAATTTGACACTTGCTGAGAGAAGAGATCCTATCAATGCGAACAGTTCCAGTTACAATACGTATCGTCATATCGAAGAGCTTTAAGACCCAAATTTAATGAAAATCAAAGGGCATGGTTTTGTGAATTGTTAAAACGTATATAGTTAAGAAGTCGTAAACTCACCTAAACCGACACCTTAGCAATGTTTTTTTTAAAATAAAATGCTAGTAGAATCTATGCAGAAGATTTGACTATATTTAATACTTCCACTGCAGTCAGTTGTTTACGTTGTAATTCTTTGTTTAAGGTAATTTGTTTTACCAATTAACGGTCAATTTTTTCAGGAACTATTAGTGACAGCTTAAAACAGGTTTCACTCTATTTGCAACGGTGTTCTTGTAAAATTTCATTCATCGTACTAGTAGGATTGTAAAATTGAGGAGGATGCGGAGGAGTCGGGGGCGGAGGCGGAGGCGCGACATCGGGCCGGGGCGGGGTATGGCGAGGGTGCGGGCGTGGGTGGAGAGAGCGGAAGAAAGAGAGCGGGAGAAAATGTCACAACACATTTACTCCTACGTGGGATATTAGTATATTATTAGTACATGTGTGTTTCACAAAATGCAAGTTTTATTATTTCTTAATAAAATTGCGATTTATTATCAAATCATAAAAGGCGAAATAAAACAAAATTGCAATAATTATTAACTTCGCTTTTAAATGGTTAAGATAACGTGCACAGAATACATTTCTTCTCGTTGTGCGTCATACAGTGTTCAATTGTTTTTGGATGTTAAATGATAAATGAATAAATATAACTAGTGGCCTACAGTACCAAATATGCTGTTGTGGAGTGTTTTGAAACTGGAGTTATATGCAGCAAAAGGCAGTGATTGCAAAAAATGGGGCTATATGCAGGAAAAAATTATATGCAGAACAGCTTGGCTGTTCTGAAACAACAATCTGAAAATCCAAGCTACTTTCTTCCTTATCTCATGACGTTAACTGCGTCGCAAACCCTGGCAAGCACGGGAATTTACTCTTGGTGTCACGTATGAGAAATTGCGGACTAAAAATCAAACATTGACATTTTACATTCAAAATATAAACTTTTTCATTGGTCTTGTATTTTTCCATTCTTCCTGGGTGTCTAACGAAACCACTTATGCCTATCACATGGCCAGAGGCTGCAACGTTTTCCGTCAATTTATGCATAATTCAAAACTTTTTAATGTAGTTAAGAGGAAATTCTTTAATAATGTAGGTGGAGGACTGTCAGTGATGTCTTATTCTACGTATCGCGACTGGCGATCGGACCTGGTCTTCCGCCTGACGCTCCTTTCCCCATCTAGAGGAGAGGCAAGCGAGCATTCAGGCGACTTGAGAATCTTTCACATGCAGTCAATTCACATGGGAGAGCTCGCTTTACTTCCCCGCTGAAGGAAGGCGTATTAAGGAGATGTTCGCCCTTAAAAATCCTCGACTTCGATAGGGTTTGAACCCGCAAACTTGGATATACGAGCCCGATACCACCGAAGTAGCATATTTCAGATGTTTAATAAAAATAAGACCTGAGACATTTTATCCAACAAACTTTATGCTGACAAAAAACTCAAGACTCAATTTGAAACCTTTCTTGAAAAAAAAAAATGAAATGGAATGTCTTAGAGGCTGCATGCAATGTGCCTCAAACACGTGATACTATAACAACATACGCTTTCCCACTATATTTCTAAATTTGTAAATTTCGAAAATTCTAAGAGATCAACGAAAATGAGAGCTAATGAGAGCTGCGTCATTCTTTCAAGCATCCCATGTTTTATCCGTTGAAAAAATAAACTAAACAATTTTGAGCGGTTTTTGAGGCATATTTGCGTTAATTTAAGGCCGAATTTGCGTAAAAACGACTAGTTTTTTTTTCAAAACATTTTGCATGACTTTTTGTAAACAGCTTTCTATCGAGCAGATTTTTTCATGGTAAAAACCTCTATAATCAACTTTGCAGTTTTGAAATGTTTACGTTTTGTAAGTACAGAGAAAGTACAGAGAGTTCGCCGGAAATGAGACCAGCACCAATTGTTTTACCTTCCGCTGATACATTCACTATGTGATCAAAAGTATCCGGACACATCCAAAATGGTGTTATGGTGTGCGTAGATGTGTTTTTCATGGAGGGGGCTTGCACCCCTTGTTGTTTTGCGTGGCACTATTACGGCACAGGCCCACGTTGATGTTTTAAACACGTTGTGGACACGACAATAACATCCCTGTAATGGACTCGAATGCACAGAGACCAGACTTGAATCCTATCGAACGCCTTTGGAATGTTTTTTAGAACGCCGACTTCGGACTTAAGACGGGACACAAGACAAAAAGGAGAATGTCAAACGCAGAGAGGAAGAAGAAGAAGAAGAAGAAGAAGAAGAAGAAGAAGAAGAAGAAGAAGAAGAAGAAGAAGAAGAAGAAGAAGGCTTAACTTATAACTCCGGATGTTTCTAGAGCAGAACAAACTTTGAAGCCATTTCCCCGAAAGTTGAATTTTTGGTTGTCATTGGTAACCCGAAACTTTTATTTTCAATTCACTTATTTTTTCCGAATTTACATTGTTCAGCCTTTCGGGTCTACAGATGATTTTTTTTTTGTTATTTAAGGTCGCATCAACTTCTAGGTCATTACAGACCACTATTTCTTGTAATGGTATGGTAACTGTGCAGATGACACGATATGATGATGATGATGATGATGATAGGGGTGAAAGGACGAACACAATCCAACCATGGCCGAGGCGGGACTCGAACCCGCGATCCTTCGGTCGGAGATCGCTACGGCCCTAGCGCCTTAGCTGCCTTAGCGCTACAGATGATTGGTGGCTTATTCTGAACTTAAAAATCAAGAGTGGGTAAACTCGTAGAGCTCCGCCAGAAGTCACTGAGAGATGATATTAAATGCAGAAGTTATGTATTTCTGTTGAAATGTAGAAAAGTAGTTTAAGAATGAATATCTGTTCGGGATATGTTTTTTATTCTCAGGAAGGGAGATTGTAAGAGGATGGACCGGTTATATTAGGTAAATAGAAGACGAAATTGTGGGATGTGTGAATTATTTGCTCTTTTGTTCGTTTCAAGTTGAAATCGGAATAGAGTTTCGTTTCTGACAACCACTGCGCTTTGGCTGCAATGCGGAGGATGCTAAAGCTATTTATGATGGTCTTTAATCACACACAAAAAATAAAGCAGAATTAGAAGAAATGAAACGTCATAATTTGGAAATGGAAAAAAGGGGAAAAGGCTTTAAAAAAGAATCCCATTTCTATATTATCAACATCTACGAAATATACATGATAGGCAATTTCAAATATAATAAATGCCACACGATATATATGGTCTAAACGAAGATAATGATTTAGTAAAATAACTAAGAAAACATATTGAAGATACTGAATCACTTATATCATCGATACCTCTCATAGGTACATCAGGAAATTGTAATTTTCACAATAAATTATTCCATAAAGTAGGTGTTGGAATGGATGACGATAATGTAACGATAAAACAATTAAATAAGATAATCCATTTAATATCGCAATCATATCTTATTGTTTTATTTGGTGAATTAGGAAGAAATATGAATTATTTTTTCTTTTACAATCAACCGTTTTTTGAAATGTATTACGATTCTAAAATTAATCATATCGAAGCAAATATTTATATAAAAGATTTAATTCTCAATGTACAATCATTAGGTGTAGGTGAGAAAAATGAAGTCAATCATTTAAAACTATCCATTGATTTAAAAAACTAGATAAAATAAACATTAAACCAAAAAAATCAAGTTATGCACCAGGATATCAATTATTCCTCATTTAATACTTTTAAAATAATAAATGCCATAATATATATATATATATATATATATATATATATATATATATATATATATATATATATGGAATATATTGAAGTTCCATGTAATGTTCAAGCCATAAAGTTTAAAGTAAATACAGATATTAAATACATTTATGTATTGGTGATATCGAAAGATTGTGAAGAAAATGGATATAAGTTAACGTAACCATTACGATTCAATAAAGGTACCAAACTATTTTTGGAAATATATAAAGATACTAAGAACATACCCATTTCTCGTTCATTCAAACGATCATTCAAATCAATCTTGAAAAATTAGACTATTTTTGAGTTCATAAATGGATACATTTTGTTTGAAATGTCAAAAATGGTGTACATTTCAAATTAAATTAATTTCAAGAATACAACAAAAAACGGAGGACTTAAAATAGCTGGGATATGTGCAGTTTGTGGAAAGAAAGAAAGTAAATTTATTAAAAAAAAACAAATATTCGAAAAACTATTATCGATGAATTACATAAACCTACGCGAAAAACATTTCCACGGCGTAAAGTTGTAACATTGGGAATTGATGAATTATGGTAAGCAGGTTTAGTAGAAATGAATTGAAAACACATGGTATATCAAAAATACATAATGGATATACATATGTTTTAACAGTGATTGATGTGTTTACAACACATCATACATACATACACACGCCGTGTGGCTGCCCCGTCTCACCTGATTACGGCGATCCAGCGTTACCACGGCAGCTCAGTCCGTAGACTCTTTAAAGGGAGGCATGCGTGATAGGGCTAGCTCTCGTTCTAATACTGCACTGAAACACAGCTGCACTTTCAAAGGAGGATTTAATGTTCCCTTTGCATGAAGTGAAGCCTCCCGTTATATCTATTCCTGAAAACTATCTTACACCTAACTTATGTTAAATTCGGTCGGCTGAGCCAGAGTTCATCGGCGGAGGCAGGCGGCGTCCTTCCCTGTGGGCGCGACCCCGGTTACCGGAGCGGCAGCCGGCGCGCTGGTGCTTGGCGCGGTGGGTCGGAGGCGGCGCAGCCAGGCGGCGGCTGTGCCTCGTCTCACCCTTTGCCCTTAACAAGGCGGCCGTGGCGGCAAGCAGTGTTGCCCCTCCAAAACCCACCTTATGGCTCCGGTACGTGGACGACACACTAGTAGTGTGGCCCCACGGCCCTCACACCTTAGCTGACTTTCTCCAGCACCTTAATAACACACACCCCAAGATTAAATTCACGATGGAGGTGGAAAACGAGGGGGAAAAAATTGCCTTTCCTCGAGTGCTGGTGAGTCGGAAAGTGAACGGCAGACTAGGGCACAGTGTCTACCGGAAACCAACCCACACAAACCGTTACCTATACGCTGGCTCTCCCCATCACCCTGCAACTAAACGCGGGGTTCTGAAAACGCTGGCCATCAGAGCAACTAGGGTATGTGATAAAGAATCGTTGGACTCTGAAATGGAGCTCCTAAAGACTACATTTCGAGCCAACGGATATAGCGCTAACGCTGCCAACCAAGCGGTACGGCAGGCTACGACCTCTGCCAAAACTTCTGATATCACCAAAACTAGTGACAGTCCCAACACAAAAATAGCCACTCTGCCATATATACGCGGTGTCACAGATAAGATTGGCAAGCTTCTGAGCCACTTTGATATAAAGACGGCCTACAAAGCCCAGGAAAAACTCGGGCAAAAGCTTGTACGCGTGAAAGATCGCGTCCCTCCCCTTATGTCATCGGGGGTATACGAGATCCCATGCAGCTGCGGCCATAGTTACATTGGCGAGACGGGACGTACCGTAGAGGAACGCCTCCAGGAACACATTCGTAATTATAAATACAATAATACGAATAAATCGGCCGTAGCCCTGCACGCATGGAAAACTGGCCACGCTATTTTATTTGATGACACAGGCCTCTTAGCCAGAGAAGACCGCTGGGGCACGAGGAGGGTAAAAGAGGCGGTGGAAATCATCAAACACCCCTATAACGTGAATGCTGACCAAGGCATACGTCTACACGATGCCTGGAATCACCTATTTTACCATGACGTCCGATCTCGACCGGACGCGGTCCTAGCTGTTCCGCAACGACCGATTACGGACGGAGCGCCTCCTCTCACCCTGCGGAGATCCCGCCCCTGATTGGCCGGTGCTCTCTCCGCATTGGCCGACCACCCGGCCAACCCGCACTTGGGTAGAGGAGAAACAAGCCCCATTTAAACTCGTGCGCAGCACATCTCCGCGCAATACGCCCTGAGGAAGGTCGCAGAATGGCGACCGAAACGTCGGCACCTTCGCCATGGACGCGGCGTCACCCGGACAGCGTAGTAAATACTGACTCTGGCCGCGGAAGCCTACGCTCTCACTTGACCAGCCTCTACGGGGAGGAAATATTCAAACTCACTCGTGAGTTTTCCACACTACGTGACAAACGGAAACGTAAGCTGAGTCAGCTCGCTTTCCTCCAACGGTGCAGAGACGAGGACGTTCTGCCGTCCTTTCTCGAAACCCGTCACCAGACTCAGAACCAGGCAGCGTTACGGATACTTCGTAGAACGGGCTTCGCTCTCCTACGCGAAAGGATCCGCCATACCTGGACGCAACTTTCCAACATCGAACGTAAGTTGCTTAATATTCATTTAATGCCTGCATGCTGTCTCAGTGCATCTGATTGGACCACACTTGATACGGTGTCGGCGGAAGCCGCGGAAAGTGTACTTGATAAATCTAGATGTAAGCAAATTCGCAAATTTGCTTACAGCCTGGACGCGGCGTCACCCGGACAGCCTAGTAAATAATGCAAGCAGTGTTGTCAGGCGGCGCGGAGGCGTCCACGGGCGCCAGCCTACGCTGGCCCTGGCATCGGCGGCGCGGTTCGCGGCTGCGGTGATTGCGCCTCGGCCCGTCGTCAGTTCTAGGCTCGCGATCGAGCACTCCCAGTCATGGCCCGTGGCGTTAGCGACCCCAGAGGTGGCCCGCGATGTGACGATGCTGCATTCGGGCGGCGCCGCGCCGGCGATGCGGTAATGCGTTCACTGGCGTCCCACCGTTAGCCAAAGAAACTCGCCCTCGTCCCTACCTCGCAAAGGCACTTCTACTCGCTGTCGCCTCCTCTATCGGAATGCTCGACCTGGGCGCTGCAGCTACCTCCTCAACGCGCCTCAACGCTCCTTCGCGCATCATGTGGCGGGCGCGCGTCACACAGTTTCTTCCGCCCCTTCGCGGCGCCATTGACCGTTTGAGCCTAACAAAATTCCTAACAAAATTCCCTTGAAGCACAAACGTCAGCCAAGTGCCAAGAGCAGGTGCTGCTGAGTTCCCGGGTTCTGATGCAGCGGCGTCCGCATTTCCCGGTGAGACTTCCGGGCTTCTTTACAGCAACGTCATATTGAATGAAATATTGAAATACGTGTCGCAACCTGACGCGTGCGACCGTCCCATTAGTATGGGCATTACCAGTGAAAAATAAATAAGGATTCAAGTAAGTGAAGCTATTAATCATATATTTCAAAATAAGAGAATACCGGAATATTTACATAAAGATCGTGGAAAAGAGTTTTATAATCACGATTTTCAACATCTTATGAAACAGTATAATATTCATCATTATTCTAGTTTTTCAGTACTTAAAGCGTCTGTAGATGAACGAATCAATCGCATATTAAAAGGAAACATGTGGAACAGTTTGATATTCGAGGATTTATAAGGGGTTGAATATACTTCCAAAATTAATAGATAAATATAACCATACCACAGATCTATCTAATCAAATGAAACCTATTGATGACAATAATTACAGAAAAAATGTTATTAAAACTGTTTATAAAGCAGATAAGAAGTTTATATTACCGAAATTCTAAATTAGTAAGAAAAAGTAAATTAAAACCTGTATTTGATAAATCATGTGCTGGTAATTGGTCTACAGATATATTTGAAATCATTAAAATCATTCATTTTAATCCTACGTTTATCATATTAAAGATATTGAAGGTTCGTTTTTCAATATGAATTACAAAAACAAAATATCCTGATATCTATTTATTAGAAAAGGTGACCAAAACAGGAAATAATGTATATGAAAAATGGTTAGGATTTGATCAAACTCATAAATTACGGATAGAAAAATCGAATACAGTTTACCATCTAATGCAACGAATTTATGTAAACATGGTGGTAAAATATTTAAGATGTGGTTAGAAAACCAATAGAAGAATGAAAAATAGATCTAAAGAATTAATTCGCTATTATGATGGAAAATGCCCCAGTCCGAATTCGGGCCATCGTTATGTTATATCAGGAAGACAAAAAAATTGTATCCGGTACATATGTTAGAGAATAATTAAGTGCATCATGGATCTCAATTCAATTCGATAATAAGTAAAATACTATTATTTTGTAAAGCAATATAAAACTAAATTTATTAAAATAAAAGAAAAGTGTATTCATGATGAAAAAGCAGATATTGCTCGAAAACCTAAGAACAAAATTAAATTAGAAACATTTAGATCACTTAGATAATATATATATATATATATATATATATATATATATATATATATATATATATATATCCAGATTTTAATATTGAATTAATGATTCAAACACTCATACATTATTTGATCGCATGAAAGGAGAATTAAAAAAAGTGGATGTAAAATATAATCATCTTTCATTAATACAACAATTACGATATCGTTTTATTGAAAATTTGTTATGAGTTAAAACATGAGTTCACTAGTTAATGTATGTTATAAACATTAAAAAACGAATTACTGTGCATTTTTGGAGATAATATAATTATTGCTGATACATCCACAAGAAATGGTTAGAAAAGTAAAGAAACTAAGAAAGATATAAACAAAAAAATTGATTTTATAACGAAAAAATAGGTGGCCCGAATCTGGGCCATAAAAATATTCTTGGTTGGAAAAATAGAAGTCAAGAGGATTAATTAACTAGTGGTACATACATATATTAAAAATCATATCAAAATTTAGCCTCTCGATTTTTAAAAGATTCTATGATAAGAGTTATGATGGTTTGAAGATTATTTTGTTGTCGAATACACAGGTAAATTTAATAAAATAAAATGTTATTCACGATGCAGAAGATCATATTGCTCCAAAACCTAACAACAAAAATCATCGATACTATTTGATAGAATGAAACGTATATGTGATATTTTTTTGCCATCCGAATTCAGGCGGCTGAATATTTTACATGAAGTAATATCCTCGATCCTCAGATCCGAGTATCCGTTTTATCTACAAATATTCAATCATCATCGATTTCAATTTCATCACCATCAATTTTCGTATCATCATTGATTTCATCATTATCCATTTTGGTATCATCATTAATTTTACCATTATTGATTTCAATTCCTTCATCATCAATTTTCATATCATAATCTATCTTGATATTATCATCAATTTTGATATCATCACCACACAGTGTTTGATTCGCGTGTACTTAAAATCACACTTTCCTATCTAAACAAATTCTTTGACGTAATTCAAAATTTGGTGAATGCGTAAGACATTCAAATCCTACATTACTTAATATTTTTATCACATCCATTGAATATATACACATTTTTTGAAACATCCTTATCACTTAAAAATAATTACAATCGACTTTGAGCGATAAAGAAATAGTTTAATAAAAAATGATCCTACTAAATGCAGATGAATCGAATGCAGCTGTATGCGGACTGTAAACATATTACTGAGTGTTCAAGAATGAAAAAAGGAGAACTTATTAACATTGTAAACGAACATCAATACCAAAAAAATATTTAATTTTGATGATATATTTTCATCTGTAAGGATATCTGGAAATGGAATAAAGTTAAAGGAGCATGGAATAATAGACGTGTAGATTCGAGATTTAGTTTAAATAATAATCATCATGATTTAGAAAAATATTTAAAAACAATAGCATCAGATGTTGAATTAAAAATTATTGAAAATAAATATACTAAGGTTTATGTCGCACTAGTAGCTTCTATACAATTAGTAGAGTTAAAATTATCTGGAAAAATAAAACAACGTTTTAAACACCGTTTTCAATCCCATCAACATTATATTCATGATCATTAATCAGTGTCTGAAAAGATTCAAACCATGATTTAACAGATTATATTTAACTTTGATAATCATAATGCAAAAATACTAAATATCAGGTGATAAAGTATCTTATATTGATTTACAATCTGATAAATATGATCCTCTAAAAGTTGGTAGCTATATTCCACTACCAGACTGGGTAAAAGTTAAAAAATGTATAAACGTAAAAAATATTAAATCAAATAAGTTCAAGTGTGAAAAACAAGAAGATTATAGATGTTCTGAATTTGTTATTGTAAGTATATTATTTCCAGCATCTCATAATGTTGATAGAGCTAATCCATATGAACCAATCTAGAATGAGTTGTGGTAATTTGATTCTTCATATAATACATACGTGTATAATCAAAATATGTTGAATATTGATATATCATAATACAGGGTTATTTGTGGTTTTGGTGAAGATGATGGTAAAGTAGGAGATTTATGACCATAGAAACTTTGAATACCTAAAATATCGTTTGTAGGTAAATCTAATAATCCGTGATAAGCATATATTATACAATTTCGATTATGTTCTACACCTACTGCATGTTCACTTCTCTTCCGTAAAACCGAAAATAAATGCTTTTGACCAAGTGGTGTATATACATCTCTATTGTAATACCAATGTTCATCTAAATCAATATGGATTTCTAATGGGGAATTTTTTGCATTTGCTAATATACCACCTTTTCCTTCAAATGTATTGGGACATATATGTTGATCACGTTGACATTTATGTTCACTATGTTTATTCAATATAATTACATCAGGATGTAAAATATCTCTCTCAAAATTTAAATTTGTATGAGATGACCACATTTCAAATGCTGATTCTCGGTTACATCTAATATTGCCTGGTTTACATTACTATGATACCGTTTTATTCTATTCTTATTCCATTTTTACGATTATGATTTAAAATGACATCATATCGCGGTCGATTCAATACATTTATTGTAGCACTATTTAACTCTCTATCTAATGGGTTAATTGATAATATCGGTGAAGTTTATGAATGGTGTCACCATTTTCAGAATTATATCCATAATTTGCATTTTCTAATTCACTAGTAGCTACTGACATATGTACAATACACAATGCAAATGATAGTAGGTTCAACCACATTTATAATGCTATAATATCTCTAAACCATATTTTAATTCGATAATATTTTATTCCAATAATAATACCTAGACCATATTTATTTCAATAATTACTTGCTCATTTTATTCCAATATTTCCTAGAACATATTTTATTTCAATAATTTCACGTTTTTAAATCAGCAATAGAATATTCACGATTTTCCATTACTTCAGTTATTTCTTTATGAATTTGAACATGATATGTAGTGTGGTTCAGTTTCCTTCTAAATGTACATTTGTGACGAAACTGAACCAAGGTACGTATCATGTTAAAATTCATAAAAAAAATAATTGAACTAATGGAAAATCATGAATATTCTATTGCTCATATAAGAAACGTAAAACAAAATATGAAAATAATAAAGTGGCATTGGATCTAAAATTGATAAACAAGTTCAAATGTTTAGAATAATTTTACCTAATCGATATACTAATTGTTTATAAGAAAACGATACTAAAAAAATCTTTTAAAAACTAAGAATTTGAGATTAGTGTACAAAGGATTTATGACAGAGGATATAAAATTAAGTTTTTTTGCATGACTGAAATATTAAATTCTGTTGAATATATGATAGTGATATTGATTTTTTTGTAAATTATATTTAGTTAAAATGATGCATGATATAATTAAAAATAATGTGTTTTGAAAAAAGTGGTCAAGGGTTCTAAAATAACCTCAACGCGTAAAATTGTAAAAAACGGGGATATTTTTGGATAAAAATAAATATGAGAATATGAATAAATTTAAGTATTTTAGTACGATTTTAATGAAAAATGTGGGAATTTAAAAATCTAAAAATTGTGGGTCTGAAATACCAGGTCTGGTACGCCAGTTTTATATACTACTTTTGTAAATAAGGAAAATTTTCTGCATTGTTGAGAGGAATCTGCCGCGACAAATTATTGTTGATTGATCTTTCATTAGATCTATAATACGTTCAAAGTGATGATCTGACGTCTGCTCGATGTTTCTATTAAATTAAGACAATTAAGACAGGACGAAGCAGAGTTTGTACTTTTCAGCTGCCAAAATGTGGTTGCCAGCACAATTAGCAAGTTATTCTTTTGCAACTGTTTTTGCTATGGCCAAAATCTAGACAACGCACACGCTGTAGGGGTCCAACGTATCTTTTCCTTTTTTCTACCTTCACTTTTAAGTGGCCTAAAGTATCTATTTGTAAGATATTTTCAATTGATTGGGAGCCTGTAAATTCTACAGCAAGCAACTACGGTATTGGTGAACCAATTTTTAGAAGGCTTGTGCCTTTTTCCCACAGAGTCAAGTTATGATTTTATTCTGAATAAATTTATTTTTCTGAGATTTCGGTATGTACATTTTTTATAACTACAGGGAATTGTTTGTTGCTAGGGTCGGCATAAATAGGGAATTGGCTTTCATTTCCAAAAAAGTTTCTAATCTCTGTACGGTTCAATCGTGGTCAACTGAATTTTCAATTTGTTGGATTTTAGTTCAGTACAAAAGTTACTTTTGCAATTAGTTTTAGGGTTATTACTAAGTCATTGAATGTGGATTTTTCGTCTAAGTAAAGATAAATTGGGGGAATTTTAGAAGCTTCAATTGGCGAGTCGTCGAGACTTTGATAATTATTTAAGTCTCCAAATCTGTTGGCAATTGAGACTCGGTATACATTTTGCAATGGACCTGGAAAGGGTGTCGCCCCACTTGATGTTGCGCTACTCTGTGATATCCCTGATGGCACCATGATATCCGTGATATCCCACGCGTGGCACCTCATTTGCACTTTCGCAATCGACATACTCGTACCAATAGTGCGTTTACTGTCGCTGAAGGCTGTTCGTCGTGGCGCGCGCGTTTCTTTCGTAACCCTGGTGCCTGGTCTGCTGAGCTGGATGGTCCAATACGCTGCTGTGTTTTCTTTAATACCTGAGGGGGTGGAGACGGCGCGTAGTGGCTGGCGTTGAGGCTGCGCTCGTTGCTGGGTGGGGCTGGCGTTGCTGGGCGGCTTGTGCTCATGGCCTCGCTGCTTGTTGGAAATGGCGACACTGGAGGAACGGCTCGGGTGTCACCGTTATTTAGGCTGAGCAGGGCTTCAGTTATTGTCTGCCCTGAGGAAGGGTTAATGGCATAAGAATATACCTTCCCTAATGTAGTTATATTCAGACACTAGATCTGCTTAAACACTGAGACACTACAATATACACGGAGTTCACTAATAACGAAAAAGTGTAAATATTAATGTTAAAATAATGGTTTGGTTCAATCTGAAGTTCAAGTCATCTGTTATTATGAAGAAAAAGAATTGAAGCAATAAAGACAGTAGTTTTATATTTATATCACAGTTCAGGACCTATTTCTGTACCCAAAGTCTGTTATCTCGCGAAATTTAATTTCAACTTTCTTTTGTTTTCACTGTAGATATATTTTATTCAATAAATATATGAAAAAGTTATTAAACAATTATTAAAATTTTTGCATGTTTGGGGTATAATATACTTTAAGAAATACTTTCCGTTGAAGTAAAAGAAGAGATTCAACCTGTTATTGCGAAGGCTGGACGATGCGACTGGCTCCTCAAACAATCCTCCGAAGCGAAGCATAATAGGCGGCAATCTTACCTCAGGAAACGTGGCCTGGCGAGACTGATTGAATTAGCGTAGCACAAATGCTCCTCAGTAGACTTGTTTGGGACTACAGAAATACGCAGGTAGTCAAGGTCCCAACGAGTGAGCTCGCAATTCTGGATATTGTCCTTGTTCGCCCAGAAGAACACTATTTCCTGCGAAAATAATTCGGGCATAAGCGACCACAGTAGTGTTTTATTGGAAATGAAATGCATTCATTTCAATACTTTGTCACAAAAATAATTACTAACTTTTCATAAAACAATTCACCAATATTTCAGGGCTCTTTTGTTTTTGACAAATACGCTTCTTAGATGGGAACTTGCACTAGTCAAAAGGGAATATGGAAAAACCCTGAAGTCCTTTGTGCCACAGAGTATCGAGCGTTTGTCACGCGCAAAATATTACAATATAATGCAGATCCCGAATATTATAACGAACATATTATGCAACTGAAAAGAAATTGACAAACAATATACCACATGACAACCATATACAAAACCAAACAATACGAGAAAGGCGGGATAAAATTATCAGGACAATATTCGCGTTTTGGAAAAAAGCTATTAGAGGCGAAGATTGTATCAAAAAATGTCTACGACTCTTAAAAGAATTTCTTTACGACTCTTAAAATTGAAAGTAAAATATTCTGAGGGAAAATACGGAAAAAATTTCTAAAACAACTGTAACCACAAATTCCTTTTTCAACACCACAGACAATAACATAATACGTAGCCTTTCTCCTCTACCGTTCATTCTCACCATTCCGCTACATTCTTAAGAACGTTTTCGCTCTGCGACGTTACAGAACACAAGCTTCGTGCGAGTCAAATCTACATAACCCCATCAATTATGACAAAGTACTGTCCAATATATAATTCATCACAACGGATTAAGGTAGGTCTTTATTTTCCTGCATTGCCTACTCACTTCATAATACTTTAGTTTATAGAATTATTACAAGTTTAAAGTTTTTCTTTGTTCCTTGGTTTTAAGACTACAAAATTTCAAAAACTATTTATATTTAATTAATGAGCTATTTCGTCATTACAGCTGCTTGTTTTGTGGCAGGGAAGACATTGAACTAGGCGCCTACATTTGTTACTTCATTTCGGCATTACACAAAGGTTTTGTATTTGTATTTTATTTAGCCATTGTGTGCCTCGTGAAGGGCAAGAGGCGTTGGCGCCGTTAGAGTCGCTAGCGACGCTGGTTTCGCGGTCGTGGCCTTTCAGTGGAACCATTCTGGGAAGCCACAAAAACTCCAGCCAGAATGGCCAGCACGGATATCGGACCCGGGCCTCCCGAGACGGACAGACGTTTTGCCGTCATTCGACTTTTCGGTATCCAAAACTCACAAAACGGAACGGCTACACCGCGTGGTAGAGGATTTTGTCCCCTAATTTAGCAACTGGATTTATCTACGTTTTTGTTACCAGGGCCCTGTAAAGAGAGTTTTTCTGTCGAAAATGTTCGCACTCTACTTCGTAGCGAGAAAGTAGTACGGTGAAGCTTGCTGCGATCCTCACATGGAATGCCACATTATAGCGTTGAACCGAGTACAGAAAAATGCGGCTAAATTCGTGAACAGGGACAACGGGGAAAATCATCTAGAAATCTTTAGTTCACGTAGAAAGACGGCACGACTGTGCTCCCCCTTCAAGGTGTGCACAACGCAACCTTGGATAGCTAGGAGTGAAAGACTTGAAATGTCATGCTACTTAAGTAGGGGTGACCTTTCTCAAAAATTAAAATGCAGAATGCAAATAACAAATATAGGAAAATTGAGCTTTGCGAATAGGACAAAAATTGACTGCTAACATGTCCCTGCAGCGGTGCTGGCGACCATTCCCAGGAGCACGTGAGTGTAGAGTAGCGATGCGCCCTCTTTTGTGTGTGTGTATGCCACAGAGTGATCGCGCCCGCTGGCCTGCCCCGCGCCACCGAAGGAGGCTTTTGGTTGCATATTTCAATCATCTTTTTATTACCTATGATTATAAAAACAGCGTGTTCTTGACGCCCGCTAACACACGTGTTAAGTGATTGCACGAATACTATAAACGATTCAGCGTTCATACCTATGTCATATAAAAGGTCATACGTATGTCATATAACTCAAATGGTTTTGTTTGGATGTCACAGCAAATGCTTGTAGTTCCCGGATTCGCCGTAGTTAGCGTTTTGTGAAGATGGCGGCTTTTGGCGAAAAGAGAGCTTTCTATTTGATGGAATTTTACAAAAATAAGAGTTCTGATGTGCAACGGAAGTTCAAAACCAAGTACGAAGTCTGGAGGAGAATTCTAGCAGCCAGCTGCTCTGATCGGTAATTTTCCGTGGTTTCTCAGATCATCAACAGGCGAATGCACGAGCAGTGCCCTAACAAACTGGCCACGGAGCGCGCGCGATCTTTCCTTCCTTTTCCTTGTCTTATTCTCTCCCCTTACATTCAACACACTTGTCGCAGTACACTACCACACATGTCGGATGATCAGGCGGGAGCTCGGAGCTTGCCCCGGCGGTGCAGTTGTTCGCTGGCCTCAGATACCTAAATGGACAAAATGGCAGCAGACCGTCTTGTAGGTAGGCGCCGAATCTCGCCATCTATCACGATCACCAAGACCACAGCACAAAAGCACTACATTTACGGGACTAATGCCCATAGCCGTTGACGCGCCATAAACACGAATTAATCTATAAACAAACAAATAAATATAAGAAATTATCAAGAAAATGAAGAAAGCAATAGAAATCAGTAACCCAATAGATTATTGAATGATCATGACAGCATCCAACTGAAAATACAAACGTGTTGAAGCGCGCCCTTGGAAGGAGCAGCTAATGGTTAGTCATGTCAACTTAGGCAGTTGAACATCGCAACGCTTCGAGTAGTGGAGTAAGGAAGAGTTGTCGGCCTGGAGGCGCGGCGGCGTGGAGGCCCACCCGGGGACGCCACGCCTCCTGAAATGAACGCTCTGCCCCCCCCCCCGCCCCAATGTGATGGGGCCAATTAATCGATCTGCCGCGGGGCCGCGCCTCGACGCCGCCGTTGAGTTGAGGGGGGGGGACACATCGCGATGCATCGCACTGCAATGGCCGAGTGGCTTTCAGGAAAGGCGCTGTGGATTCTGTGGGACGGTGTCGCAGCCCGGATAAATTGCCGACGTGAAGCAAACTCTTGGGAACAGAAGTGTTCAACTCGTAAGCCTCCAGGGCCACAACGAACCTTTAAGATGGCTGCGCGCCATATTCTCATTGCTCGGGCGGTCGGCTCCACACCCGACGACCCCATAGTGTTGATCGCGGCAGTTGGTCCGGCTTCTCCGAAACGAGGCTGCGAGAATGGAACCATGCGTGATATCAGACAGTATACCGTGCATAACACAATAAAACACTTTGGGAAGATGATGACTTTCTTAATTTACAAGAAAGGAAATCCTTAAATCTAAACTTGATCGATTTTGACATTAAGTGGGCTGTTGATCCCGGCAGAGCGCGGGCGAACGTTCATAGCGTTCTCGCCGTCAGCTTGGGCGCCAGTTGGACAACCCTGCTTTAGAACACAAATTCATGACTCCTGCGAAGCGTCCTGGCCTGCATGCTTGATACTCCTCCAATGCTGATGGGCAGTTCTGCATCATCAATTTGAAAATTGTGCATTGATAAAATCCAGTGATATTCCCTTGCGCGTCAAGTGCCATGGTCATACTTCCCACAAGTTTAGTGAATATTTTATGGCGTTAGGTGGCAGTTTTTCTCCCCGTGAAATCCGACGGGAACCTACACGTTTGCACACGAGTAATTCCTCCATTTAAATGAGCTCGTAAGTCCGAATGTTCTCGTTTCTTCTGTTGTCGTGTGCTGCTTGAAAGTGTAAATGTATGATAGTAAATGAAGAGGGCGAGAAGGAAATGTTTGCAGCAGATCATTTTTCTTCTCCGGAAACTCAATATTGATGACTATGAATCAGCTCAATGTATTGATTGATTTAGTATCTTGTGTCTGCGGGTGCTCCGGCAGCGATGGGCATTAATTCTTAAAGAAATAGGAATAGACGACTTGATGCAAGAAGGGCCACTGTGTAGGGTCACAATGTCAACGTTTAGTTATTTTCCGTTTGTATGGCCAATGAGTGCTTTAAAGCCCCTTCTTTCTTCCATTGGCAAGAAAGTCCAAAGTCAAACGCCGATCCTGCCTTCTAAATAAACATTGATTTACATTGCCCGACGATTGTTTTGTCATTTCCATGGTGTAAGAAAACCGCCCAATCTGTTTGAATATTGACATTGGCCCTTGTAGCCGCAGATATAATGACCTTCAAGTACTCGAAAGAGACGATGCACGAAACGTTTAATGAAGAAAAGTAACTAACACCTGAACTTTGGCTTCCTTTTCCGTTGTTATAGAACTCCGTACCCTGCGGTCATTTCGCGCCACTTTTTATTTACATGAATTATCGAGGATCTTGAGAAACAACTTTGTACAATAAAACAATAATGAAGCGTTTCCGTTTCAACAGGTTTTGTGCAATTATCCCAAATTGTCCCAAATTGTTTTTACAGTCCTCCCGCGCATTCGGCACTCGCTCGAAGTATGCGAGGCCCTCGACTCGACCGGCCGCCGGACAACTCGCACAGGTCGTTAAAGGGTTCTCGGAAACGCGATTGGCTCCTCCAGCCACTCGCCGGCGCCTCTCGCCTCTCAGTCACCTTCGCCCCCTGACGTCACGCGCACGCCTACCAACCCCGGCAAGAAGGGAGCCGGCAGAAGCATTTCTTATCACTTCCTCGCCTTACGACGTTAGTAGGAAAGAGAAAATATTGTGATTTCGGCGGAAATCCGTAACTTTTCGACAGTAAAAGTCTTGTCTGGCCCCGAAAGCAAAAAAGAATAAATCTTGATTCTTTCTTCTTCTTCCTCGCGAATAGGCCACATTGGACCACGCGTTCATACATCCTGCATTTTACCGTGGCTCAGTCTCATATATCGCGGTAGCAGGTGTATGTGTCACCCAATTGGGGGGGGGGGATCAGTATTTTCTACTGAATCCAATTTTTATTCCCCAGGGCTGTTAGCTCTGGGGGTATGAAAGATGAAATGATGATGATAATGAGGGGTGAAAGGACGACACACTCATACAAACACACACAAATACACCCATGCCCGAGGCGGGACTCGAATCCGCGATCTTCTGGTCCGAGACCACTCCGGCACTACTGCCTTAGCGATCTCGGCAATCTGATCGGCTCTTCATTCTTTATGTAGTACGTTTTTTATCTAACACGTAGTGCAGTCAAATTCCGTGTTTTGAGGTATCTTTGTCCAAAATCGATATTCTTCCATAAATCTCAACGAACACGACACCTTGGGAGTTTGAAAAGGATATTTTGAATTTTGGGTTACTTAAAATGGCTCAACATTTTTTTCAAGAATGACTGAAAATTGTTGTATTCAACTTTGTCCTAGCATTGTGAAAATAAGGGATAAAAGAAATGGTCTCATTTTCGTTGACATTCTTGATTTTTCGAAAATTGCAAAAAGTTCAATCTTTTTTCGACGTCGTTTCTACAACTACTATATTTCATTTTTCAATGAAATCTGCTCTTCAAAATGCTGATCATGAAATAAGATCATAAACGTATTGTTCGAAAATACAAGTATTTTGTGTAACTTTGCGTGAAATATAGACAATTTTAAACAGTTTTTCACAAAAAGTCTTATTTTTACTTTAAATTTTTTCTCCGTATGTGTCAAAGGTCGGTAAAAAGTGTGCTAGTACCATTTTCAGCGAACAGTCTGTATTTTTAAAAAATAGGTCTTTAATAATCATGTATATTTTTTTGAAAAATGTGTAGTTTTTCAAATTGTTTTATGAGAAGAATATCTATTTTTTTTCTTTATAGTTTTTCTGAGAGTGCAAATGTCTCTGAGAACGGCGCAGGTCCCATTGTCAGACAACTCTCTACGCTTTCGAAAATTGCAAAACTCTTTGCTGGTTAGAAACATCTCTGCAGGTTCATGAATTGAAATATTGCGTATCCATTTCAAGATATATGAGAAAGTATTTGATCTTGTAGAGCCACTAATTCAAATATATAATTGAACATGTAGAATATAGAATTAACATACGCAAATCCCTCATGACAATTTTTTGCTTATCTTAGAATTATATTAGGTCATATCTTAGAAAACTGGATTTTTTTAAAAAATTACGAAATATCTTAAAAGAATTATAATTACTCTTAATAATGACTAAGAAATGGGAAAGTTGTAAAAAAATTGTCAACGGAACCTTTAAAATCTTATATACTTAATCTGGTCTCTCATTTTTATTCTTCTCTAACATTTTGTTCCTTCACAAATTTCTACATACTTGAGGAATTAATAATCCCGCGTTTTTTTTTTTTGTTTTTTTTTAATTTATTTCTACCTGTTCGGCATTTCTGCCTTTCAGGGGTGTTCATTATACAATATTCTACACAGTAACATTTAGGGATGGACATCCGCATGCGTTACCTCCTCTCTCAGGGGTCTGATGAAGCGTTGTACTTTGAGAAGAAACTGTGGATAACAGTTTTTGAAGTTATATGTGATAATTTTGAGGAGAGGGTGTAAGTGGGTGGAATTTTTGGAAAGTGGAAGATGGGTAGGTGATTTAAGGTGGACGAAGGGAGTCTTTAGGGAATCGTGATCTTATTCTTTTTGATGAACCATACGTTTTACCTAGCTTGAATATTGTTGTACTGCGCGATTGGGGAAGGGATGAGAAGAATTTATGAGTCATAAGATTTATATATTCGTTAATGGATGATATATTTAGTTCATTTTGGATTTGTATGTTGCTTATGAACCAAGGAGCTTTAATAATCTTTCTGAGAAATTTATTTTGTACTATTTCTATTTTATTTAGGTTTGTTTTTGCGGCGTTATTCCAGATCGGGCAGGCATATGTGAGGGTTGGTCTTATTATTGTTTTATAGATGATTAAGCCGCAGTCAGTGCTAAGTCCGGAATTTCTATTTATTATTGGATATAGTTTGGATATTTTTGCATAAGTTTTATCTGCTATAGATTTGATATGTTGTTTCCAGTTTAGTTTGGTGTCAAGTAGTACTCCTAAGTATTTTGCTGGTGTATTTCCACTCATCCATTCTATATTTGTGTTTTGGAAGCTGAGGAGGGGTGGTTGAGGAAGTTTGCGGAGTGTGAATATTTTTGCTTGAGTTTTAGATGCGTTAATCTTTACTTTCCAGTTTGAAGCCCATTTAATGTAGTTGTTTAGGTCAATCTGTATGTTGTCGAAGGCGCAGCTAATGTCTGAATGAGAGGTAAAAAGTGCTGTGTCATCTGCGTAAAGGGCAATTTCTGTATAGTTTGACTGTGGTAAATCCGACATGTAAACAGAAAAGAGAAGTGGAGAGAGGCAAGAACCTTGAGGGACTCCTGCATTGATTTCAAATCTGTTTGAGAGACTTGAGTTAATACGGACGGAAAAATATCTATCTTTTAGAAAACTTCTGATTAGATGGAGTAGATACTTGGGAGTTCCTAGTTGGCGCAGTTTGTATAAAAGACCTTCATGCCAGAGTTTATCAAAGGCTTTCTCAATGTCTAGGAAAACTGCAATTGTGTATTTTTTGCTGTGAAATGAATTTGCAATATATTCAGTTAAGCGGAGCAATTGGTGGGTGGTGCTATGTTGAGATCTGAATCCGAACTGAAAGTCTGGGATAGCGCTAATCTTTGTTAGGTAAGTACATAATCTGCTGTGAATTAACTTTTCAAATATCTTTGCGATTGAGGGTAGGAGGCTTATTGGTCTGTAGCTTGCAGGATGGCGAGGATCTTTGCCTGGTTTACAGAAGGGTAAGATTATAGATAATTTCCAATCTTTTGGAAAGTGGCCCAGTCTTAGACAGGAATTAAATAAGGCGGTTAAAATAGTTATAGCTCTTTTGGGTAATTCTTTAAGAGCTCTGTTGCTAATATGGTCGTGACCTGCTGATTTTCGGGTTTTCAATTGCTTAATAATTTTAGATGTTTCGGATGGGGATATAAATTTTATTTTATCTGGGACATTATAGTCTGGTAACAGGACGTTTTTTGTGATATAATTAGTAAAGGAAGAATTTGTATTTGGGTTTGGAGTAAAACTATTTTGCAGATATTTACCTAACATATTGGCTTTCATATGATCCGTATAAGCTACATTTGAGTTGTGTTTCAGGATAGGAATGTCAGTAGTTTCTTTACATAGTCTTTTTATGGTTGACCAGAGTGGTCTACTATTAGGGTGTATTTGAGCTATGGATCTTTGAAAATTGTTTATTCGAATTTGATTTAATTTGTTTTTGATTGTTCTCCCTAATTTGTTGATTTTTGCTTTAAGGTCATGTCTGCGGTTGATTTGCCAGAGCCGTCGAAGGTTACGTTTACTTTTGATTAGGTTTAGAATATTCCGTGGGATCGGATTTCTATTATTAGTGAAAGGTCTTGCGAAAGGAGTTGTTGATTGTTGTAATGCAACGTAGATTTTCTGTGTGATATTAGTTACCTGGTTGTCTATTTCATTTGTTGTTTGTATCTGTTCCGGGTAGTGAAGGTTTACTTCTAATAGGTCTCTAAATTTATTCCAGTTGACGTGCCCTTTCGTGCCCAAAACTGTGAAGGGATTATTAGACTGCAAGAGGTTTGAAGATTTTAGTTCAATGATGACTGGGCAATGATCTGAATCTAATTCAGGAAGTACGGTTTGAGATGTAGGTAAGTGGAAGTTTTTAGACACCATTATGTCTAAAATATCTGGGATAATATTACTATTGTACGGGTAGTGTGTTGGCTGCCAAGGTGCTATTACATCTAAGTTATTGTTTACTGCAAAAGATTGCAATTTAGTGCCTTGCTGGGTTGTGCAATTGCATCCCTAGGCTTGGTTTTTACTGTTTAGGTCTCCTAGTAGAATAACGTTGGCGTTGTTATTAAATATTTCCTTGTATTCTTTTACTGGAAATTGTTTATTCGGAGGTTTATATGCTGTTATTATTGTGTAATCTTTATTATCTATGGTTACGGTGACTGACACAGTTTCCAGGTTAGAAGTGTTGGGGCTAAGTGACCGTTGATGTTTGACTCGGGTTGAAAGAGCAATCAAAACACCCCCTGCTGCAACATTTGAAATTCTGTCACTTCTATATATTTTATAACCGGAAATTTTGAATTTTTCATTTAGAACCAAGTGGGTTTCGGTTATGCATGCAATATCGATTTTGTGTTCGTGAAGAAAAATTTCTATTTCTGATTGTTGTCTTTTAATTCCGTTTGCATTCCAATTCAATAAAGTGATTTTATTTGCCATTATGGAAATTTATTAGCACTGACTGTACAATATTTTGAATTTGTGGGATTATGGCTGAGATTACTTGTGATACTATTGTGGTTATTAGTTGGGATACATCAGTTGGCATTTGGGTTTGCAAAGATTGAGCCGGTGACCACGGGGTATTGGTTTTGGGAAGGGGAGGAAATTCGCGAGGGCTAAATGTTGGAGGGCTACGAGACGGATTGCTGCGCGGCGGCGGTTGTTGCTCTGACCCTGACCTGCGTTCATTTAGGTTTGTACGTGCTTGCTGAGTTTCTTTGAAAATGCGACAGCCTTTGTAATTGGCCGTGTGCTCCAAGCCACAGTTAACGCAATTCGGTTTGTCACTTTTTGGTTTTGTGCATTGAGAATAGTGGTGTGACTCTTTACATCTAACGCACCTCGGAGTGAGTCGGCAGTTTGCTTGCGAGTGTCCATACCTTTGACAACGTTTACATTGTATTGGGTAGTTTCGATTTATTCTAGGTTGAACTTGTATGACGCAATGCATCAGGCGATTTAAAGTTAATATTGACTTCCCGTCTCTATTGTCTTTTATTTCTAGAGCACAAATTTCAATTGGATTTTTCTTTTTGTCATATAATCTAGTCACTTTGGTAACAGGGTATTTGAGTTCAAGTTCTTTTAAAATGTCAGCTTCCGAGTAACATGTGGGGATGCCCTTCATCACAGCATTAAAGATTTTAATAGAAGGGTCGCGGAAAGAATAGAATTGTCTGTTCTTCTCAACACAGTGATGTCTAAAATTACGGTAATCTTCTATTGTAGTGAGCATGATTTTTAGTTGATCACCGGCTGTCTTGGTTGTGAAATCACATTTGACGACTGATTTAATGTCGGAAATCATTTGGTTGTAGTCAAGTACGTTGTGCATAATTATGGGCGGAATTTTTAATGTTTGTTCTGGAGTACTTAGATCACTGTCTTTAAGATTTTGAAGCACTTCGAAACGCGATGAAGTTTGAACATTGTATAATGGCATAGAGTTTTCATCGTCATTTCTCTTTCGTTTACTTACGTTTGAAAGCGTTTCGTTGGAAGTTGTTGCGTGCATCTCCTCGCTTTGGTGTTCTTGGGGCAGGGTCGTTTGGGGCGGTTGCTGCTGCATTAACGGTTGCCCTTGCTGCGCTGTGGGTTGATTCTGTTGAAGTAGCAGTAGTTGCTGCTGTTGTTGCTGATGAAGGAGTTGCAGATGTTGCTGCTGCTGTTGTTGTAAAAGTTGAAATTGTGCTGTTGGGAGAATGCACTGATCGCTGTTGCTTGCATATAGGGTATCCATAGCGTTCACTAACACTTGTGATGTGCTGTGTAGCCCCGACTCGGGGCTACCTTGGACGTTCATTTCGCCACTCGCGGTCACGGGTTGGTTTTTACTCACTTGTGGTAATTATTTATAATACTGTTTGCGGAATTAAACTGTTTTTGATGAAACAGTGTATAATATTTAAACTATACACGTAGATTGCTGTGCAAGCGAAACTAGTTTGACACTCAATCTAAACACACTACGCAGTGAGAGAGCTGTGGCGCTCGATGTTCACGGCACGGCTGCTCGGTGCGAACTCTCCCGCGTTTTTAATCAAGAATTGTAAATACAGTAGAACCCCGATAATCCGAACTAATACGGGGTGTGGTCTATTCAGATACAGAAATGAATCTGATTTCCCGAAAAAAGTGTACCGCTATATGCAAAAACAGCTATAGGATTACCAGATTATGCAACGTAGCGTGCGATACGAAAATATGGCAACGTAGCGTAGCGATCGCATCATCAAAGAGATTTAGTTCTTACGGCAAAAGAAGATTACCGAATTTTCAAGTTCCCCAAGTGAAAGTTGCTGCTACATAAACATGTGATATTCACCGTAGTTACCAGTGCACTAACCATTTCATTTAGACAACTTATGTTTCAGTTGTACAGTAATAATAAAATATTTTCTTTACCTTACAAATAAGCATTTTATTTATTTGTCTATTTATCCTCCATCTCGAATTTTGTTCGGATTATCCAAAATTTCGGATTTGCGGGGTTCGAATTAGTGAGGTTCTACTGTATCTTAGTCCTAAGTCCTAAAGAAATACGAAGGGTAGTAATTTAATTCAAATAATTCAAAGTGTTTGGTTTAATTCAAATAATTTTTAACATGCACTTACACAGGGGAATGGCAGGGGGAAGCAAAGTTTGACGAGCGAGTCTCAACATGGTGATGGCAAACATATGTACTTTTGGCTCGCACTTACTGCACACACTCTTATACCCTCCCGCGTTCCGTTTTTACAGGATTTTTTTTTGTTGCTTTTTACTTTTTTGCCGTACTACATACTCAGTAAAGAGGTAATATTGTAATTAAAATAGAAAAATTCTTTGGTCATCCTTCCGACGAACTGATTCTTGAATAAAACACTGAAGTTAAAGAACCATTTATGATCAAATTTAGTAAAGAAAGCGACCTTTCGAGACTAAATTTGCCCCATCACGAGGCTTATTATCTATTATACCAAATTCAAACTCTGAAGTATTCTTTAATTTTTTTTTTTTGCGGTTTCCAAAAATTGTATACGTTTCAAGAAATTAAACGCCCCAGCTGCCATTATGAGCAAATTTCTTGCAACTTAAACAACTTTTGGAAACTGCCAAAAAATGTTTTTAAATTTTTCACTTAACGTCCGTTCATTACTGGTTCTGAACGGACAACGCTAAGACAACCTGCTGTTGGTAAAACATCTCTCTGGTGGTCTAATTTACTACTGAATAAAAATTTGTTATTTTTCAAAATACATTTTGTAATATTTAATAGTTCATTGTTGGGAATGTCTCAGTCAGTCAGGGCCAAGGTAAACATTTTTTTTCATCGATTTATAAATGAGAATATGGGGAATCGATGCAAATATATGTATTTTTTTTAGAATTAAATATTTTTAAAATCTGTCTAGAAACCTGAGGTGTACCATTCTAAACAAATAGAAAAGACAGACTCATATTAATCAAAATATCATTTTAAACTCGCACAGAATAGAGTTCTTTCAGATCTATCGAGGAATATCAATTTTGGAGAAAATCTTGTGAATGGTATTTTACTATATAGAGAAACATTAAGCCATTTTTCGATATCAGAGCCACACAACAAGAGTTTTCCGTTGCAAAATCTCTTTCCGCAGCAGCAGTACAATAGTTTATCTTTCCTACATAAGTACGTAGTCAAGTAATATGGTCGTTAATTTAAAGCGCTCTGGGGATAAAATGCTCTGCATTGTAGGCTTCTTGCGCCCAGCACGCTTCAATAATTCATTAGTGTACATTGTTGAAATATGAACAAATGAGTACCTGTATCTCTTGCAGTACATGATGGGATAGCCCAGATCTTAATCTCTGGATACGCACTGAGCGTGTGTTCTGTGTTTCGTCCTGACTGCCGTCTAGCACTGAATGGTTTCTTTGCAATGCCAAAGGAGAGCCCCTTGTGTTTCCTTTCTTTTTCTTAGGCCCGTTTTACATGGTCATTTTTTCTTCATTTTCTGTACAGAAAGTGGATGAAAAGTGACGTTCTCTTCTGCGATGTACTGTTTCGGAAGTGAAAGTCAAGCAACTAATGTAAGCAAGGGGCGAGGACAGGGCAAGGAGGCAAGCAAGTCGCCTGTTCATCGGAGAAACCACGGAGGACTTCATATCATAATAGCACCCTGCTCGAATTCTCCTCCAGACAACTCGACCTAGCTACTTCCTCTCGAAAACCTTGCCCCGGTCTGGACTTGAACCCTGGGGCCTCAGAGGTACTGCAGAGACGTAAACGGAAGCCCTGAGCCAGCACAGTTTGTCTACGTCGATCAGGCTTGTCCTTTAGTTTCCTGGATCCACTGATAAAATGCTGAAATTGATCCTAGTTTTTCTTCTGAGCATAAATATAGCTTCACTATGTGTACTTTTTGTTGGTTTCTTCTTTTGCTAGTTGCTGTTGGCGCAGAACTGTAGACTGGGGAAAGAGGTTCCTATTTTGTTAGCAACACGAAAATCAAATCTGAAGTTCATTTAGTAATCTAGTTCTAACCCGGGAGCGAAAATTTGCAGTTTTTCAATAGTTGCTAAACTCGCATTGTTGGTACTTTAATTCGTAATTTAACGATGTATGGTAAAAGGGTGAGAAAGAGAATCTGGAGCTGAAAACGACGGTTTAGGTTTCCCCGATTCGTCTCACACAGTTTCTGCTGTACTTTATGAGAAAGAAAATAAATTGGTGGTGGAGCAGAGGAGGAGTGAAAGGGGAGGGTCGCGAAAAGTGATGCAATTATGGCGTATTCAAGAAGGTTCGGTTACGTTCAATAACACATATTTTGATGAACGAACTAGGGAAAATAAACAGCAAACCTCGTTTTCCTGTTACATAAAATCGAGAGATAAATTGCATTGGGAAAGAAATCTCTGGCTCTGATATTGGAGGGTAGAAGTGGTTTAATTTTTCAGGACAAATCTCGTTTGAAGTGCCCGATTATGGAAAAGAGAGTTGTTTTGGAGGAGATGGACTTCGGGAGTCCGTCCGTCGCTGTCGCATGCGAGGCAACGGAAGCGTGGGGGAGGGGGGAGGTCCTAGGAGAGGGGGCGGGCAGATGCTTCGATTAGGATTTTGTTCGGCAGAGACCGCACCTATTAACTAAGCTACGAATTCTGACCCTTTCATCTGATTTCATATTTTACTCTTATGTTTGCTGGAAATATGTTTTCAAAAATCCTTTATATTCGCGTGAGCACAATTGTATCGTCCGTTATCAATGTAAACTTAAACATGCCACAGTTTTCCTCGTTCAAGAAATACTCAAGAAATGTAACTTCAAGTTAACGTCTCCCCATGGCACGTCACAGTTGTTAATTACTTGGAAGAGGTAAAGCGTATGTGATAGTTCGCAGCCCACCGGCCGCCTCTGAGGAGCTGAAGCGGGGGGGGGGCGCAGCTGGGGACGGCGCGACGCAAATCATTCAGCTGCGAGTAATGGGCTCCACCAGCCCGCTAATGATGGCAGCCTCGTAAGGCGCGCGCTTGCGCAACGCCCCGCCACGCCCCGCCACGCCCCGCCACGCCCCTCAGGCACCGCCCCCGGCACGCGGTTCGAGGTCGGGGGCGAGGCAAGGCGAGCGAAACTAATAAATATGGACCATTGTCCGGAAAATATGTTCCAAGTTACAGCGTAGTGTCTGCCATGTCAGGGCTGGCCGGGGAGGAAACGTACAAACTTCGCAGATAAGCTCTGAAGACAATTTTAAGCATATTTTGTCAGATAAACTACTGGGATATTCTGAATGGTTGAGCCGCAATAAGCCTTCAAACGTTTATTTGAAAAAATGCTTTCTACACAAAAATTTGCATTGCAGAAGCGTAGAAACAATCCAGAAACATGTAAATTGTATATTATTTACAATAGAAATGTATATATTTGTTGAGAAAGAAAAATTAACCGAGTAATAAAGCAGTCGAAATGTGTAAATTGTGTACTTTTTTATATCTGTGTTTTGAATTTGTTGCATCGTATCATGTCAATTATTCATTATTTAGTGGACGCAGCGCATCTCTTGGTCCTTGATAGAGCGTTTAACCTTAATTTCAGAGAAACCTGGCGATCGCCGACCTTTAACATTCAATGAGATTTCTTCACGCTGCAGTGATTGATTGCTGGTCGAAGATATCGCCAACTTCTATGATGAGTGTTATCAATATACAATATGTTATTAATATTATGTACGAGTATTTATTGCGTCAAGTCAATCTACAAAACTACGGACCTGGATAGCAATAGATGAGGCTTCTACTACTGACGGAAAAAATGTTTAGCGCAAAGTGTGCATCAACTTCTGCTCTCCTAATGATTTTTAAGACGATTATATTATTTTTAAAATTTGTTTAAGCAAGGTTTTATAAATGTAATTTTGTATTATGTAAATAAATTTTATAATTACTGAATTTTAATATTACGTGTATCCGATTTTACATATTCTTACGGCCTTCATTACATATTTATGTACATGTTTTGACGTATCATACCACATATTGTTCCGGTCTCCTCTGCTGACCTTGGCCGCCAATCGTAGCCGGCAAACCTCAATCAATCGAGGCCCCGCTCGAATGTCGCCACTGGAAGTCCAAACGCTCGCAGCAGGAGTTCCTTAATCGAAAGTGGTTCATCTTAGATTCAAGATCACTGGAAATCCCTTCTACTGGCACAAGTTGAGCATTCGCTTTTTGGCGCAAAGATCGTGTTCTCCTAGGATGCACACGTCCAAGGCACGCAAATTTTAATTTCCAAAAAACATCTGTTTGAAGTGTTGAAAGTCAATACGCGCGCGGAAAAGACAGACATTGCACTGTTCCTCAATATTAATTGAGAATATTTGGCAGATACTGCTAAGTATGCAAGGCAAAAACTATTACAAAAATAGGTAATCAGTTGAAGTATTGTGTGGTGTATTGTAGCGATACAGATTTCGTCATACGTTTTGAAATGAAATTCAGCGGACTAAAAATTTAAACAAACTGACTCGGCCACCCTGAGTTCTACTGGGAACAGATTGCGACACAGCGTTGCGCGCGCAACCCCGCTTATCGGACAGCCGTCTCCGCCCCCGGCACATTAAGAAAGTCGTTACAAGGGTCAGTCGTCGACAGATTGACTGCGAGACGCACGTGTTCGCATGGCCAGCTGCGCGAACCTTCTAGAACGCTCTTGAAATCGGTGCAAGCATGTTCTAGAAGGAATAGGAAAATTCTGGACGCTCACAGTTATGCAAAGAGTCGAAACTTCATTCACTACTCCTGTCACGATTGGTTGAAATAACGTAATGCGACATTTCTTTTGGCCAATAGCGACGCAACTATCATAAGAGCTTGAACATGCGAGAAAATTGGGTGGGGGCAAAAGTTAACCTAATGCAATTTCGACTTACAAAATTCAGAAGAGCTGGGGCATCAGACGGGGCCAGACGGGAGAAGACGCAGGGCAGTCGGGGGAGAAACTTCTCTGGGGGGGATATTCTTCGGTCAGAGGCAAGTGCGCCTCTGTTCAACTTACAAATTTCAGAAGGGCCAGAGCATCAGACGGGGCCAGATCATTTTAGACGCAGGGCAGTCGGGAGAGAATCTTCTCTGGGGCGTAACTATTCGTCGGGGAGAGACTAGTGTGCCTCTGAAAAACTTGTAATTATTCGTCGGAAGGAGCCTGAGTTCTAGGCTGAGGGCAGTTAGGAGAAAAACTTATCTGGGGTGGGAATTATTCGGGCGAATGTGCCTATGTGGGATTTTATTATTTTGCTGCGAGTTTTGAGCATTGAGCCGGCTGCAGTAGACAGTGAAAATTCTCTGGGGTGGGAATTCGTCGTGAGGCGAATGTTTCTCCGAAGGATTGCTAAACTGTCCGAAGTTGTAATCGACAATCATTATAATGAGAACCAGAGGTACGCATAGTTAATTACTACGTTCCTGAGATTGAGACCGCCCGTCCGCTCCAAGTCTACCAGTCTACCAGACTACCAGTCTACCAGTCTGCCAGTCTACCAGTCTACCAGTCCCGCTTCGAGTTACTACCAGTTCAACCAGACTGCCAGACGCCGTTTCAACGCAGCCACGCATCGCCTCCCTTGTGGTGACGCCATCAGACGACCCGACCGCCAGCTGACGGCCCGGGGGGCCATTGACCTCCGCCGAATTCTTCTGAAGGACGGCAGCCGTTTCCTCGCCCCGGCCGCGCCCCCCTGTGAAGGTTGCCGCCGCCCTCTCGGCCGCAACGCGCCCGCCTAGGGCCCACAGAAAAAACTTTACCAAGGCAATGTAATTCAGGGTATTCATCCCTGCGTAAATTCTGTAATGCGGTGTCGCGCTATGACACATTGACCTGTTATAATTTTTACCATTGTAATTGTAATTATAAGTCTTCCTAATTTTAAGCTTTATTCTAAATACTAACCTTTTCATCTTCTTTTTCTTTCCACCTAATTTTCAGATTTCTTATCCTATTTACAAGTGTAACTTCCCTGGGGCATTTTAAATTATTTTACCCAGGAATAAAAGTGATTTTTACCAGTGATCCAAGTGTTTCTTTCATGTTACCAGTATCTGTTTAACGATTCCTTCCATCACCGACTGAGCTACAAGGGCCGCTTACCGGGCGTTCTCTCACGAGACGACCGGGAGTGTTACAGTATTGCCACAAGTATTGCGAGGCATTTGTCTTTTAATGTGTAGTATACTGTAGTTATTTTGTCGCGAAGTGCCACCAGCAGCACATCTGCCTCATATATATTCTCTGCGAATATATCTGGAAGTTGCCCAGCGCGTCCCCAGGCCCTCGAGAGGAGAGCGCCCAAATGCAGCGCGGCCGTCGGTGGAGTCTGCGGGCGGAGCGCGGGGCGAGGTTTTGCGGCACTTTCACTGAGCGCTGTGAGACACGTGATCAGAGCGTGGGCGGGGCTTCGCGATCGAAACGAGGCCGCATGCTCTGAATGAAACAGCATTATTACTAGGGAGCGGAGTTCTGTTTTCGCATATTTTTGTTCCTTGCTTCAGTGCATAGCTAAATGAAAATTCATGACACTTGGTTAGAATATGATGCTATTAAGATTAATATGTTAGTGCATATTTGGCCGGATTTTTTGTGTTGTACATATTCGTGCAATTATAGGCGCATATTTTGCATATTTCGTTGAAACAGAGACTTATTTCTAAAAAGTTTCATGTTTTAATAGAATCTATTTATTTTGAACGTCCTTGATTCGAAAGAGCTTTCCACAGTTTCCATTTGTGTTCTATAGATGATAAAATACTAGTGCAAGTGTAGAAAATTTCTTAATAACATTTTCTAAACCAGGCAGAAGAAATCCAAGTAGAATGTACATCAGTAAGATAAATATTTTTTTCTTTTAATTTTTAGTTTCTTCTCCCGCGAAGAAGAGTAGATTGCATTATGTTTGCATAAAAATATATTGCTTCATTCCAAGTATGCTTCTCCTGCTGCATTTTATCAAGTAAAATGTATGGAGAAAATGAAATGTTGTTAATTTTAATTGCATATTTCAGGATATTTAGGTCATAAATGCATATTTGTTTTTTTTTTAAAAAAGCATATATCAAGGTTTTTTAGGGCATAAAAATCCTCTCTCTAATTAGTAGTGTCACGATCATACCATATAACCCTAAAACGCATTGTGCGGGAAAATGTCCCAAGGAAGATATCCATTAAAATTTCAATTTTTTTTCATGGAATGATTGTTAATCCTGTAAATGAAGGATATTAGATAATGAAACTTAGTGATGATGATAGTGAATGTGAGTGATGATGAAATGAATGATGATAATTAGATAATGAAAATTCCAAATAGTAATCAATAGTACATAATGGAAATATTTCTCATCTTAACAAATCATGTATAGTTATCCATGAACAAATTGAACACATCTATTTATTTCATCAAGTTATTTAACATGAAAGAAATTGAAGATGGTGTTTGGAGTAGAACTGACATATCAACAAGCAAGAGGTGGCACCATTTCAGCATTTGGTCTCTGGATTAAGAGAAACCAAGAGAAATACTCCTTCTAAATCTATCACAAACGCACAGAACGAGGATGAATTAGAAAAGCACTTTGAAAATTTATCTTAAACAAAAAGGACGTCCATAAAATGCCATACCTGAAAAGCGACAAATGAACTTCACTTTTAGTAAGGACACGAAATGGGTGGGTAAGATGGTAACATTGCGTCAAGGCACTTGTGTAGTCTCGATTAGTGTACGTGCTTCCTGGCGATCAGCAAGCGCTTTGTGTACAAATGTTTTTTTAATACAATTAGGTATAATAATCGGTTATTAATAATCGGTTATTAATAATCGGTTAATAATCGGTTATTTTTGACAAGTTATAACCACCGGTTAATCGAAGTTAAAGTAGAAATGCTGCAGAAGCAGATACTTCATCGCAATTATTTGTATGCGCCCCGCAATATTATACTACAACATGAACCTGCAAAGGTGTTTTTAAATTGCAACATTTTTCCAGAGCGAGGCGGGAACTCAGGACTACTGGGCGAACTCGCCGTGCGCCTCATCTCTAGTCCAAGCAGACGCTCCGACGAACGCCCCAGGCCGAAACTTCAATATCTAATTGTCTCAAGCTAATATTTTCAACACGAAGTTTTGAAAATTTCAGAGATATGAAATAAAATGTGACCTTCACCATTGCTTTAAGCGCCACTTTCTTATACAAGAAAAAAAAATTAAAAAGAAAGATTTAGAGCACTTTTTGAGAAAGTGTTTTTATAATATGTATTAACATTAACCAGAGTTACATGATGTAACATGAATGAACATGATGAAGTATGGTATTTTTTAAAAAGCTATTTATCTCAAGAGCAGATTTTGTTTTAGGTCAAAGTATTTATCTTAACTTCCTAATGTTAACTCTTTGCAATTTTCGAAAATACAGAGTATGTCGAAAATACATCTTGCAATTTTTATACTGTCGGCTGATACATGGGACAAAATTTGAAGAAAAAAACTTGCAGCAGTTTTTGAGGAAAAATGTTTAATAATTGTCTATATTTTAAGCAAAATTACGCGAAAACTTCTAACATTTTCGAAACATTGTTCATGGTCTTATTTCAAGATCTATTTTTCAAAAATATATTTCATTGAGGAAAAAATCATGATTTTGAATATTGCAGTTGTAGGAAGACACCTATTTTTTAAACTTTTGTAATATTCGAAAAAAAAGAGGTTTCAACGAAAATGATACTTGTACTATTACTTTAAGCGTCATTTACCATGTCGAAAAACAAAATTTAATTAAAAAATGTTGAGCCATTTCTGAGAAAATTTTTAAATTATTTTTGAGTCATTATGTAAACACTCCAAAAATCAAAGTATGTGTTTCAAACACACAGGGCCTCAAATTCCGTTAAATATTTTGAGGAATATAAAATCTGGAGTAAATCATTTTTGGAGGCCAACGTTAGTGGATAAATCTCAATGGTTTCGGCACTCACGCTGACCACAGAGACGCAGACGGCCACACGCGAGTCGCGTTTCATTCTGACTAAGCAACTGGCTGGAGGCAGTAAGGTATTATATCACAACATTTATCCACATTTCATTGCCAGGATGCGCCAATAAAAGTTTTTCTGTCGAAAATTCGCCCTTTTCAGGCGCACGATTACAGCACTTTTCTTGCTGAGTACAGACGAGAAAGTAAAAATCTCTACCTTTAATATTCCAGTCTTAAAAGGACTCCGAAGGAGTTTGATCTTTTGAAATTCTCTATAAATCAGGCCAACCAAAATGCGCCTGAGATATTCCTTTTAACGTTCTTTATGTTATCCGAAGAAAAAGTTTAATAGACAAATTTGGAGCCACTATGTGAAGATTTCTAAAATGTAAATGACGCTTCACAAATTTACCCCTAAAATCAAAATATCCATTTCAAACTCAGTCGGTCTCGAATTCCTATTACCGCGAAAGGTTGCTCAGGACCTCAACTGCTGTCACTGCAGTGCCTCTGACCGGGAGGACCACAGTTCGAGTGCGGACGGAGGCTGGATAGCAGGTGAAACCCAGTCGCTGTCTGGAGGGGGATTCCAGTGGCCGGCAGCTCTCAAAGGTAGTTTTCCGTGGTTTCCCCGATCAGCACCAGGCGAATACCGGAGATGTGTGCATTCCCGCCTGCGATATGACATAACATTCTGGGGAAGCTGATCATAGAGTCAGATGATCATAGAGATCCCTGCAAGCCTCCCTTCATTGAGCTTGGAATCTTACCACTGCCTTGCCTATTTATTTACGAATCTGCAATATTTGTCAAAAGTGACTTACTTAACGGTGGGAACATAGTTTCATGCAAAACTGATATTTATGATTACAACACACGTAGTAGAAATCACATCTATCAAGTGTCAGTGTCAACAGCGCACTGCCAGACCACACACAATTCATGAACGTAACTTTACAACGCATTGCGAGATGGCATTAAATAATTGAAGTCGGTACACAAATTTAAGTTAAAAATGAAATATTTTTTGCTGCATAACTGTTTCTATACAATTACAGACTATACTGATCATCAAAAAGAAAAATAGTGTTTATTTTAGCAAACAGTGATATATAACCAATTAATTTACATTTGTATTGTATATTTTTTTTAAAAGACTTAATATGTTTGTAACAAATAATGTACTTCAGCTTCCGGGTCAATGTCCCCCATCTCGATCTGGTTTTTGTCCTGTTTCCCTGATACATTGAGCAAATACTGCGATGGTCCCTTGTTTTGCTTCTGGACGTAAATGTAGCTTCACTATGCGCACGTTTTGTTGACCTCTCCTTTTGCTTGTAATGGTAGGAGTAGAGGTAAGGGCGAGTTACTATTTTGTTAGCAATTCTTAAAATAAAATCTGTAGTTCGTTTACCATTGCAAATAATTTTTCTATTACTCGGGAACAAAAATGTCTAGTTTTTCAAATGTCGCTAATCTTGTGCTTTATTTAAATTTTACTTATTTCTTTATCTTTAACTTTTACTAACCTTTCAACTCTTTATAGTTAAAATGATGGGAAGGGATTCTGGGTCTCAAGAAAACGTGTGCAGATTATCTTCTCCCCATATGTCATATAAAGTTTTTATTGCTTTTCACTAAATAAATCGAAATCTAAAGTACCCTACCAAACGGGCCAAGAACCGCGCTAGATCGTTCTTTACTCTTCCTTGTCCTTTCCTCCCCCTTATTTACACATACACACACTTATTTGCACACGCACTGCACTCCCACACGTGGCGGGCGCTCGGAGCTCGTCCGGCTGGGGCGGTGCCGAGGCGCTGGGCTGACGCGAGATGCCCGGTCGCACAAGCGGATTCCTCCCACGGCCTCCTCCCACGATAATGAGCACTTTACGAGCCTCAAATTACTAATTAATAAATCATTCGAGTTTCTATAAATCGAGCGAGGAATATCGACTTTCGAGAAAATCGGCAGAACGGTTTTGGCACTAGCGTTGACTAGAGAGACGGACGGACAGAGAGACAGACAGTTGTTTTGGCGTCAGTCAACTTCAAGGGCCCTAAAAGTAGGCATTCTGACTGCACAACGTGTTAGAGGAAGTGATTTACTGTATATGAGAACAAGATACGCTTTTTCGTTATCAAAGGCCGAAAATAAAGAGTTTTGCTGTCGAGAATTCGCCGTTTTTTTTGACACTCGCTTATAATTATTTTTCTTGTTACGAAATAAAGGCGATAAGGTAAAAAAATGTTCATTTTCGTTTCAGCATAGATCTGGAAAGTGAATATCAACCAAATTTGGCACAAATACGTTTATGAGTGAGAAGAAATACAGAAGTCGCCAATGAAAATGTTGGCACAAATTATCGTTTTTAAACAACATTTTGTTTGATGCAATTCGCAATGCAGCTCGATATTGAAAGTTTGCGTAGCAACGGGGGGGGGGGGTGCAGAGATAGGCGGAGCGGAGGTGATGAGACAGAGGGGTGGGTGGAGACAGAATAAAATCATTTCCGTTGCATCCTCCAGCCATAATGGCTGGCAGTGCCTGCGGCGGCCGGCCGCCAGACGCGGCCTGCCCCGTCGCGGCTCAGGGAGGAGGAGGAAATACGTCAACGGAGTTCGCATTCACAGCTCGGCCCCGCACAGACTTCGGTTCAGTGCTCAGGGCGGCCCCACAGAGCTGCCCTTCTGGCCCAGCGGGCGGTTGGCCTTGCATTCATTCCTTGGCTAATGAATGGCTCATTTGAAATCCAAAATATCAAGACTTGTTTAATCCGTTTCTGAGGTAATGATACCAAACAATCTCGGCCTATTCCACTGACTTCCAGAACTGAATTGAAATAGGGTACATTAATTTATTACTTTTTTAAGACACTCGATCTAATATATGTATTCGTGCAAACCAGAAAGGAAATTGCTCCTGACAGGGTAGAGATAAGAGCTAAATTACAGTCCGAAAATGAAACAAGCAAGTAAATCGGTACACGCTCGTGGGGTCTGGGTCAAGAACCCGGTTGAGATGATGCCATTGACCCAAAATAATTTACATTTTGTTACAAATTAATCGCGTGATTAAATAACCTTTAAAAACAACAAAAACTAGCTAATTAGCAGTGAGAATATAATGATAATCATGTTTTTTACATATAAGTAGGGAGCGAATTTGTATGATTTTGCATATTTTTGTCCATTGTTTCAGTGGATAGCTAAATGAAATTTATTGACATATGGTTAGAATATGACGCTATGTTGATTAATGTGTAAGCGCATATTTGTGCATATCCGACCGATTTATGCTATTGGTGCATTTTCGTATAAAATTTAGGCGCCATTTTTGTTTATATATTTAAATATTTCGTTAAAAAGGATACTTATCTCTTAAGGGCCATCAACAAATTACCTAATGCAAATTTGGAGTATTTTGAATACTTCTTCTCCCTCTGTAACGCACCCGACCGCCCCCTCTTAATAATTACGAAACACTTACGACAACCCCTGCCCCTATGTAAATGCCAAGAAGTGAAAATAAATTATACTTCAATATAAAAAGTGTATTTATTTCCTTCTTTCAGTAACAACTTCCAATCACTTTAAATAATTTTGTTTTCAAACGAATTAATTAGATATTATTTTCATGTTTTAGTGTGACAAAAAATGATATTTCAACAAATGTAAAAAAATGTACAAAATTCAGTGTTCCATAACACAAATGAAATAACGTAACGCTGCCTCAAACCCTTTTTAGCGGTCCGTAATTTATGGACGGCACCTTAAACGTTTTATGCTTCATACAATCTACTTCTTGGTAAGCGTTCATTGATTCGAAAGAGCTTGTCAGAGTTTGCGTTTTTTTTCTGTACATGATAAAAATGCTTGTGCAAATAGGATATTTTTTGACATACAGTTTTTAAACCTGGCAGAAGAAATACAAGGCAACATACAACACATGTATGCATGTAAAGTTCCCCCACAAGAACTGGCGGGTGAAATGCTCTCCTCCCAACCGTCCAAACAACCTTGGACACCCTTCGATTCGGCGAAGGGGCGCGTTGATCAACCGCTGCAGTCAGAACCTAGAGCTTGTGATTGGCGCAAAATACCCTGGGGCTGGAAAGACGCTGTTCCCGAGAGCAGGGGCCGCGATTGTTTACATACGTATGAGGCAAAAATATCATCTTTCCCTGGCGCAGGAGAGATTTCTTTGCCTGCGCGTACGCCATAACGAAAAAAAGATTTCTGAGCGGAGGTTTTCCGTCTAGAATTACCGTCAATTGACCAGTAAATATGTAGCATTCTAGCAACAATTATACTATCTTTTAGCAATCAATTTGTAACTCCGTCAAACTTATATTAAAATGTTCATCTCGGGCACAATTGGCGGATACTTTCTAGCCGTTCTGGCGCATCTTTCAAATTTGTTTATAAAATTGTAAATTGTTGCAAAATTGGTAATTCGCGGATTTCGGCTCTGTGACATCGGGAGACTTTCCCTCCTTTAGATTTGCAAAACTTGGAAATTGTTTATTTTGTGCAACTGTTGCAATATTTTATTGTCTCCTCTAAATCCCCTTTAAACGCAATACAAAATTCCAAAATCTGATCGGTGCTATCAACTTCCGTTCTCGAGATATTTAATTGTTTAGAACTTAGCATTTCATAATCACCCCCATTTTTTGCACTCATTCCATTCGCTCAGCGCACATAAGTACACTGAAAAGAGAGGTTTGCAACGTGTGGCTTCGGCCGATTCATACGATTAATGCGGAGGGCAGAGGTGAGTCTCGAGGCGATAAACGGCGCGACTGAGCCAAATGATTTTCTTCACAATTTCTTCGAAAAAAGCCCTGCTCTAGCGTTCATTGGTAGTTTCATTGAATCATCGGCGGATCATTGCTGCAACAATTTCTGTCTTACGGCAAGTACGGCAGCTTTTAAATATTCAAACTTCCTTTTTTATTCTAACCAGTCATTAAGACTCCCGTTTCAACATTTTAATTCGCTTAAATGTTATTAGCATATAAACAAATTATCTGGTACATTTAATAACGTCGAGAGAAGCAGTTTTAAGGCGAATATAAACAGAAGCTATATTATATATTTTTATTTTCTCTATTCAATAGTACGACTATTGAATATCTATATATTTATCGGCTAGCAAGGAAACTGTTCATAAAGATATATTGCAAATTACATTATTTCGAAAGGCTCGCTCAAGAAGCAATAGTGCCAATGAAATTTTCTCTCAAGAGCAAGTTGAGCTACTTCGCGTGACTTCGATAGGAAAATTAAACGAAGGTTCATTTGCCCATAAATATGAAAAAAAAAAAGTCGATGAAACAAATAGCTTGCCGCAAAAAGTAATGCCATTGAATGAATGCCGCCCAAATCATGAATCGTTTCTGACATAAGAACGCCTCAAAATTTCAGATACGTAGAGTGCGCTTTGAGGTCGGGATTAAGGAATATTTCTTTTAAAATTGGGTCTTTACGTATCTCAAATAAATTGAGTGAAACGGAATTGCGATTTAACAAAATTCATTTCAAAAATTTCAAATGTTATCACCCCCATTACGAAAATATCGTTGTTGGGCACGATATTAATAGTGCAAACAACATAAAAACTCATTAAAAATGGTATCAATTAACCATGTGTCGAATTAATATTTTGTACAAAGAGGACCAATCCCAATGCACGAATGGGTCTAACCCAATGGCATTACTTACACCATTGAAACATTTTGAATATCGTCAAAACGCCTTAAAACTCACCAATTTTTGCGCTATTATATCATCAATTCAATAAATGTTAATATTTAATGTATTGGTAAAGCTGAAAAATATACAAGGTGCGATTAATTCGTGTCCGCACCAGAGGTTTGACATTTTAAAAATTATAGGCTGATTAAATTAAAGAAACTACGTGTGAGTGATAAGTTGAATGATTAAAAAGAATATGCTCACTTTGTTTAATTAAAAAGAAAAACATTTCATTTATTAAGATAAGGAGAAGGTACCCCCTTTACACTTGCTAATGCTAAGCATGCATTTCATTAATTAATATGTTAAATATCTTGTTGATGCGCCTTCAATTTTCAAATCAAAAATTGAATCGAAATCAAATAGTTAATTTTTAATAAATATATAAATTTTGTTTTGCATATCATTCTGTTTAAGGCAGAAATAATACATCCAAGATATTTGAAGTACATAATGCCCTCCCTACAAATAACAGGTTCCGTCTTTTCCACGACCCAGTTTTTCCCCTTCACCAATCCTCTTCCTCATTCTCCACAAAACGTCTACACAAACACGCACACAAAAAAACACAAGTTGCAGTGTCCAGGCAGACTACAGAATCGACTATAACCAATGGACCTGCAAACACAACTTGCAAAAACAACACACTTTCTCAGAAACAGAAAGTGTTAATATTAGCTGACAGCCATGGCAAGAACATGTCCTCCAAATTAAGAGCGCTTCTTCCCTCAAAATACGCGGACAGAGGCATTTTTAAGCCTAATGCTTGGCAGACGTGACTAGCGACTTGGAAACACTGACACAGCACTTTACAACCCGGGACACAGTAGTTATAATAGGTGGGCAGAATAACATTAACCGAGGCAGCCAGCTAGTGCCAAGCCAACAAATACAAAAAATACAAAAGGCTGCCCACTAAACAAACGTAATTACGACCTCTCTGCCCCCTTGGCACAACAGCACCCTTGTTAGCAACGAGATTAAAAAAGTAAACAACAAACTCACACAGCATCTCAGAGATACACAAATTACATTATTTAACTTAGACTTTGTCTCAGAGACTTTATTCACCCGGCGTGGTCTCCGCACATCCTAGAGGCTCCTTCACAGCTAGCACCATCTCTTGCTCTCTCTACACCTCCACCAACCCCTGCTTCATCCACACCATCCCCTTCTCCTACTCATCCTAATTCAGCCTCGGCCCCTAGTCCTGTGACTCCCACTCCCACCTATGCTGTCGTAGCTGCCAACCCTCCAATCTCCCAAAACTCTCCCTCAAAACCCTCTCGATTCATATCCCACAACCTGCGTGCAAACATATCCAGCACCTTCACCTGTAACAAAGAATCACTTCTCCACCACTTGCAGTGACGCACAGGCACCGCAGGAACGCTGGGAAAGAAAGGTTTTCACCGATTCATGAGGCTGCTTTTCTTCCACTGATTGAAATTCTAAAACAGCGATTATCGAAATGAACGATGTAAGGAAGTTGTTAGTATAAGGAAGATACTACACCTTTCAAACTTCTAAATGAGACCGATCACATTCAATATCAGAACAAGCGCTTTTAAATTGGGAACAAACACTTTCAGATTGGGAGCAATATTGAGACCAAACACGTTCCAATCGAGAGGAATCACCTTCAAATTGAGAATAATCGTTTAACTCCATTATCAGATCCACAGTCTTGAAATAAAGTAAAAAGACACAGTTTGCACAGTTATTGATATTTATTTTATTGATTTTTTTTCATCAAGCCGAAATTTTGTTTGAGATATATTTGTTCTTGTCAGATCTGACCTGAGGGATTCTTGTCGTGGGATTTTCTATAGTCCGTTCAAAATTTTATGTTTCTAGAAAATCGGTTCTAGTTCTTCTCTGTTCGAGTGACAATAAGAACATATTCTGACATCTTTCCTGGTAATTGGAATCTAGGCGATTTCCTCTTGGTATCTTAGTTACTCGTTTTTGTATTTTTTTCCCAGACATTGTTTGTCTTTTTTATAATATGGGGACCATACTACATTACGGGTCCATGGAGCATACTCCAATATGGGTCGAACATATGTCGTGTATATTTTCCCAACTGTAGGGCTGTGTACATTGCCATTTCAGATCATGAGAAATTAGTACGCCCGGATCGTTTTGTGGTACTGTGATGTCCAAGGTGTGATCTGTGATAGTGTAGGGTAGTCTAGGATTTTTCTTACTAATATGGAGGGTTTTGCATTTTTTAGAATTCAGTTTGCCAGATTTTACTGTGAAATAACCGCAAATTGTATTTCCATTGACAGCAATGTGCATCTGCAGTCGTGTGTGCAAAAGTCGGTGGTCCGACTGCAAAGTTTTGTGGCGCTATGAACCTTCGCTTTCGAGTTTCAACCAGTAGAAGAAAAGTTCAACTCTGCTGAATTAATATTTTTCGTTCTGATCGTTAATACTGAAGTTTGTTGTGTCTGTCGTGACAAGAGCATGGATTGCTGTAGCTACGTCTCTATCCCTCGTTGCTACCTCTCTGCCTCCCCCTCCCTGAAACAGACTCGGTGCCGCGACGCGAAAGCAACTTGCGAGGGCTGCTTCAGGAAACATTGTCCGTATCATTTAAAATCGCATATCAGGACGTATACCTTAATATTTTAATTAATATCAAAACATTAACATATGGTACATCATTGTATTTCTCTTTTTATTATTAGTACATTTCCAGAGAGAAAAATAAACCGTACCATTTAAAAAAATCGATGATAAATTTCTCAAAAACTAAATATATTTCAATACACGGTGTGTAAAACTACATTACAATCTGTGAATTAATTCACATTAAATAAGTACCTTAATATTTACAATTGCAAACAAAACATATCTTCGAAAAAGAAAATGCAAATTTTTAGGTATTTCGTTCAAAATAATGGCCACTATATATGAGAAAAAATCCTAATAGTGCGGCCACAAAATACCAGCCAAAAGTAGGGTTTCATTAAGTAAATTTGGACAGGTTTTCGGGTTTTAAATACTACGACAAATGGGGAGTAGTCAAGGTAGATTCACTCTATTTTATTATTTGCTCCGAAAGAAATTTAAATGCTTATTCTAAGAAGGAAACTCACAAATATATTTCCTGAGTTTGGACGACTGCCTTGAGATTTTTGGTTTTTTGTCATGAAATACATAGGCCTTTTTTCATCGTCCGATCGAGCCGAAAAATCACTGGCCAAAGAGGAGAATTTGCGACTTTGCAGAGGGCGACAGAGCATGCTCCTCTCCAGAACCTCTCAGACCCTCGAGGAACTTCGAAGCGAAGATGCAGCGCAGCGTCACCCGGCTGGTGGCGGCACTTGGCGAAGAGGAAATCGGAAAGCTCGTTGACAGATGCCTCAAACGCTTGAGCCTTTTTGGCGATTATTTAGAGAAAAAACTATATTTGTACATATTTTTGTATAATTCATTCATTTATTCATTCCCTTTTTTCCATCCGATGTTTAAAATCGGTCCTCGTCAACGTAAAAGCAAGGGCTCCCTTGGTTGACGGGCGCGTCCACGCCGAAAGTCCCGTGAGTGTCAGTGTGGGTGTTTTCTATCGCGGAAGGTCGCAGTGGTCTGCCCCGGCTGGGTGGCGACATCCGGCGCCTAACTACTCGTTACGGTAGGTTTTCCCCAATCATGTAATCAGTTTTCCCATCAGTGGGGCACCACCCTAGTTGGGACAAGCTCTAAGCTAAGTCATATGTATAATGTAGTGCATGACAGGTGTGTGTGTAAGTAAGGTGGAGTATAGGACAAGGAAAAGGAAGGAAAGATCGCGCCCGTTTGCTAGGGTGTTGCTCCGGCACTCGCCTGGTGTTATCGGAAAACGCACGGAAACCTACCAATCAGAGCAGCCGGCCGGTGGGATTCTCCTCCAGACAGCGACTGCACTCCACCTGGCTATGGAGCTAGTGCCTAAAAGCTGCCGCCGTCAGGACTGGAAGGCCCTGAGCCACCGCTTGTGTTGCAGCGCGAGCAGCCTGCACCTCAACCAGCTGGCGGAGGAGGCGGGCGCGGCCGTCGCCGCCGTCGCCCCCGGGTCCGCCCCCGCCGCCCCCGCCCCCGCGGCCCCGAGCGACGCGGACGCCGACGCCAAGGGCGACGCGGAGCAACCCAAGCGGCCGCGCCACCTCGGCACTCGGCGGCAGGTGAGCGCGCCTCTCGCACTTCAGCGCACTCACACACTCAGAGCCTTTCATGAATGCGATGGAAGATTGCTTCCCAAATTTATATTTTCTCATCGATCTAAATGATCGCAAAGTCTTGCGAGTTTGAAACGAATATTTTGATTTTTAGAGGTGCTTCAACTGTTTCAAAATTTTCTCAAAAATGGCTTCAAGGTTTTTGTCGTCAAATATAATCGAGACGCTTAAAAATGCATGGGTCTAATTATTGTTAAAAATCTCGATTTTCGAAAGTTGCAAAAATTTGGGCGTTTTTCTGCGTCTTCATATAACTTCAATATTAAAGAAATTTTAAAACATTTACTTTCACAAAACAGGCACCAATTTTCTTAAAACAAGAATATTGAAGATTTTCCCCCAATCATATGTATTGTTGAAAAGCAGTTCTTGAAATAATGTCGTGTACAATTTTTTCGAAAATAACGTTTTTTGTTAATTGTGTTAAAACATTAACAAAAAACATTAATTAAAAAGACCCTTTGCAAACATTTATTTTCTCAAAAACCGGCTACATTTTCCCCAATATATTCTCTTATGACGATGAACAACTTGATGCAGGTCCCATTTTCAGTGAACTCGTTATTTTCGAAAAATGTAAAATATCCGTTTATAAAACAGGTCATTCAAAAGGTCTTCTACAATTTTTTTAAACAAACTATTATATTTTTTTGTGAATTCTGATTGAAGTTAATGCAATCTATATTTTTTCTCATTTTTTTTTCCACAGATATTTCAAAGTATTCAAAAAATGGCGCAGGACTCAATTTTGATGAATATCTGAATTTTCCAAAATCGTGAATTTTAGGAATAATACGAAAACATATGCTGTTCTACCACTGCTTGTTGTAGTGTATTGTAGCAAGTGCATTGGGGGTTGTATTGGCATCTGCCAATTACTTCACTTAACATAATCTACTAAATTCCCCATTTATCGACTTAGATAAGAAGTTAACATGTAAACCCATAATGAAATAATACGATGCACAATCCATTTAATTTCATTTATGTAGGTCAAATTTGAGTTTTCTAAATATAGCTCTTCTGTCATATATTTCTCACACAATTCTTTTTTTCAAAAACTTCTTTTAATTTTCTCTTTAACTGTTCTCCTCTTATCTATCAAAAGACGCTACAAAATTGGTGCGAGTCTCATTTCCGGCGAACTCTCAGTATTTTGGAAAATGGAAACAAACTTCATATTTCAAAGTTACAAAGTTGGAAATAGAGATTTTTACATGAAACAAAATATTTTCTAAAATATCAGCTCTTCAGAAAAGGTTACGTACAATTTTTGAAAAAAACTGGTCGTTTTCGCTGAATTGCTGTTTGAAATTAATACTATATAAAAAACATTTTCCCAAAAATCGTTCAACATTCTTTCTTCATTTTCCCCCTCCGCGGACTGAACAAGCATCACTAAATGAAAGGCGTAGGTCTCATTTTCTGTGAGTACTCTGAATTTGTGAAAATTGCAAATTTAGAAATCACACGGCAAAGTTTGTACTGCAGCACCACTAATTTCGTTTGTTTTCAGTTCTGGAGATAGACTTTTGAAAATTAGCATCTACCTATTGTTGTGATGCCTGCGACTTAAACTTTCCTTGTTTTCTTGTTTCAGCGTTGATTTGTGAACTGAAATATTCCAGATCAGAATTAGTTTTTAGAAACTTGAACGGCACAAACATTTCTAAGGCCGCTTGCCCACGCCGCCACAGAAGCGCGCGAATCAATCATCAGGGCTCTTCGCCGACCCTCCGGCGACGACGGACAAAGGGAGCGCAGCAGGTACCTGCTCCGGTCCCTTTGTCCGTCGTCGGCGAAGAGCCCTGATGATTGACGTTCGCGCGCTTCTGTGGCGGCGTGGGCAAGCGGCCTAAGGCTTTTTCAATTGCTGCTTTAAACGCTGCACTCTTACGTATTCATGCTCTTAAGAAATTTGTGTCATTGCCGCATTCTTTGTTTTGTTTCCTCTCTTATTTTTATTTAAGTTTAAACATAATTCAAAGAAAACAGATTTGTGGTCGGCAATTCATCCAAGTCGTCGCATGAAAAGCTTTCTGTAGCGATGACGAGGAAAGGATCTGACACTGTTCTGCGGGGTCGGTTGGCGTAATACGAGATAATTCGACATCCCACACCAAACTAAGTTGTGGACTTTCCTTTGGCATGCCCCTGCCTTCCATTTCATTCCATTGGCCACGAGACGGCTGCCTCTCTGTGCCCTGTGGCTGATTGGTTCCAAACTTTCCTCACTGCCGTCGTGCGGGCGAAATACGTACAGTTTCATATACGATAACATTGAACGCATTTTGTTGAAAGTATAATGTGTATATGCAAAGGATGTGCACAATAACACGAGATCTTAAATCAAGATGTGTATTAATTTGAAATAATAAATTCCTTAAATTATATAATGCAAAAACATCGAAACCTCCTCATCGCAACAGTAAGCTTTTCATGCGACGACTTGGATGAATTGCCGACCACAAATCTGTTTTCTTTGAATTATGTTTAACCTTAAATAAAAATAAGAGAGGAAACAAAAGATTTAACATGATACTTGCTTAGCTGCAAACCTTAACAAAATTATCACCAAAAAATCCTTTTTTGCAATTTAACTGATTTTCCGTTATTAGGGGGAATATAAAATTGCACATCGAACGTGAGCCTTCTCCACCCGTGTGCAGACATCCAGGGCTTCTTGTGGAGGGGCCGCCTCGCCCCGCCTCGCCCCGCCTCGCCCCGCCTCGCCCCGCCTCGCCCCGCCTCGCCCCGCCTCGCCCCGCCTCGCCCCGCCTCGCCCCGCCTCGCCCCGCCTCGCCCCGCCTCTCCCCGCCTCGCCCCGCCTCGCCCCGCCTCGCCCCGCCTCGCCCCGCCTCGCCCCGCCCCGCCTCGCCCCGCCTCGCCCCGCCTCTCCCCGCCTCGCCCCGCCTCGCCCCGCCTCGCCCCGCCTCGCCCCGCCTCGCCCCGCCCCGCCCCGCCCCGCCTCGCCCCGCCTTGCCCCGCCCCGCCTCGCCCGTCGCGAATCCCTTGATCGATCGCTCCTCCAAGGCCACGTGCGAGGGCCAACCGTCAACACTGCGATTTTGGACCTCCTCGGAGGGTGGGGCGCAGGCGCGGCGCGCGCGTCGATACGGGCCAGGGCAGGGCAGGGCAGCGCAGCGCCGCGCCGCGCCGCGCCGCGCCAGTCCGCGCCATGCGCCAGCGCCCGCTCCGCGCCGTGTCGCCGCAGGTGCTGGCCGCCGTCGTGGCCGCCTCCTTCCACCTGGCGGTGGGCGTCGCGCTCGCCTTCTCCGCGGTGCTCATCCCGCAGATCGAGGCGCCGGGCAGCGACATCCAGGTGACGCCGTCCGACTCCTCCTGGCTGGGTGAGTGCGCGCCCCCGCCGACCCCATGCTCCTTCTTTGTTTTGCCTTAAAAACGACTAGCTGGACATCGCGGTTTAGAATTTAGTGTTCTTCTGCTCGACAATCGTTTCGAACTCTGAGTGCACTGAGCTTCAATATCTCTCTACTCTGTCATACTTCTACACTTGTGGGAAAATGCAAAGTACACAGAACACTTCTGGAACAATACACCTCTCCTGTCCTCCGTCCGTGTACGTTTCAAATTAGTTCTGAAAGGAGTGGCAAATTGATTGCTGAAAGTCCGAAAACGCTCGCTCAGAATTCTTTTTCCGTCATGGCGTGCGCAAAGGCGAAATCTGTTCGACGGCAGCGAGAGATTGCTTTCTTTCCGCCTTATGCGTAAACAAACCAGCCCCGTCTCCGGAAAAGCATTTTTACCACCCCTGAGGATTTTACGCCAATCCCATTGACACTACAGTCGTAAGTGCACCTCACCCGGATCGAGGGTTGTCTAAGTTCGCAGGGTTGCGATTTTCCCCCCTCCGGTCGAGGAAAGAACGAATTTTAAAGAACTTTTAATGCGTAACACAGTAAACTTTATTTAGTGTTCAATTCATTTAAATGGACATTTCATTTGAGGATTGTCACAGAAATATTGTCACCTGAGCATCAGCCAATTGCATATTGCTCATATTCAGTGGCGTATGCGATTATTCCGTTTGAAATTCAAACTGCTTTGAAACAGTTTTCCCTTTGTTAACATTTTAATTTGTTATTAACTAATTCCAACCTTCTGAAATTGTAATAGGCCTAAGATCGAACCCTGCGGGTTCACATGATCAATTAGAAAAGAACATGAAAGAAGAATAAATAAAGTTGTTTCCTGGCCGTGCGGCGGCATAACCACTCTTTGAGATCGATGTTAAAGGAACAAGGATACCCTACCTAGGGCAACACCACGAATTCCTTATGAAGGTAATTTCGAGACGGAAATCGCATGTAATGGGTCAACGCCCCAAGGGGCTTGGAGACGCATTGCGTCAATCCAGACTCAACGAATTTTTTAAAAAAATGACATCAAAATGTTTGGAAAGCACTAATAATATTCCAATAGGTGCTTCTTTTTTATCCACTGATGAAGCAAGATATTTAAGATATAAATGACAGTATCCGAAAAATTTAAGTTTTTAAATCCGAGAGTTCACAGTCTGAAAACAATTAGTTTTTCTTGACATAAGTTCCCAATCGTTACATTAGAAAAAAAACAACGCAAGGCAAAGAACACAAATGCATTACATCTACATATTCTGTCGTTTATTGTCGATTTACAAATAATAATTTCACTATAACAGAACGAAGTGCTGGTATTGGAATTTTGAAGTTAAGATCCCCTCTGCTTCAAATTGTCCGTTTCAGTATCCTGCTCTGGATTTCCTTTCACGCAGGGAGACCTACACACGTCTTATGTTAAGCCTATCCACATTTCTGCGATTTGAAAGCGATATTAATTCGGTGTGAGCCTGACGGTTACCAGAGAATTTTGTTAAGTCCCTGAATTTGGCTTAATCGGAAGGGATCCCTGCATAAGGCCCCATATTCTGAAGTAGGGTGCACAAGAAATGTGTATGCTGCATCACAAAATGTATGGGCTTCTACTATTTTTGCACGGTACGATTGACCTGATCTTCCCAATTCAAGTCACTGCGTAGAATATTACGTAAGTACTCGCAGGTAGAGACAATGTGAATCGCGTAATTACTTAATTTGTCAGTTTTCATAAAAGATAAAGTATTGTTATGCCAGAACATAACAATAGTTTGTCTTTACATCGGAAATACGTTGTAAGACGAGAAAGTAAAAGAGGACTGCAGTGATAATTCTTACGAAAGGCCATCATACCTTAGTGAAAGCTATGTCTCCCCGATGGTTTGATTTATTTCGTCAAAAAAAAGTAAAAACTGTATGTGGCGTATGGGGGAGATCACCTGCGCACGTTTTCTTGAGTTCCAGAACTCCTGCCCAATATCTTAACTATGAATGGTTGAAAGATGAATAAAAGATTGTAAAAAAAAAACAAACCAAATAAATTAAAATAATTTTTTTAAAAAAGGCGCAAGATTAACATTTGAAAAACTAGACAGATTCGTTCCCGAGTTATAGAAAAATTATTGGAGCCGGTAAAACAAACTGCAGATTTTATTTTCTGCATCGCTAACAAAATAGTACTTCGCCCTTACCTCTACTCCTACCGCTACAAGGAAATTAGAGTTACACAAAACGTGCGAATAGTGAAGCTACATTTACGTCCAGAAGCAAAACAAAGATCTTGCTAGCATTTGCTCAATGGATTAGGGAAGCTGGACAAAAACCAGAACAAGATAGGGGCCACGCAACATTACTCGTTACTGGCATTTTAAGACTTTTTAAAAAGTTATAAAATACAAATGTAAACCAATTCATTATATCTTTGTTTTGTTAATTTTTTTAATGATTAGTATAGTCTCTACTTCTACAAAAACAGTTATGCAGCAGATGCATTTTCAATGGTGCTTTTCGTGGCTTCGTTGTACGGAGGTAGCCTGTTGTTGTAGAGAGCATGTCCCGGTTGGTCCCGGGAGGTTTTGTGTTGGTGTCCAACACGGGTCATGACGGCACACCTCCCGTGTGGTTTACACGAAGCCATCAGAGACAAACTGGATGAGAGTTTCGTACTAAGCAGGGAGGAGGTTGTTTTTCATGATTACATTGTAAAATTAGTCTATTTTTGTTGGGCTAGGAACGTCTTTAAACATTGGCTAGCTTAACTATACGTGTATTTGTTTCTAAGCACTTACAGCCTGTTTGCGTAGTTTTTACGTAGGCGAGTTGGATATTGAAGGGGTTAATAAGGGTTGCATGAAGCCGGTCCGAATGGCCGAGATCGCTAAGGCAGTAGTGCCGTAGCGATATTGTGCTCGTTCTTCCGCACCCCTATCATCAACATAACGTGTCATCCTCATAGTTACCATACCGTTACACGCAATAGTGATCGCTAATGACCCAGTAGTTGATGCGACTTTAAATAACAAACAAACAAACACGGATTGCATGAATAAAAAGGGCGCACCATAGTCGAGCTACTAGAATTAGAACGGGGGAAAATAGTTGTTTTCGGTTCAGTGTGATATTTTTTAAACAAGAAAGCTGAAGTTTTTGGGGTTTCGCGAGGCACAATATCCAATACTATGACCTAATGCTGTTCGTCAGAAAAAAACGCACCCATTAACGTTGAGTGGGATTGTGGGGAAGAGTAAAACTACAACTTCAAATGAATACCGTGCTCACAAATCATTCCTAAAACGAATAGTACCAAGAGAGCTCCTTAGCAAGATAAAATCCGTAAGCTACGAATGATTCAGACGTTTCCATTCTTTTGATCATCGCCGGTCCAGTAGTAATAAGTGAATCTAAGAAGATATTCGGCCTTGATCCGTCTGGTCTGGTCGACACGTGGCCGGGGGGGGGGGTGCTTTAGGTGGCACCGGCCGGCGTTGACTCCCGTCGCTCTTGATACGTTATCGGCCGCGTGGCGTGGCGGGTCGTGGCGGGGCGGGGCGGGGCGGGGCGGGGCGGGGCGGCGGCCTCACGTGCCTCCCGCGCACAGGACCCCGCGAACGTGCCACGCGCAGCCTCCGCATCAGCTTCTTCGCCCGCTGCTCCTCATCCGTTGACCACACGATGAGAGCGCTTTCCTTTGCTTGCGAACAAAATTGTTGTCACAATGCGCTTTTGGTCAGCTCTCGTTTCCCTAGTTGTGCAAGGAATAGAGCGGGGATGCTATTATGTTAGCAATATTAAAAAACCAAATCTGTAGTTCGCTTATGAACTTAGATTATTTATAACTCGGGAACGATAACTTCTAGTAAACAAATCTTGCTAACCTCGCTTTTTGGCACTATTCGCGTTCATCATTAAACTATGTATAGTAAAAGAAGGGGGAAGGGAGCTCAAAAAACTCTGTAGATGATACATGTTCCCCATTCGTCATATACAACTACTTCTGTTTTTTTGTTTTTACGAAAATAAATCAAATCAAATAAATTTAGAACACTTTTTAATTGGAAATAGAGAGGTTAGATGTAGACTGGAAACGGATCAGAGAGGCCATATCTTCACGTAACTAATTGCGGACAAACGGGTTATTGGCAACCAAATGCATGGAGTAGTCAGTTGCCCAGAGGACCGCCAAGTAGCATCTCCGCGCCACTACCCAGCGACCCAGGTAGCTCCTGCGCAACTACCCAGCGGCCAGAAGTGGGAAGGATTTAGGAAAATGGTAGGGTTAAGGACACTTCACTGGGGTTGTACTAGCCCTTGTGAAGCATGCAGACCCGTTTTGTCGTAGCAACTTGTCCGGGAATGGAACACGGACATCCTTGGTGAAAGGCAAACCACTCTCGCTCTGAGCCACGAATTGGCAATGTCTGTCTTCGTCTTTGCCTTCGTCTTCTTCTTCTTGTTCTTCTTCTTCTTCTTCTTCAGAGATTTGTTCAAAGGGATATCAAAAATTACATTAAAAAACGGTATGTATATCCCTTAAAATACATGAAATAACATAGGAAATATAGAAAATTCATTAAGAATTAACATAATGTCGCAGGTTTTTTACTGATTTATTTCTTATGAAAAGAAGAATGTACAAAGTGCAGATCCATGGCCTAATGGATATAAAATGATACGCGCATCGCAAAAGTCGCAGAATGGCTTATAACTCCCACCCGGAAGCAGTCGGGTCGGGTATGTCGGAAACGTGTCTGCATGCCACCTGTTCGCGAGACGTCGAAACGAAGGAGATGGAGTGGGCGTGCACTTGCGTGACATCTTTTCCGTCTCTGTGCAAGCTGTCGATTCAGGCCATTCGACTCCACGCGGCAGTGCGAGAAACACGTTGTCACACACGTGTTTTAGATAAAGCGCGACGCGGCGAAGAGTGGGGTGTTTCAGGCTCCCTTAGTGAATCGCCATCAAGACGCTTCGGGCGACTGAAAGCAACCGGTTCCCCGCACCTACTCATTTGGTGCGAAGAGCAAAATGGTTCACAAAGACCAATTTACTTCCTCGCCTTACTACGTACGTAGCAAAAATAAAGTATTTTAATTGTGCGGCAAAAATCGGCAATTTTGCGACAGAAAACTCTTTTTGCCGGGCCCTGGTAACGAAACAATTGATGAGGACTGAATTCATAGTCGTTCTCACAAGTTGACGGAAATGCAACGTTGCAACATTTCGGATTTCTTAAGAAACACTCATTTCTACTCTCATAAGAAACGTTTAGGAAATATAAGCCTTCTTAAGTGACCTCTCATTTTGAGGAACTCCTTATTGCTTAAGCATTTCCTTATTTCTTAAGGATCGACTATGATAAATGACTAAAGATATTGTCTGGTATCAATTGATATCAATCAATTGATATCAATCAATCTGGTATCAATTGATACCAGACAATATCTTTAGTCATTTATCATATAAAAAGGTATCTACATCACCAACAATCCAATTAATGATCGACTATGAATTCGGCCCTTAATCTAGTTCCTATATATGTAGTAAATTACTTCATTTAACATATTGTGTAGTTAGAATCGTTTTGGTGGGACTTTGATACCAAAAAATCGATTGACGGTAAAACGTTTGTCTGTTGTAGTCAACGCGAAATCTGTTCACCCCCCCCCGCCCAGTTGATACTCCACGATCGATCTACACGAACTCAAGGCCTTGCGAAATGTTTGAAATGAATATTTTGATTTTTAAATGAATCCTCAATCTGTTCAAAATTTTCTCAAAATGGTGCGAGAAGTGCATGCTCTTATAACACTACTGTTTTTTGGAATAAAATATGTACGTAAGTAGTAAAGTGAGAAAGTAAAATGATTTTGAAAGGACTGAATTTGAATGTTACTGAAGAAGTAATAGCTACAATTCAAGGTTTCGTGTCTCAAATCCATAAACGATTCGACATCTAAGGAAAAATGACACCAATTGTAATGATATTTATTTCATAACACAGTCAGGCATGGCTTTTAATTCCATGTACCAAATGTACGGTTTGCTCAGATATCGCATGCAAATTTGACGGTATCAGGGGAGGAGATGAATGGCAATGCTTCAGCAGTAAAAGCAGTGTCCCTTGAGAAGCTCGGAGCGAACCCGGATGAGCCCCCGGCAACAGGACGCAAAACGCACGGGACGTTTCACGGCCGACAACAGCACGCGCTCAGGCACTTGCAAGTACACAACCCGACCTCCCAGCGAACGATGCAAGTATTTATCTGTGCATTCATTCGAAAAATGCAGAAAATTGTGATTATTAACCGCTTGGGTAAGTACGAGGACAGGTTCTACAGCACTATCGAATGATTTCCGAACCCACTCCCCCGTTCCCACGGCTCTTTCGAGGAATCGAACGACCTTAGCTGTCGCAAGGCAGTCGAAAGGGCGGCGGCACCTCAGCCAACATCACTCGCTTGACTCACTCAGTGGAATAGATTTTTGGGGAGGGGGCGTCCTGCGTGATGGCATCATCTTGGATCCCGACCACCTGGCGCGTTCTAAAGTCGCACGCGCGCTCTCGCGGCGCCAGTCGCCTGCGGAGGCCTTCCGTGGACGCCTGAGGGATGCAATGGCCAGGTCCATGGTTTCAGAACGTGTTTTTATACAAGCAGCCATGTTTATGTTTTCGATGTTTTCTTTGTGAATGAAAAATGTCCATAATCACGATTTTGTAAAAGTTACAATCTGAAATAATCCCTGTTAGTCCCCCTCCGAATGTGTTTGAAGCACACGGACGGTGCGTGCATTATCTCGCGCTCGTGATGGCCCTGTCGCTCCTCATCTTGCGGGCTTGGAGAGGCCAACACCCGAGCACAGCTGTGCCGTGGGCGCAGGACCTGTACCTCCTTCGGAGAACTGGGCATCGTCTCATCCTTCGAGATGACCATGGGCGAAGAGGGCCAGTTTTGTCTAGTCTTAATGTTTCTGAACTTTATTTTGAGTTACAACTTCTTATCCTGCGGGTGGAACTACACAATGCGGCGTCTCGCACACAAGCTTCCATCATGTCTATCTTCCCAACCACCTTCTATGATATCACGATTTCTCATTGTCTGTTCTACGCCATCATATCATGTGTCTTAGTCTTCCTCTCTCTCTATGTATTGGCACCTGCCACCTCCAAGTCTTTTTGAAATTGTTTTTAAGACCCATTTTCCCCATTCGCATTTAATTTCTTTAACATACAGACTGGAATATTTATTTTCCTACTTAGGAATACATGGAAAATTTCCGGTAGCAGCGTTTTCTAAGTATTTACTACAAATACACAACACAAACAATCAAAGGAACATTACAATATTTATGTATTACTTAATACAATTTTACAAGATTAGTATATTAAACCAATCATGCTAAAGCTGACTAAAATAACAATAATAATTTTAAAAAAATAATGTTATCGTATTCTAAAAAAATTACAATTTATTTAATCTAATTTTAAAATGTTTGACATTCTGAGGGAAAGTCTCCAGCAGTGTTGCAGTCAATTCTTTCCAATTTTGTATTGTTCTTTTTACAAATGAGAATTTACCTACATCTGTTCTCTGTTTTCTTTGTACATCGTCTCCGTCCTCTCCGAATATCACTTAGTCATCTGCAAAATCGAGAGAATATAACTTATGATCATGTTACAATTTGATTCTATACCGGGAGAGATGGCTCTGTGCGTCAACTGGTGTCTCTGGAATCCCTCTAACCGAGTTATCCTAGGTTGGAGTCCCGTCTGGGACAGGTTTTGCGACACTAGATTGTCAGCTAGGTCGAGTTCAGTCGCTGTCTGGAGATGATTCTAGCGGCCGGCTGCTCTTAGCGGTAGTTCTCCAAGGTTTCTCCGATCAACACCAGGCGAATGCCGAAGCAATACCCTACCCAACGGGCCACAGAGCGCTCGCGATCCTTCCTCTTCCTTGTCCTATCCTCGCCCCTCTCACATACTTGAACTAACATGCACTACACATGCTGGGAGACTGGACGGGAGCATAGAGCTTGTCCCGGCTGGGGCGGTGCCCCGCTGGTGAGAGACACTGGTTGGGAAAAACCCGCCAGGATCTCGCCATACAGCGGGGGAAGACCATCACCACCTCCCGAGCAGAAACATACCCTACACCCACGGGATTAATGACCCTAGTAGTTGACATGCCCGGAATCATGCCATTGGTCGCAAAGGCAAGGCTTGGTGGTGTTGCAGCGAGCGCGCTGGTGCTGGTGGTGCCGGTGGGCGCGCTGCTGGCCGGCGGCGCCATGGAGTGGCTGGGCCGCCTCAACACCGTGGCGGCCGCCGCGCTGCCCTGCGCCGCGGGCTGGGTGCTGATCGCCACGGCGCCCGACGTCACCTCCATCCTCGTCGGCCGCCTGCTCACCGGCGTCGCCGCAGGTCAGGCCAAGCACAAGCTGTTGGGACGTGGCAGTCTAGCTTCTCCCTTTTTCGTGCGTGACCCTGAGACGTCATGTTAAGAATATCGAAGTATAGGAAACGAACTACCGACTTGTTTTACTTTGAAATAGAATGCAAATACGTTTTCTTTATCTCGGGAAAGAAAAGTTCTAGTTTCTAAATGTCGCTCACATCGTTTTGATGGAACGTTTACTTTTGCTTACTTCCACGGTGGATGCGGAGATCCGCCCCAGCCAAATCAAGCTCTGGGCTCCCGACTCGTCTCCGAATGAGTGTGTCCGTGAAATGCCTGTAAGTGTAAGTTTGTGTAAGGAAGGAGAGAGAATATGACAAGGAAGAAGGAGGAAAGACCGCGCGCGGTTCCTCGCCAGTTCGTTAGCCTAGAGCTCCAGTGTTCGCCTGGTATTCATTGCAGAAACCGCGGAGATCTACCGATCGGAACAGCCGGCCGCTAGAATTTCCCTCCGCCAACGGCTGAACTCTGCGCAGCTGTCCAGCTAGTGTCGAAAATCCTGGCACCGTCGGGATTCGAACCTACGACCTCGCGGTCTGAGACATCTGCTGGTGCAAGGAGGGCGATCTTATTCCGCCAGCAGGTCCATCACATGAGAGCTTGTTTACCTTCTCCCAGACTTAGGTACACCAGACAAAATAATTCTTGACATCACATGTTGCTACCTTTATTCATAATTTACTTAGTATGATATATCGAGGGTAGGGATTCCGAAGTTTAGGAAAATATGCACATGTAGCATTTCTCTCTGGTATGTCACATACTGTTATTACTTTTCACGTTAAGTAAACAAATGTATTAAAAACAAAAGACTTCAGTGTACACCGAGGAAAGAACATTATACACCTGTAATGGGCAGTTGCTTCAACCCATTTAATTTGCTGTATTTGAGTTTCGAGCAAGCTTCTCCAAAAATCCAATTTGTGGACGAAACCTTTACATGCACGAAGCGTCACGTTCCAAGCATTTTGGATATCATGTTTCACCTAGTCACCACCGGCCATTCCAAACCGAAGAATGTAATGCATTTTCGCAATGCGTATCTCAAAATTCACATCCTCCATTACTAAGAGGAGACAATGTTTGTAATGCGACAGAAGAACATACATATAGATGTGCCAGATGACATCAGCAATGACATACTGCCATCTTTGAGATTATAAAAGGATTTAGAGCATTTTATATCTCATTGTCGTGTCGTAGGGTTCGGGCCCCAACAAAGACGGATTTTCGAGCTTTGTCCTTGAGTTAGAACGAATACAGCCAGTCTGCCAGACGTTTCTAGCAGACAGCCGCTCTGATCGCCAGATCTTTGAACAACACCAGGCGAATACATGAAAGCTTCCCTAAAAAACTGGCCACAGACCGCGCGCAATTTTTCCTTCCGCTTCCTTTTCCTATTTTCTCCTGTTTCTTGAATACAGGGTGTGTAAATAAAGTTTCAAGACTGGTCTCAGAACACACAATTTTATTGAACACTTTCGTACATCGGACTAAAATTCTTCAAAATAGTTGCCTTGAGAATTCACACAGCGCTGCCAACGAGATTTCCACTGCTGGTAAGCTTCCCGGAACTCCTCACCCGTGATGCTGTGCAATACCCTCGTCGAAGCCATTTGGACCGCTGCGACGCTGTCAAATCGCTTCCCTTTTAGGTCTCTCTTCATCCGGGGGAACAAAAAGAAGTCACTGGGGGCGATATCGGGGCTATAGGGTGGCTGCGGTAGCACTGCCACGTTGAACCGGGTCAAAACTTCAGTCACAGCGAAGCAGGTGTGAACGGGCGATTTGTCGTGGTGAAGCACCCAGTCGTCTTTCTTCTCAGGGCGGACGCGGCGGACTCGATCCCTCAAACGGCGGACCACTCCAGCGTAATACTGACCATTGACAGTCTGTCCGGGAGGCACAAACTCTTTATGGATCATTCCTTTCGCGTCAAAGAAAGCAATGAGCATGCTCTTCACACGTGACTTGCTCATGCGGGCTTTCTTCGGCTTTGGCGATGCGACAGTGTGCCACTCCGAGCTTTGTCTCTTCGACTCTGGATCGTATTCGAAGACCCAGGTCTCATCACCAGTGACCACCTTGTCCAAAAAATCGGGTTCGGTTTGCAAACGTTCGAGCATTTCTTGTGAAACAACCACGCGCCGCTCCTTCTGTTCATCCGAGAGCAATTTGGGGACAAGCTTCGCGCACACTTTTCTCATCATTAAATCTTGAGTCACCAGCTGAAACACAGTTTGATGATTCAAACCCACTTCAGATGCAATCATTCTGATGCTGAGACGTCGGTCACTGTTTAAAACTTGACGCACTTTGGCTAGATTTTCGTCAGTTCTGCTCGTTGAAGGTCTTCCAGAGCGTTCATCGTCCTCCACGTCTTCGCGGCCATTTTTGAACTTGTTGTGCCACATGAAAACCATAGCACGTGACATGGCGTCTTCTCTGTAGGCCTCTTTAATCATTGTGAACGTTTCCGTACCGGTCTTGTTCAGTTTGACACAAAATTTGATCGAAAACCGCTGCTCCAAAAGGCGCTGCATTTTGGACGCTCTGATTTCTCGACGGTGTTTTGTAACAGACACTCACTGCACTTGCGAAGTTCTCACTCCAGCGTCTCGCCGGCGACTGCCGATGCTTAGGTCGCTTAGCCGACACCCCCCACCACCTCGCCCAGGCGGTGGGACCTGTCTGCGCGCGCTCCGCTACTCGGATAAAAATCAGTCTTAAAACTTTATTTACACTCCCTGTACTACCGTACATGCACTACAGTAAGCACATTCCAGGAGGCCAGACAGGAGCTAAGAGCTTGTCCTGGTTGGAGCGGGATAAAACATTGACTCCCTAGCCGCGCTAGCGGGGACGAATGCACACGCGCTGCCTCGCTGTTCGCAGGCCTCGGCACGAGCGCGGGGGTGGTGTACATCACGGAGGTGGCCAAGCCAGAGCTGCGCGGCTCGCTCATCTCCATCTGCCCGTCGCTGGCGTCCCTCGGTGAGTAGCCGTTCCACTCTAAGCATCAGCCCTGCGTGCCCCTCAGCCCCGCCTGCCCCTCTTCCCCGCCTGCCCCTCTTCCCCGCCTGCCCCTCTTCCCCTCGGCCACGCCAGCCCTCAGTCCCGCCTGCCCCTCTACCCCTCAGCCCCGCCTGACCCACTGCCCCTCAGCCCCGCCTGACCCACTGCCCCTCGGCCCCGCCTGCCCCTCAGCCCCGCCTGACCCACTGCCGCTCGGCCCCGCCTGCCCCTCTGCCCTGTCTGCCCCTCAGCCCCGCCTGACCCACTGCCCCTCGGCCGCGCCTGCCCCTCGGCCCCGCCTGACCCACTGCCCCTCGGCCCTGCCTGCCCCTCTACCCTCGGCCACGCCAGCCCTCAGCCCCGCCTGCCCCTCAGCCCCGCCTGCCCCTCAGCCCCGCCTGACCCACTGCCCCTCGGCCCCTCGGCCCCGCCTGCCCCTCTACCCCTCGGCCACGCCAGCCCTCAGCCTCGCCTGACCCACTGCCCCTCGGCCCCGCCTGCCCCTCTACCCTCGGCCACGCCAGCCCTCAGCCCCGCCTGCCCCTCAGCCCCGCCTGCCCCTCAGCCCCGCCTGACCCACTGCCCCTCAGCCCCGCCTTAACCACTGCCCTTCGGCCCCACCTGCCCCTCTACCCCTCGGCCACGCCAGCCCTCAGCCCCGCCTGCCCCTCAGCCCCGCCTGACCCACTGCCTCTCAGCCCCGCCTGACCCACTGCCCCTCAGCCCCGCCTGACCCACTGCCCCTCAGCCCCGCCTGACCCACTGCCCCTCAGCCCTGCCTGCCCCTCAGCCCCGCCAGCCCCTCGGACCTGCCTGTTCCCTCTGCCCCGTGTTCCCCAGCACAAGCACATAAAATTGTCATAAACTTGATGACTCGAGTAAAATAATGTACATAATACGGCAAACGTGTCTTTCCATAACACGGCGAGTACATTGAAGAAGTTTTTAAAAAGGAAATAAGTCCACGTTTTTCTTTGTAAAAATATATACAATTTATGTTATTCTTCGAGCTAACGGTCAATTTAAAAATGAAACTTGTTCAGCTTAATGCATGTGTGTGTTCTATTGCTAACTAATTCTAATGAATGGAAAGGAGAAAGACGTTCAGCAGTAGTTTCTGTTGCTTACATAGAACTAGCATTATCAGCTAGGAAACGCCTAAATTTTTCATAACAACAGTGATAGAGTTTCAGGACATCATAGACTTGACCGATGTTCAATAATAGGAAAATACACATCACATATATATCTCCATTTCTACCAGAAAAGTTTGACAGATAGCCATAAACGCAAGTAGAAATCGATGATGAGTAGTTTCTGATATTACCAATTTAGTAAGAATATTTTTCATTTTCCATAGAATAAATCTATTATGTATGACCATTTGTTTCATAAGTCTAATAATAAAGCAATTTATTAAGAAATTAATATTTCATATATATTTTATAAAGGAAATACGTCCAGGGCGTGAAAACGGTTCTATCACAGAAATGAAAATTTGAAGTTTCAGAGTAGCCCAACCATCAATAATGACTAGTTCTACAGTTTTTGTGTAGAATACATATATCATGGCCCGATGTCAACTGCTGATTTTATGAATTTTGGTTTTCACAATACATGACAAGGGCTTATTTCCGTTTTTATATCACCGATTAAATTATAAATAAAATCCTGTTGTTTGAATTTCCAGAATTTCCACTATGACAATAAAAACGACAAATAAATGTTATTTCGCTTTATTTTAATTATCCTGTATGGACCTGGTTTCTAAATTATTTGTCTCGAATGTAGGAAATGAATTGCCTGGGAAGCTTGTTAATCACCATACTTCACATACTTCAAAGTTGCCATTTGATTATCAGGGAAATCTCAAGTAGCCGCGAAGCGGTATACACCGGCCCAGCGATGTCCGTCACTTCATCGATAACGTCTCACTCGAGATGATCACTCTCGCATGTGACTGCCCCAATCACGCGCTCCTCAGTCAACTGATCGGAGGACGCCCTGCTCGACCTCACGAGCGGGGGGGGGGGGGGGTTAGATACCTCTACCACGGCCATAAAGATGGCTGACACATTATAGCAGAACACAAAAGAATTGCTCCCAATTTTAGGCTCCATTCTGTCTAAATACAAGCCGTGTATCCAAATTTTAGGCTCTTGCTGTATTCAATATTTGATATCACAAATGCTCCTTGGTTTGTTACAAACTCACAGCTCCACAAAGAATTCCAAATGGACTCCGTCAGCACCATGTAAAGTATCTCTCCACCCAGTTCTATCATTCCGTACCTCAAATTCCTCTCCTAGCCAACTTCAGACTCTGGAAAATTCTTTCTCACAGAACCAGAATTAAAAATAGATATTCATATCATGCATTAATAGCCAAATTTTCCGAAATAGGTTGTTTTTAGAGGTGTCTGCATAAGATTTCCTCGCCCAAATTAGTTTGTAGTTTATTTTTAGGTAAACTAGAATGTAAGCCTTCACAACATATGTAAAGTGCATTAAAATACTAATCTATGTATGCTCTGTAAAAATAAAATAAATAATAAAAAAGATATGGTAAATCTTGGTAATTGCTGAAGATGCGAAATTGTCCCAAAAAATGAAAAAATTTGCGATCGTAGGTTGACGGTCGGTGCACTATATTTCTGAAGATTTTCAATTTGCGAATACGAAAACGGTCGCAAGATGCAAAATCACATAAAATGCGCGAAATGGTCGTGAATCTGCGATATAATACTTGCATCGCATTTCCTTGTTTCCTTCGTGTTCGCTTTCTAAGCAGAATGAGGCATCGAAAAGAACACAGCAATGTTTGAAAACATTTCATTTGAGAATGGTCGATTTTGCAAATTTATAATCACGATTTAATTGACAAAACAAAGTAAAAAATAATAAGAACAATTAAAAACTGATCTGAAAGTAACTCGGCTTCCTCAGTTCGCTCTGCGTAGGTCGTCAGAAGGTAATGAAGGCCCTTCGCCTACGGCGCACGCCTTATTTTTTACGCTGCTCACGCTTTTATATTTGTTGAAGTTCACAAATGGGGATATATCAAATCAGTCATTCTTGAGATCTCAATTATGAGAAATCAATTCGGGGTTCTTGAGAGTTCCACTTTCCCCCCGCCTCCGCACGCCCCCCCTGGCCCGATGGCTGGCCGATGGCTGCGGGGGCGGGGGCGCGGGCTCTCCCCCCGCTGGCCGACCTGTTGTCGGCGGCGTGGCGCCCGCGGCGTAGGACGCGATTGTGACGCGCATCCACGAGGGCGGCATGCCGAGACGACGTGCGCTGTGCTTGCCTTAGCGGCGGCGGCAAAACGTGCGCCGCCTGTTAGGATGATTGTTTAGTAGTGGCACACAGTTTGAAGGGTCCTCCTTTAATAATAATGTTCTCCCCACATGCGCTGGTCGCAGGGATGCTGCTGGTGTACGGCGAGGGCGCCGTGGTGGGGTGGCGCGCCGCCGCCTGGAGCAGCCTGGCCTACGTGCTGCTGCCGGTGCTGCCCGTGCTGCTGTGGCTGCCCGAGAGCCCCTCGTGGCTGGTGGCCAAGGGCCGCACGGAGGACGCCGAGCGCGCGCTCGCCTGGCTCACCGGCAAGCAGGTCACGCACACAGCATGCACACAGCGAAGGCCCGAAGCCGGCTAATGTTAATAAAACGGCCCATAAAGCCCCATGAAGTTACGGTTACAAGCGCACTTCAAACTGGTCCGGATAAAGTGCACACATGCACAAGTGTACTACGTGAGGTAGCTACGGTAGCTGAAGTATACGTTACAGTGACGGGAAGTGTCGGATATTAAGTGATAGCACGGATGAGACTGCTGTTGGGAAGTTTCTTAGGGTAGAAAGAGATAAGCTAGTTTCGAGTCCCACTGCATCAGTCATAGCTTTCGATTTGCAGGATAGGACCTGACCTAACCTAACGTACTCGTCGGTTGGCGCTTCGATCTGACGCCTTCCCGAATCGGAGCGCCAAGGGTGCGGCCTTTCGGCATCGCTATACACTTCGTCAACAACTTCGTCTCTGCAACGCATCATTTTAAGCATTTGTAAACCAAAATGTTTCTCGCCAACACACAAGACAATTCACAATCTTATTTTAGCTAGAGCTAGATGGGTAATGTCAACACTGGCCGCATGATGTCCGAAATAATACGTTGATTGCCATTCATACAGCTTTATCCAAGCAGTCCGGCTGATGTACGATTTCACCAGCTACTGTAATTTTTCGGAATGAAGATGTAACATATCGTTCATTTGACTTGAACACTATATATCAAATTTATTATTTTAAGGTTTAGTATTTATTCCAAACGCTACAGAATACTCGTATTTTCTTAATTCTAATTTCCAGTTTCCATAATGAACATTAATGAACAAAATAAACAAAAGTCATTGGATCAAATAAACAAAGTCCAAATTTGTAGTATTTGCTAACGGTGTTGTACTGACCATCTCCCTGAACCTTTCTTCTCCTCTTCACTGGTGCGAGTTCCGGCACGAGCCACAAAACTAGATCGAATCTGGAGGAAAGTCCTAGCGGTCGGGCTACTTCCATTGACTGTTTTCCTCGGTTTCTGCGATCAACACCAGGCGAATGAGAGCACTTCTCTAACAAACGGACCATGGACCGCGCGTGATCATTCCTTTGTCTTTCGTGTTCTATCTTTCCTACACTAACACTTACATGCATTTCTTGACCACACATGTCGCGAGACCAGACAGAAGAGTGGATCTTGTCCTGATTGACGCGGTGCCCCACAGGTAGGAAATACCTGGATGGGGAAAACGTGTAGTTCTACGCAACGTATTAATTTTTTTAAAGTTATTTCGAAGGGTGAAGCAAAGAGCACTACCCATTTCACCACCCGGCCACAGTAAGTTGAGCGATTGCACAGGAATACGTTCCCCTTCCGCAGTTGACAACTACAGGAGCAACGAGACCAACGACAAAGAAAAAGAAAAATGGTTTCGTGCAACCCCACAGCAACTTAGCGTGATCTAATTGTAAATTAGTATATTAAAGCGCTATGTTCAAACACACTGTTTACTCCTTCCTCCACCCATCGATTCAATGCACAAAATCGATTTTTTATGATAACATGACGATAGTTAACTAATTAATTTTGAAAGTAAATGAGAATATAATATTTTAAATACAACGGTAAATTGTTGTTTACTCTTTAGCCTATCCATGTATTGTGGCGTCATATCTGTCGCCAGTACAAACGTACTATAGTAGCCATTTGTACAGCCCTGGCGGAAGTGACGCGGGGCTGCACATAGGAATGCGGGTCGTGGGTGCAGGTTTGGAAACCCCGGCGGTCACTGCGGGTGACGCGCTTCCGTCAACCTGCCACAGGCTATATAAGCAGAATCCGACTTGAGAGCGGTCTTCTATTCTTGACTCTTCAGAGGTGAGCGCGTCGGTAGGGCGTCGTGAGGGTTGTGCGCGGCGTTGCATGGTAATGCATAGGCTACCGAGGCGGGGAATCGAAGCCGGCGTGCTACGTCGTGACAGCAGGTGCGGCATACTCGTATGTATGTTCGCGTAAGGTACTGGTGCATCACACCGGGGATGGTAATTAATTATCGGGCCAGCGGTGGTGGTAACCAGGGAAAGTTCCTTCTTGTAACGGTTAACTTCAATTGTAAATATTGTATATAGTGTTTGGTGACGGAGTATCTTTCTTATAATAAATGCTAAATATTTACAAGCCGTTCACGTCTGTATTTATTTGCCCCGGCAAAGACGCCACAGACGTAGGAGGAATAGAATGGTGGCAGCGGTTAAAGAACTACCACGCACGTAGAATAGTGCCAGCGGTTAACGAACTACCACGCACGTGTAGGGTAAGCAGCGGTTATCGAACTACCACGCACGTAGAATAGTGCCAGCGGTTATCGAACTACCACGCACGTAGAATAGTGCCAGCGGTAAACGAACTACCACGCACGTGTAGTGTATGCAGCGGATCACGAACTACCACGTAGGTGTAAAATGGTGGCAGCAGTTTAAGAACTACCACGTAGTACAGCGTAGGTAGCGGTTCAAGTACGCAGTTTATGGTTAGTAAACGACCATGCAGTTGTGTATGTGCGGTGTTTGTCTGTGGTAGGCAGCATCACACGGAAGCACGCCAGGAACGGCAGGTAGAATAATTACGCCAGTAAGGGGCTTCATCCGTCCATGGGTAATTAGTGAGCGTAGGAGGAATAGAATTCTGCGTTTCACGTGCAAGGTTCGGTCGGCAGTGTAGCAACAGCTATAGAAACGAACAAAACACCCAGCAGGTAGGGCGCTTAGTACCAGCGGGACAGTCAGCCAGAACAGCGGATCGTGTACGCGGAAGTGAAAGTATATTTGGCCGCAGGTATCCGTCGGAGAAAGATTAAATAGTGGGCGAGCGAGCAAAGCTCAGCCAGGGAACAGTTTCGACGTAAATATATTCATAGTGCGCGAAACAAGTAAAACGCGAACGAAAACGTGCGAGTACATCGGCGGGGCGAACTTCAAGCAGAAGGACGGGAAGGAAGGAAGGACGGGAAGGAAGGACGAGTTGCAGCCGATCCATCCATCTCATCACGACATCCGCCAGCGCCGAACGTGCACGCATAAGCAGCAGGAAGCAGCCACGTGCAAGCAGTGGAAGATAAGGGTAAGTGTGTTCTTTTGCAACGTAGGGCACTGTTTGAAAGCAATGGCGCATTTACTGAAATTTCGAAAGGAGGGAATGATCCGAATCGCCAGGGATTTAGGAATAGAATTAGATGGATCGGAAACGAATCCGACTTTAAAGAAATTGATAGTAGAGCATGAGGATTATTCCGTTGAATTAACAGAGGAATTGGGGCAACAGCACGAAAGAGATAGGAAGGATAGAATGCTGGCAGAGGAAAGAGATAGGGAAGATAGGAGAATATTAGAAGAAAGGCAGGAGAGAGATAAAGAAAGGGAATATCAATTAGAACTTGCGAGAGCGCAGAATGCCCAGACGGGCGAAACAAATTCGGAGATTCGTTCGGAAGCGCGCTCGGAACACGCGAGAGAATATATTAGAATAGGCCAAATAATTGGTAGGTTTAAAGGAGAGCAGGACGATATCACTTCTTATCTGAGCGCGTTTGAAAGCCAGTGCAGGCAATTGAAAATCTGCGAAGAAGATTGGGTTGTTAATTTAATCGGATTACTTCCGCATAATGTTAACACATGGCTTACTTTAGACGAACAGGAAGAAGCGTTAGATTATGCGGAGCTGAAATTGAAATTATTAGAACTGTACCGGTTTGATGCCGAGAAATTCCGGCAGTTATTTAGGAAACATAGCAAGAACGGAGCGACTTGGAGCATATTCGCGAGGGAATTGTTAAACTATGCCAGAGAGTGGGTAGCGGGACTTAAAATAAACACATTCGAGGGTTTATTGAATTTGATCGTAGCCGATCAAATGAAGCATAAAGTTCCAGGGGATATGCGGGAACATTTTGTGGATAAATGGGCCGAATTTGCGAATCCGCTTGAGTTTGCGAAAAGATTAGATGCGTACGAGAATGCGCGGCAAGGGTGGAAGAAGCCACAGTTACCGTCTTTCCGACCGGAAAGAACATTCCGGAAAGAACAAGGAAACAACAGGGCACCTGTTGCTCCTCACGTGGCCCCCAAGTCGGCAGGAAGTACTAATGGATTAGAGAAACATAGCGCGAAGAAGGAATTCGAGGCACCTTATGTCCGCAAGTGTTACGAATGTCAGTCAACAACGCACTTGGTTAAGAACTGTCCGCGGAAACAGGGCAATCAAGTAAATCACGTATGTGAACCCGAGGCAAGGGAGTTCCTGAGGCAGCACATTGTGACAGGGACCGTGAATGAGCAGCCGACGGAGATCTTAAGAGACACGGGCGCGTCATTTGATCTTGTATCCGCAAATTTGGTCACAGATCGTGATTACACGGGCGAATCGGTCTGGATCAAACAGCCGCTTCATTCGACTGCCATTAATTTGCCGGTGGCGGAAATTCGCCTAAATTCGGAATTAGGTAATGTAATCACTAGGGCCGCTATAGTGCCGAAGGAAAATCAACTTAGTTATTATCTATTAAGTAACAGAACGTATCGACTTCTGCAGGATAGTAATCAGGCCTTTGTAGAAGAACAAACTGTGAACATGGTTATGACGCGCAGTAAGGCTGCGGCAGAAGGCAGAACAAAAGCAGATGATTCGGGGAACTCGCAGGTAAAATTGCCGGAGGCGGAGGGCGACCGGACAGAAAAACCGGGCGAAGACGAGCATGAGCCGTCGGAGGAATTCCCGGAATTCGGTCTATTAGCAGACGGAGAAGAATTAGAATTGGCAGTGCCGATCGCGGAAATGTTGAAGGAAAATACGGAAAAATTCAGCGCGGCGCAGAAGGGAGATGAGAGCGTAAATACTTTGGTTGAAAAGTATAAGGATGTAGGAGCAGAATCGGAAAGAGAAACATATTTTGATAAGAATTCATTATTATTTAAGGAACCAGAACAAATAGGTGAAATTATAGAGGACGGAATAGAGAAATACGCCTTAAAATTAGAACCGGAGGAATTTGATGTAGAGGCAATGCTCGCGGGCACAGAAATGGAGCCGGAAGGAAGTGAAAGGCTGAGAGAACTTGTAATTGAGTTTAGGGACATCTTTTCGGATAGGCCAGGGCTCACTAAAAACGTTCAGATGGACATCGAATTGCTGGACGAAAATGCAAGGGTGAGGAGCGCTCCGTATCGCACGTCACATCGCCAAACAAAAATCCTCCAGGAAGAAATCGCGAAAATGCTAAGGGATGGTATCATCGAGCCTTCAGATTCGGATTTCACATCCCCTATGATTTTGGTGGAAGCACCCGGAAAAAAACCCAGGCCATGTATTGACTACCGCAAGTTAAATCAGGTTATTCGTACTGAATATTTTCCGCTTCCAAGTTTAGCCGAGCGAATTGAAACGGTTGCGAGGGCCAAAATCATAACCACAACGGACTTATGTAAAGGATTTTGGCAGATCCAGATGAGCGAGCGCGCTCAACGGTATGCCACCTTTACGACGAAATTCGGGTCTTATAAACCCCTCAGGATGCCTTTCGGCATCAAAAATGCACCATATGTTTGCAGCAAGCTTATGGAGGCATTACTGAAAGATTGCGCGGAGTTCGCCGTCCCATATATGGATGACATTGCAATCTTTAGCGACAACTGGGATGATCACTGCAAACATCTCAGAATCGTATTCCAAAAGTTACGTGAGGCCAATTTACGCGTGCAACCGGCAAAATGTAAGTTCGCTAGGAAATCGGTTACGTTCTTAGGATACGAGATTGGTAGTGGTCTGATGAGACCAAATGAAGCCAAAGTGCAAGTAATAAAGGAATATCCACGGCCTACGACAAAAAAGGAAATCCGGAAATTTATAGGTCTGATATCATATTATAAACGGTTCATCAGAAATTTCTCGGAGAAATCAGCGGCGCTCACTGATCTATTGAGGGGAACACATAGGCAAGGCAAAATCCGGTGGTCGGAAGAGTGCGAAAACTCGTTTATACAGCTTCGCGACGCACTGTGTCAGGGGGCAGTCACACATGCACCTGATTTTAGTAAGCCATTTTTACTGCAATGTGATGCGGCACTTAGGGGAGCAGCCATTGTGTTATCACAGTTAGATCAGGAAGGAAATGAAAATCCGATTCTTTTTCTCAGTAAAAAATTCTCAGACGGTGAATTAAAATGGAGCACCACGGAGAAAGAGTGTGCTGCTTTAATTTGGGGTTTAGGGAAGTTGCGTTACTATTTAGACGGTAATGTTTTGCTAAAGATAGAAACGGATCATAACCCGTTAGTCTGGTTACAACAGAATGCTGGGAATAATCCTAGATTGCTTAGGTGGTCTTTGGCGATTCAGCATTACAACATTATCATAAGCCATAGGAAAGGGATATTAAATGTAAATGCGGACATTCTCAGTAGGGTGTTTGAAAATGAGCGCCAGACAGTGTCCGAAGTTGCAGAGGGGCACACTGCACCCGGCAATGCCGATACGTGTGCGCCGAAAACACTGGAACACAGTGCAAAACAAATAGTGCAAGAAGAATGATGTATAAGTGAATGTGATGTTTGTTGTGTTGTGTCAAGATTGAGTAAACTTTTCCCAAGAAGCCTTCGGAAGAATAGTTCCAGCAAATATCATGAACTTTTGTATTCATTTATATTCATTCTGGCAAGAAGAAAAACTTTGTACAATCCTTCAAGAGAGAAATGTAAAAATTGTTTATTTGTTTCATTTTAAGTGTATCACTGTATGTGGTTTTAAATGTAAAACAGGATAAATGTTAGTTTATTGTTGTTTTTTTTTGTGCTTTTATCAATGTATAGGGTTTTGTAATTCAGTGTGTCAGTTGTGTGTATAGAACTGTATATGATTTTGAATGTTTTGATGTAATGTTTGTGGCTATATTGGTGATATTGTATGTGTCATTTTGGTAGTGAGTGTATTGTACAAAATTAATTTAATTTAAGAATTTGGTTGTAAAAGGGAAAGGAACATACTAGGGTTATTAGAGGTTACCACACCAGGCTGAAAATTCGTAACAATGCATAAGAGGGACCGACCGTACGGCAAGATTTTTAATATTTCAAGTACAATGTACAATGTAGAGTAAAAATATGTCAATGGGGTAGGTTAGTAGGGCATTCTCTGTTTGTTCTTTATCTGTGTAATTAGCCAGGTCAGGCGCAGTTGTATATAATGTGAGCCGATCGGCCTAGGACTTTCACACTTGTGGAATTTTCCTTCTGTGTTGATTGCAACTGCGACGAAAATTCCCGGGGGGGTATAGAGGAGTTTGTGGCGTCATATCTGTCGCCAGTACAAACGTACTATAGTAGCCATTTGTACAGCCCTGGCGGAAGTGACGCGGGGCTGCACATAGGAATGCGGGTCGTGGGTGCAGGTTTGGAAACCCCGGCGGTCACTGCGGGTGACGCGCTTCCGTCAACCTGCCACAGGCTATATAAGCAGAATCCGACTTGAGAGCGGTCTTCTATTCTTGACTCTTCAGAGGTGAGCGCGTCGGTAGGGCGTCGTGAGGGTTGTGCGCGGCGTTGCATGGTAATGCATAGGCTACCGAGGCGGGGAATCGAAGCCGGCGTGCTACGTCGTGACAGCAGGTGCGGCATACTCGTATGTATGTTCGCGTAAGGTACTGGTGCATCACACCGGGGATGGTAATTAATTATCGGGCCAGCGGTGGTGGTAACCAGGGAAAGTTCCTTCTTGTAACGGTTAACTTCAATTGTAAATATTGTATATAGTGTTTGGTGACGGAGTATCTTTCTTATAATAAATGCTAAATATTTACAAGCCGTTCACGTCTGTATTTATTTGCCCCGGCAAAGACGCCACAGTATGTCCCTTTCGTCTCAAACTTTCCACACAGTTACAGACATAATGTGAAATGAAACATGTTGACTTGCACTCCTTGCGTCTCCTTGATTCGCAATGTATCAATTTTCACTTCATTTTATTTTATATACATTTTTTAATTTGCGCGCAACTAATAACTCTGCCAAACTTTTAGATCGATTCAGCAGATGAAGATAGTATATTGTCGAAACGTAATTTTTTTTTAAATATGTAAATCTTGGTATGAGTTACTAAAGCAAACGTAATACGTAACCAAAAGTTATAATACACGATCTTTAAAACTAATTGGTCATTAAATATGCCTAACATTATAATCTTGTAGACATTAAGGCACAATAAAGACGATGAGCAACACGAGGTGGCGCCCATTTATTTTTTCATTAAGATTTCTCTAATTTTAATCATTCCTAATGTTCTCTATTACTTCAAAACGAAACGTGCGAGCTTACCACTATGAACTGATATACGTATGCGACATATTGGAACTATTACTATTATTAAAAACCTCTACATCTGCCTTTGTACACCTCATAACTCACATTTTCAATACTTCTTGCTTTTCAATGCTTCAAAAATTAAATTAAAAATTACTCTTTGTCAGTCTTCTGAAAAAACAAAAAACAAAAAAAAAGGCTTTTCTATATGCGAATAGAACCTTTTGTTAGGAAACACGTAGCGTTTTCAGGTTCTCAATGTGAATTTAGAAAATCAAAATCTCAGGAAACTGCCATTTATTTTTCTTAATGATGTTGCTTCATCAGTGGATCAAAATGAAGCACCTATTTTGAAATCTTTCGAAAGATTTTGACACCTTCCTCTTCTTTTTCTTTGTTAGCCGCCTCTCACTACCACCTAGCGCCAAAACGTGTTCTTTTAATTTTATTTTTTCGTTAATTTAATATTATAGTACCTGATTAAAAAATATGGGAAATAAGAAAATAATGTGTACTATCAGAAAACTTCTTGATATTTTCTAGGCATCAAATTCAAAAGCAAAAGAAATTCTTTTTGAAAAAAAAATAACGCAGTACCTGAACAGCAATTATTTAATGGCTGTCGTCCTCTTTCTTTGGGCTTCGCTGTCACTCGAAATCAGCTGTGTTGTAAGCAGTGACATTCTGAGTATTCAGTCGATACGAGAATATGCGGAGAAAATTCAATATACTATTTTAATTTTTCAGTCAAAATGGAAACTGCTTAATTCCGTTTCCATTTTACGCGAGCCCCTGGGTATCTAACGCAACGTCAGACCCCTCGCATGGCCGGCGGATGCGCTGACTAGGAAAGAAGTAGTGCCGTCGGCTAAGCTGAGTGGCGTTAGGCAAAGTGGCGTTGCGTGTTGCAGGCGGCGGCCGTGAAGCAGCAGGTGGCCTCCATGGTGAAGTCGCAGGACGTGCGCGCGGCGCCGGCCAACAACATGCGCCTCCGCCTGCGCACCTTCCTGCAGCCCTGCGGCTACAAGCCCCTGCTCATCCTCTTCGGCCTCTTCCTCATCCAGCAGTTCTCGGGCATCTACATCACGCTCTTCTACGCCGTCAACTTCTTCAAGGTGGGCCTTTCGCCACTTGTTTCCGCTTTGCAATCCAAGGGAGTGCGGGCCGTGGAACGGCCGCAGGGGTGGGAAGGGGTTTCCCGCGCCTTCGCCCCGGAAAAGAGCAGGGACGGTTGGTGGGGCGGGAAGGGGCCGGTCTGGTCGCCTGAGAGCATCTTAGGGCCGGTTTCACCAACTAGGATCAAATTCGTAGATGATCCGAGTTTCGTGATCCTGATCCGCGGAGTCAAGGCCGACTTGATCCCTGTGCGTTTCTCCAACGTTTTGAGACTTCGAAGTTAATCCGGATCCCATGATTCGAGAGCAGTCGTGAAAATGACCGGTTGGCAACAATTTTGCAATGTATTGTGGGTATTCTCGCGGTCAGCTGTTGGAAACGAGCTGTTTTGATTTGATTTCGTTCCGTCTGTGTGGTGTTCTGTTGCATGTGGTAGTGTTCTTGTTCGGTGATGGATTCACCTGACGTTGGAAAGAATGCATAGACGACGCCCAATTTCTCTCCAGTTGAAAGAGAATTACTCGGAAGCTTAATGAGCAAATACAAAGAAAGTTTTAATGCTCGTTCTGACATTTCAAAATAATCGCATCTTTTGGGAATTACTCGTGCTGTCTTTCCCCACAATAAATCTTCAATGACTTCATTAATAATAATAATAATAATAATAATAATAATAATAATAATAATAATGAGTCACATTCGAAAACAAACTCCATTTTTACGACAAATTAATCTAACAAGAACAAAAATTGAAAGTATTACTACATTAAAAAAAATATTCAATAAAACTATCCCACGCCAATTGCAATACAGATATCACAAAATGCTATTTTACTAATGATACTTATAATTACACTAATTTGAATCCCAAATATATTTAAATTTTACTTCCCAATACCCAGAATTCTAATCTACAATTGTGTTAACCCTACTTTTATTTACAATACTACCTTAAAAAACACATTTGCTCAACATATATTACGCACAATCCTACTTCATAGCGAATACTTCCATACTGAATCTAAGTCCAACTACAGGTATTTACTTAAAAAAGTACGGAAAACTGGAATAGGTACCACCAAGCCGAGAAATAACTCCTGATCTGGCCGTGATCCACCGCTCGGCGACGGATCAATTGCGAGTCAAATTTGATCCGAGTCAGACACGTTGATTCGTGTCAAGTGCGTGGAGAAACGAACTACGGGATCAAACAGAAGTTGATCCGGATCAACTGGGGATCATCATCTTGATTCCGGTTGGTGAAACCGGCCCTTAGGGTTAAACATGAGACGCACAAACGCGGACGGATCAAACGTTCACTATCAGTACTTCGATTTTTTAACGTGGCGTCTCCAGGTCACGCACGAAAAAGTGAGGGGGAAGGCCGGCTCCAATAGCAGCTCCCGATTGGCGTCTGCCTTCACTCTCCGTCATTCGCGCCCAATGCCCAACAGTGCTGCAGAAATCGCGAACTCCGCGCACGAGCTCGCTCGCGCTTCTGTCCGCGAGCGGCGGTGGGACTCAGTGCTGGGCCAGCAGTTCTCTTCACAGATCGCTCCGCACTCATTTACATTCTGTCGACGCGCGTTGGCAGATCGGATGAGATGCCAAATGACCGTTGTTCCACACCGACGCTGCAATTTCATTAATTTAATTAATCCTCTTTGGAAGAATATAATATTTATTCTCAGAATACGGGGAATGGCAAAAACCTTTAGTTTTTCATAAAACATTGAGCAAATTGAAAAAGTTCAATACAAGCATAAAGAGAGGTGCAGAAACGTAAAGAAAAAAAGCTTGTAATAGAGGACCATTAAGAAGAAGAAAAATCTAACAAGGCTGTATGTTTGTTTCAGCTACAAAATCGCACTGCTTTTAGAAAGATAATTGCATCCTTTCACAGATGGAGGCATGATAAAAGTGTGCTTGATAAAAGTGTTGCTGAACAGTTATGCCCTGCTAAAGTTCAATAGTTTCTGCAATTCCACTACCGATGCACAAATTCCTTCCCATTATAAGATAAGAACACTGACACAATTACATTCATACAAGTACGAGTAGATTGTTTACTAAAAGTAAAATAAAATTATCGATCGATTTCTTGCTCTAGTAATCATGGGACGCGGTTTACAATACTTTTGATAGACACGATCAATATTTTTTCACGTTTTCATTTTATTTTAACACATGCTTTCCTATTCAAAAAAGAATAATAAACATTTCACGGAAAATAAATTCTTGGAAAATACCAGGGATATGCGGTAAGGGATGAGAGATAAGAGCCCAAATGTATACCTGGTTTGCCCTTGTAAATAGTTTTTATTCACTGGAACGAATATTTTCTTATTAATTCACGCCAGATATGCTCATTTCCTTCTGTATTCAAAATTCCACTTGTATTTGGGATCTCGGAATTCAGAAAACGTGCACACAATACACTTCTTTCAGTACCACATCACACTCGGTTTTAACTGTTACTGACGCTAAAAAATAAACAAACAAAACTAAATAAATCCCCAGAATATTTGGCCCGTTATATGCAAAAAATTTGTTTTGTAAAGAGTTAAGGTTTGTAACAAATGTGCGACTTCAAAGCACTGGTGAGTCTGCGAAACAAAAAGAAGTCTGCGTCCGTTTTCGACAGAAGGGGAGTTCTGCCCGCCCCCCCAGTGAAGAGGTTTTGGGCAAGCGCGAGGTCGTGGCGCTGCATCGTCCGCCATACTCTCCTCACTTCTCTTTGTTTCCCAGACCTGATCAAAGGAACGCTTTGTGGATGTTGAAGACATCAAGAAGGGCGTGACGTGGACGTTAAAGAGCCTTCGGAAAGAGCAAAGTCTTTAAAACTTGTCTCCACAACTTACATAGCCGAGTACAGAAGTGTATACACCGATGGGGATTACTTCGAAACATATTAAAAGGTTACGTTTTTCACTTCATCTGTTCTGGTGTTACTGGAGCAGTCCTGGAAATGAATAGCCACACCGTGTACTAAGTAATTGTAAACGTGGTTGGACAGCTCTGGTGAAGATCTGTCGCAAGTGGCGGGTTTCAATCAGGTCAGATTGACTGAGCAAAAAGTGGGCGAAGGGCATGCCGCTGATTATATGGCATGAAAGAAAGTTGCCCGTCACGCCACTTGGGCGTTTCCGACAAAATTAAGGGTCGTATTCATAGTCGACACTTATACCACAAGTAAACGCTTAAGTACTAAGCATTTACTGAAAATAAGTGAACCCTTATGACAGTTTCGTATTCATAGACCCCACTTATTCGAGAGTCGCACTCAAGCAATATTTCGCTACCTAATATTTGCAACATTGCATTGTTGGTTTCTAGATACGAATCTAGAAGGCCGTGTCCATCTTGTTTACAATTTTGGCAGTTCTTTTAAGCGTATGAATCGCATCTGGTTTCATCGACAGACTATCAAGAGAAAAGATATTATAAATTTCGTTTCGTTGCTTCAAAGCGTTAAGTCCTGTGTGTATATTTGCTATTAGTAGAATTTTTCCAATTTTGCGTGATTATTAAGTATAATTATTGATGTACGATATTTGTGCAACTCATGAAAGGAGTTTTATGAACTTTTTAATATTTCTTGATACCGCTTCAGATATTTCTGTAATGATTCTACAAACTGAGGGCGGACTTATTCTATAGACATCTGCAAATATCAATTAAAAAAATTATAAAATGAAAACACTTTTTCGCATGATGTATTATGATCATCTTTGGAAGATACGAGTAACCTATAAAATTTGATCCTCGTAGGATAACCTACAAAATAGGTAAATAATAAATAAATTACGTAACTGAAATGATGATGTTGCATAAAATCTCTATGCCATTAGCATTTTTAGGACGGGTGGAAATGGTTATCCTCTATTCCTCAACAGATACACTAATGTTTACAACCGAATCCTTGTCAAAACGATATTTCTTCTTAGATTCTTGTTGCCTACGAATTTCCAAAGGGTTTTCCATGTCTCTCAAAAATCGTTTTGGTATGTGATCTTCCATATTGATTTCAATAATTCCAAAAACGCATAAAAATATTTTATGTTATTCCGCATTGAAAAATAAGGATCCAGTTAAGGATACATATAAGCTCACATATAAAAATAAGTGAATGCTTAAGCAAACACGTAAATGACAACTATGAATTGAAAATGCGAATAAATAAACACTTAATGGTTCCTCAAAAATAAATGTTGTCTATGAATACGGCTCTAAATCCTCCGCAAAGTCGATTTGACGACTCAACAAAGCTGGATGGGTAAAAAAATCAATAGCTACGCAAGAAACTTGACTAGCTGGTAGACACTGCGTCCTAGGTATAGTTACGAACGTTTCGACAGTCATACTGCGACTTTCCGAAGCCCATCGCCCTGAGGAAGGTCGCAATACGACGGCCGAAAGGTTAGCAACTATTCCTTGGACGCGGCGTCAGGAGAGCAGCCAAGTATCTACTGACTCGGACCGCGAAAGCCATCGCTCCCAGGCATCGAGCGTGTGAATGGACCCTCAGCGCTAAGACGCTCCTGTGCCCTCGGCCCTTCTTCACTACATCAGCGCTCAGCTGTGAAACAAATCGAAGGTCTGAATAAGATACGAATAGGATAAAATAAGAATAGATTAACTAAAGAATTAGGATAAAAAGATGGCAATAAGGACAAAAGATGAAAATAAGAATAAAAGAAAAGAAAAAGAAAATAATAATGTTTGTGTTGAGTGCGGAGGGGGCGCTAATGGTCGCGTACTTTGCGCTCTATCGATATGACTCCCAGGACACGATCAGACGCCACTCGCTCTTATCGCTCACGAAACGTCTCCGCTCAGTTCACATCGCTCTCGTCATTTGCGACATTGTTCTACGACGCGACGTAACTCTGTGCAAGTCTTGCTTCTGATTCGCTGTGGCGTAGGTCCCGGCACTGACGTGGTAAACGTGACGACGAACTGTCTGGTAGTGGGACAGCGCCCAAGCAGTGAGGACGCATGGCGGCGTGCAAGCCCCCGACGGTGGCGCCGCGCCGCGCCGAGTGGAGAAGTTGCCTGCGGGAAGTTTGAGGCGAAGGCGAAGGGAGTGGATGAAGGAAGTTCATTCAAGGAGATATCATCACTTCCTTCTCGCAAGGATATTCTTTTATGGCGATGTTATAGAATGCCAAGACATTATTCCAGCGTGTACATTCCAAGTCAAGTTCATCCTTGGGAAAGCAAATAATAAAAGCGAGGAAACCAGGTAGTGAGGAACAAACGCTTATGAAGGTCTACCAGTTAATATATTGTAACATGATATACAATCCTCAATGTAATAATTTTTCTTTTCGAATAAGCCACTTGCACTATGCTTATTCAACTTTCTGCGTCTTTCTTCGTTCTTTGCTTCCATATCTCTTTCATTCTGGCCCGACGTTTCTCTTTCCTCTCCTCAGTCCAAATAGCCCGTTTCCTTTTTTGGCTTGTCCTCAAATCGTGTGAATTTCTTGAGTTTGGTGCTCATTGAAGACCTCTTAGTACTATCTGCTGGTGTAATTTTTAGCTCTTCCAAGGCCTTTTCAACTTCTTTCAAGCACGTATTGGTCATATTTAATTTTGTGAAATAATGAGTCATGTAATAATAATGAAATAATTATTATAATTAAAAAAGTTATACATAGTGGAATCTATTAACGTCGTGTTTACGCTAAAAATAAGTTCCCGACAGGTCTCACGGCATGTGTGGTAGGGTAGTACATGTTAGTGTAAGCGTGTGTAAGTAGGGGGTGCGGTTAGGACAAGCAAGAGGTAGGTAAGAGAGCGCTTGGTCCGTGGCCCGTTTGTTAGGGTACTGCTCCGACATTCGTGTGTTGTTGATCGGAGAACCACGGAACTAGGGATTAGAGCAGCCGGCCTCTAGAATTCTCCTCGAGAGAGCGACTGAATTTGGCCGAGCTGACAAGCTAGGGTCGCAGATCCTGCCGCCGCCCAGACTCGAACCCCTGCCATCGCTCCCGGTCTGTGCCCCATGCTACCTCACGCGTCGTGAGACGAGGGGGCTTAGAGCTGGAAGAAAAAAAGAAATCCGCGCAGTCCCGCACCAGTTGAGCCAGCTGGCGTGTGTTTGCAGGACGTGGGGTCGTCGCTCGACCCCCGCCTGGCCACGGTGCTGGTGGGCGCGGCGCGCTTCACTATGAGCCTGTGCAACACGGGGCTGCTGAAGCGCTTCGGCCGCCGCCCGCTGTGCATGGTGAGCGGCCTGGGCATGGCCGCCTGCATGGCCGTCTCCGGCTACTTCACCCTGCACCTGCGCAACGGTAAGCCTCTCCCCCTCACGCTTCTCCATTCTCTAGTATTATATTACAGAGTTGTTTGTTGTTTTTTATGTCATTTTGATTCATGCCAAAATAATTCTAAATGAAATTTCGAGCACGTAGGACCACCGACCGTGCCGAACCTGCGCCGACTTGCATCGAAACTTCTCAGTAATTGCAGACTCAACCTAACGCAAGCTGGTGTATCGACGTGCTAGTAAATTACTTGCTAGTGTGTTAGTATACGCGTCGTTTCAAATAGTCAACATGTCAGTGAGATTACTTAGTTCTAAAAAGAGTATGTTTCGAATAGTGGACGTGAACTAACAAATAATGCGATCAAAACTTCCTGCAAAAATCTGAGTGATAAAGAGGAAAGGGAGCTTTGGAACTACTGAGGAAAAAAGCTGCGTGCTTAATATTTGTCCGCCCCAACTGCATTGACACCATCTTATGAACCGTTAAAAACGATTCATCTTCTTACTCTAATGCAAATATGTATTTGCAAGCACGTTTGCCAACGTTAACAGAGTTTAGTGGTTAGGCGGAAGAGCAGGCCCTATGGCCTGAGCCTCGCCATTAATAAAGACATTATTATTATTATTATTATTATTATTATTATTATTATTATTATTATAACACCTGGAACAAGTAAAATATACAATTGGAAAGATTTTGTAACTCCAAAATCAGTAGCAGCGCTTGATAGGAGTCAGCTAAGTTCTAGAGATTCCGTGTTTATTTCTGAAGTTTCCTTTGAGACCCTTGTACATAATACTTTGAAATTTTTAACATGTAAGTACTCAATCCAGAGAATTCGTATGAATAAAGGGAAAGAGCGCGCAGAAACCATAAAACTTGATTTTCAAAACGAGGTAAAAAACTGCGATGAAAAAACTGTTGCCTGCTTTACATACTCGGAAATCAAAAGAAAAACGTCGTCCAATCATTATTTCATACGCAAATGAACAAGAACCTATTGCTGTATTGCAAAGCTCTTCAGGCGCAAAGTGTATGAAACTCGACTGTATACTGGAATCTTGAAGGTAAAATGCAAATCCTTTGTTGTGATACAAATACAGATCGCATCAATGGTGCCTGCGTGATTCTAGAACAACTTAATAGAGAGATGTTAATTTTGGTTTGTCGTCATCATATGTATGAAATCGTGTTAAAAAGTGTGTCCGAAGTGAAATTCGAAAGCGCACGATCGAAGATTGCAATCTTCGTGAAAGAAACCTTTGGGGATTATCTAAGGCGCTGGGCCGCAAGGCGGGAGTAAACCGCCCGCTCCGCACCACTCCGACACCACAGCCGCCCGGTCCCACCGAATACGTGTGGGAGGACGCCGCGAAAAGCGAACTCTTCGCGGAGACGCTTGAACGGCAGTTCCGCCCATTCGAGTCCGGCGACTCCGGGGACCAGAGCACTGTTGCACGCTTACGCGACTACCTGACCGCCAGGCCGAGCACCTCTGCGCGACGTGTGACGGGAAGGGAGCTCCGCGAAGCGCTGCGACAACTCAATGCGCGCAAGGCATGCGGGCCGGACGGAATAACAGCCGCCCAGCTCCGCGCGCTCGGCGCCGACGGGGTGGAGTTCCTGCGGGAACTCCTAAATGCGTGCCTTGCGCTAGGATACTTCCCCAGAGCGTGGAAAATCGCGACAGTATCCATGATACCAAAGCCTAACAAGGACCAACTTCTGCCGAGCGGTTACAGACCAATTAGCCTCTTCTCGCTTCTTGCGAAAGCTTTCGAGCGCCTGATCCTGGAGCGCCTGCAACGGGAAGCTTCTTAGAGATGAGCTTCTCTTAAGCTTCTTAGAGATGAGCAATTCGGATTTCGAATTGGTCTAAGTTCCGCGCAACAACTGACGCGGCTATGTACCGAGATCGGTCTCTCTCTCGAAAGACGGCAGAACGTGCCAGTGGTTTTTCTAGACATGCGGTCGGCATTCGATTCTGTATGGCACGAGGGGGCGCTCGCGTGTCTTGCGGACATTGGACGTTAGAGGTTTGGTGCGGCGGCTCCACTGATGTGCTCGGCGAATGGCCGCTTCCTTTGAGGTGTGCGAAAGACCGACACAGCGAATGTTCGTCGCTCAGGAAATTTACTTCGATTTTCTATAGTGGCATTAGGTCAATGACATTAGGTCATTGTTACACCCCTGCCTTATAAAATGAATCTTTTTAATTAATTCGCGAACGTTTTTCTTAACGAGGCTCGTCGCCTCGGAAATGTGCTTACCTCTGTTGAAAATATTCATTTTATAAGTCAGGAGATGTAACAATGGCCTACTTTAATAGATGTAATGGCCCACTATAGAAAAGTTCCAGTATAGTAAGCAGCCCATCCTCACTTCTCGGGATTTGATAGCATTCGCTCGCTACTCGCGGAATTCTGAAGGTGTGGCAGCGTCTTAACAGGCGTGGGCGTCTATGGACGTAACATGGACAACGTGGACAAAGTCTATGATCGTAACATTTTACTTTTAAAATTATATTTGTAAGCAATTCGTGGTATTGCTCTAGATTGGTTATGGTTGTACTTTTAAAAACTGTATATACCGTACTGAAATGGTGACACATAATTTATTCACATTTCCGACGCATTGGCAAATGCACAAGGGGTCCCAGATTTTAGGGGGATATTCTCTTCTTAAACTTCTATTTTTCTTTCTGTCTGCCTTGCCTCTCCCTTTTTCGTGCATGACCTTGAGACGCCAGGTTAAAAAAAATCGAAGTATACTATACGTAAGAAGAAATATTTGCATCATTTTTACTGATGATATAAATATTATTTGTAATAAAGGAAAAGATAATATATTTTGAATTGGTTGCATAAATAACCAATTAATAGTATATGAAGGAAGAGCGTTTTAAATGGAGTTTTCTATTTGAAATAAATAATTGTACACTCCACTGAAAATGAATGATGTGCATATTAAGGTAACTTATATCATGTGCATATTAAGGTAAGATGTATGATGTGTATCTTTGGGTCTCAATTCAATCAATCCTGAGAACGGAACGTCTATTTGAATAAAGTGAACACAAAATTTAAGTTCATTGTTCAACTAGTCCAGATTTTTTTCAATTTCACTCGACCTTCAGACTGTTCGTTGCCTTTATTCCCGCAGCTTGAGATATCCCTTTAATGCCCCTTGTTACAAGTATGTAACATTTTTTTTAAATTCTAGATTGACACATTGCGTCTCCAAGCCCCTTTGGGGCCATTCGGCGCTTTGCACTTGGGAGAAATCCTCCATTAAGAATCGCGCTTAGGAGTAAGCTTCCATTAACATTATCTGTTATTACATGTCACGTCTTGTCGCAGTCAGTTGTCAAGAGGACCGCCAGGTAGCATCTCCGCGTACGCGCCTCTCATCAAACGCTCCTGCGCCTCTACCCAGCGGCCAGATTTGGGAAGGACAGGGTGTGGTTTATGACGTTTCACAAGGGCTGGACTAGCCCCTGTGAAGCAGGCAAACTCGTTTTGTTTGAACAAAGTTCACATGAGCTTGTCCGGGAATTGACCCCGGACCTCCTTGGTGAAAGGCGAGGCGGGTGCGGCGTGAACTGTGCTCTGGCCCACGAACGCCATCTCTGGGCATTGCTGGTTAACTCTTCACCTTCACGTTTTGGAATCATTACCAAAATCTGACTCTAATTTGTTTTGCAACTTTTACTATTATTATTATTATTATTATTATTATTATTATTATTATTATTATTATTATTATTAGTATTAGTATTAGTATTATTCCAGCATTATAAACTACCCCTTTCTGTTGCAAGAAATCGTTCATAATCGGGCATTTTACGGCACAAATGATGTCGTATTACATTTTACGACACAAAAGATTACGTCATCACACATTCAGCCAATCGCAGTGAGAGAATCCGGGGGAGTTAGCGGTAAACGAAACAGCCGACCACCACTTTCTCGCACATATGTCAAATACCCGAAACGTCATAAGAAGGTTTCTTCGCAAAATTAAATTTGATGCTCTTATAAGTTTACAATGTTATTGTACAAACAAATAGCTTATGCAAATCGTTTATAATGTTACTTCATTGCATTCGTACAAAATTTGAAAACTCGCCCCTTACGTAGCTTGTTTTTAAAACATGTACTCATGCAATAAAACTTAACATTATGCACGAAATGCATAAACTATTATTACATTATACTTATGTTCTCATCAATTCTGAACAAAAACGCTCGCTGTTATCTGTTTTCGTAATTCACCTTTAAAGATAACAAAAATTATACGAGGTAGGGTAAGTATCCCAGAGCTCAAGAAAAGTATTCCTACTTCTCCTCATAGTATGTCACTCAGTTAACCGTTTGTTTCACGATGAATAAAGAAAATACAAATAAATAACAAACAAAAACAAACTAGAAAGGAAAAATGCTTAATTATTATACACTTCAACAATTCCTATTTCAAAAATGTTGACTCCTACCCTTCCTCCTATTTCTCGCCATCTGCCCCAGGGCACAAAGATTTATTAGAATTTGCAGCTTCTTAAATGTAATGTAAATTTTGAATGTTGTAGGAGGCGAGCACGGTGCTTGGGTTCCTGTGGCCTGTGTTCTCCTCTATGTCTGCACAAGTATGATTGGATTCCTCAACATTCCGTGGACAATGACTGCAGAACTTTTCCCTACAGAAATTAGGGGCATAGCACATGGAATTGTTATTTCTGTGGCCCATCTTATAATGTTTGGAGCAGTGTGGTCATATCGTAGTCTTCTTCTCATCTTTGGAGGGCCTCATGGTGTTCAGTGGTTCTTTGCAGCCAATTCTCTCTTTGGAACTGTTTTTGTTTGGCTTTTCTTACCAGAAACACACAAAGTAAGTTTAAATGATATCCAAGACTACTTTTTTACAAATACCATCTACATTACAAAGAAGAAGAAAAAGCAATATGAAAATTCAGCTCAGAATATGGCACATTCATTGCCATTAATGGGATCAGCAAAAGCATAAATGCAATCTCTGAATTAAACAGCTTATATTCATTCTTTCCATCCTCTCAATTTAACTTATTTTATCAGATATTAAATATTTAGTATCTGATGTCTTTGAGAGTGTTGACTATCTTTGATGCTGATGCATGCATTGTTTTTCTACCAATATAGGATTTAAATCTAAAATTCGATAAAAGAATTTTCTACAGATTCTGTGTTGAATACTCAAATATGTAAATAATATACTTATGCATATGATTTTTTATTTGTTTGAAAGTGTTTTATAATCAATGACTGCCAAATAATAAATTCCTTTCCATATTAAAGGAAGGATATAAATCAAATTATGGGGGTAAGAAAATTAAACAAAATTAGATATTATTTTCAAGCTTTGTCTGCTCTATTAGTTTATCAAATCATTATGGTGTGTCCACTAAGTTGTATAAGGCACAGAAAAATTATATTTATTATTGCCAATGCTGGCTATAAGAAAAATCTAATATTTGTTACTAAATAACTTGCTGTTATTCTCTAATATTGAGTGGGACCAGAATTCTTTCAGAGCAAAAAAATCTCTAGTATAAAGAAGTTAACTTCTTCTATACTTATAAATGCAAACATGGAGTAATATCAGATTAAGCTTGATCAACAATTTACCAGATGTGAGAATGTGATGTGCATCCAAAAGAATCTAGACGATTGGAGACAAATTCAGGGCAGAGGAATTGCACACTAATATATTATGTCTTCCAGCATTAATGAGGAATAAAGTGAATAAGAATTCTTCTTAATGCAAACTTCACATCAAATTATTTTCATTTTAAAAACTTATTCCCCCATTGTTATATATCCTACAATGTAATTTTTCTCCAAAACTGCTTCTGGTGGTCATCATTTTCCAAGCAAAAATTGCTTTAAACAGCTTAATGAGAGAATCGGAAACTACATTATTAGAGATATGTGGATACATTAGAATGCAGAAATGATGACTTAGTTCTCAAAATAAACAAATTCTTCCGCCCTGCAATGCTACTGTTGGCAATGATCTGATGTGTGTACATAAACTATAAAAAATTTACATGTGCTGTTATGTTAAAGACACTAATATTAAATATTTTGAAGTTTTGAGGACATGTTTGCATTACTTTACAACTTAAACATATTAAAAAAGCCAGTATCATGGAAATAGACAGAGGTAGTCTTGTCTTATTTGTCTGTGAGTGTTTTGTATGTCTTGCCATAAATGAACTTTCATTTTTGGCTCTTTTTTGATTCGTGTTGGAAACAGGTGATGTCTGTAAAATCATCAAAACCTATTTAAAAATGCCAAATGAACATGACTATCATAAGTTCTCAGATTCTCTTTATACTTTATAGTTAATTTGTATTAACATGTTGTCACTTGATCATTATCATGTGTCTTATTATGTCTATCATGCAACATCGTCAACACATAGATTCATTTTTCTTTTCTTTATTTACATTTTAAAAATGAATGTTAAATTAGGGTTAATCTATGTAAGTTTCTTCTATGTACATATGTATTTATAGATTACCACTCTTATTTTGCAAAAAGAATAAAAGAAAATAAAAGATTAAACAAGAATATGCAAATCAAGGATACATATTTTCAAAGATGATTGAACTTTAAATTATGTGCCTCTTGCAAGTTGATATTCGTTATTTATGTTATTGTCATTCATGTTATCTATAAATTGACAAATCAATAAATAAATCTAGTTTCTGACACAGTTTTTCCATTATTTAATATCCTTATCTCTCATTTGATGCCCACTATTACATTATCAGCATCTTTTACTTTTTAAATGAACAGAAAACCAAAACACTTATGGAATGTTAGAATGATTTTGAAAGCTTATGAAGGAAAGAAATAACTCAAAAATTTGTTTTTATTTTTTAAGGTTTCTGAAAAATTCTAAAATGGAGTTTCAGTGTCCCAAAGATTGTAAATGATTGAAGACAAATTTAGGGCAAAGGAAATGCATGTTAAAATATTGTCTTCCAGCATTAATGAGAAATAACATGAATAGGATTCCCTCTGAATAAAATTCAATTAATGAATGTTATAATCAAATATGATAATTTTTGAATTAATGCAGATTATTGATTACAAATAATTCATTGTTTTTTTACTTTCTCGCTCTTATTTAGTTATGGAGCCTATTCAATTAAACAAAATTATGCAAATGTTCTGTGGTCATATGACATGAGATACCTGTTATCACTATTGAACATTAATTGAGCCTTGAATAATTATTTAAATAAGTAAAATAAAAGAAATAACCTAAATATTTGTTATTTCAGTTATTTATCCAGTTAAACATTTTAACTTTTATTTTTAGTTCATTATAATAGAATGTACATTTCATTCATTTATATAAAATTACAAAAACATTCATTTGTTTTACATTAATGATAGGTATTATTCATATTCATACTTTAAATATTGTGAAGCAAATGTGCATCGTTTAATGTGCAAGTTAACCATGTCGTGTATGTCTTGCAAAATTATAATTACTAGATGGCTAAATAGAAGACTCTTCTACAAGTATACTCTGCACTTTATGTCCTAAATACGGTTACAATGTCCTAAAGAGTAATAAAAATGAAATAAAACACTTTGAAAATAAAGGACCTGACACACACTGTATAGCAGTAAATTTTAATACAAAATCTATAACAGGAATTCCCTAAGGTAATTATTAGAACAACTTCTACTGGCACTGCCTCTTTAAATTCACAGGTTAGATCTGTACTAAAACTCAGCTCTATTGTCATCAACCTGTGCTTTTCATGAAATTTATCTTATTGTTTATAATTTTATATTTTAATGGGTTTTTTGTTTATTTAATTTAAGTTATAAGATTATTAATTTTAGCGCGAATTAAAAATCTGAAGGAAAACAGTTCATATTTTCTTCTAAAGGACTGCAGAGTTCCAACATGGCTCCTGTAAAATAACTTTTTGAAATCCTTTCAATCTTACCTCATTCACTGCGTCGCGAGACCCTCATGCACCTTCGTTGTATGCAGCATGCCGCTGTCGAATGAAACGCTGCCGAGAACATACTTGACTACACGACGTTGAGTGCTAATGTTCACTGAGCGATGCGTTTTTAAGTTATAGTTCATATTCCAAAAAAAATAATATATTAAGTTGTGTCAAATTTACTTCTTTTTATGTTTTTCTTTACATAACTTGGACACGACATCCACTTTCTTTCAAGGAGTATGTTCTAATTATTGCTTCATCTTCACAAACAAAAACAAAGGAAAGTAATGAGCGTGTACCATGTTGCCATTTTGCTGCATTTCTACGGCTTTTTATGTGAATTCTTTCTTCCACATTATCTTCATTCGTGAAGAAAATACAATATTTTGTATGTTTTTTTGCACTCACTCATAGAGCGTCTTGAGAGTGGTAATCGGATCTTGATGGTAATATCTTCAAAGCACCACCTATGTCATTTCAAGGGCCTTTACCATGTGATGTTGCAAAGAAATGCCACTTTGCACGTCTTATGTAGACAGATAATCAACAAGATTATTTTGTTCTTATACCAAGCCTGCACTTACGAGCCAGCCATCGGCCGCGAGAGCGCTGAAAGTGCAAGGGGGGAGAAGCGGGAGGGGGGTCGCGACGGCACGTACATTGAATGCCAGGGCTGCGAAAGGATTTGCCCTCTTATTTAAATGGACAATCTTGTTTCTAGCTACAGTGGCCATATGTTCTTGTGTCCACTGCTATGTATCGACATTTTTTTTACTTCAGCTCATTGTAACTCATAAATGAGCATCAAAATTTACTTTCAGGGGTACCAAGAATAAAGGGGTATGGGAGTCACTCGAAAGGAGAAGATTAAAGTCACGTCTCTATGCAATGTATAAAGCGTACACAGGCCTTCGAGCGTGGAAAGAAATTCAAAGTCGATTAGGGAAACCTACATATTTCGGCAGAGCGGATCACATGCTCAAAATTCAGACAAGAATTCAGAAAACGGACGTTGAGAAATATTCATTCGCGAATCGCACTATTAGGGACTGGAACAGTTTGCCTGTGACAATCTTCGATCCCTTTTCTCAAAGCCTGAGCAAGTTTAAAAATGAATTAGTTTCTTGAATGTAGATATGTTATAAATATATTTAATAAAATTCACTATAATTATCTATGTATTCTTTGTAATTAAGTATTATTGTTATTATTATTATTATTATTATTATTATTATTATTATTATTATTATTATTATTATTATGTGCAGTGCAGTGACGTTGTGAACCTGAGAGAAACGAGTGAGTAAGAAAGACATTACAACTCGCTGTATCGCAGTGCGGTGAAGTGAAGTTTGGTGAAGTGGAGTTCTATGGAAAATTGCACGGTGAAATGTTCGCGAGATTTTGTAAAGTTTGTAGATTTTCTATAGTTGTTAAGTTCTGTAATGTTAAGTTAGTGTATTCTGCCACCAAGTTCTCACACTTAGTTGCAGAATTATTAATAAATCTAATCTAATCTAATAAACTATTTTAAAGCAGTGTCTTCTTTAAAAAAATATTTTAGCTAACAAAAATGTACAATTTAATAATTGATTTTTCACCAGAAATTTATAATCCCCAAATGATAGCGAAACGGAGAAATTCGAGAGCAGTCTCTCACATATATATTAATATCGAAATTGATATAAAAATTAAATATATGCAATTCCAAGAAGGATAATGTTTGGCAGCACATACATTTATGACCATTTTCCCAGCCATTTAAAGCTAGCAGCGCCCGAAAAACAATTTCAATCACTTTATCAAAAATTTTAGGCTAATTAAATTTAAATTTAGGCTATTTCCGAATTTTGGCTCTTTTGGATTTCCCAAAATCGTGGGCGCTGCTAGCTTTAGTGTAAAGCTACCAGTGGCCCCTAGAAACTCCATCTAAATATCAATTGAAAAATATGAAACCACGGTCAAAACTTAAGGCTAATTTGAGGCTCTAGGAAAATAATTATTCTCGCATCTATTCCAAAATTAGGTCTGTACAAAGAGAAGCAATTAACACACGCTCTTATAGGTGGATAAACAAAACATCAAAAATCTCAGAAAAATATGAAACCTTACCCTGCGGCGCACGCGCTAGAAGTTTGAAACCTAGTTCCCTGAGAGAAAGAATTGTGATACGAACGAATCCAAGTGATTTACTCACAAAGGATAAGAAAGATGATGGAAACCATGACTCGTTTTCACTCGTCATCACTGGCAATGGAAAGAAGCAGCCTCTCAGTCCGCTTGAGTGTGTAAAATTTCTACTACCAATTCAGAAATTAGGCCTCTTCCTCCACCTTTTCTGAGTGAATAAAGTCTGTCTGTGGAAGAGTTGGGATGCAGACATCGGAATTTAGTGAACAGCCGTCTTGTTATTCAGTCTAACAAATTTAAATGAGAGTCAGACTACTCAATTATTCCGAAAGAGTAGGTTAATTTGGCACGGCCCAGATGTTGATGGATGTTATAATGTTCTTACCTGATAATTTTGTGTTAAGAACTTTAGTTACTCTACTCCGGTACTTTTCCGTGAATTTTTTCTTTAGCTGTGTGTGCTCAGTCGTGGAGTTCTGCCATATTCCAAGATATTTACACATAGCACGTGGTTCCAATTCTTCAATACCTTGGTATGTTGGTTGGATTATTTTTCAACACTTTGCCAGATGACATTAAACGATTAAATACAATTACAGACTATACTGAGCATCCAAAAGGAAATAAATATTAATTTTGACACCGACATTTAATGTACTTTATACCACTTGGATTGTATAATTGTAAAGAATCTGTAACAAGTACTGTACTTCAGCTTCTGGATCAATAACCCCCATCTCGATCAGGTTTTCGTCCAGTTTCCCTGATCCTCGAGCAAATGCTAAGATGACCCTTTGTTTTGCTTCTGGACATAAATGTCACTTCAAATTAACTAACTTCTCTCCATAGCACGTCACACACAGTTTTTAACTGTTTTTGACATAAATAAATGAATGAATGAATGAATGAATGAATAAACGAACGAACGAACGAACAAACAAACAAACAAACAAATAAATAAATAAACGCTCTTGCAATAAATTAAGAGCTTCTCTATCAATATCCGCAGCCACTGGATCCATCGATTTAGACCTGAATGTATTGCAAAATTGTCTGAATCATTCTCATCAAGAGGACAATTTAGCTCATTTTGACATGTCATCAGAATATTGTCAAGTGAACCTTAACTTGTGATAAAGTTTATAAGTACATCCTTATGAAGTTCTGCAGCAGTTTTATGTGTCGACTTGCTTGGAAGGAAATCACTTGTTTCGCTTCTAGCAACAACAACAATGGAAAGGCCTTTCTTTCTAACGCTATCCACATCTCGAGAAAGGATTAACTTGCCGATAACTCCAAGGAAATTTTCTTAATTAAACGTGGTTGTTTTGTCAAAAGATTGGCATATTCTTGTGAGGTTACGTACCCGGTGAAGCATCGCACTAGGCTGTTCGGAGGACTCGGGACGTGTTTCCTGCAGGTGGCGCTCCCGAGGCAACCCACAGGGTTAGCCAAAATACAATTGTTGATGTATTTTGCTTTTCTGAAAGAATTTGCGTAACCGGAGATTGCCTTTCGAAATCTAATTATTGCTATATACAAAAAAAAAATACGGGAACTAAGTGTTCTGACAGTTCTAACATTTTTTTCATTAATCCTCCTGTTGCATCAACATATAGGCAAGCGGATTGCTTCTTAGCCTTAGAATACACATTGTAAATGTTTTGCTGATAATTTGTATCAAATGTTGTGAATTACGGTGGCTTTATCTTGAAGACGTTCTGCAGACGTTGTGATGAGTTGCTCAGCGATGTCCTTTCTTCGTGGTTGACGAACGGGTCGTTTTCCACTCACATCTGCTCCGAACCGTATGGTGGTTTGAAAATATACTTTATTTCCGCTGATATTTAAACAAATGTAGAGTTCACTTCCGAATTTGCATAAAGCTGTTATGAGAAATAATATAATATTAAGTTTCATCTACCTTGCAAACATAAAATATTTATTTTCCCTCACGCTGCCTAAATGGCTAAGTAAATGAGTAGTGTTAGTAAGAGGGAAAAGGTAATAAAACATTTTCACAGTTTATATGCTGGTTTTGTACCGTGTTTTGTACAAATATATATGTCACAGTATATTTGAACGTTGTAAACATGTTCAGTAAAAACATCGATGTTAAATAACTGGTAGGCTATTTAACATACTCTCTCTCTACGACTACTCCAGAATGTATGCATTTGTGCACGTTATCGGATACAGTGATGATAACGATTCCACAAGAATAATATTCTCGCATGGCTGTCGACCAATAGCATCCGTCTGAGTTCGTTATACACGAAGGAGGGTTCTCGCAGTCGCCAACAGAGGCCAGTAGCTCTGCGCGCTTTGCCACGGCGGCTGCTTACGGCAACTGCCGTAGGATAAGTGCCACGTAACAATATGCGAATTGCTGAAGTGGCGAAGGTTATGTGGCATCGGAAGATTATGTGAGAGATTCTACGTCAAAATGTCTATCGCATTCACTCTACTGCAATCAGTAGAACGTAAAACACCAATCATTCAAAATAGTCATGTACAAGAAACATCTTGTCATAGACATAGCCATAGACATCATCATAGTCATAGACAAAGACAACTCTGCGATCATTGCAGGAGATCTTAACGCTAAAATGAGGACATGGGGTTGCAAATGTTACAATCGACCAGGAAAGGAATTACATGACTACATACTGAACAGACCAAGACTTCAACTTCTCACTCCTCCAGAACCGACACATTTCATAAATGACAAGTCCAAGTACATACGTAATTCACACCTCCAACCTCTCAGTTTCCACTCCACATCCCCGACATGAGCTTATGTCCGATCACCTTCCAATTATCTTTGTCATTTATATCACATCACACACACAACACCACGCACATAAAAACAAATTGGAAACAATACAGAACACTTATCGCTAAGAAAATCAAACATACTACAGACCTACACACACATACACAAATAGACAAGGCAATTTCTCACTTTATGCGCCACATCACCTACTCCCTCTGTAAAGCTACCATCACCGCCCAACGACCCAAAACAGGCAAACAGGCACTTCCTGACGACATCATTGGCCTCATACGACAAAAACGGCGACTGGAAAACAATTACTGCAGAACGAGTCGACCCGAAGACAAACAACCTTACAAACAGACGACACGACAACTACATAACGCACTTGCGAGATACGAAATGACAAAACGGGATGAGACACCGTGACGTTAACCTGAAGCAGCCCCAAAATGTATGGAAAATCACTAAAGTACTAAAAACATCTGACACCCCTATCTCCCCTAGCTAAACTACCCGACAGAATAACGTGCGACCCACAGACAACCGCTGAAAGTTTCGCCTCCTCCCTGCCCACATATTTAAAAAAATTCCATTTCCAATCCTCAATGTTCCACACAGGCCATGCTGAACTTCCTTGCGACCCACCACTACCCCTGAAGCACAGACACGCTGGACCTCCAGTGACAAAGACGCACGCAACGAACTAAGACTTCTCGACGCGACCAAAGCAGCAGGACCTGACAGAATACCCACAGCCACTCTGCAACATGTAACAAAAAATGCAATAGACCATCGGAGAAATATTTTCAATAGCCGCATCAGACTGACCTACTTCCCGGCGCAAGGGAACGTAGCGACCTATGAAAGACCCCAAAGACATCAAGAGCTACACACCAACAAGCCTGCCACCAGCGACCAGCAAAATATTCGAATCAATCCTACGCCGACGACTGACATCGCTTGTGACAAACGTAATTAAAAAGACATAACTCGGTTTCACCGAAAATAAATCAGCACCCCTCCAAACCCTAGCCTGACGATCTGTTGACACTGCAAAAAAGACAACGACAAGCTCTATGTTTCCCGACAAACTTCTCTCATGCCTTTGAATCCGTAAACCATCACCTTCTCCTACTTAAAATCAGACCCTATTCCCAATATCATGTTTCCAATTTCTTGACGTTAAATTGACTGACTATTAATAAAAAATTACAATGGAACACACACGTTACCGAAAAGACCAACAACTCACACCGACTTATAAACGTACTGATGCCGCTTTTTATTCATAAAAACATTGATATGAGAACAAAAATATACATCTACAATACGTACATCAAACCAATAGTGACCTGACCTGGGCAACGACATTCCAGAGCAACTATCTGAGACTAACAAGATTATACAATAGAATAGTTAGACTAATCTTTAAACCAAAACCAGACGAATGTCACTTGGAAATTAAGAGACAAAGACATGACACCACCAACGACGGATGTTCACATAAGCAGCAAAAATAGAATACAAAAAGCAATAACAAACCCCTCCTTCAAAAAGTTCCTTAAACCGCACTTTTCCTTTCGTAACCCATCAATTCCTCACATTAAAAAGGAACACCCAGTCGATATCTTCACCCTCTCAATCCCATCTCCAAATCCATAACCCAAGCAAAGCAACAACCCAAAGCCCGAAAACGCGCAGCAACTATCAGCCCCTCCCGCAACCCGTCCATTATCAGAATACTCACCTCAATAAAATAAATTCAAAAATCGTCAACCTGAAATAAAATAACCTATCTTCCACACATGACTTCTAACAAAAAAATCTTTTACAGCCGCAATAAAATGAAATAAAATAAAATAAGCATCATACCACCAATAGCCCACCCTGCAAATATTCTTTCTTTCGCTCCTCCTCTAGCATCGTCTCCCAGCCTCCGGTAAATCCGGAGGAAAGGAAGGATTGTTTTTTAAAAAAATTGTAAATATCTTAGTTTAAAAAAGCGGTAGAGCCCGGACCCCAAAAAAAATCTGTGGGCAGACCACAAAAAATCTTGTTCCACTAGTAGTCGTAATCTAGTTCTACTAGTAATTAAATTCTACTAGTTCTACTAGTAGTTAAATGAAATCGGCTCAAATCAAAAGCCACGTCCCTCAATAATAAATGTTATTAACCGCACTAATTTCACAATTAATTTTTGCAAAAAGTAAATCTAGACTATTTATGTTTGTAATACTTATGTTGTTTATTGCTTGTAGTGAATGTTATAAATATTATATTGTATTTCAGTAATGAAGTAAAAAGTACAATGAATGTAATATTATTTCAAAAAATAAAACTTTTCAAATGTTTTCATTTAGTATTTTAAAAACATCAATTTCAAAGTCGTAAAGAAAATATAGTCGTCTACTCGCGTAGAATGGCGTTCACTCACTAATTCACTCGTAGAAATTGCGACACTCACTCCTACATCGCTCGAGTCGTAAACATCAACTCGTTAGCTATCATTCTACGCTCTACAAAGAATATACTATTCTAGAATATCCAAGTCTTTTAAAAGTCTTGAAAATGAATATTATTGAGATTAAAATATTTTTTTGTTTAATTTATTGTGTATGTAGTGAAGAGGAATTTACGTGCTCAAGCCATCAATCTCAAAATTTGTACAAAATGCACGATATCAAGGAAAGAATTGTAAGTATAACATAATATTTACTGAACATTGCAACTTACAATCAAATTTACTTTTTGCTACGAATGCAGCACGTGCAGTATTGTACAGTACTCCATTAACCGGGATAAAGACAGGGAACGGGTCCGCAGAGAATTGAACACCCATCGTAATAGCATATTTTCGACTTTCACAATAATGGAATTTCTATAAAACTGTCCTTAGATTTATATCGATTATTTCTACAAAAGACAAGATGGTATGCTTTTCTAGTTTTCATTCTTAAATTCACTTTTTTCCTAGATAGGTGCCACTCTGCAATTACTTGATGCGAGGACCAAACATTTCTTTCCAACGCAGTAGAACGTCAGTAATCCACATTGTGTCCAAACCCCTTCCGATTTGAAGAAAAAGGCTGGCGTTTCAACATTAACCAGTAAAAAAACCGGTAGAAATCTTCAACGCAAAACAGTCTTACTAAAATCATTCGTAATTCGCTCATGTAGTTACGAGAGAATCATTAAAATCCATTTGAAGTCACGTTTTTACTTTCTTCTGCTCTGTTCTGTTATTGGCTCGACAGCCCGCTCCGGGTCTTGGGTGACCAGCGGTGACCCCCCCCCCCCCCCCATCACTATCGGATGACGCCTGACAGACAGATGTTTTTCCGTCTTCGATTTTTCGGTGTCAAGTACCCATAAAACATGGATTCTGACCACACCATGTGATAAAGGATTCGTTTTTCTAAATTTAGAAACTGGATTTATCCATATTTTCGTTACCTGTGCTCTGTAATAATAGTTTTTCTGTCGAACATGCGCCATTTTTTCGTATAGCATTGCATAACTTTCTCTCTACTCCGTAGCAAGAAAGTAAAAATGATTACCTGGAATATTAATGCTTTTCGTTGCTAATTAGTTGCCCCGACAGATTATTCCTCAGTCTAAAATTATTACCGGAAAGGCGGACCTTCTACTATACTCACTGGAGTTGTCGATCCGTCCACTTTGAACGGTGTGAAAATATTTTGTTTCTTCAATTGCAATCCCAATATTTATTTCTTCTAAATTCTTGAGTGGGAAACTATCAATGTTACAAAAAGCATACTATTTTCTTCGTGCCCCGTTTCCTTAATGCTAAACAATGTAACAATAAATACTGAACAAAAAAGTCTGCAATGAGCCTCAGAATCATCACAACGCCCCAACTTTAAAATTCCTTGTTGAAAATCCATTTATTTGTGATCGCGCATTTAGGTTTTATTTTTGTTAGGGGACTTCAGAGAAGGGTTCCATTTATTTTTTACTGAAATAGTAATATTAGAGTTTTTATTTATATCTCTTTATTGCAGTTACTATTAGATAAAAGATAATTAAACATTAGTTTTGCTACAGAACTAGAGAAATACTTTCTTTCTCTAGTTAGTCTTGCAATCTTTTTAGGCTCTCTTTTCGTTCTTGCCCCATCTTCTTCTGAGCTGCTTCCTATTGACCCAATGCGACTTTAAGAATATTATACAGGAGTAAAACGTGGTCCTCTATTCAAATTTACATTAACAAATTTGGAGCTGTTATTGAGAATTTATCGTTTAAGCGTTTCTGAAAATATGTAATTTTGAAATGTTTACAGAAAACTTTTGAATTTTCGAGAAACTTCAAAAGGAATCTCTTATACACTTATACTCATAAATGTAACAATGTGCCTATCTTTGATAGGCTACCCGCAACGTAACTAAAATACCCGCAATGACGTGAACTAAAAACGATTATTTTCTGTACCTTTTAACAATGAATTTTAAATAATGAATAATAATAACTATTAAGAAATGGAATCTAGTTTTCAATACTTGGCAATGTTGGAGATATAATTTTGTATATTTACTACTTCGTATTTATTAGACATTGTTACAGTACCCACTTTCAAGTTAAAATTAATTGATCATCTCGGATGACATGCCATCTATTCATTGGTACATTATAGACGTAGCTAACTTGTAGATTAATATATATCGTGACATATAGGTGATAGAAATGTATAGTTATTGGGAAATTGTTTTGTCATTTTTTGCCATTTTGTAATTAATAGGTCATTTTCTTCGGATCTTTGCGTCATTTTTGTCATTTTAACGCATATTCCCCCTTTTCTTGTATTTTTCATTAGTGAATGTTTCAAAAATTTACAATGACTCACTAAAACAAAGTTTATTGTACCATCAGTTCATGAAGAAATTTACTACTGAATGGACTCTGCTTTTCGGACACGAATCTTCGGTAACTTTTTCGACCTTTCAAACCCGAAGATCGGAGCTAAGGATTAATAATAATAATAATAATAATAATAATAATAATGCCTTTATTAATGGCGAGGCTCAGGCCATAGGGCCTGCTCTTCCGCCTAACCACTGAATTTACATACATATAGAGTAGTACCATTCTGCACATTTACATCTGGGAGTACAAATCTAGGGACCATCCCGGCATACGCCTTAAGCGATTGAGTAAACCCAGAAAACCTCAATCAGGATGGCGGCTTAGGGCCGAACATAATCAATTTACAGAGAAAAGTGGAAGGAAGGAAAAATAAGAGAAAGAAAACATAAGTGAAAATGCTATTTATTCATAATGTTATTTATGAAACTATGATTTAGTGATTCTAAGGATATATTTGTTTCAATTTGGGAAGAACCTCTGCCTATTTCTAGATTTTTCAGATTTTTCCAAATCGTTTTCGAGTCGCTGTTTCTGCTGAAAGGTGGTGTGGTAATATTTTATTTTAGCGTTGTGGCATTCCTGCGTAACTAAATTTCTGAGCATTTTGTACTTTTTTAAGTTGTTCGCATTTGTTTTCCGGAAAATAGCATACGCTACATCACGATCTTTTATTTAATTTCGAATTTCATCAGTTAACAATGGTGCAGGAGGTCAAGTTACACGCGAAATTTTTAAAGGCGCGTGCCGGTCATAGTGCTGTGTTCTTCTTCTTCTTCTTCTTCTTCTTCTTCTTCTTCTTCTTCTTCTTCTTCTTCAGCTTTTCCCTTTTAGTGGTAAGGGGTCGCTGTTCCTTACTCTTCTCCTCCACTCAATCCTGTCCAACACATCTTCCTCGATTAACTCTTTCTCTCGCAGGTCTTCCACGACACAGTCCTTCCACCTTTTCTTTGGTCTCCCTCTCCTTCTTTTCCCCTCCAGTTGCATACTACTCACTTTCCTTCCCACATATTCCTCTTCCCTTCTCATGACATGTCCAAACCACTGCAATCTTCGTTCCTGAATCTTCTTTGAAACCTCGATCACTCCTCCCATCTTCCGTATTACTTCATTCCGGATCCTGTCTTTCCGGGTCTTTCCCATTGACCATCTCAGCATTCTCATCTCTACCACTTCCAACTTCTTTTCCTGAGCCTTCTTCACCGGCCAGGTTTCACTACCATATATCATTGCCGGCCTCACAACAGCTTTGAAGACCTTTCCCTTCATTTTCCTCTGAATCCTTCTGTCGCACAGCACCCCTGTCATTCTCTTCCAATTTATCCAGGCAGCTTGTATCCTGTGGTTAACTTCCCTGTCTAGCTCCCCTTTCTCGTTGACATAGGAGCCGAGGTATTTGAACTCTCCCGTTCTAGTCAGTAATTGCCCCTGTAGTGTGATGCTTCCGGGCCTGCCATCTCCTCCAAACCACATGTATTCAGTTTTTGCTCTGCTTATCCTGAGTCCTCCTTCCTCGACTGCCTGTCTCCATCTCTCCAGTTTATCCTCCAATCCATCTTTACTCTCATCTACCACCACTATGTCATCTGCAAAGAGCATAGTCCACGGGGCCTGTTCTCTCACTCCTTCCGTCAACACATCCATTATTATATTAAATAAATATGGGCTCAGAGCGGATCCCTGGTGTACTCCCACTCTCACGGAAAATCTTTCCGTCAGTCCCACACTTGATCTTACTCTGGTGTGTGCTCTATCATACGTGTCCTTCACCAGCCGCACATACTTTTCCGGCACTCCTTTCACTCTCATGCACCTCCACATCTCCTCTCTAGGTACTGTGTCATATGCTTTCTCCAGGTCTATGAAGGCTAGATGTAGTTCCTTCAGCTTTTCACCGTGCTTCTCCAGTAACTGTCTCAGGGCGAACAAAGCATCCGTTGTACCCTTTCCTGGCATGAAGCCGAACTGTTCCTCTGATATTGATGTTTCCTTCCTCAGTCTTTGCTCTATCACTCGTTCCCAAATCTTCAATGTGTGCGAGACCAGTTTTATTCCTCTGTAGTTTTTACAGTCCTGGATGTCGCCTTTCTCCTTATATAGTGGCACCAACACACTATCCCTCCAAACATCGGGCATTTTTTCCTCTTTATATATTTTAAGAAACAGATCTAGCAGCAGGTCTATACCTTCCGCACCTAAGGCCTTCCATACTTCTACTGGTATACCATCCGGCCCTACAGCTTTGCCATTTTTCATTCTTTTTAAAGCTTCACTAACTTCTCCCCGTTCTATGCCTATTGTAACATTTTCGTTTGCAATTCCTTTACCCCTATCAACTCTTGGACGCTCTTCATTCAGCAATTTGCTGAAGTAGTCACTCCACCTCTTCTTGATGTTTTTCTCGCTTCTGAGCACAACTCCCTCGCTATCTTTCATTTGCCGGATATGTGTAAAGTCTTTTGATGCTCTATCCCTGGCCTTAGCTATTCTGTGCAACTTGTTTACTCCCTCCGGTGCATCCAACTCGTCGTACAACTCATCCAATGCTCTCGCTTTTGCTATTGCAACAGCCCGTTTAGCCTCTTTCTTACTTCTTTTGTACGCTTCCCTGTTTGCCACACTCCTTTCTCTGTCAAACTGTTTCTTGGCTTCCTTCTTTGCCTTGATAATTTCTTGCACCTCGCTGTTCCACCACCACGACTCTTTGTTTCCGGGCTGCCCCTTTCCTGATGTTCTTCCAAGTATTTCTTCTCCCACTCGCATTATAACTTTGCTGTTTGTCTCCCACCAGTCATTAGCCTTCTCTTTGGTCGAAATCCTCCCCAGAACCTCAGATTTAAAGGCCTCCGCAAGAACTATATCTTTTAACTTCCACCATTTAATCTTCCGCTCTCCCAGTTGTTTCCCTTTCCTTTTTATCTTCAAATCACAGTCTACTATCACAGGTCTGTGTTGACTAGATACACTCTCACCCTTTATAACTTTACAGTTCTTGACCTCCACAAGATGATTCCTTTTGCATAATATAAAATCTATCTGAGTTTCTGTTCCACCACTACTATAGGTAACATATTGGTTCTCAGTCTTCTTATAGAAACTGTTAATCACAGCCATATCGCTAGCAACAGCAAAGTCCAATATTCTCTCTCCCTCTAAATTCTGACTAGCCAGTCCCCAGCCACCATGCACTCTCTCTACGCCCAATCTCTCGCAGCCAATGTGCCCATTGAGATCTGTACCAAGAAAACATCTTTCGTCAGTTGGTATTTCTCCTATTTCTTGGTCTAGGGCTCTCCAGAAGTTTTCCTTATCTTCGTCATCACATCCTACTTGAGGTGCGTAAGCAGATACGATATTTGTCGTTGCACCCCCAATATCAAGACCAACACTCATGATCCTGTCATCCCTACGGTTTACTCTTACTAGATGTTCCTTCCATTCTCTATCCAGGATTATTCCAACACCATTCCTTCCTTGTCCGTTTGCTCCACTGTATATCAGTTTATATCCCTCACCTATCTCCTTAGCTTTATTGCCTCTCCACCTTGTTTCCTGCACGCAAAGTATGTTAATCCTCCTCCTTGCCATCAAATCCGCAATCTCTCTACTTTTTCCCGTCATACTCCCAATATTGAGAGTTCCTATCCTGACTAACTTCTTTAACCCCACTCGTCGTAGGTGGGGTAGCCCTTGTCCTGTCACAGCAGTCAGGCGAAGCTGCTGAGCGTCGCTATATGCGGGGTACGCCCTAGCCGTTACCTTATCTGATTCATTCTCTCTTTCCATTTTTCTTTAGATTTGGCAAAAGTTTTACGGCCGGATGCCCTTCCTGCCGCCAACCCTCACCCTTTATCCGGGCTTGGGACCGGCACCAAGTTGAGCTAGTGCTGTGTTATTAAGTTAGTGAAAATCTTCTCTTTAACATTCAGTGATTCTTGTTCGTGTACAAGGTGCCATGAAAAATCGCGGCATTTGATTATGTGAGGTGAGTATTTAGGGTACTTCTGGTTGTATACAAGGTAAATTAGGCCGTGTTTTGAAATCCCAGGTACTGGAAATTGACCGTGAAATTGAAGATGAGATTACAGTGAATATATTCTGAATTATCTTCTCATTTTTCAATTTACTCATTCTAAAAAATGTATTTCCTAAAAATTAGTCAACGTAATTATCATCATTCTCTATCTCCCAGCTTGAACCTCCTAACCCGGCGATTCAGCTACACCTCGACTCGTAACTTGATGTTTGAGATACGACGGAATTTGGCTAGATTCAAATGGTAATTGCGACGCGATTGGGATGAAGAAAGCGCGTGCCGCTCGCCCGCCAACGCGGGGAAGGAAGCGGGGAGGGCCACGTGACCCGCGAAGCAGAGGAGGCAGCTGCTGAACTGAAACACGGCCATTCCGATAGAGGAGGCGACAGCGAGGAGAAGTGCCTTTCCGAGGTGGCGACGAGGGCGAGCTTCTTTGGCTTACAGGGGGACGCCAATGGATGCATTACCGCATCGCCCCGCCGCCGCCCGTGCGTTGCCGAACAAAACTATTGAAAATTACAGAAACCTAATTGAAAGTTATTTGGAGCACTTCTACTAACAAATACAATCGGTTGAGATAAATAAAATTGTTTCAATGCATTTTTGTATTTCAAATAAGCAATCATATGCTCCATTGAAAATGAACAATTTGCAATAAGCTGATGTTAAGGTATCACAATGTCTACGTCTCTTAATTCAGTCAAACACCAAATGGAATGTACATATAACAGAATTAAACACAATTAAGTTCATTATGTTACGCATTCAGAATTCTTTCAAATTCTGTCAGCCTCCATGCAGCTCGTTGCGTGTATTTTTCAAATGTGCATTCCCGCTTGAGATATGGCATAATAATCTGGGGAAGCTCATCATCTAGTACCCAGATCTTTAGATTGAAAAATAAAATTATTCGAATAATTTAAAAAATGCCATCCGCGTGACTCTTGCAAGCCTCTCTTCGAATCTGTAATGTTTGTCAAAACTGACTGACTTACCGGTGGGAACATATTTTCATCCAATGCTGATATTTATAATTGTAACACACGTCGTAGAAATTACGTACATCAAGTGTCTGTATCAACAGTTCACTACCAGAAATCCACGTACAATACATGTACGTTACTTTACAACGCATTGCCAGATGGCATTAAACAATTGATGTCGGTACACAAATTTAAGTTAAAAGTAAAATTTTTTCTGCAGCATAACTGTTTCTATGCAATTAGAGAATATATCGATAATCAAAAATAAAAATAATATTTATTTTAACAAAAAAGTGATGTATAGTGAATTAGTTTGCATTTGTATTGTAAAATATTTTTAAAAAGACTTAATATGCTTGTAACAAATAATGTACTTCAGCTTCCTGGTCAATTACCCACATCTCCATCAGATTTTTATGCATTTTCCCTGATCCATTGAGCATATGCTGAAATCACCCCTTGTTTTGCTTCTGGGCGTAAATGTAGCTTCACTATGCGCACGTTTTGCTGAACTCTCCTTTTCCTTGTAGTCGTAGGAATAGAGGTAAGGGTGGGTTACTATTTTGTTAGCAATGCAGAAAAATCAAACCTGCAGTTCGTTTACCATCGCAAATACGTTTTCTATAACTCGGGGGAAAATGTATAGTTTTCAGTTGATAATCCCGCGATTTTTTATTTTTTAAAATTTATTTTAACTTTTACTCATCCATCAACTATTTATAGTTTATAGGATGGGAAAGGATTCTGAAACTTACGAAAACGTGTGCAGGTGATCTTCTCTCCCATACGTCACATTCCGTTTTTACTGCATTTTGACTAAATCAATCTTGTCAAAACTTTGATATACCCTGATTGATCTTAACGGACTGGAGGCTTTGGAAATTTCTAATGGATATTTTGATTGTTGAAGGTGTTTTTACATAAATCGGGCATTTACCTTTTTATACCTTTTTCAGAGTTCAAACTACTCGGCGCTTCTGTGGCGGAACGTTAACTTTAAGGATGTAAGTTCGAGTCTCGGAGCGTAAAAATAATTAGCTACGCGACATTTTTTTTTCTAGTTATGTAGTGTAATGTTGCGGAGCTTTTACAAACAATGCGATAAAGAATGCGCTCTGGCAGCACCACTAGTTAATGTTAATTTTAATTTTACTATTGATTTTCCAGCTACTGAAAATAAAATGAAAACTTCTTTCAGTGTTCTTTAGATTTTTTTACATAATAACACAAATTCATTATTAACAATAAACATTAATCGGTAAAATGAAGTATATTAATATGAATCAGTTTCACAACCCTAACATCCCATTCCATACACCATTTAAATCAATAGGTTTACGGCTAGTTTCGTCCTGATTCGCCATTTAGCCCTCATTGCACTGGCTCGATAAAAAAAAATCGGCCCACTCGGCTACCGGCACCAAACGCACACGAAAACTTCCCACCTAACACCTACCAACATCCTAGTCCTTTCACCCCTCATTAACACACTATAATAAAGAGATCATACTATCCCCCTAATAGATAAGGCTAACAACCTTGTCTTAACCAAGAGATGCAGCCGAAAAGCTCATCCCCATAGCGAATTTATATATATATATATATATATATATATATATATATATATATATATATATATATATATATATTGACGACCTCCCCTTCTATGAATTTCCAAAAATTGGGGACCTCGCAGAAATCATGCTCTTGCGAGTGTTGTGATGCCTCAGGGGCAGTGGAATCTTTTTGGGCGTTGAGAGCAAATCCCTAACAAGAACACGAAACTCAATTGAACTGGGTTTAATACTCTGAAAAACCCTTGAGTTGCTTACAAAATCACACATGAATCCAAAAAATAACACAACAGAATAATCAGGAAAAATGTTACCCTTCTTTACAATGCACGAATTACTCAATCTTTTTGCGCATATAACACCTTGCGAATTCCCTTTGTTTTGCTTACTATCTTTACTGCAATTACTGTTTACATTACCCAATGACACAGGGTTCAATTTAACAATCAATCCAAATAACTTTAATACAGAATTTGCGCAGATGCGTAACACTGTCTGTAACAATTTCTCTGTCGCCATGAGCAACACAAATTAAATAGTGAATTATTTACAATTCTGTACGCAATAATGCTTTAAATCGCAGAAATCTCTGAATGATAACTAGACGCGTCCTGAATACTTATTTCCCTAGCAATTTTTCCTTTGAAGAAGTCCTCCCTGGCCACCGTTACCTCGCCACTGCTCCAAAGCCCGTGCACGCTGCCTTGCGCGTCGGCGCCCTCCGTGGCCCTCTGCCTTCCGGTCGTTTCGTTTAGGCAATGACGAACTAATGCGTATTTTCAGGCGTACGCGTAGCTAGTACTGGCCTAAATTTCGCCTCTGTCTACAATTTGCTTCTTCACAGCCTGAACTATTAACCATTCTTTGCTGACCTCTGATGCACAGTGAATAACTGAATCAAAATTAAATCCCCGCGTTCTATTTGATAAAAACTTTCCCACAGTAAAAATTGTAATAAACGTTTCCAGACGGCTAACTAGGCGTCTTTCTCACGTCCAATAACTACTACCTAAATCAGGGCAATGTTGCTGTTGGATCGGCGATCGGGAGCAGAAGAGAGTGAATGATCGCCCTTTTATGCATGCACATCATCTCCCCCTTCCCTGTCTGACTGCTTCCACGTCATTTACCTGCGCCGCGGACATAGTGCGCAACGGTATTGCAGGCTACAGGCACGCCCGTTTCAAATAATCGCTCCGCGCTCGATTACCCGGTCTACTACAGATGTTTTCGTGTTGCGGCGTGGGCGTATGGAACGAACGTAGGCACCCGCGTGTGTGTGTGTGTGACGAACGCGGGTGCACACGCACGCACACACACACACATATATAACACTTGACCTATAAACGTGATACGTGATACGCACACACATCTTCAACAGCAAATAGCTTCTTTCGCGCCAATGAAGATGTGTTTAAAATGTTGTCAGCAGTGCTCGCTGCTTGCTTTTACTTTCACCCCTGGTGGAAAGATATGAGTGGGCTATTCTGGCGCATCGATTTTTACTCGTCCTGCGCAGCACCAGTTTGCGTCACGAACAACGTGGCCACAACACAGACACTTCGTATGAAAAGCCAGACCAGACGCATGACGCGACCATGTTGCATGGAGAGCAAGAAGTGTTAAGAAACGTTTGAAAGAGGCATAAAGGTACACTTTTAACGATGAGTAACAAGATGACTGTATAATTGAAATAAAAGTTATAAAGAATATTATAAAAATGTTTCATATACATATTTTAATTATTTGTAACAAATGGATGAATGTTTTCGTAACACGCTGCATTTAAAATTCCCGCTATTTTTATGACGCAAACTGGTGCCTGAAACTCATTGGCTGAAGTCGGATACGATGCGCCCCTTGCCTGTTCAGTGTATCACGGAGGGGGAAAAGGTAGCTCATCGCATGGATCATCGTGAAGAAAAGTTGCGCGCCGTTGCGCGTGTACAGTGTTCACCGGTGTTCACGTTCAGAGCTCAGCAACACCAGCAACAGTACTCGTAGTATTACTCGCGCAACTTTTCTTGAACGATGACCTTGATCCCCCTCCCTTGTGCAATAAACAGTTGAAGGCAAAAGCTCGCAGCGGGCACAGATGACAACCTTCCAAGCATTAAAACTTCGTTGGCGCGAAACAGAAGCGAGTCAAAGCCAGTTGCTTTCATAGTGCAGAACCCCTGTTCATATTTATTGTCAATATCGAAAGAAATAGCTGAGTCAGTTCCAGGTCCTTCAAGGGAGTCACCTAAAACTCCCGAAAAAGTTAAGCACAAGATGCAGTTTTGACTTTCATTTCACAGACGTTGGCATTACTTAAAATACTCTAGTGGCCGACTTTGTAACTAATACCCCCACTCCTCCCGAAATCGTCAATCCATCGTTCAAGAAAAGTTGCCCGAGTAATAATAGAGAGTGCTGGCGTGTACGAAGCGTCAGGGAAAAGATGTGACATTTGAAAGACATTGAATGACGTTTGAAAGAATAAATAGTGAAATAAAGCTCGACTCTATCTTTGCTTCCATAGTTATAACTTAGTGACATCCAAAATAAGTCTGCGGAAGGAAGAGTCGAAAACTAATTTGCATTTCTGTCAATTGCCATCAATGAAGACAAGTAGGTAATAATAGTATATAAAGAAAATAGTAGTTGCGATGTTGTTTCAACGCTGTAATAATACACTCCACAAGATATTTTCCAATCTGCGAATTGCTTATTTGAGAAATATTAATACAGAAGAGAAAACAAAAAAGTGGGAGAGTTCCCTTGATTTTTGCAATTCATGTGATGAGCAATGTCGTGAACAGGTAGTTGAAAATATGATCATTTTGAATGACTTCTTAAGTCTAGAAGAGGAAAAGTCTCTTTTTGAAGAAGTTGAGCCGTACATGAAAAAGTTACATTATGAATTTGATCACTGGGATGATGTAAGTTATTTCTCAGTCAAAGGACTTGCTCGTTCTTTTCAAATAAAAGAATAACAGTAATATTTTGTGAATATAAACCTAGTGTTCAATTTGTGTAATGTGCTAGTACAAAGATTTATAAAAAAATCTGAAATTAGATCTTATGTTTTAGGAAACAGTTTATTGTTTTTCAGGCAATTCATGGTTATCGTGAGACTGAAAGACTCCAATGGAATGAAAAGAACAAGGTTATTATTGATAAAGTGCGCTCTGTTGGCTTTCCTGCCAGTGTCCCACAACTTAAACTTGTACATGTCCTAGATTTGGCAGAAAATGGTGTTATTAAAGCTCATATTGACAGCACGAGGGTATTAAAAATATTAAGATAACTATTTCTTAATTTTTATCTGTGACCTTCCGTAATAGATTCTTCTAATTTTCTTTTGTAGTTTTGTGGCAACACTATTGCTGGTCTCAGCCTTTTATCAGATTCTGTAATGCGCCTTGTTCATCATGAAAAGAAAGATTTAAAAGTAGATGCACTTCTAAGGCGACGTTCATTGTACATCATGAAGTAAGTGCTAATCATAATTATGGTAATGTACTTTAACACACCGGTTTCTCTTGAAAAAACACAGGCAATTTTTATTTCCAGAGGAGTTGTGAGATACAATTTTACCCATGAAATTTTAGGAAATGATGTGTCCTTATTTAGAGGATGTCCAGTATTGAAGACTCGAAGGCTGTCAATTATATGTAGAAATGAACCTGTCAGTTAACCATAGAAACCAGCCTAACATTGAAAAAGATAGTATTAAGATGTAAACGATTATATTTATTCTTATAAATAAACTGAGTGGAATTGTTGAAATGAGATTGATTGAAACATTTAAAATAACCCAAAATAATAGCAGAAGTGTTTAATTTTTTTATAAACAGTATCCCAAAGGAAATTAGTATTTACAGGGGAAGGGAACGGCATGAAAGCAATTTCTTGAATAATCGGCCAGCATTAGTAGTAAATAACAATTACACTATTGAAATTAAGGATTGTTATAGTATTCTAGAAAATTCCATCCAAATTTTTTTTTCAGTGTATTGGCTTTAAAAAAAATGATAATCTTAAATATGACAATTCCAGCTCAAACATACACGAGGAAACACCTCTAAAAACCTTAGAATACATTGAAGAAACTTCAATCATGACACTTGGTATAGGAGATAAAAAATTGAATTTTCACACTACTAGGCTACTTTCTTATACACACCAGTATTTGTGTAAATTGTAAAGCTGTGTTACTCAATTTGTAAATTGACATCCTATTCTTTTAAAATACATAACAATGCATCAACTTGACAGAAGCCCACATCTCTGACCGTGCTAATGTTGGACTTCAATGTGAGTAATTTATTTAATTTATTCTCATTGAATTATGTTGTGACCGCTAAAACATTGTGGTAATCCTTTACTGGATGAATGAAGTAGTTCTAACCTACTTTACACATTTTTCAGCATAATTTCCATTCTTTCCTGTATCTTTTCAGACTATCAGAATTACTAATGTGAAACATTGAAATTCTTGGTACGTTTCGTTCTTTGTTTTATTACATTATTAAAACAGGTTTGTGGTCACGACCACATTTATAAGAATTTTGATAAAATTGCAGAAAAACATCTCAATATTTCTCCAAATCCATATTCATAAATACTAGCAGGCATTCTTAATGTTTGTTCTAAATTACAGTTGCTCTTAGCATCAAAACTTCATTCTTTTGGTAAAGCAAACTGGGTGATAAAATTTAAAAATACTTATTGCAGAATAGCAATTTGTCTTGTCTTGTTTATATAGTAACCCAGTTTACTTTCCTTTGAAATTTCTGGGCATTAAGAAAAGAAATAAATGTATTCTTCAAAATTCAATATACTTCATTACTACTTTTTTACAATATTTGACAAAATGATTGAAAAGGAATGACTGATAAATTAACAAATAACTTCACTGTATTTGTAGTGAAGCCAAAAAGCAATAAAGTAAATGCTATGTGATCCTCTACATTTTGATTTCTTGCTAATATTATTTTCGTACACATATATATGTAACACATTTGAACACAATAAAATGGACACTTTTAATGAAAATGTAACAGATAATTTCATTTATATATAAACATCGTGGTAAAATGATTATGGTTAATAGGTTAGGTAATGCATTTTTATGACAGCTCTCTTCCCCCCCCTCCGCACACACACACACACACTTGTTTATTTAACATAATTGCTGAACTGCGAGATGCTTACCAAACAAAGAAATGGCAAAAGCACATTGGTAAATGGAAATCCCAGGTGGCAGTGCAAACTAAACTGTAAAAGATGCACTGGAGTTTGTTGATAACAAATATTTTGTAATCTTCGCAATTGTTGAACCCTACTTAACAGCAAATTTTTGACATATTAAAGACAAATATAAATAAAAATTGGCAAGACTATCAATGAATACAGATACAGAAGAAAGAGAAAAGATAGAATAATAGGTTGAAGTCCACTATCAAGACAGAAATAACCAGATAAGGGAAAAATATTTTGTTTGGTTTTCACAAAGTACCAATCATTTAAATAAAATTCTTAAATAATTGTTGCAAATATTCCTCAATGTATGCCATAATCTTATGATTTTTTTAAGAAATCTATACTCGATAAAATAATCTCTTCTTCTTACTCCAGTCTAGTTTTAAATAGGTGCATTGCGTACACATTTAATAACCTCCATGAAAACAACACAACTTGCAAACAGCTTGCCATAAGCATTTTTTGTACATATAATATAATCTTACATTCATAAAAGAGTCTCATATGCACAAAATCAAATATGAGTAACAGCTATAAAAATACTGTTTCATGGGGCTGTAAAGCCATGAAAATTCACTGTCCACTACTCAATTGAATGAATATAAAAAGTGAATGCGGATATATCACAATGTACATATTCATAATACACTTTGTAAAAAAAAACACACATATTTGTTGGGAAAAGAGTGGATCTTCATCAGGTTTGACCCCACTCTCAGCATTAGATGTGGGGACAACAAAAGCGTTCCCTGTGTGAAGAAATGTGTATGAAACTTGTACAATTTTTTGAAAGCCAATTTTCATGCTTGCATGTGTTCTTGCTTATACACAGCATGATAGGCATTGCGTATAAGAGCATATGGAAAACATGACTCCAGCAAATCCATGGTCAGGAATGGAGACTCCTGAACAATCTGAAAAAGGGCAGTTATTTAAAAACTAATTAATACAATCAAACAAAATTTCTTAGAACCATTCATTTTACTACAAATTCCATCAAGAACATTTTGCAAGAAGGTAGGGAATACAAAATCTCAAATTAATTTAAAATTTTGATTTGAAATCAGAAACAAAACAATTGACACTATCATTTGCGAGTGCCATAACAAACTGTTGTAAGGAGATGCACAATGCACTTGTATTATGATACAAAATATACTTTTTCTATTAAGCACATCAACTGCGATGGTCATTAGTCCCATGTTTAGCGAATGTTTTATCCATAAGCCATATGGCAGGGATCCTCCCCTGCTGGGACAGGAGATCTCGCACCAACCTGCACAGATCAGATTGCAGAGATTCCCCTCTTTTAATCTCCTCCAGCAGAGCACGCTCCCAGCATGAGTGATGGTGCAGTGCACGCAAGGGAAGTTAGGAACAAGGATTAGGAAAAACAACCGGCAGTCTGTAGCCCATGTGTTAAGGTACTGCTCTGACATTGGTACAGAGCGGTCAGGCCATTGGAATTCTCCCCAAGGCAGTAACTGAATTTAACCTAGTTCTCTAGGTTGTGTCGAAATCCCTAGGATCTCCCAATTCGAGATGATGCAATGGCAAGAGCTCTTCTTGTAACCACCTAGGAAAGTTTCACTGTTTAAGTTGAATGAAATTGGATTTTAAGATATAAAAGCCATTTAATTTTATTTTATTGAGTTACAACCAGACCGCGGATTTTTACGTTTTAAAATATGCGTTTTTGGAGCATGGTCCACATCTTGGTTAGGCTTTTTAAATGGCAGAAGAGGTCCAAATAAAACAGGAAATTTACAAACAAATCAGCACATTTTTACAATTTATTATATATATATATATATATATATATATATATATATATATGTATATATATATATATATATGTATATATATATATATGTATATATATATATATGTATATATATATATGTATATATATATATGTATATATATATATATATATGTATATATATATATATATATATATATATATGTATATATATATATATATATATATGTATATATATATATATATATATATATATATATATATATATATATATATATATGTATATATCAAAGATAAAATCATAAATCAATATTATATAGAATCAGTGGAGTATATTTTGCAATAATACTATTTATGAACAAGTTAAATTGTTTATCCCCTAATTAGAATTATTCGTACTATATTTTGCCTCACAAAAAATTACTAATTACTAAAAATTCCTCTTAAGTTTTCCAGAGATAACGATTGTCTTATCAGTCAAGATCACTTTTCTTTTGTGGAAAGTCAATCGCTTTATCTTAGAAGTGGAAGCAGGCTTTTCCACGAAGTCAGAAAGTAGTGGCATGGAGACTTTTATTGTCCTGCATATTCATTTCATGCCGTCTTACAGATTAACGCAAATTAAAATTCGTATCATCCTTGTCTATTGTGCCGACACAGAAGAAAGAAGTAGCCACAGACAAAAGAAATTAGTCTCATTTTAGGTTTTTAAAAGTAAAATAGGCATTAATGTTGGAATAGGCTCTTTTAGGCGATATAAAATTGACGGGTTTCAGTTCAAATAATCCTCAAATGTATAGAATTAAACTTCATTTAGTATAAGGTACCCAGGACAAAATAGGTTTTTACCTAAATATCCGCAGTCTAGTTATAACAGTTATTAACGAAACACGTTTCATATAAACATCATAATAAAACAAATAGTATCACATTATACCATATTTCAAAAGCAATATGACATTGTAATGTTATATCAAAAGTGTATCGTTCACCCTTATCTACAACAAAAGTTTGTGCACATGTGTTTTGTCTTACTCTTTTTCTCTTTTTTTAACTTTCAATAAAGATAACTGAAGAATACAGAAAATAATAGAGTAACATCTACGACTAAAGATTTAGAAAACATAGATAAATAGTTGACTGTCAGATACAAGCACTTTTTCTCTTATATTAATTTTTTCGCAGTTTTTACAGAGACACGCACTGATGATAAATCAAGTTTCACAAAATCTAACATTTTCAACAATTTATTTGTTATATATGGAGATCTTTATCAACTTAAGTTTTATACCTACTATAACTCCCAGCCTTCAAACAAAGGATTCTAAAAGATGTTGGCAATTGAGTAGTTCAATTTTCTTAGTACACTGATCCTGAGAATCTTCTAGATTTTCAACGCTTCTTAATTATGTTTTCCAAGCAATTAACTAAATTCAAAAGCACTATAATTTTGCCACATAAAAACTTATCTCTCAATTTGTACCATGAGGTCTTGACTAAGGAACATACATGCAATAGAAAATGTTTTCCATCTGTACATAAAAGAATAAGAAAGCTTTGAAACTCATTATCATCATCATACATTATTATAGCAAATATTTATATCCACATTTTTCTAGTTATACTAAATGGCCTCAATAAATAATCAAAAACTACATTCTGGTAAGATGTTTCTGGCAAGATATATAAAATTTATGTATGCTACTGCTGTTTACCTTCTGTACAAGTAGTTCCATATTGAATTTCCAAAGATTCGCGATTTTATTGGCCTTTCATCACAAGAGCAACTGGGAATCTATTAAGGTTTGGTGGAAGAGGAAGTTCAAGATGAAATTCCAAATAATGAAATGTCTAAGAAATGTGGTGTTTGTCAAATTTTAGTCTAGGGTTTTCAATTAGGAGTTCAAAACTTCATTTACTATCTATTACATAAAACACCTACTCCCAGAGCAGTATCTTTTAATTTAAATGAAATTGAAAATAAATACCTGATCCAGGAGTAGATAAACAGATTCTCGATTTCTTATAGCCTCCTTGTCTGCTTCTTGGCCTAATCGCAACAAACTTGATGAGGCAAGCTAAAGCAGAAAAACAGATTATTAAGCACTGGAATTAACAATTACTCTAGCAGGGGTAGGTTGGAAGAGCATCCAGGCTATATCCTTTGTATTCACCAGTTGCAGCATTGAGAACATACTATTTTCTTGTTTTACTGCTTTCTATTCCTTTGTTGATCTTTTTAATGGATTTCTAATGTTTGTAATTTTCATATTTCCAGTCAAATATTTCATTTTGTCAGGATTATAATACACAACACAACAGAATGCTAGGTTTTCAGTGTATTTTGAAACAACCTAATTTTTGAATAATTTTACAAGCACAGAATATGTGAAACTCGTAAAATAAAATAAAATGAGCAACTTATGACCTACAACAACGACAAGTTAGCAACATTTGTGAGAAATAAACTTAACTTTTTCCACTTCTTTTCAACACATCATACAATCTCCTGCAAGAACTAAAGAGAATCTCAGCAGATCTAAGATGTCAGTGAAACATACTTCAGAAAATTTCCTACATAATACATACAATTTTTCGCACTTTGGATGAGCTATGTTCTCAAAAGGATATTTAGACTTAACATAGAAACAATGCAAATAAATGCATGATAAGAACTATAGAAATTTACACAAAATTTTCGCAATTTCAGTTTAATTCGATTAACGAAACTTGAAATGTACAACTCCAAGGTCAGCTATCTTGTCAATGTCAAAATGAAACCCAATGATGTAGTTGGCAAAATGTTTAATGAAAATGTAAGTTTTATATTTCTTTTAAAAATACATGCACTAAATGAAACCCAACCAAAAATGAATACCTGTAAAGCATTGTGCTTCAACAGGCAAAACTGAAATTATATTGTAAATCAAAATGCTGCCATTCTCGAAATGATACCCTTGAGTGTTATAGTGTTCACCGAGAGCAGAACGCAATTGGAACTTACTGCTAGAAATTCCTTCATTCGGTCTTCTATATCACCTTGTCCGCAAATAGTGAAAAGGGCACCAAAAATATTATTGACAGCAGCAGCCATGCAATGGATGTTATTAGCATGACCTTCAAGTGATGCTCTGTAAAATGAGTTCTCATTTCTTGCTAATTTGGGAATCGAAACAGCAACAAACACCATTAATAAGCAAGCCAACAAATGTTCATCATCATCAGTCTCTGAAAGATAATTCAAATATTAATTAGTAGAATAAATATAGTATTAAAAGGAGTTAAGGTTCACAAAATGAAAATTTAATTTGCAAATTCCAAATTAGCTTTTAACTACTATTGTTTCACAAAATCATTCCTAATAATATAACACAAACAATAATTCATTGTAAACACATAATATAAAACTCCTACTTGTAATTGAAAAGATTTTAAGTTTCAGGTGATATCAAATATTAACAAAGAGTTATGTTTTATAATCTTTTCGTTTTATTTGACAGCTTTGGTGATTTCTAAGCACTTTTGTACTTGTAATTGGTAGAACACATAAAAGCACATCCCCCCCGAGTCTGAGGAGTCAAAAGCAGAAAGATTGCTTTCATTTTCACATTGCAGAAAACTGTTCAATTAAAGAAACTGTTTGTTGTATTCCCCTCTAATAGAAACTCTTGACCCAAACTAATAATTACTTTTACCAATTACATATGTTTGCCATAAAATAGTAAATTACAAAACAAGTAGGTGAATTACCTTGTGCACATATAACAGATACCCATTTTTTAACATGCTGTGCACAAATAATATTTTATGTAACTAGTTCATAATGCCAGACTTTATTGCATAGATACATTTTTTAAAACTAGTTACATTAGGAGCAAAAATTGAATGAATAAAGTAAAGTAATGTTATATAAGAGTTGTTTATTCTCTTTTATAATAGAATTATAAATTTGTGAAAACAACAAAATTAATTTTGGCAACAAATTTCCAACCCAGTTTTCTACTTTGCAACATAAAATGTAGGTATGACGTCATGCAGAACGACCAGGTATAACAGGCAGTGAGGATGAGTAGGTAAGACAAGTTGTACTATAAAATACCATTATATGAACCATTTCTGGCAATAAAAAAGGTCGTTCATAACGTGGGTATACAAAAATGATGTTTAGCACAAGCTTTGTAATGTTTCGTACGACATCGGTTAGAACGAAAAATAATGAATGTTTCACACAAGGAAAACAAGTTGGGGAAACCATGTTTAGATCATGGAGTGTTAAAAGTAGAATAGTAGTATACTTGCCATTTTTTTGATTGCGTAGAGCTGACACAAGTGTGGGATCAACTTTACAGCATAACCCAGCAGCAGATGCCATCTCATTTACCACCTATTGTTTAATGCAAAAAAGATGAAAGATTTTTAATTGTATGAAAATTTTACTCAAATGAAATTTTATTGCAAATGGGAAAGAATTACATACAACAATCTCGCATACCATTGGATCTCCGCTGGGTATATTATGCCTGAAATCCAAAATTGAACTCAGGAGAAACGGTATTCTTTCTTCTAACACATCCACAAGTGCTCCTTGAGCTAACTGTCTAAAGCTCAGAATAACACCCACAATTGTCATTCTTTGTAGAACATTGTCCACATCTACAAAAACAAAAATCCAAGACTTGACTTCAAACATTTCAAAGAGTCTATATTCCAGAATCATAATATTGCTTTTACTCAAATGTTTTATAAGGTCCATTACATCTCACTAAGCACATTAAAAAGTAAAGTGAACTAGTTATTTAATGACTGCAACAAATGATTTAATGTGAAGTATTGCCTCAAATCAATCATTATAAAACAAGGTGTTATGTTACCAAATAGGCACTTCTCGAGAAAAGTTATGAAGTTCAATACACAACTACTCCACTTTTCATTAAATTCATTTTTCCTACATATGCTGATAAAGTAATGACCATGAAAATATTTATCCTTTTATTTCAATGTTACAATGCAACACCTTCATCCTTCGCACAATGAATCAATGCCCATCCGATAATCATTGAAAAAAAAGGTTTTTGCCTTCTCCTTTCCTTTTTTAAATAATGAAGACAACATAAATAACTAGTGGTGCTGATTCAGCACATACTTTCTCGCATTATTTCTAGATTTTGTATTTTTCGAAAATTCAGTTTTACAAAATTGAGATTACATCATTTTTTAAGTGTTTTCTTCTATCCTTAGGGGGAAAGGGAACAACTGAAGAAAAATTTGAAGCCATTCTCAAGGAATATTTTAAAAAATAAATTGCATGAACTTCAAGTAAAATTACGTGAAAACTAATCTTTTTTTTTAATTGTACATAACCTTTTATAAAGAGCAGATTTTTTAGAACGTTCTTTCATTTAAGACAAACATCTCTATCTTCAAATTAGTAGTTTTCATATGTTAACTTTGCAATTTTCGAAAGAGTTTTGGAAATGTCACTAGCACTTTTTTATGGTCCTTTGATACATATGACAAGAAAATTTAAAGAGAATTTATAGGTTTGAGAAAATAATGGTTTAAAAATTTCCTAAATAACATACAAAATTGCTCATATTTTCAAAAGATTATTTCAGGATTTGTCTTTGAACATCACATTTCATTAAGGAAAAAAATCTTCATCTTCAATATTGTAGTAGTATGTTTACACTGAAATTTTTTTTTTTTTTGGCTTTTTCAATTTTCGAAAATGCAAGGATTTCAACAAACGTGAGACCGCCACTATTTTATGCATTCTTGACACTATCGGAGGACAAAGTTTAATAAAAAAAATTGGAGCCATTTTTGGGAACATTTTGGAAATATAATTGAGACTTCTAAAAGTAAAATATGTTTCAAAATTGCAGGTTCATTCAGGTCGTTCACAGAATATCAATTTTGGAGAAAATTGTCCGAACGGTTCAGGTGCTTGTCTTGACTGCATGTACGCACGCACACTTACACACATGTACACGCACACACACACACTTACACACACGAACACACACTTTCATGCACACAACCACAAAAGTCGAACATGTAAGAGCCCACATAACAAATGAAAGTTGTGCATGAATTGCAGTGATGATCACTTCGCAAAGACATGCACGAAGGAACCAAAGTATCTTCCACGTTTACAAAATGGCAAAGGCAGCAAACATGCTATTGGGTGTAACAGGTGTCCTTCCTACCAAGAGCACAAAAGACAAAATTGGACATGAGAGATTGGAATGAGAATCGTTCAAATAAATCTGAATGACAATGAAGTTGTCAAGGATATCCTAGCACAGTCAGTGAGGGAATGGGACACAGATGTCACGATTCTGTGTGAACAATTTAAACACTGCAATGATTCATCATGGGTTTCTGACCACAGTAACAAAGCAGCAATTTGGGCATGTGGGAATTGTCCACTGCAACAAGTAATAACTCAAGCTGAAGTTAGACTCGTCTGGGTGAAATAGATGGAATCAATATCTACAGATGCTTCGCGTCTCAAAATGCTATGTTTGATCAATTCCTTGACCATCTAGTTCAAGGGTGTCAAACATGCAAACCTTCATCAAGGGCCACAACTGAAACCTGACCACACCTGACTTTCCAGTTTTGTAGATCTCGGCAGTTTGCCCTGCTGGGAGGAAACGGGAGGGGGGTGGGGGTAAAATCTTGTATGATATCAGGCTGAGCCACGCATAACACAGTGAAACACACTGGGTTGATTTTGAATTTCTGAATGTACTAGAAAAGAAAATTCCATAAATCTCAACATTACCTATTTTTACATTGCAGGTTGTGTGCTAGGCACACAATGTATTAACTCCACATGAATGAAAGAGACTTTCACTTTTCCTTTCGTGGGCTACCAGTTGGACAACAGAGGATGCATCCCTTCAATGCTTGGAGTGGAGGAGTTTGACAACGAACAAGAGTTCAGGTTCAGCTACAATCAGTCTTTCTCTTCAATGTAGGGCTTGTTAACACTGGCAATGTACCCACCTTCCGCAGAGGTGGTGTAGGATCGGTGGTGGACATAACGTTTACGATGGGTAGCTTGATGACAATGGGAGCATCTTGGAAAGCTACACACATCAGGCTATTGTATACGAGGTGCAATATCAAAGAAAGACGGGAAATGTTGGAGCAGGATGTAAAGTAAAGGGATGGAAAACTAAAGCATCTGAGGAGGAATTCTTCCGCTTTTCTTTGGAGAATTTTGTAGCATCAGGGACAGCAGAGACAAAGGTTACCAAAATTATGTGCTGGATAACCAAAGCTTGCGATACAGCTATGCCCAGAAAAGAAACCAACCACCAACGTTTACCAGTTTCCTGGAGAAAAGAAGACCAAGCTCAACAGCATCGCCAATGCCTTCAAGCTGAGAGACTGAAACAGCAAGATCGTGGCAAAGATACCTTTGTTCAATCGCAAGTACAACACAAATTGGCTTGATTTGTTTTTGCACAAAGGGGGAAAAAAACTCTCTGCGATGAAGTAACTAAAGATGTATGGAATAGGCCATACAACACGGTCATGAGTAAGTTTACAAAGTCGCATACCCAGTCTCCAACCTGCCCTAACATTCTTCTGAGAATTGTAATGAATTTATTCCTAAGTCTCCAGGACTTGATAGTATCCCCACCATTGCCATTAAGACTGCAATATCCCCTTGTAGTGAAGTCTCATGGATCTCTACGATTCATGTCTGAGAGAAGAGATATTTCATGAGAGATGAAAGAAGAAAAAAAGTATTTCTTCAAGCATCAAACCAGTCACTGTTCATGCTTAATACTGCAGGTAAGGTTTACGAATATAGAAAAGAATAAAGTATTTATTTCGCTTCTTAGGAATACAAGACATATTTCTGGTGGTAGCATTTTCTAAGTAGTTACTACAAATACACAACACAAACAATCAAAGGAACATTACAATATTTACATATTGCTAGATACAATTTTTCAAGATTAGTATATTATATATCATGCTAAACCTGACCTAATATAAAATAACAATAATAATTTTAAAAAAATTAATGTTAACATATTTACAAAAAAATTACAATTTATTTAATCTTATTTTAAAACTTTTGACATTCTGATGGAAAGTCTCCAGCACTGTTGTAGGCAATTTGTTCTAATTTTGTATTGTTCTGTTGACAAATGAAAATATACCTACATCGGTTCTCTAATTTCTTTGTCGAATTTTAGAACCATGATTCTTCTGCGCGATGTACGTGGGTTTGGATAATCTTGGCCGCACTTCCCCCCACGGATGATCACCACATATTGATTTGAATAATGCACAAAGATGTGATTTCTCTCTGCGTTTTTCCAAAGATGATTTCCCAAGATGAAAATTCAGAATTAGAACGTCCTCTCCTTAACAAATGTTGCAGTATATTTTTGTACCTTTTCAAGAGATTTTATTTGCCCTAAACAATATGGGTCCACTAAACATATGGAGCCATATTACAATATCGGCCGTACTACAGATGTGTACCCTACTTCTCTTGATTTTCAACGGATCTACAACACTTCCCTGTGGCACTCCAGACGTTACTTCTGCCCTCGAAGAAAAATTTGATCCAATTCGTACCCGTTGAGTTTGCGAGCTGAGAAATTCTTGAATCCAGAGAGCAATTCTTCTGTCTACGTTAAGCTTACTAATTTTTTGGATTAATATATATCAAGGGGAACAAGGTTGAACGCTTTGGTGAAGCCTATAATTGCGTGAACGATCGAACCTTCATCGAGAGAATCAGCAATGTCCTGACTGCCAGTGACTACCTGACTCTCTAATGAATATTTTTTTCTGTAACCGTGTTGCCCGTTGTAAGTGATATTCTTATCTCAAATTCCGCGTAAATATTCTGCCACCAGATGTTCCATTTGCTTACACACTGCAGTCTTAAGACTTATTGGGAGATAATTTTCGACATTTTGACGTGCAGTGAATGAAAGTTTGACATTTGAAGTGACATGAATGTGCCTACGTACTTGAGGATAGTGGCAGAATCTCTCAAAGGTAAAATTCTAGGGTAAAATGCAGATGCTGGACCGAAGGTACGTAACATCACCGCCAGCATCTCATACGGTTCGGTGCTGGGTGCACTGCCATGAAATATGTATGATGAGGACGGATTCCTACAGTTGAATCGTTAATCAGTCGAAAGTATGGTCGGGTAAATTATTACCTCACGCAGCTTGATACGAGGCATGGCTGCTTCAGAGCCTACCTTCACACGTTCAAACTGTATGACACCCCATACTGTCTTGTGTGCAAACCTGCTGTCGATGATGCCAAACATGTGGCACTGATAAACCACATTTCAAACCTCAACGAGACACTATTGAGATGCTTGGGATAGGCCAGATGACTCAAGGAAATGTAGTCTCAAATATGCTTGCTTCTGAAAGCAGTTGGAAGGCAATGTGTAATTTTGCACAGGGAGTATGGTTGGAATTAAGATGCCTGAAGAAACAAAGGAGGGAAAGATCATCATCTCACTCGACTAACACTAGAACCTAAATATGTTGTGTGACTGAGTCACTATTCCATTCTCTTCGATGTAATGCCTTTAGGCAGTTCCGTGGGGAGGATGGAGGAGAACGGACATTTTAGCTTTAGTGAATAAAAATTTCAGATGATATGTAGCTCTGGCTACCCAGCGTCTTTTGCAGATTTCCACCTACCCTCAGGGTAAGGAAAAAAAACAACAAAAACCACTCCCCGCAATGTATCGCCTATTGTTGATTCTGCGGGAAGCATGGAGAGGAGAGAGGTTTAATTTTGAAGATTTCCACCAACCTTGTAAAACGAAGACACATACCAACTCAGGCAGGCAGGCAAGGCAGGCAAGGCAGGCAAGGCATGCAAGGCAGGCAGACACACACACAGGCCGACAGACACACACACAGACAGACAGACCTGACAGGCACACTGAGTTTTTGCTGTCAATCTATTTTCGGTATCAAGGACCCTGAAAACATGGACTCGGACTACACGTTAGAGAAAGTAATTTACTACATATAAAAAACAGATCTATTCACTTATGCGTTAACAGGGCCAGGTAATAAGAGGTTTTCTGTAAAAAAAAATAAAAATAAAAAAAATAATCACAGTTTTCCAGCGCATGAGTAAAAATACTTTTATCTTATGAAGTAAGGCGAGGAAGTAATAAGAAAGTAATAATTAGCAGTGATAACAAAAAGAGCAATGTAATATCCAAAAATAATTACTGGATCCATTTTCATGAGCCTGTAATAATTAATTCAGAATTTATTTTTACTAATCTTCTTTTTGACCTGCAATGCCAAATGATAAGTCAAAAAGAATGTTCACCTAAAACACAAATATCCACAAGCTGTGATGACACTGTATTTTAATTGCACCAAGAGCATGAATACAATGAATCCAGAAAGCCTTTTTTTTTTTAATTTTTTTTTTTTTACTTTTGCTTACTTAGAGCCACTTTGGGTCCTGCGGTTGCAATGAAAGAGAAAAAAAACTTATCTAAATAATAACCTCAAATTCTGCAATAACGATTAGATTTCTAATCATGCATATGAACACTGGAAAAACTTACGTTGCAATTTCTTGAACTGTTCTTTCATAATCTCAGGTTTATCAAAATTAGTTCTCAGTGCAACCAAAACATCTTTGTTGTTTGCAACTAATTTCTGTAATTATAAAAAATAATATTGTAAATACATATTTTTCAGTTAACAAATAAGATTAATTTTGACTGAACAACACAATCATTTATTCTATTAGTAATTAGCTATTTTTGTATTTTATCATTAGCATCGTGGCAAGTAACCTGGGTGGAGTATTTACTTTATATAACTATTTGCATTTCTATGGGCATGCTCCATTAATAAATAAATGGTAGAGCATAATATATGATGAGGAAACTTAGGACAAATTACATGATATGCGCACTGAATGTGATGAAGCCCTTACAGCGACTCAACAAACGACCCTTGAAGGTACTACACAACAATGAGAAGGTAACATCTAAAAATATATATCGTCAAATTGAGATACAATTTGTCAAATACAGTTGTACAGAATTAGAAATTTTGTAATTTCCTAAACCGACATGTCTGAATATAAGGTGCCTACTAAATTTGAAGAAGCCTCTAGAATTTTTTAAATTTTAAAGTAATCCTAACTATTCAGTCACAATAATATTGCAAATTGTCTTTCTGACTAGCTGATAACAAAGACAAGAAATTCTGTTTGCCATTTTCTTCCTTATCATCAGTCTACGTACATCTTTACTTGCATCATTGATTTTTTTCTTCCTTATCCTTCTCCCATATTACGTCATCTTCTGACTTTTTAGGTCCCCTGAAAAGTTTTCCGCGTGCAATTGCATTCTATGTCTTTATCTGACACTAGACTTAACAACATTCGCATTTGTGATAACAAATGTTATTCTTGCCATGCTACAGTTCATGGCCTCTACTTCTATAACCACTATTGAATTGAAATTCAGAGTGTTTAAGGTCTGCATGATCAAGATGTGAACTGCAAACTCAATGCTTGTACCTAAATGAAATCTCAGCCACTATTTCCTTTCATTTTTACTTTGTGTTTCTGTTACTCCAATGTCATTTTCATGTACTCTCTTTACCACCCCATTCAAAAATACGTGTTACGGTCTGAATTGTTGGCACATCCTTAGTAGATATCTAGAAAGCACCCACTAATATAATTACTAGGCATAATAGCATTGTAGATATGCTTGGCTAGCGATTGTCTTCATAGCTTATTGTTATAGTGACATTCCAGTTTCTCGACAGAGAAAGATATAAATGGATTTTTTTAAAATAATTTAGGAAAAAACCTGGTCTTATATTTGGATAAATATGGTAATGCTCCCCAGAACCAGGCATATAAAATATTTAACTACTAAGAAAAACTAGCATATTCAAATGTTTTTAAGAACTCCAACGCTGCTATATTGATAAAAAAGCCCTCAGTTGAATAACTACCACATTAACAAATATATGACAACTCTGAATACAAGATAACCCTCGAATTTCGAGGAGGCCTCGTGAGAATTATTTCTTTTTTAACTAGCTTCAACTGTCAGTTACAATAAAATTGGAAATTGTCTTATTGCCAAGAAAATTGTCTTAATGAAAATAATAAATCTTTTTGCCCCAGCTCTAATAAATTCACTTTCTCACTCATTTCTTCTTGCACATAGATATCATCGTTGTTATCATCATCATTGTTTTTCACAATCATCTTGCACATATCCTTGTTTCTTGATGCTCCTCCTCTGGCTTTTTAGGCTCCCCTAAAGTTGCATTCCTTATCTTTCACCAGATACCACCTATTTCAGTCTGTGTTAACAGATTTTCTTCCCAGCGCTCTTCATGGCCTTTGCTTCTTCAATAACTATTACTTTGAAATTTGCATCATATAATGTTCACATGAGAGAGATGAAAACTACAAACTCGTACATCTCCATACCTCTGTTTTGGAGGTAGCGCAGAAGATTGCAGAGAAGTTTCCAATGTTTGGATTAATATTTTATTTATTTAGACTTGTTAACAATACAGTGACAATTCCTGCACTTTTTGTATTGACAGTCTATTCATTTTAACATGTAATAAATTTCTTCACTTTGAAGAGTTAAGTCTACATAGTTAAACAGAACAGTAAGGTAATTAACTAGAAGAGGTATATAGCACAGTATGTACGTCTGTACGTAGGTAGGTATGTAAGTACGTACGTAGGTATGTAAGTAAGTACGTATGTAGGTATGTAAGTAAGTACGTACGTAGGTATGTAAGTAAGTACGTACGTAGGTATGTAAATAAGTACGTAGGTATGTAAGTAAGTACGTAGGTATGTATGTATGTATGTATGTACGTACGTACGTATGTACAACATGCTCTTAATAAAACAACACAAAAATATATCCAAGATTTACATACACCCTTTTAATAACATAGCCCAAACATATGTCACAAAGATTCATAAACACACTTATCACAATATAGAACACACAACATATAACAATATATCACACTATGTCACTGCATTAATTAATAATTTTATATTTAATGATAATTCTTGTACACTTCACAAGCTTTGGGTAGTATTCTATTTATATGTGACTACCAACAGATTACTTTGTATACAAATTCCATGGAATTTGTTAACTATTCATGTTTGTGTCATAGATCATCAGCTTTAGTTTCGTTGAAATTTAGGGGCGAGTTTTTTGCATAGCGCCAGTCATTCAGTGAGTGTGAGCTAAATAGGAGGATTATCTATGGAAAAAATTGTAGGGTGTATTATAATCAATACAAATCATCTGCATACATACAACATTTCTCCGATTCTAATTGAGTGTTGTTAGATAAATCATTTACATATATGATACAAAGAAGGGGCCCCAGGATCGAGTCGTACGGTACTCAGCGGTTCACATGAGAAAATTTAGAGAAAGTATTGTAAAAATAAACTAATTGAGACCTATTGCTTAGATATAACTGAATAATGTCACAGCTAAGAGGGAGAAATCAATGGACTTCAGGTTGACAATGACAAATCAATGTCACATTCATTGTTTCAATGACAAGCTATGACATACTGTGTCAAAAGCTTTGATTAAATCAAAAAAATTGGCATTAACAAATTTGTTTTCTTTAGGTTCAAGGCAATTCTGAATAAAATTTTTAAATATCACTTGTGAATTTTCTAAAACCATACTCACCTTTCGATATTAATTATTTGATTTGATGTGCTCTTTAATCTGCAATCCTATTAGTCTTTCAAACACTTCAAAGTGTAGATTTGAGGGAAATATGACTGTAATTATTTGGAATATTTTAATTTCTTCCTTTTCCTTGAGTTAGTATAACTTTGGAAACCATTGTCAAAGCACTCATTAATTATATATGATAGGACTTTGATTCATAGAAACTTTGTTCTTAATAACAGAGGAATTGATGTTCTACACTATATCTACTGAATTGCTGTTGGCAAGAGAGTGAATTGCTTTGTGCACATCTGTACAGTTGCGTGCTGGAAGCTAATGATGATTTTATGTTGTTTATGACTATTATTTAAAAAGAAGCTTGGATCATGCTGACTGTTAGGTCAGCAGTCTCAGGAATTATTTCTCTAACACTATCAATAAAGAAAGTATTTACTGATGGTACACTTTCTAATATTTTACTGATAAAGTTGTTATTGATCATCTTTCAGATTTGTTGAGGCTTATTTTCAGCTTGAGCAATTAAGTTTCCATTAAGTGCTAATTTATTAAAATTTTTGTCTGTGATGTGTATTATCAAGGACTTATTTGATGGGGTAAATTGAGCCTCAAAACATTTCTTTGTACAAATATAAATAAATGCTTTATTATCTGCAATAGTTTTTTCAAAAAACTTTGTCTTATGAATAGCCAAATAGAATAGCCAGGAGTTTTCTTGAAAATGCTAATTTAGCTTTGCATGTTCCTTCCATGTACATTAGATTTTTTAAATCATTCCTTCTCTATAATTGGATGTAGAATTGAATTTTTCACATTTTGATGTCCTTCAAAACACAGATTCGTAATATCTGGACATCCCACAGAAAATCAATAACATAGATAACGAGCCTCATTGATAACCATATCGTAAAACAAAATCTCAGCAGTGATTTTTATTTATTTTTATGTTGCATTTCACTTACGACAATGCCACTCATTTGATAAGATCTCTCAATAATTTTCAGTCATGTGTGTCTATATTGTTAACATGCAACCCTACAGGACTGTCAAGCATCTATGTTATGTATGTTAAGAAATTTAACATCCTTAGCAACATAAATAAGCAACTGTCGATTCATCTTTAATCTGCGGTTTATTAAGAAAAACTTTGTGAAGTACAAAGCCAATTTAAACAAACCAGAATAAAAGTAACTCGAATTAGTTTGGGGATTAAATAATTGATAGATTATTAGATTGTTAGACAATTAGAAAAATGTAAAACAGGTAATTAACCTCTTTTTCCTGGCATTCCACCAAATGAAACTCTTCTCTGGAATCATATTTACTGATGGTGTGAAGGTGCTGGGTACATATACTGTGAATATCAGAATTGAATAATAAACCCCTAAGAGGTTGCTTTATGGGCCTGTGACTTCGTAAAATAAAAAATAAGAAAAAGGTTTGTATTTATATAATGAATAAGTGTCAATTAACTTACCAACTTCTTACAATAAGCAAGCATTACATTTCTGTAATCACATCTATGTGATTTTGTATTTGCCAAGCTTTAAATTCCTGATATGCCTTTTTATATCAGGCTGTTGATTTTCCTGGGACAAAATCCCATGTGGCTTCTGTAGCAGCGACTACTATTTCTGTAGGTACAGAAGAATTATTCGTGACCATCTTTCTCGAACCACGGTATATGAATTTGTTTAAATACAGATGTGGACAAATTATTAGGAAAATGGTATATAAAAGAAACAAAAACCTGATTTTCTCAAAACAGAATTAAACTATAGAATTGAAGAAGCTGCAAACATTAATGGTTGGTGTGAGCAACTTTAGCATGAATTAAAGCATTAATTCATCTGGGCATGCCTTTTTTTGTATGATTCAACAATTTCGTTATCTTCATTCCAAATGGTAATGACGGACTCCATGATGTGTTCCTGTGTTGTAGGATGTTTTGCTTTCACCTTCGTTTTAAGAACATTCCATATAGATTTTACTGGATTCATAGCCAGACTATTTCCTGGCCAGTCAAACACACAAATATCACTGGAATCCAATTCACTCTTGACAGCTTTTGATCCGTGAAAGGAACACCATCATTCATGAATATTTCATCCCCAATTTGGAAACCACTCATTCATTGCAGGAACAAGGCAATCCCTGATGACCTCTTTATATTGTTAGCTTTTCATATTGCCTTTTGCTATGTGAATTTTGCCTGTCCATACATTGAAATAATTATGAGTCGTCATTGCCAACAATATTGTTTATTCCAATAACAGCTTTTGATGGCTTAGCCATCAGTTTTATAGTACAAGAAAAAAAACACATTAAAAATACATACTAATAATTTACAATTTTTAGAAAATATATTTAACAGTTTAAGACCTGAAAGAAAAGAAAGGGGGTGTTAAATGATTTAATACTACAAGAAAAATGAATGAAATTGAATTTGAACATTTAAAATTTTTGAAACAGAAAACATGAAAATGTAAGTTGAGCCATTTCTTACCTGTTGTATGGAAGCCACAAAAACGAATATGTGGGCTCACGCAAGCCAAGACGCTTAAGTACCCGGCTGTGCGGTGGAGGAGTGTAATGGCCTGAGTGCGGTGCGCTGTCTACTGTGCCGCCCCGGAAGAGCGCGGTGTGAGAGTGGTGTCTAGTAATAATTGGATCATGCTATAAGAGGAGAGGGGCTATGGTTTATGTTTTCATTCAGTAAATTATTATTTAAATGAATATGGAGGTTTTCGAAAGTTAATCTGGTGTGATATTGATTTTCTATTTCCAGTATACCAATATTTGTGTGTGGATTGAATGTATGGCCTGTCTAGAGTAAATGATTGACAAAGTGAGATTTAAAGGTGTTGTGTTTCCAAGTGTATATGTTCTTTAATTCTGGTATTGAATGTTCTGCCTGATTGACCAATATATTTGGCTTTGCAGTCATGACAATTTAGTGAATAGACGCCACTTTTTTTTAAAAGATCTGTGCATTGTTTGGGGGACAGCAATTTTTTGAGGGAATTCTGAGATTTGAATGAAACTTTGATACCTGCTTTGAGAATTATGTGTGAGACTTTTTCTGAAAGGGTTCCAAAATAAGGTAAGCAAGTGTACTTGTCTAGTGTGTGTGTGTTATTGGAAAGTGTGTTTTTTTGTTTCTGTTTGACTATTTTGCGGCATATTATGTTGTTAAGGAGTTCTGTGCTGTAACCATTTGACATAGCAATGTGTTGTATAGTGTTCAGTTCTTTCAGAAAACGAAATTTTGTCAGGGGCAGGCTTAGTAATTTGTGTATCATGTAGTGGAAGGCCCCTTTCTTTCTTTCTTTCTTTCAGTTCTTAAAATGTTAAATATATTTTCTAAAAATTGTAAATTATTAGTAAGTAATTTTATGTTGTTTTTTTTTCTTTGTACTAGGAAACTGATGATGATGGCGAAGCCATTGAAAGCTGCTATTGTAATAAACAATATTGTTGGCAATTACGACTCATAATTATTTCATTCTAAATGCCAACGAAATCTCACCACAATACCAATATAAACTCCACTAGTTGCACCACATATTCTTCCTTGAGGGCTTCCCCTCAAGGAGTTTTAACATATCACAGAAACATTTTTTCCTTCAAATTCTTTCCTTGAGGTGGTAAATTCCTCTCTCTTTTCGAAATTTGTTAATTTCTTCCTTCAGTTGCTTAGCAGGGGTTTCTGATACCATTTCTACCCCTCAATTAGGGTTTGTTTCAAAGTCTTGAGAGGGAGATTGAAAGTAAGAATCACTATCAGATGATAAAGCAGTTCAACAAGAAAAATCCTCCCCACTATTGCAGTAATTGATCCTTTAACAATAGTGAAGGAGATGTTTGCAAGTTGGGCCTGTAACAAATTTCTTTACTGCTCTTTGGCTACAATAATGACAGTTTAAATTTGCTGCTTCAGGCATGTATTGCCATCTACTGACACATGTACGATGCAAGAACTAGTACACGAATTTATCACTCATGGGTCTAATCAACTTATCTTGCATGTCTCCAGTCACTGGTGCTGACCAGTCACGAACAGCAAACACTCAGTAAAGTTATCACAAACTGCTACAAATCCGCGAGAATCCTCACACCCAATGACACCGAGTCTTGAATGGCAGACACAGAATGAAAGTTTTTACAAACTGTTGCAAATATGCGGTAAACCTTCCACAACCATTTGTGCAATAGTGAACAGGAAACACACAATATGTTTTCACAAACTGCTGCAAGTATGATTTAAAAAAAATCATTTCTAAGAAAAAATAGATTTGTTCCAGATCATTTTTTTTTTTTATATTAAACTTACCAATCTTTGGAGAGAGAGAGAGAGAGAGCGCGCGAGAGAGAGAGCGAGAGAGAGCGTGCGAGAGAGAGATAAAGGTTGCGACTAAAAAATAATTTAAAGTAGAAGAATTAGGTATATCATAATAAACAGTTGGTCTGATGGCACACGGGCTAGAGGCCTAATGCCATGAGAGGCTGTGAATTCAAATCCCACTTAAGGCATGGACATTTTTTGGCTGTGTGTCATGGTGTGCATTCACAGTACACTGTTTCAGCCCTGATTCCTATCACAATCTAATAATTAGTGTGAATGATAGAATGCGAGTGATACAGAAGGGCCTGTGGGCCACTCAGCACCTTCCAGGTGCAAGCACAGGGTCCACATGCCACATTAGCACAAAAATTGGGAGACGAGGTAAAGGAACCCAGTGGTTATACTTGGAGCTACAGCTCAGAAGGTGAGGTGAAGATGTCCAAAGACATCGAAAGGTGTGATGGACAAAACTAAGGAATCCATTCATTCATCATGACTGAGCATCAATGTAATTAACAAATTTCTATCTTCAATAAAATACTAACCTTTAATTCTTGGACTTGACTAGCAATGTGCCACATTAAGGTTTCATTGAGAAGTTTCATACCATATGGCCCTATAAGCTCTGCAAGGGCTCTAAGTTCACTGATATCTGAGAATTCTTCTGCATTAAAAGGAATTGCGCCTTCTGCAGTGAGACTAACAAAGGCTCGTTGATTATTAGAGAAGCATATGTTTCCAGCACTCACTCGTCGAAGCAACACTTCAGAATACCTACAGTAAAATGAACAATTCAGATACCATTGTTCTCAATTCAAGACAATTAATCAAACATTGTCACAAAACTTAAGCAAATCACAATTTTTAATGACACGTTTGAACAAAATTCTATACAATCACAGTAAGGGGATAAAATTGAAGAAGAACCATAGATCTAAAAGACTGTCAATTTCAATATTAACCGAAAGTCCTTGAGAAAAAAAGAGATTATATGAAAGTTTTACTTTTGTGACTGAAAAAACTAATATACACATGCAAGCAATATTTTCAGTAGTTCACTTTACTGCTCCTTGATAATGCTGCTATTTCTGTTTGTGCTTTTCTTTATTCAGTACATAAGGACCCCTTGAAGCAGTACAGCACAATTATATGGTTGCAGCATTTCTCAGAGTGGAATGAGTAACTGTACATGTGACTGAGCTAACAAGAATATTCTTAAATCCAGACAGCACTTTATTAATATCTAATTTTAAAATGTTAAACTGCAGAATTACCAGTGAAATTAATTGCACTAAGAGAATTCAGATACAATTTAAGAAGGCCCAAACTGAGCTTTTGTGCCACGACAAAGAAAGTAGTTTTATTAATAATTTTAATGTGGGTAAATAGATAAGCATCTCTTACCAACTTCAAGCTACTAATTCCACAATATTTATAAACATTGGATTGAGCCAACAATACTACTATGGCCTGCAATAGCTTCTATTAAAACTATCTGAACAACTTGAATCAACATGCAAGCCACTACAGAAGAGAATAATCATTTTCCACTCACACTGTCAGAAATTTTCAATCAAGAAAGGATGTAATCTCTTTTGATTACAGGGAAAACTTTTACACGTTCCTTTTACCCAGAGCCTCTTAAAAAAATTAGTTTCTCTTGGTCTTCAAAACTAAACTTCAGGAGATCTCACTTTGGGATTGACAGGCAACATCTGTTTCCAAGGCAATGGCAAGTATGAGTTGTGACAAATATCAACTACCCTGTCTTGCCTGTGGAATTACCACACAAGCCTGACTTCCACTGGGTTTCGGGCCTGAACAAAGGCAGTTTCTTGGAAATGAAACAAGAGTGTCATAGTGCATTAACATTGATAATGTTTTCTAATAAAGATAATCAGGCAGGAAAAACATTCTGCAGGAGCTTGGGTTTTAGGCGACACTGTACCGTGAGCATGTCAGTACCAAAGAAAGATCTTTTCGACTGTATTACATTCCCTTCCCTTGATATATGGATCATTATATTGGCTCTTCTCCCTTCAACCTATTTCCTCAATTCACAGTAAAACATTCATGCAATATAGACAAAATATTAAATTGAGAAGCAGCTAATTTGGTATGGATAGTTCACATAGCAGAACATTCCTCCTACGTAATTGAAATGTAGGATTCAAAGAATGATTAAAGCTCTGTATAAAAAGAACATGTAACCATTTCTCAGTGACAGTCATTTAACTAGCACATCTGCATATACCAGATATAAATTAAACTAGTAAGAAACTTTTATTCTTTACCACTGTGTGTAAAGTGCAGCAACAGTCTTTTCTCCATGGCTATCCAAAGGCTGAGTTTGCTGCAATAAGGCATTGTTAAATACCCTTGTTATATCTATATGCACTGAAATGAAACACACAATTGCATGAAAAGAGAAAGCACATACATCAGGGAAAATAATTAGTTCAATGTACTTGACACAACACAACTTTCATCAACATACCATAATTTTCCACGGTCTGTAAAACATTCATATAAGCACGCACACTAACAAGAAGTTCAGAAGGCTTTGCAATTTCATTTGTGTCTGGATTGTACATCACCATTCCAACTAGAGCTCTCGCAAACCTTGTTTCCAAATGCTGAGTGAGATACTCTCGAGGAGCAAATGTGTAATCCCATACATTGATTGTAGAACAATAATTAATAGCAAAGCACAATTCTGTAAGGGCCATGTGGAGTTTATCCATTCTAAAAAAGATATTATTTCAGAATTACTCATTTCAGTATTCAATAATGCATCATTTAAAACAAGATATATACTAGAGAAAGAAAATGATGTCAAAGAGATTCCATCAGAAAGCAAAAGCAGAGCTTAATGAAGTCTTTTCTTGAAACATTTTCAATACATTGCCAAAATTTTTCACTTAGAAAATGTCCCCCTTAATGGACAAAAAACCATGTTTAACTCAGAAAGTGCCAAAATATTTTACACGCAATATTCTGAATTAGTAACTGTTTACAGTCATAAGAGTTTTAAATAATCTTACGTAGTAAGTTCTTCACGAGTCTTCCTCAAGCTTTCAACACCTGGCTTAGCAATCTCTGGGGCACTCTTTTTATTTTTATCTTTCTTCTTTCGATTCACCACTTGGGAAATCAAAATTGCACAGTGTTTTGGAAGAAGCTAAAACATTAAAAAGAAAAATAGCACTGTAATAACATTTTTGCTTGACTTTTGTAACATCTTCAACCACTTTATAACTGAAAACATTGTCAGTAACAGTAAAAAGTAAAAAAAATTTTTTTTACAATTAGAAAAGCAGTTCTTTGAAAAACTGAATTTTTTTTGGTGAAAAATCATTGAATTAAATAAACTATTTATCCAATTTATACAATTCCAAATTGTATAAAAGACAATCTATTCAGACAGGAGTACGATAAACACATCTTGTTAAGAGTCTTAAACACACTTATTCATTTCTGAACTTCATCGTAACTACATTTTCTGATCGAAAAACCAGAAGATTTCATTGAAGTATCACACATATAAACGAAATTTACAGGATTAATTATTCCTATAAGTAGGAGAAGAGTTTACATTTCATAAGTAATAAAACACTGGCGAAGGATAAACGAATGTAAAGAATAACTTTAGATCATGTTATATTGGAACAAGTGTCTCGTGGAGTACAAAACGTTTTCATGTCCATGTTGACTTCAGAAATGCTTCAAACCCAGATCTTCACCCAAACAATGTGAACCTTGCTCTTTATTAGAACACGTTGACAATTATATAATGTTTAGCAAATTATCTCTTGCCAGACAGCAAATTAGCATAAGCACTACACGAGCAAACATTGTGCATCCACAAAAGGAAGCTTGACTGCAGACTTTGGGACTAAAAAGAATAACGTATTGTAGGAAGAGAAAGTACGTTACAGATTTTATTTTGGAATTCTACTACAAAATGCAAGGAATCTTCAAACAAGGAATCCAATTACATTTAGGAAAGGACTTCAATCAAGAAAATGTGTTTAGAAGCTTCATGGCTACCGCAAATTAATACTTAAAGCAAATAAAACTTTCCAACAAGCAGTGATAAATGTAGATTAGAAAACTGAAGCAGCTGAAACTATGAAGTAAGTATTAGCAAGTTTCATAGCCTTTGCAGCATATGTAAGAGGAACCCACCGGCAACTAACCCTGCAAAAACAACAGATGACATGTTCTCAGATACAAACCTGCTAATGTAGAAGAAGGAAATTCTTACAAGAAAGAAACATCATACAACAGAACAGTATTCATCACATACAACCCTATGTAAAAAAAAAAAAGACTGCAGGTCCCAAAAAGAATCTGTAAACCCATTCGTTTGATACAGTAATTCACAATAGTCAAAACCGTAAGAAAATATTAACCGAAAAGAAAACAAAATAGCAATGAGCATTTGGTAGGCAAATACAATAGATAAGATAAATTAATGATTTTTATAAGAATTCTTATATTTAATATTCCCTTTATTTACTTTATTACCTTACTTTATTGATTTGAAGTAGTAATTTCATTACCAAAAATTTAAATTTCTTCTAATAAGCAGAGAAAAAAATTGAACATTGGAACACTTAATTTTGTCCATTTTTTCAATTTTGTTCTAACTGAACTAACAGTTCTGGTACAAAAAAAAAAAAATCAGCAAAAACATTTCACCTCAAAACTTACCTTATCACTCATTGTACATTGCTCATCACATATAGTAGTAATGATATTTTTTGCTTCTTTGGCCATTTCATCTAAGAACATGTTGACTACAGAGAGGCTTCTCTCTCTAATGTGATGCCTCTAAAGATAAGAACAGGAAAGTTCGGTAAATTCTTTAATATATTCACACTACATTCCAATTTGCATAATTCTATTAAAATGCATAGTACCTCTTCCGGACACAATTCATGAGTACAACTCTGGAAATGCCCACAGATGAGTGGGAAGGCCACAATATAGCGGTTCTGGGCAGGAAATTCCAGGCACATGTGAAATTGATCTTCAAAAATTTTACTGTAAAAGCTGAAATTACAGTATTACATTATTTTACACATTTTTAAATGAAACACAAAATAAAAAAAATAACTACAATTAAAATTATTTTTTGTAATAATAAAAAATATTTAACAAAAGTTGGCATTTAAAAGTGAATACATTTACAATTAAAGTTACCATTTGAGATGTTTTCTCATTGCTAAATGATTTCTACATGAAAATTTCCTAACACCTCTTAAACCTCATTGTTTAAAACATGTATGCCTAAACCTTGTTCTGACCAGCATCAAAAAAATATGTAGTCATTTCATGAGTTGTTTTCAATGTGTACACCCCAAATGTGGGAGTTTTAAAATTCAGTTTCTTAGAAAACTTTGATTGCAAGTTTTGTATTTAGCTTTGGAGCCAAGAATGGAGGCAAGACTGTTCAACTACTATAATTAGGGACAAAGACGTTCACTACATTTTGGGTGCTCCCTTCACGTCAAAGTAGTTTCCCCCTACCCACAGTTCACTGAATATTCATTTATGAAAAGTAATAATAATAATATGAAACATTAAACCATGGTACACCACACATCAATCCTTGATCCAATTTACTGCCTTTATGTACCATGAATATTATCCATTTATTTGAATGTTTTTTGTATGAATGATTTCACACCGGAAACTAGAGGTACACAGCAACAATTTTTTTCAGAACAATTGTACATTTTCTAAAAGAACATAGCATGCAGAGTTTGAGAAGTAACAAGCACTAATCTGATAAACAGATAGACTTTTCTTTTATCAGAACATATTTTCAGGTTTGCCACACATTCCTCTTAAGGTTTACATAGTCAGGTACAGAACTGTTTCCAGACACACAACCAAAGAGACATGGCAATACGAATAAAACATTACATTTCATTAGTTTCAAAAGGTAATAATAAAAACCCTGAATCTGTAGAAGATATCATTTCACAATTACCTTAAAATTTGTGCTATTACCGTGTACTACTAATAATTATTATTGTAATTATAATTGGCACATAGAAATATAAACGATTGAAGATAATAATTATTATTGTAACATTGAAACAATATTAATTTTTAATGTACCTCGGCATTCTCAACAGTGTTAAAATCATAGTTAGGTTTTACCCAAGGCAGGGACATCAGTCAGTCAGAAATTAGTAACAAGAACCAAATAGGAACCAAATTTTAAGGAAAAGAAATCAAGATAAAGTTTCTATTCTAACAAAAGGTTTTCAGATGACCTTTATATATCAATTTGTAAAAGACCAAATGCAGAAAGAATTCAAATACAATTGACCTATTTCATAATATTTTAATCCAGCAAATACTAAATCTGAGCCGAAAGTTAAGAAGCAGACCACAAATTATATCATGCTTCTCTCTTCCCTTGGCACAATTCACATTCTTAGGATGTATTTCTCAATGGGTTTTTGATGGATGTTTATTTATTCAATTATATTCATACAATGCCCAAACAGTAACAAACAGTTAATAAACTTCTATGAAGTATTAAATAGTGATTCTTTGAGACTATTGATGTATAATTACATCATTTAATGATTATTTCTTTGGGATATCGATGACACAATTCTGATGTAATGTTTCTAAGGTATATCACATTGCCAACAATTTGCAAGATGACTAATATTTCTGTTTCTTCTCAACAAAAAATATTTCACCACTCATGCTCAATTTTTTACAATATTGTATTTTCTATACTTGTATAAAAAATTTCAAGTCATCAAATTATGAAGAAAAAATTCATGTCAGAATAAGGGAATGAAAAAACAAAAATGATTTAAAATACTGGATTTAACTGGTAAATATTCTATATTCACATGCTGTTCTATGATTACAAAATCACATCATCAAAAACAACAGCAAGCAACACTTCAGGCTATCACATAACTATCAAAAATGTCCGAATAACACTACTATGCATCTAAGCAAAAAAAATGCTTTAGATAACTAACATATGAACACTTCACACATTATGATCAGATATCCTATTACGCTTAAAGGGTGCGCCGAACAATTCAGTCTCCCTTCTTCAAGCATGAGAGTTTTGAACAGAAAAATAGAAGTCCAAACAACACAATAATATTAGTAATAATAACTGATCCATCAAGTAAGTAATTATCCCTTTTATTTAATACACTAATGTGTAACCATAGACTAAAAAGCAACTAATACAAGACATTTCAAATTATTCTTCAAAATGAAGAAAAATTCCCACTAGTTACGTCAAAATATTTGTAGCATTCCCTTTCTTTATGTTATTCCAATTCATCATGACAAAAACAAACAAAATTTACACCTGTCTTGTTTACAATATTTTATAAACATATTTGCAATTCATCAAATCATAAAGCAACTTTTATTTACGCAAATGACAGAAAATTTTTTGATAACAATGACTTACCAAAATATTGAAAGATCCGATGTTTCAACTAACATTTCATCTAAATAATCTACCATCTTTGTATGAAACATAATTGTGTCTATCAAAGACGCCAAGTCTCGGTGTGCTTGCAAGCCTAGTTGTGATTTATTAATTGAAGTATATGCTTGCAGCCTGAACCAATCAAGACGAAGAGCCCTGAAATCAAATGCCTCATTGTCTTCCACTGCAAAGACAATGAAAAACGACATTAATGATAAAGAAATTAATACACAATGTTAATTGAAACCAAAATCCTACACAGGTCAAGATATAAATAAAATACCTTGCTTCACAGACAAATTGGCAATAACATTACACAATGAAGATAAAATTATGCTTTCATCCTCTGCAAGGACTTGTAATGTTTGCACTATCTGGTTCAGAGAAATAGCGTCATATCCTGAGAGGTATTGAACATAATACCGTTGCATCACTTGGCTGTATTTTCTAACCAATACTGAAAAAGACAAAAATATTGTACATTTAGTAACAAATTTAAAACATCCCAAAGTAAATAATTGGTATCCAATAATGGGGCAATAAAACGGAGCACATTGAATAAATACTAGGGGTCACTAATAATAAGTATGCATGCATCAGCATAGATACCAAAGTATAATCACTTGTTTACAATGTTAAATATTCAGTAACAGTATGTTAAGTTAGTGCGAACTGAATGAACGTGGACCACAAGAATACAAAGTGATAGCACATTACTTTACAACTAATACAATATCAGCAAGTCTTCTGGAAATTAGTTGTTCAATAACATGTATCAATCCCATCATACACCACTGAAAATGAAAGACTATTACATTTACAAAATTGCTAATAAACTAATATTTTCCAATAAAATTAGCAAAGATGAGAGCCAACAAATTAAAACACTTGATATGCATGCACATTAATGGTGCAATGCAACAAAATGTGCTAAGCTGTGCATTGAAAAAATATAAATGATTTAAGAATTACAAAGAAATTGTTAACTTTAGCACTCAATTTTTAGGTTCCAAGACCAAGCCATCTGACATATCAGCCAAAGCAGCAAACTATCTCATCATCATCATCACTACCGCCACCACCATCATAAACTGCAGGTCGCTACACCTGTTGCCTGTTTCTGTTTCCCAGCTTACACTCTTAAGTTTTCCTGATTTAGCCATTTCTTTTGTGGTCTTCCCACATCCCTTCACTCTACTTGTTTGTACTTCAGCACTGATTTTGGATATCTTTCTTGTTCCATTCTCTTAATGTGAGAGCTATTTTCTCTGTCCATTCTTTATTTCTTCTACTTCAAGCCTGTTTGTCATCTTTACTCCTTTGCCGATGCTTTAGTGTCACTCTTGCACGATGATGTAGAAATCTCATATGCATTACCTCTAGTATTTGTGGCTCACTACTTTTCATTGTGCAGACTTCTGAACTGTACATGAGGATTGGTTTTGATATCAAATTGTGGATTCTTAGTTTGATCTCATTAGTCATCTCTCTTCAGAAGTGTCTTTTGATTAATCCACTTATTCTGTTGTTTTTCTGAAGTTTGTTTTCCAGGTCTTCTCATCTCCTTCCAATGAGGTTGCCCAAATAATTAAATTTAATTACTTGTTCTATTATTTGTCCATTTATAACAAATTTGACTCTTCTGATTTCTTTTCCCTAATATGCCATTGCTTTTGTCTTGTTTAAGGAAATTTCAAAGTTGTGTTTTTGTGCTATTTTGTACAGTTCATGAGCTGTAATTTGCTCATCATCTTCTGATTTCATTATTATGACTATATCATCAGCCTATAGGATTGTTTAAATCTTCTGTCTTTTACCAATATTTTTCCCCTTTCTTATAGTTTGTTTCCATTCCTTGATTATATGGTTGGCGTATATGTTGAAGAGGCCACATCCCTGTCTTAACCCTCTGTTGTGAAAGATTTTGACACATTCCCATCGTACATTTTTATCGTCATCTGTGAGTCAGTGTAGAGGCTTTGGATTCCTTTTTCTATAGGTATGTTCTCTTCTAAAATTTGCCTAGTTTCTGTAATATTAAAACTACTGGGTATAAAAATATTTATTATAAAAGAAAAGAACAATCAAACATCTTTACCTACCCCTTAATTCTTCCATATGAAACAGTAACTCTGGCAACTGACGATCAACAAGATCTTCAGCAGTTTTCCCTTTGCTTTTCTGTTGTGGTGGGTTATCATTGTGACGAAGGACCCAGAACACTTCATCTCGTGCACAACACAGGCCCATGAAGATCAATAATGCCTACATAAAAAAAAAGTGTTTAAATTAAAATGCAAGTGCAATGCAATTATTGGGCACACAAAAATAAGTCACCAAAAGTTACCTTTGGGCCAAGGAGTCCTGGCTGATCAGTGAGAATGAGTCCAAGCTCTTTCAATGCTGTTCTCAAAAATTTGCGTCTCTCACGATGACGATGAGCTCTAGCAGACAAAGATCTCAGGGCTCATTACAAATGCATGGAACACTCCTCCAACTTAATGTTAAACAGTAAACTTGGTGTTAATGTGAAATATGAGAACACAATCAACACAAGTCCACATTTAAAAGTAACTAAAGAGCAGAGGAACTCAACCGAAAATTTGAAAACTTGGGTATTTGTATACTATCATGTCAGTCTAATGCTTTCTTCAATGCAAAGGCACAGCATAAGCTCACATTTCTTTGCAAAAGCCTTGCTCACCCTTCCTTCCATTCAACATCTTACATTTAGTTGGCAAAATAAATTCTTACTCTCTCTCAGAAATTCCTCATACTTTTTGTGGCACCCATTTATTCCTCGGTAATTAAAAACAATTTTATTACAATATATGGGATGATCCCTTTATAAAGTATTCACTAATAAAGTAAACACTTCCATTAAAAAATCATTATAACATTTCTCATAACTTTTGAGCAAAACTTACGCCTTCTGCACAGATTGATTATAGCATTCTTTCACTTCAGATATGCGTTTTCCAAATCCTTTCATGCCATCAAAATAATTAATTATGTAAGCATGAATATACAATACTTCATCTCGAAACAATGCAACAACCCAGCTTGATTCCAATGCACTCATCCACAATTTATTTGGCTTGTCCTGTGACAGCATTTGTGGACACAGCATGAAGCCAACTGAAACAAGGTTCACAACATGACTTCAAGAAAAAGTGTATTTTATAAGTTAATTAAACATACAATTCATATTGACCAAGTTGTTATAAAAACTTTCAGCTACAATAGTGAAGATACTGTAGAAAAAAAGAGCTTGGATGGTGCTAATTTTGTAACGAAAATGGAACCAAATTTTTTTCTTAGAGAAGTAACAGCAGATATAAACAGCATCTTGAAAAATTTGATCCACGTATACAAGGGAAGAACTGGTCCATTTTTAAAAATTTCAAATATTTGGTAAATAGATATATAAATTGTTATTTGATATATAAAATAATAAATAAATTGATAAGGGGAAATATTTTGCTATTTGAAAACTTTATCAAATTATTTTCAGCCATATTACATCAAATAATTCTGTAATGTTTGTAAGGAATATTTAAAAAGAACAGAAAATTCAGAACATATTGAAGACATTGGCCAATACAGAAGTATTAACAATAGAGCAGTTATTATTAGAGCCTAGATTTGTTCATAAATGCGTATTTTTTGTACCAACAGTGACTTGGAAAAATGATCAAATTTTTTTTATGAATACACTCATTTAGAGCTTTCCTGGTAAGTATAATTTTGCATGTTTGAAGGTTTCTGCATATTAAATGAAGAACAGGGCAAGTTAAAATCTGTTAGAGACAGAACTTTAAAAATGCAAATTTGCGTGAAGTAAAAGCATAAGCATAAGCATTCTTTGCAATGTAGTGCTGTAGAGTTTCCACAATTCAAGAAACACCCTACCATTTCCCTCCAAGGGATGTAAATATGCTCATGATATAGAGGGGTTTTTACATAAAAAGATTAATGAAAGGATTGACGAGTTGAGAGAAAACATCTATTTTTCAACTGATGGTGGTGTGTTGAAATGCTTCTGAGAAGAATGTGCAATAGGGTGTCCAATAAAGTAATTTTTTTAAAATTCATATCTTCTTTTTTTTTTTTGTTTGATATCAAAACAATTGTAAATTAAATTTCGTATACATAGGACCACGGTAACCTGTGCCTAGCATCGTAACTTGTCAGTACTTGCAGATTCAGCCTAACATGAGTTGGCGTATTAATGTGCTAGTAATTACTTGCTATTTTGTTAGTAAAAGCATAGTGTTCAAATGGTCATGTTGGTGGAATTATGCTGTTCTAAAAAAAAAATTAAAAAAAAAAGAGTATATTTTAATTGGGGGAGTGAAACATCAAATAATAGTGAGAGCGTAGGCTTCCGCGGCCGGAGTCAGTATTTACTAGGCTGTCCGGGTGACGCCGCGTCCATGGCGAAGGTGCCAATCGCCACCTTCGCTCCTTCGCCATGGACGCGGCGTCACCCGGACAGCCTAGTAAATATCAAATAATAGGTTCAAATCTTTCCCCAAAAAACTAACTGATACAGAGGAAAAGAGACGCCTTGAGGATGAGAAACCATTGAGGATGAAACACAGGGACCAAATATTTCTCCATGCCAACTTCTTTGACACCATCCTAGTACTGTTAAGGCTAAATGTACCAAAAAACACTTTTAAGAAAATTTAATAGATCGCAGCACTGTCGCAGGAGAATTTACTTTACCGCGAAAGTCTGAACTAATGGTCCGATTTTGATCTGTAAACGGCATTTGACGCCTTTTTACAATAGAATTTACGCTACGACGCTCTTTTCCCCAAAAATCTGGCAAAAATTCGAATATAAAATAGGTGCTCGAACTTTCGAGAAGAAATGAAAAAATTGGGCTCATAGCGCGATGGCTACATGTTTCCTGAATCCAACGCCGTGTCAATCATGCAAATCGGATGAATAGGAGCAGGTAACTCCCATATAACGTAGTGGGGACCATTACAGTGGCGCTCTCTAGAGCATCACCTTCTTACACGAACTAAAATACGAACTGCTACCAACGTTATTTAAAACGTGCGTGGGTTCACGGGACACAAACACACGCGCTTGATACAAAAAATCGCGCCGCTGTTCGCGCTACCTTTTCTTTCATGCGTGTATTCTTATGAATAAAATAATTTTAGAAGATAAACACATAGTATTTAACTTCTTTTGTGATTTATTTCAGAAATCGCTCATAATCAAAGTGTATTCGTATTCCTTGACAAATTTTTATGTGCGAAAGTTGGCGAGCCTTACCAGCAGCTGTATCCGGCGACACTAGTGCATCCTATAGTAGCAACCTCTTGCTTTGTCCCCAATTTTGATGGAGAGTTACCGGGCCCTGAATAGGAGCGTCGTAAAGTGAAATTTGGGAAAACACCGCCCCCCTCTCCCTTCCACCCGTTGCGTCATCATCCCGTTGTAGGCCCCTTCTCAGCGCGGCGGCGCGGCCAGCCGGCGTGCAAACCAGGCAGTGGGTTTATGCTATAGTTACTGCGCATCTCAATATATCCCCCCCACACACACACACACACATGAAACTAGTGATGCTGTAACAGAAGCTAATTGTCTTGTATCATCTGTAATAGTAATATAAAACTATTTATATTGGTGAGCTTAGGTTTGGGTATGTGAGGTTTAGAATAAGTTAGATCAGGATGGTGAGCAGCTGTAATGGATGCCTACTAATGTTTCCTCTTCATCTACCTGCATTTGAGGCAAAGCTACAAAGTGACGTAGCTGTCCAGAACCGTACTTCCAACCACGAATCAGCAGACCACGTGGGGCGGGAGTCAACTTTATACATAGCTGCAACCAGGCAGAGACTACGTTCGACCTGTCCTCTCCACCCCACGAGTTGTTCCGGCGAGCACTCGCGGAAAACAACCGGCGCTTCAGGGAAGAGGCGCGGCTTCGGCCGTTGCTCGACTCTGATTCCGAAGATGACATGGCCACTATAACTGAGAAACCCATGGACATGGAAACCAGCGACGAAGACAGCATGACACTGACCATAAATGAAGACCAACCCCAGCAGACAACCGCTACAGCGCAATCTCCTGCTACCGCTTCTTCCACCGCAAGACGACCCCTCCCCCGACAGGAATTCCAAGAGACTAATGACTGAAGATGGTTTCCAGCTGGTCACCAAACCCAATCCGACTCCCACGCTTCTACCTCCGGCACCTCAGACGACAAGATTGAAGGAACAATCCCAACAACTAAAAACCCCACCGACCAAAAGCAAAATAGGACCATGCAGAATAGACCTCAAATCCCTCCTCAACACCTCAGACCTGACCCAAGACCTGCTCAAACACTGCCATAATGCAATGACTGCGAAATGTAATAGGACTCAACTACTGATTCAACCCCTGACAATGGCAGCATATAACAAGATCCGAGACCTAATACCTACCACAGACCTGAAAGACCTATATTTTGTCAATATTTCTTATTCCTACAATAGAGCGACAGAAGAAATCTGGGAGAAATTTGTACTTAAATGACTGCCCCCCCAAATACGACCTCGAAAGAAACAGGACAAACCTCCAGGGCTTAAAAATTCCATTTTCACATCACAGAAATGAACCGACGCCACGTAAACGGACACCTTACCCTACTTGGACTCTAAGTAATTGAGACGACAAAAAAGGACATGACTGAGACCAAAAACAAACTTACGTACATTGACTACTACGGGACAAGGATTGAACATTACAGGAACTCAGACCGCATCCCTCAATGCAAACGCTGCCAAAAAACTTTACCATACTAGTACATACTGTCGACGACCAGTGACCTGCGCCCTTTGTGCAAAATCCCACCCCACTGAAGAATGCCCCTCCTTATCCCTAGACCAATCCACTCCCTTTACACCCACCTGCTGCAACTGCAACCACTACCACCCAGCTTACGACCCTATCTGCCCGTACCTCACCAAAGCTAAGGAAATGAGAGAACAACAAACAAAAACCCCTACTCAAGCACCACCTCCAGACATGTCCTCAAAGACCTTCCCACCCCTCAGACAAATAAATCGTACTTCTCTGCCTCCGCCCCCAACAAACCCACAACATACAACCGCCCAAGACATCAAAGACCTCTTCTCACTTCTCGAATCACCAACCCTCAAAAAACTCCTGCCCCAAGTACGAACCTTCATTAACATCCTGAACGGCCCAGAGGACATCATTACAAAACTAATAACTGCAGCCATTAAACTTGTATAAATACTCAATTAATGTCTCCCCCAGCCCGAATCCTATCCTTTTCCTCGTGGAACGCACGCGGCGGATTAGCCCAGAAAAAAACCATCCTCGCCCACTTCCTAAAAGATTACTCCATCGGGATCCTTACTACTACAAGAGACGATGCTGACACCTACTAACACCTTCATCATCCAGAAATACCTCACCTACCGGAACCTTTGCCCCCGGAGGCGGCACGGCCATCCTCATCCGACGACCCCTCTCGCACACCCCTTACCAACTTCAATTCACAGCCCTAGAATGTACTGCCATCCTACTTGGAACCCCCACTACTCCCATAATTATCATATCAGCCTACAAAAGACCCCATTCCTCGTTTCCTACCTCTGACCTGAACATCCTTAACAACCTACCCCACCCGTTTATCCTTGCAGGCGATTTCAATTCACAATTCACCGGATGGGGCTGCTCGACTAGTAACATAGCTGGACAGAGACTTGAAGACTTTCTGAACAACAATCCCCAAATCCACATTAAATGTCCCCATGAACCCACACATACAGTCAACGGAAATCCTCACGATATCCTCGACTTCGTCCTGCACTCCTCCCAACTACATGTCACCACACCGAACCCCAAATATGACCTTTATGACTTTTCCGACCACTTCCCAATTATATTCACCTCCTCATCCACAACTACCTACATTTCCCCAAAACCCCCAACCATCCACAACACCAACTGGAAATCCTACAAACATATCCTGTCCAAAAAGATACATGTCCCAGCCAATCTCCCAACAAGATTCCATAGATAAATCTATTGAACACCTGAACCACCATACCCTTCGCACCTACAAATGAACCACCACTCACACCCAGCAACTGCACCCTCCCCTCCCCGACGAAATACTATCAGACTGAAGAGACAAATACAACGACGGTTCTACAAACACAGACGCGACGAGGACAAAAAACTTCTAAAACAGACTAAAAGACAAGTTCACTTACTTCTACAAAATTACGAAACAAACAAATACAACGACTTACTTAATGACAAGAGCAGCCCCAATAACATTCACAAAGTGATTAAGGCAGTACGAGATATCCCAACTCGAATTTCCGCCATTTACACAAACCAAAACTCCTTAACGTTTGACCCTCAAATTATTGCAGACACCTTCGCCCAAACCCTGGCCGATCGTTTCCGCGACCCCAATATTCCAATTCCCTAAAATGTACTCCTCGACGCCTCGAGAGCCAAAACCCTACCCCTCAATCAGCAAACGACCTGGACGACAAACGACACGGAAATTAGACCGCTGCTGACAATGACAAACCAAGAAAAGGCTCCCGGACCCGATGGAATACGTCCCACCCAACTCCGTAACCTTGGAAAAACGCCATAGCCCTCATCACCCTCATCCTTAACTCCTTTTTCAAACTCTCTTACTTCCCCTCCGTCTGGAAAACAGCCCGTGTGTCCTTGGTTCCTAAACCCGGCAAAGATCATCGGCACCCCGCCAACTACAGACACATAAGCCTCCTTCCCATCCTAAGTAAAATATTTGAAAAAGTGATTCTTTCCCGCCTAACCCCTATCAATGACCCAATCCTAGACCATTCCCAATTCGGCTTCCGCGAGGGTCGCTCAGCGGCCCTCCAAACACTTAACCTAACCCTATCTATAGCCACCCCCCTCCAAGACCGCAAAGAAATCCCCACTATCCTTACAGATCTTACCCAAGCTTATGACAACATATCCCACCCAATCCTTCCAGCAAAAATCCGCCCCATATCCCTGACCATATCCACTCTACTCCAAAGCTACCTCACCCTCCGATCCTTCTATGTCCAATACTATTCCAAACAATCCCCCAATCACCCCATCCAAGCCGGCGTCCCACAGGGCGCCTCACTTCTTTTTTCCCTGTATATAAACGACATCTCTTCCACTCCCGGAGTAGAGTAATTCCTCTACGCTGATGATCTTGCATTCCTTGCTTCCTTCCGCAACCTCACCCGCTCCCTACGAAACGTCCAAAAATACCTCGACGCCTTCCACCTCTGGGCCTCCCAAAATTCCATTAACGTCAACCCTTCCAAATCCCAAGCCATCCTCTTCTCCTATAAAACCTATCCATCAAACACATCCCCTCTGACAATAAACCAGACACCTATCCCCTGGCAACCCCATGTCAAATATCTTGGCATTACCCTCTCCCGCAGACTCCTTTACTCCCAACACGTCCTCAACACCACAATAAAAACCAACCGTATTACAAACGCCCTTTACCCTATCCTGACTAACCCGTCCATCTCCATCCAAAAGGAAATCCAAGCCTACAACACCTACATCTGCCCAACCCTTTCTTACGCCCATCTCACATGCTTTAACACATCCATCATCAACTACAGAAAACTAACAGTCTCCAAAAATAGAGTTATCCGTCTTATCTTCCGTCCCCCTCCGCTAACCCGCTTCAATAACATAAGAGATCAACATAATATGCCCCATATACTTATCCACCTCTAGAACTCCACAGTCCAAACCCTACAAAAGTTCATCACCAATCCTCAGTTTAGAAACACAGTCCTACCCCACCACCATATCCTCCGAAATCCCCCCCGAAACACAAGGAAAATAAACCCCTCGATATCCTGCAACTCCCTCCTCCCATAACCTAGGCCAAAGGGTGGACACAAAAGAACCGACAAAAACGACATAAAACAACGGACTAAATACAGACCCACGTCGGACCAAAGACTAACACTGATTATTCCCAATCCCTCCTATATCCCATCCCAGTAAAAATGTATTTGTTACAAATCGCTAATAATAAGAAATGTGTGGTAAAAAATATAATCCATGAACCTCATATCAAAATTTTAATGAATCTCTGCAATGTCCTTTGCATTTAATACACATTATTTATGTGCATTATTGGATTGTAATATAATACTTAACATCAGTTTCAATTGATTCCTCAACGTTAACTTATGCTCTAGTATAACTAATCAACATAAGGTATGGTAACATGGTATGAACATAAGTCTGCCAATAATGGTAATGAATTATTAACATTTCATGTAATTGAAAATGTCAACCCCTTATAGCATTAACATAAATTCCATTTTACAACAATTTAAATTACTTCACTTGTTATTCATATTGCAAAATTCATAATTACTTATAATAGGTTTTATAAATCAGAAATGAATAAATGTTAAAAATTTTGGAAACATTCCTGAAAGGATGCAGTTGCATAACATCTTAATACAACGAGAACTTTTAATAAGGGGGAAATCAGCAATTCTTGTTTAGTCGACCATTGACACAAGTGTATCCACTACAGTAGTTTTATTGAAACGAAACCGCTTTCGGAATTGTTCATCATTCTACATTTCCAATGGGCTCCTCGTATCTCTAATATCTCTCTCCGAATTTTGCAGGATGTGTTGAGTATAAAACTGAAAATAATCTTTGAAGTCATTTTCAATAACACATTTCACAAATGATAGGTTTTTAACTGTCTACACTATACAAACACCAGCAAAACAAATTTAATAGTCGGTGAACGCCACATTTAAGTATAACCTAAACTGGTTATGACTGATGATGCGATGGAGTCATAAGCGACACTAAAGGGAGCAGGCTGCCTTGCTTATAGGAACGAGTGCTCACTTAAGACTTCACTCAAGGACTGTTTATGAATATGATTTGTCCACTTAAGGGAACACTCAGTGTAAGACACGACTATGAATTCAGCCCTCAATGTCTTAAAATTAATGAGTTTTCTCTATGAATGCTTTGTGGTCAAATAATGCTTCATTTGGAAAGAAGAAAGATTTAGATACAAGAAAGAAGATTTCAACACTTAGAGCAGTAGACGATTCAGCTGAAAGAGCAGTCAAGACTTTCATAATTTAATTACAGTTCAAGAGGAACAGAAACTATTTTTATAACATTTTATACAAGAACATCGGGTTCATCCTGATGGTAAAAAGCAAACTTTGAAAGGAAAATTTACAAAATAATATTTTCTAAATATTAAATAGATACATGATTTGGGATTATTCCTGCTTAATTTACCAAATAAATATTTGAGTTCTAGAATTCTTTCTTTATTGACTCAGTGTAAAAGTTCATCTTTAACGTTTGGCATCTAAGTTGGCACAGGTTATCCTTATTCAATCGCAACAATATTTATTATTTGAGTTTTAAGGTCAAACAGAAAAAATTGGGGGTACGCATATCTGATTTCGTAGGGAAAACCAACTCGCCCATATTTCTTCAAACATCCTAACATGCAGGCTGATATAAAATTCCAAATTTTTCTGAATATTAAAACAGATGTTGGGACTTTGATTACATTGTAAATCTTAGTTAGTATGAATTACATTCTTGGCTATCCAGGATGAGCTGTGCCTCGGTCAATTGTGCTGACGTTTGGGCCATCTTGCTGTGGCCTTCTTCAGAGCTATACCGCTGTATCGCTATCAGCAGTATAGCTCTGAAGAAGGCCACAGCAAGATGGTCCAAACGTCAGCACAATTGACCGAGATGCACCTCATCCCCGATAGCCAAGAATGTATTTACTCCAGCTGCGACAACCTAAGAAAGTATATTAGTATGAAATACCTTAACTCAAACAAAGTGAAGGTCCTAGCATGAAAACATAGTAAACGGGTCATATGTAATAATTGGATAACAACAATTTTTATAATGCAAACATTGATTATTTCAGTTCCCTGAAATTGACGTTAATGAGGGAATTACAGATACCAATTATCACCGCATCTGTTGCCTTCTTATTCCTCATCCTCAACAGACAATTACAAATAAGATCCCTGTTTTGTTTATTCAGTTCAGACTATCCACTTCTTAACTTATAATGATATATTTTATTTGGACATGACAAACAAATATATATGGGCATTATCTGTACTATTATTTAAAATAATTCATTCAATTTTGTACAAGCGAACTGCCACAATAATTGGGTAGAAAGTGCAGGTAATTGGTAAAAAAAAAAAAAAAAAAATCACAATCAAAAATTTGGTAACAGAACTCACAAGTTATCCACCTTTCCATAGTATCCAGCGAGATGTACTCGCAAGACATATTCTCAGTTTGTGAAGGTTTCAGGAGGTAGCCTGGATTGCCCACAAGACTAAGTTTTTGGTCAGATCTGCAAGAAAGAATGTTGTACACATATATTCCTGAGAAATATTTCAAGAAACAACAAAATGTACAGATACAACACACGTGTGTGTGAACAGAGAGAGAGTTTTGCCATCAATTGATTTTTTTTTCGGTATCAGGAACCCACAAAACATGGATTCTAACTGCACAATGTGTTAGAGGGAGTCATTTCTACATATAGGAAAATGATTTATCGGGGGCCAGGCTATAAGATATTTTCTTATGAAGTATGGCGCCAAAGTAAAAATGCATGAAACTTTTCAGTCACCAATAGACTGAACCTTGTTTATGGTTTGTTTCACCTTACCACTTTCGAGCCGAATGGCCAGTTGAATGGGTAACCTTAGCAAAAGAACTTGTTCAGGTGTTGCTCACAAATTACTTTGAGAGTGCATTAAGGGATATACCACAGTAATGTTGCACTCCTTCACCATAAATCAATATTGTGATATGGGTCTGAAAATGTCAAACATTTTCATATGAATCAGGAATATGCTCTGCGCTGTTGCATGGAGCTCTACAGGCATTTTAAGACTTTACAACAAAATAGGAATGACTGGCATTATTGTACTAATACATATCAATCTCACCGAAGAAACATTCGCTTGAATTATTTTCACATTGCATTGTAATTTACTTGTAAATCATCCTCAGAATACAGTCGATCAACTTCAGTGACCCTGGAAGTGTCTTCAAAATGTTGCAAGAAATTTTATTAGAAAGAAGCACACTAGTTTTATAAAGTGTTCTGCTTGCTATTTATTTTAAATTCCACAATTTCACAATGCATCCATCCAGAAATAATGAAATATTTCAGTACAATTTTGTTCCACTTGTAAAAAATTAATTGAATTAACTATTCAATTATACTAAACCATCCAAATGCAAACAAATACCACACAAACACTTTAGAGAAAATTATGTATGCTGCAAAACATTGCCGATGAGATATCAATGAAAACACTGGTTTTAGGGAGTCCCAGATAAGAAAACAATTATTTTTCCTTGTCTGTTTTGTCAGTCTGTTGGACGGTCAGTCCATCCATCCAATAATAGTATATCAGAATCATTATATACACTTAGATGTATTAATTACATTAGCATATAGTAAAAAATAAATTAGCTTATAACAACAAATAGAAATTTGGAAAATAAAATGAAAACACTTATAATGAACATTACATTCCTTAATTCAGTGACAACATTAACAAATAATAATAATAATAATAATAATAATAATAATGGTTGTCTCAGTAGCTTAGTAGTTAGAGCAGCTGTCCGTAAACTAGAAGGCCCGGGTACGAGTCCTGGTCAGGGCAACCAATTATTTGAACAAATTTAATTAACAAAAATAATAATAATAATAATAATAATAATAATAATAATAATAATAATAATAATAATAATAATAATAATAATAATAATGCTTTTAATACGAGTGGGAGTTCAAGACATAACAGGAGGATGTAAATATTAGTTACTCTTGTAATGGAACTATATCAATTATTAAATCCCATCTACTATTGCTTATACATTACAACTCACTCAAATTATGTGGACATGCCACAAGGTGGCACTTACAGAATGCTTTGAAGGATGTTATCAGCTACTTTTATATTAACCAGGAGTTTATCAAAACGTTGTGCTGCAATGCAATGTGGATATTTGATAGTAGAGGACTAGCTAACGTGCATAATGATACTCCCTATGTCCTCGAGAATAACAGTTATGTACATCTGTATTACTAACCTAATATTATGATTGTTTATTAATATTAGTAATAATCTGGATATCCGGGATCACTACGGCAGTAGAAGCGTAGTGATCTCACATGGAGGGATTGTGGGTTCGAGACCCGTGTCGGGCATGGGTGTATTTGTGTATTTCTGTATGTTTGTGTCGTACATTCACCCTTAGTTAACATCATTCCATATCCCATCCTCCCAGGACTAGTAACGCTGGGAGATAAAAATTGGATTCAATGTAGAACGCTGATCCCCTCAAAAGGAGTAGCGTACACTTGCCACGGGATAAATGTAACAGACTTGGTAAGTCCAGGTGTACGTCTGCATGGTCCTAGCTGGCCAATTCGCTACTAAAAACATAATGAATTTAGAAGTATTTACAGGACTTGGTTTGGGTATTCTAGCAGAGACTGGTTTATGTGCTGTTCGATATTCATTTGTCTGTCACCGCAGTGACATAATACAGGCTACCGATTTGGTGGGAAGTTCTGAGACACTTCTTTTGTAGGACCATTAACCTATAAATATTTTTTTGTGTTGTATCTCCTCATATTTCAATACAATATTGTGGGTGTGGATTATGCCACTATAGATATACAAGAGATACCACCAACTATGGGTCACCCCATCACTACTAAATGGTTCATGATATCAAAGTGCAGTTTTCGTTCAACAATGAAGAATCATGGGCAAGTAATATGCTGCAGAGATATTGCTTAAAATATTTTTAATTTTCCAGAAATTTAATCATCTTTGCTTTTTTAAATGGTACTACATATTTTTCTCATCAGACAGATATATCATAAAAGCGGGGAATACAATGAGCTTCACATGTTAGAATTTTTATAGTAATTAGTATAAAATTAGATTTTACGATTTTAAAGTAAACGGACACGATTTTCTTTAGCAACCCTCACAACTGTCGCCTTTGGGAAAGGTGGCATCACTGCACTCAAACTATAATGTATTTAAAACCACTTGTCACAAATCCTAATTTTATATTACAACAGCATATTACTTGCCCCTTGCATAACAATTGCATGTTTGTATGTGACATGCAATATTGCTATTGTATATCACATAAAAACATGACAATAACCATGGTATATACCTCCATTTCTCTGCTGAAAGATTCCTGCTGGTGTATATACCCCAAAGAGACATGAGTGCACTTGCAAGAAGTTTCTGATGAGGAACAAATTCTTCAGCTAATTTTTTAATTGGTGGATCGTAGTCTATAATCATCTGACCTAGTCTTGGGAAACATAATTCCACATTGTGGAGCAAAAACTGCATTTTGATATTTTAAACTGTTTAGAAGTTACAGGGGTGGCCTATGGTTGGTGGGACAGAGTGTATAGAAGTGTACTAGTTTTGAGATACCAAGAAATGTATCTTAAGAGGAATATATCGATATTTATTTTATTTCAGAGAGTATCCACATGCTTATATTAAGTTAGGTTTTGATCAATCAATTTTGATTCCTAAAAATTTATGACAGTATTTGATTCACAATCTCATTATCAACTTCCACTTTAAAGTTTTGTTGATAGTGATTATAATTATGTTTTAAGTTGATTAACACAGTTTTGTGAACATTTAATTTTAATTCCTTCAATGACAAGTAGCTTTTTACTTTAATTATAGATTCTCTCAAATTAGTTTCCAGATGTCTTGAGCTTGGGCCATTATTTATTAAAGTTGTGTCATATGCATAAGAAATTACAAAGAAACCATAGGAATTGTTCACCGAAATATATTAAAACTTATTTTCAAGTTAAGAGGAACCAGTTGTCATCTCTCATGTCAAGGTTTACTATGAGAGAGCTAACTTTTGACCTTTGCTGCCAATGTTGGTTTATCTGATAACAGTGCCTCAGTTTGAGAAATACATTCTCAAAGAAGAGAGATTCTCTCAACCTGAGAAAAAACTTAACTACTCCTCACAAAGTTACCAAATGTAAATTTACCAAAAGTAATAAATTTGCATAACAATTGCATGTTTGTATGTGACATGCAATATTGCTATTGTGTATCACATAAAAACATGACAATAACCATGGTATGTACCTCCATTTCTCTGCTGAAAGATTCCTGCTGGTGTATATACCCCAAAGAGACATGAGTGCACTTGCAAGAAGTTTCTGATGAGGAACAAATTCTTCAGCTAATTTTTTAATTGGTGGATCGTAGTCTATAATCATCTGACCTAGTCTTGGGAAACATAATTCCACATTGTGGAGCAAAAACTGCATTTTGATATTTTAAACTGTTTAGAAGTTACAGGGGTGGCCTATGGTTGGTGGGACAGAGTGTATAGAAGTGTACTAGTTTTGAGATACCAAGAAATGTATCTTAAGAGGAATATATCGATATTTATTTTATTTCAGAGAGTATCCACATGCTTATATTAAGTTAGGTTTTGATCAATCAATTTTGATTCCTAAAAATTTATGACAGTATTTGATTCACAATCTCATTATCAACTTCCACTTTAAAGTTTAGTTGATAGTGATTATAATTATGTTTTAAGTTGATTAACACAGTTTTGTGAACATTTAATTTTAATTCCTTCAATGACAAGTAGCTTTTTACTTTAATTATAGATTCTCTCAAATTAGTTTCCAGATGTCTTGAGCTTGGGCCATTATTTATTAAAGTTGTGTCATATGCATAAGAAATTACAAAGAAACCATAGGAATTGTTCACCGAAATATATTAAAACTTATTTTCAAGTTAAGAGGAACCAGTTGTCATCTCTCATGTCAAGGTTTACTATGAGAGAGCTAACTTTTGACCTTTGCTGCCAATGTTGGTTTATCTGATAACAGTGCCTCAGTTTGAGAAATACATTCTCAAAGAAGAGAGATTCTCTCAACCTGAGAAAAAACTTAACTACTCCTCACAAAGTTACCAAATGTAAATTTACCAAAAGTAATAAATTTGCATAACAATTGCATGTTTGTATGTGACATGCAATATTGCTATTGTGTATCACATAAAAACATGACAATAACCATGGTATATACCTCCATTTCTCTGCTGAAAGATTCCTGCTGGTGTATATACCCCAAAGAGACATGAGTGCACTTGCAAGAAGTTTCTGATGAGGAACAAATTCTTCAGCTAATTTTTTAATTGGTGGATCGTAGTCTATAATCATCTGACCTAGTCTTGGGAAACATAATTCCACATTGTGGAGCAAAAACTGCATTTTGATATTTTAAACTGTTTAGAAGTTACAGGGGTGGCCTATGGTTGGTGGGACAGAGTGTATAGAAGTGTACTAGTTTTGAGATACCAAGAAATGTATCTTAAGAGGAATATATCGATATTTATTTTATTTCAGAGAGTATCCACATGCTTATATTAAGTTAGGTTTTGATCAATCAATTTTGATTCCTAAAAATTTATGACAGTATTTGATTCACAATCTCATTATCAACTTCCACTTTAAAGTTTTGTTGATAGTGATTATAATTATGTTTTAAGTTGATTAACACAGTTTTGTGAACATTTAATTTTAATTCCTTCAATGACAAGTAGCTTTTTACTTTAATTATAGATTCTCTCAAATTAGTTTCCAGATGTCTTGAGCTTGGGCCATTATTTATTAAAGTTGTGTCATATGCATAAGAAATTACAAAGAAACCATAGGAATTGTTCACCGAAATATATTAAAACTTATTTTCAAGTTAAGAGGAACCAGTTGTCATCTCTCATGTCAAGGTTTACTATGAGAGAGCTAACTTTTGACCTTTGCTGCCAATGTTGGTTTATCTGATAACAGTGCCTCAGTTTGAGAAATACATTCTCAAAGAAGAGAGATTCTCTCAACCTGAGAAAAAACTTAACTACTCCTCACAAAGTTACCAAATGTAAATTTACCAAAAGTAATAAATTTGCATAACAATTGCATGTTTGTATGTGACATGCAATATTGCTATTGTGTATCACATAAAAACATGACAATAACCATGGTATATACCTCCATTTCTCTGCTGAAAGATTCCTGCTGGTGTATATACCCCAAAGAGACATGAGTGCACTTGCAAGAAGTTTCTGATGAGGAACAAATTCTTCAGCTAATTTTTTAATTGGTGGATCGTAGTCTATAATCATCTGACCTAGTCTTGGGAAACTCGTGTCACTGTAACAAAAAAAGTAAATATTCATTCTCTAAAAATTAAAATTCACGACAATTTTCATTTGATACAAATGATTCACTCGTATTAATATACCTTGATATTTAAGATACCCTCGTACAAATTTAGAAATAATGTTCATGGCACATTTTGGTCCAGTGTGTCTCAAACAATACGAGGGATTTATAATGGTTAAAAGAATGGAGTTGAAATCTGTAGCAGATTCTATAAACATCTCTTGAGAACGGTACTTCATATAATTAAGAATACATTGCTCATACATTATAGCAGTAGAATAAAAAAAAAAAGTGTTTTTAGGAGGCAAGTTTGATATTTCAAGACTAAATATGAAAAAAAATGTGCAATAATGTTCCAATTTCTTTCTCGTGTTTATGAACAATTATTGTATGAAAGTTTTGCAATTATAGACGGACAAAACATTCGAAGTCTGTTTTCATCCACTAGACATAATTGCCACTTTGTTTTGCAGTAATATCTATGAAATCTGTATCATTGTATTACCTCTGACTATGCACCATTTCGTGGGCTGCATTGAAAAGACCCAAAACAGCCTTTCGATCCTCCACTCTAGAAAGGAGGACCATGAGAGTCACGTACGTAGTGACAAGATCAAGGTAACCCTTCGTCAACTCAAAGTTTAATGTCTGAAAAAAATGATTATTCACAAAAACATCATATATCTTATTATAAGATTTTTACATATTGTAAGATACATAAGATGTCTTTCTTACCATATCCAAGTGAACTTGACAAGCATCCATTGTTGTTAATAAATCACAAACATTATCCTTGAAGTCTAAAAGATCTACGAAAGTGTAATAATACAGTGATAATGATTTGATGATTTCATTTCTGATTTGTGTTATAGCTTGCAACTGTAAAAACCAAGCAGCAACCAATGCATTCAATTCATCAGACTTGCATTGTCACTAATATAAAAAGGTTACTAATTCCTCATGAACTTTCTAAGTGAGATTTATTTATCACTTACTGAACTAATGAATTATTAAAAACCAATCTTTGCTACAATTACTACACAATCAACAGCTCACCCCTTTAATATCAATATTAGGAAATCTTCTAACAATATATTTGATCGAGGATTCCAAGGTTTTATCAGACAGAAATCCCGGCTTTGATTTTGCATCTCCACATGCCTAAAACAAAATAATTATGTCATCATTATCAGCATACAACATTGGGTTTCTAACATTCAAAAAGTGACAAATGTACTTTTATTTGAATTTTGAAGGTTTACTATTAACTCTAAAAATCAAGAAAAATATTTTATACTTCATGGTTATACAAATTTAACGTACGTTCTGAGATATGGTCACAGTACATACCTTTTTGATGTTATAAATTCTCGTCAACATACCAATTCCCCTATCGTTTATGAGTGACAGCTTTTCTGCCAATTTTAATTGGCTAGGGACCATTACTCGTGCCATGTTTAAACTGATCACTCAATATTGAGTTTAACAACAAACACTATAAAACGTACACAAGATGACATTTACTTGACAACACGAGTCTTGAGGAAGAAAAATCTTCGTCCTCTTTTATCTATACATGCTTACAAATAAGCCATTAAACATTTCGTACAAACGCGATAAATGCGGGCCTAAAATCAAGGAATTTCAACAAATTATTCGTCATGCAAGAAATCCCGACTTTTCAACTGCACTCGAAGAGGAACTTCGTTTCCCTTTGCTCCAGTCGAACCTCAGCCTGGCCTGTCCATCCAGGCCGAAGCCGCAAGCATAGCAGCAGAGAACAAGCGCAGCAACCTGGCAACAACAAAGCAACACCAGAAACGCCCACCTTTGCAATGAAGGGCGCGGACCAGAGAATAAACGGCGCGGACTGCCTTTCCTGTGTCATCTAGCGGTCAAAAACTGCAATTCTTACAATCAGGCACAAGAAATCACTGATTGCGGACGAATTATACCACGACCGACTACATTCTAACTAGAGGGCCGTGATTGTACTCGAGCATGACCACGGTAATATTTCAAATCGTGGCATGACCGAACCGAACGAATCATGAAGATGCTCTCATATCTCAGTGGCGAAGTGGCCGCTTTAAACCACTGAGTTCCGGGTTCGATTCCCGTAAAATCCCCGTCGAACCTCATGTGAAATTTGTTACGACAAAACGAGTACGTTTGCTCCACAAGGGCTAGTACAACCCCTGTGAAGCGTCCTAAACCTTAGCCTTATCCTTATTCCTTCCCAATTCTGGTCGCTAGGTAGTGACGTAGAAGCACGTATGCAGAGATTCTACCTGGGGGTCCTCTTGACAACTGACTACGTTGAGATGTGACATGGCATACAAATAATGGAGGATTACTTCTAAAAAGCGCACTCTATTAATGGAGGATTATTTCACGCGCTCAACGCCTCCCAAAGGGCTTGGAGACGGGTTGCGTCTATGTCTATTTAAATGTGTTACGTCTATGTAGGCGTAACATTTTGTTTTAAAAATAAACAAAAATAAAAAAGATCACTATCTGCATTATCTTAGCACAGAGATGTGCCGAATGACGTCACAACGTTTGGCGGGTGTTGGGTAACACGCTGTGGTGTTACATAGCAAGTAAGATTTTTGGCTGTATTATCGGTTGCCGAGGTTTGTGATTCTTATCAGAGTTGTTATTTACAATGATATTTTCTTTTGGTTTGTATAGGTTCTAGTTACGCATCTCTTCCACAAATTTGATTAAATCTATTCCATCAGACATAGTCAAGTCACTACTTTTTTGTTTTGAAAATGCTACTTTATAATAAAATGAAATGTATGGGACATCTGGATCCACGTGCTGTTTCGTCGGATATGAAAAGTGCGAAGGAATTTCGGCTCCCTGTGGTATTCGCGTAGAATTGATTCCTTCCGTTTATATTTATAAACTAACAACTTTTAATATTTATTTTAGAAAATTATATTAATTATTATCATTGAGATAACTATTACCTACATTAAACTTTAATAATCGTTCGGAAAACATCCAGACTGATCAAAAACACAGTCCCAAAAATGTTCGTAATTTTTCACGGAGAAATTTCGGGAGTGACGTCACTATAGTGACGTTCAAGTTCCCGATTGGATGAAACCGTCAACAGCGGATTTACTTCAAACGGACGTATAAATAAATCCAGGCATAGGGGCTAAATTCATAGTTGATCAGTGGCGGCTGGTGCCCCAACACACTAGAGGTTGCATCTACATCGAATGACATTAATGTAATTTCCAAAATTCAAAATATGAATGTATAATAGAATTGTAAGCAATTCAAGTAAATTAATTAAAACTAAGTTAACTAAAAGTCTACATACAAACATTACTTAATTTTATGAGTAGTGTCCGTGTCAGATATATACAACTTCCGCACACGTGGTTCTGACTTTGATTTTCACTAGGCACTTAAGTTCGACTCCAGCACATGGCAACAAGCACTATTGCTTCGACAGGTTTCACACAAGTAAAGTTATTTTATTTCGAAAATTTCACTACCCTGGTATAATTTTTATAATAAGGATACTTCCATACACACGCTCGTATTCCCACTAGCGCTCTCCGATTGTAACTGCAGTACTGCACTAGAAGCTGCTGCAGGTGGAAATATGCATCCACCGTGCGAGACAGAAAGGGACTTCCTTCCAGGACGGCCAACTTTACACAAAGAATTCATCAAGTGTACATTTTGAATCAATAAATATAATATTAAATTAAAACAAATGTTCTAAACATCATAAATAATGTATTAAATGCCGTTAATAATTGAATGAACTTTGGTACTTTCATTAACACCTAAAATTCATAATTTATAAAGTTGCAGCTAATCAGACGAAGACAAAATATTGGTATTCCCTTCAGACTCCCTCGGTCGCCGCGAAGCGCTCCACAGCGGTCGCCCCCCCCCCCCCCATTTTGTTGCGTCACCAAAGCCCGCATGTTCCCAGTGTCAAAGCGAAAGAACAAAGCCCAGTGCAGTAAACCCAGTAATAGAACCAAGAGTGTGGTGCTGTATCTGGGAAGGCACCAGACACCGGAGACAGCGCCAGTTGAACGTTCTTTGGTATCAAAATGATTTCATATATATATTGATATTGCTGCAATATCTTGAATATTGAAAGTCATTAAAAGAGAATGTATATTTCTAAGATATTATTCAATTATCTGGGGGTTGTGCAATCGTTCAACCTAAACACTAGCTGCCACTGATGCCTCGATAACCCTGGTGGCAGAAGTAAACAGTTGATTTGGTGAGCTACGCCATATTTGATCTGAGCTTTTACACAAATATAGTAGCATGGAGCAAGTGGAGCAAATAACATGTTATGAGTATTTAGGAACAACAATTCCGGAAGACAGAAAATGTGGGGAGGAACTGAATAATAGAGAGAAGAATGGAAACTCGGTGTATTATCAAATAAATAAGAACTTACTAAGAAGGAATGTAGGCACTAACACAAAACTCCAAATTTATAAGTCCAAATACACACGCGCACACACACACACACACACACACACACACACACACACACACACACACACACACACACACACACACACACACACATATATATATATATATATATATATATATATATATATATATATATATATATATATATATATTCTTAAGAGATGTTTTAATTTTTTCGAATATACCCAAGGATTCGATTATTTGAATCAATCGTGAATTGCCATGCGGGCCAATCGCGGACCGGCTCTCGCCGTCCGATCCCGAGCCCCTCCGGCCCGCCTGACGGACCGTTCCGCGCCGTCCGATCACGCGGCACCCGATTTGACCCCCCCGCGCTAACTGGCGGCCTCCGATTGGCCGCTGCTTTAGCCAATAGTACTCGGCACAGACACGAATATACACCCGAGCGCTGACCAGCACGGCGCATACCAGCCCTGTGGAAGACAACGACAGGATGGTCGAAACGTCGGCAACACAGCCTTCGACGCGGCGTCACCCGGACAGCCCAGATCACCCACATGACCTGGCCGCGGAAGCCTACGACTTCATTTTCCTCTTTTTTCACCGTCTTCCGGTGTTCCACTTTCTGCCAGTTCTCATCGGGGCTTTGGTTTGGTTTTTCAGTAACCAGCTCTATGACTCCATCCTGCTTGTCTTTCTTGTCTGGCCTCTTGTCTTGAAGTGGGCTTGGGGCTTGTCTCTTCTTCTTCTTCTTCTTCTGGGACTGTGCCGTTTTCACCGACATCTCGTTTATCTGTTTGCCGAGTTTGGTATTGTCATCCTCTAGGAGGATTATTTTCTCATACATCCCCTTTTTGTCTTCTTTAGTGTTTTCCCACCTATTCTTTAGGGCATCCACCTCTTCTGGAGCTATAGCCAAGGTGTCCTTCACTATAACTGGGTTGTTTTTCAGGATGTTGCTGCCGATGATAATTAATTGACTCTGTAGACGGGCAATAATCTCCGAATTGTCTTCCGTCAATTTAAGAGTCATCACCCACTTATCTGATGTCCAGCCCCTCGCTTTACTATCCCCTGCCGACGTGGGCTCTTCTTGGACCAGGGTTGCCTTGTCTCCTGGAGACCCACAGGATTTTGTCTTCGGTAGTGGATGGGTCGTCGGTAGCGGATGGGTCGTCGGTAGCGGATGGGTCGTCGGTAGCGGATGGGTCGTCGGTAGCGGATGGGTCGTCGGTAGCGGATGGGTCGTCGTCGGTAGCGGATGGGTCGTCGTCGGTAACGGATGGGTCGTCGGTAACGGATGGGTCGGATGGGTCAGCGGTAGCGGATGGGTCGTCGGTAACGGATGGATCGTCAACGGATGGATCATCGGTAACGGATGGGTCGGATGGGTCAGCGGTAGCGGATGGGTCGTCGGTAACGGATGGGTCGTCGGTAACGGATGGGTCGTCGGTAACGGATGGATCGTCAACGGATGGATCGTCAGCGGTAGCGGATGGGTCGTCGGTAACGGATGGATCGTTGGAAGCGGATGATGAGTCGTTGGAAGCGGATGAGTCGTTGGTAGCGAATGGGTCGTTGGTAGACGTGGATGGATCGTTGGAAGCGGATGGGTCGTCGGAAGCGGATGCGGATGGGTCGTCGGAAGCGGATGCGGATGGGTCGTCGGAAGCGGATGGGTCGTCGGTAGACGTGGATGGATCGTCAGCGGTAGCGGACATAGACGACGTGGGTGGGTCGTCGGTAGCGAAGTCGGAATCGGAATCAGAGAATGATTCCGACTCCGACTCATCAGAAACTATATTAATGATTTGATGTGACTCGTGGTCTCTTTTTATAAAGTTTTTTACCGAAACCAAATTCTTATGGGATGCGAACGTTACATGTTTTTTGTACGTTTTATATTCCTCTTGTCTGTTTTCCTCATCATGATTGTGTATATTAATAAATATTTCATCTAAATCTTGAGCTAGTAAATAGCGTCTTTGTTGTAAGTTTCTTGAAAATGCATTATTATTGTCATTTTCAGAGTTGAAATCGAAAAATTCATCCAGAATCATACTTAGTACAGTAGATATCGTTGCGAAAACAATGTCATCAAGAGCATATGAAATAAGTCCGGAAGAACTATCCCTTCGTAGCGACGCTCCGTACGTTACATTGTTTAATAATAGAGTCGGTACGTCGTCAAACATTTCGAACCTAAGCTTATCAATCATGTTGTTCTCTTTAAGAAAAATGTATCTATCCTCTAAATACTGAAAATTTATTGACGATTCGGCGTTTGCGTATAATTTTCGTATATATCTTCTGCATATGGTTTTACACATTTGATTGTTTCGAAAATGTATACTATATTTTGATAAAAAATCAATTGAGTGTTCTAAACAACATATAAAGAGATCAGTAAATTGTCGTTTGATTTTATTTGCATTAAATATATATATAAATTTTTCTCTACACGCAAAAAGTTCTTCGATTTTGTTTTCGTTTTTCAAACGTTTCATCTTTTCAAGTATTCTATTTATTTCGGGAAAATTATATCGATCTCCTTTTTGGATCTCACGCATTGCGTTGGAAAACGCATTGCTAGTTTTGAAATTTTCAAATTCTTGCCACGTTGCTCGATGTGTATCCATATTTCCTTTTTCAACTTTCGTCCAAAATTTCGTTGGAACAATTTTTTAATAGATAACTCTTAGTTAGAGTTCCTTTTGGATGAAAATCGATATTTAATAAAGACGGTGGTAAAGCTTGGATCGTTTGTAACGGTTTCTCAAAAAGTATAGCCTGAAAGTACAATATAGTTGCATCTTTCTCTTGTCCTGGAGTGTTTAGTATATCATGTTTTACGCGATCAATGTAGAAACGAAGTTTGTACGCGTCAAAATTTCTATACTCTTCGCCGTTTTCGGGTGCGGTATATCGTGGTGATCCTGCTTCCAAAATACTAATAGCCATGGCCGCGTTAACGGCATACGTTTTTATGTCCTCGTCGAAAAAGCTTAAGACGTTTGTACATACGGTTAAAATTTCGACATCACTTATCGCTTGTTTAAGACACTCGTCAAAATAATATGCAATTTCCAATGGAACACCGGAAGTACAGTATATGGTGAGACAAGTTTTTAAACGATTTGTTTCTTTTTCTTGAATAACATTACCTTTATATACGATATCAGCAATTTTAAGCAAGTTCTTACACGCAAAATTTAAATTTGAAATAAATTTGTTAGGAAAACAAACAACTAGACGGAATAAAATTAGTTTATTTAATTTTAATAACACGTTTGCCGTTTTATGCATTAAATTTTCAGCATTTTTTTTACCTTGACTAAGAATATTGTACATTGTTTCCTTGGAACAATTTAAGAAAAAATTTTCTTCCGCTCCGTCGTCACAACGATTTTGCTTTGTTTCGCGTAATGCAAAATCACGTTTAAAATCAAAACATGTTTGTGATTTTCGTTCTCCGGCTTGTAAGATGATTTGATGACCGATATACGGAGCAGAAAAACTTTCAACAAACAAAAATTTATACACGTTTACAGTGAACCGTGCTAAAAATAGTATACACTTTTGAGTAAATATGTTTTCTACATTTGCTTTACCGTGACTAATATAATTGTAATAATAACTACACACTCGAGTAAATATATTGTTGGCAGTGTAAACATCAATTTTTTTCTCCCACTCTTTTTCAGATTTTCCCTTAAACGTAATTGAATGGTAAACTAGTTTAGCCCCAAAACCGGAATTGAATTTAGGTATTTGAAAATTTTGCGTAGGAGCATCATCTTCTGGTGATGACATCTTGAAGAGTAAGTCTTTTGATACAGTTCTGGTTATTTAAAGGAGCGAGGGAGAGGAGCAAAGGCGAAAGACATGGATCGAAAAAAAGAGTGTTCACATTTTTCTTTTGAACTTAGAAAAATTGATAAAGTAATAGGTATATAATTAGTAGTGTACATTCATCAATATACAACCTTGAACAGACAGTAATTATTCTAAACGTGTTCACTGAATTATAATTTTTTTCTCATAGTTTTTCCAATTTTCTAAATTTCTATTTTTTTTATTTTTTATCTTTTTTCCCGTGCGATTTTTCATTTTCCTCCATTTTCCGCTTTTCTCCCGTCTTTTTACCTTTTTTCTCATAATTGATTATATCTTTGCGATACGTTAGCGCAAAAGCAACACCTGTCGCAATACCAATACATACTTCTAATGAAAATGTTTGCATTTGTTTATCATTTTTAGCAATGTCTTTATAAAACATTTTAAACTCGTTCTGGGACGGCTGATTTTCTTCAGAATATTCTAACGACGCATTATCATATCCGGCTACATGTATATCGGAGAGAAATCTACGGGAGTAGGCATTTTTTTCGTCTGGTGTAAGCGTTAGTAAAATGTCTTGTTTTTCAAACAATCGCCTCGCGTCCAGAATATACGACAACCACCACACATTGTAAAATGCATATTGCGCCCAAAACGTAATAATCTTTTTCATGAGGTACGGAATGTCAGAATCAACGGTGGTATCCAAACTCTGATTAAAATTGTAAATATTTTTGAGCAAGGATATTTCCTTTAGACAATCTTTTTCTATATTCGGTAGTTGACGAGATAGCCAATCCGTGGCTATCGCGAGAGCATTTTTACAGCGGCATAATAATTGTGGATTGTGTTCTTTCATCGCGCTCTCAATATCATCGTGGTTTTTTAACTGAAACATGATGAGGTAAATTTCATTTGATATATTTTTAGAGCATTTCACGACATCAAGCATGTTTTTTTTTTAAATAAATCCACCTTTTGGTTTGTATTGATAAATGTTTTTAGTGCATCTCGCTCCGTTAAAATAATCCACTGAGGAATAAAGTTCATAAAAAATATATTCATCGAGAGAGCGTATCCAATTTTACATCTATCTTTGGAACATATCGGTTTACATGTAGCCAGTTTATGAGATAGGAGTATAATTGAATACATATAGGGTAGACAAACTTCAACCCTTTCATCATCCGTTTTACGACGGTTGTAATCGAAATGTAAACTGTTCAACGTAATGTTATCTTCATCGATAGTGATTGTACATTGTATTAAAAGTTTCTGAACCGCCTCAACAAGTTGCGTCAACATGAGATCGGCATGAACCCATTGTCTCCTCAAAATCAAGAAAGTTTGCAATATTTATCCAAATTTCTTAAATGATTGAATGCAATAACACTTACAATAGAATAATATATTTGTATTAATATTGCAAATCTAGGATTAAATATACATTTATAAGGATGTGGGAATAATTTTGATTACTTTATTTCTTTCTTTCGGTTCATAATATACGTACACACGTGTTATTCAGGAACTAGACTGAGTATTTTTAGGTTATGTTTATTTGTTGTTGATGTTATGATTGTTTATTGTTATTGTTGTTTCATATGTTGCAATGTTAATCCTCAAACATTGGTACAACCACATCTTGCAACGAGTATAGTGAAAGTGTGAGGCAAGGAAAAGTGGGAGTTTGAGATTATGAAGTTTGTTAAGTTGCTAAGTAAATATATTATATATTTTTATAAAAAATATTTATTACAGATACAAATCCTCTAAAATACAAAAAATTAAAATACAAGAACCAAATAAGTGTTACAATTTTTTATGTAAATTTGTTTTCACAAATGCTTATAATCTCTCTATACTCGGTCAAAGAATTAGTGGAAAATAATGAAATACCATTTTAAGTAACATTCTTCCTTTGGAAGACAATTTTAGTTAAGATTTAATTCAGTTGGTTTTCTTAAGATTCTGAATCTAACATGTTATTCCAAAGGCATTCAGCTTATAATTAAAAAATCTTTTAAGTTTCTTTGAGAATTTAACTTAATATCTTATTTCATTCTTTTTCAGGAAATAGAAATTATTGATGGAAAACAGAGTTTGTGACTGAACTCCGAACTCCATTTCCCAGAGCCACCAAGAGAAAAACAAAACAGGAACCAAAAAAATAAGCTCTGTTCACACAAATTTTATTGTAATTACTAATATGTAATAAATTAATTCAAAACCTACTTCTTCCAAATTCATTAAACCTTTTCCATCGTACAGCAAGTGATTAATTTGGCTCATGTTATATTTGTTGAGTTTTTGTCTGTGACTGAAATTTATCTGAATTATGTTATGTAAAATTAGATGTATTGTGGAGTTTTGTGGTTTGAGTTGTGAATGAAGAATTGTTATTTTTCCAACTTCTTGTTGCAATTCATAATCTAAGAAAATAGCTCAGGATACGGAGAATAGTCAGTATTGGGGAGTAAAATTTTGGTTTCCAATTATTGTAACATTGTTATAAACATTTGTAACTGTTAATTGCTTAACAGTGCAATTATTGTTTGTTAGGTATCAATTAGCGTGTAATGATTATTTGCAAATATTTTACAAGTCTTTTAGCAATCATTGAAGGTACTACTTATGGAATAGTTTTGGAAAAAATAATTTTGAATACGTAACATCTTTAGGGCATGTATTTCCTCCTGTCTCCTATTTTCTTCTTTCATTGCAAAAAGTTTATACTTATATAATTCTTCGTTTCGCTGGTTTTCATTTTCATGAAATTGTTGTATTGCCAATAGTAGTTGAGTTTTAACATCCTCGTCTTGTATCCGGGGACGTGTGACAGGGGCTTCATTGTCCACAGGCTGCAAAAAGGGCGTACACAAATTTCATCTTGTATACAACTGGTATTTGGAAATCAATTTTAAATGTTACTTGTACTATTTCACCAGAAAAAAAAGGAATAGTTAACATGAAATTCATTCAGTTCTGTTTTGTTCTCACCTCAAACAATTCCTTTTCAGTTATCTCAAAAACATCGCTGAGCCCTGAAAGTTCATCTTCATCTATCTCAAAAACATCTCTGAGCCCTGAAAGTTCATCTATCTCAAAACCGTCATTGAGCCCTGAAAGTTCAAAAACATCATTGAGCCCTGAAAGCAGTAATATAAAATGCATTAGAGAGCATTAATGAAATACAATGTGTAATGCAATCGCAACATGAAAATTTATTTCTGATACTATTATACTTTAAACAACAGATTTTTTAAATATTTAAACATGCCACTATTTTAAAATTCTAAATATATATTACTTAGCAAATTCTGCCTATATGAATCAACGGGGCTGTCCATTTCGTTGTACCGAAAACAAATTTTTAACGTCCTTATGGATCCTATCCACACGTATTTATATTGGTGGTGTCTCTCCACCTGAAACATGGCGAAACAGGCGAAAGCAGATCCGGGTTTCCTGGATCGTCAATCACGTGACGTGGTTTGAAAGCGTGGGACTGTTCGTTTTGTCAGGTTCGCAAGTGCGTTCAAGTGAAACTCGCATAAGACGCTTCGTTTCGCCAGGTTCTCGCTTTCACGTAAAAAAAAATTCGTAACTCACTATTCCCGAGTGAAAGACGAATAAGGGGTGCACGGAAGTTGGCGAACAATCCCGTGTTCCACGCACGCACAAAGCACGTGCACATCAGGCACCATTTCGTGCGAGATGCGATTAAGCAGAAGCTAGTGAAAATAGAACACGTTCCCACAGACGAGATGACCGCAGACACGTTGACAGTTCACATCCATGTGCCGCTGCTGCCCATAGGCAACGTTTTGAAACCTTTTAACATGTAGGGATAAAGGTGCATCATTTCATTCCTACACTCCTTTCATATTGCGATCACACGCAATATTCCAAGAAAACTATATTATATCAATCGAAAAGTTCTATACCGAAAAGGCTTTAATGTTCAACTTTCCCAAAAGCCAAAGCAAATACAGGGCTTTGGCTCCACGAGAGACTTGCTATTTTACCTCCTTTGCAGGTGAATAACCATCTTATAAAAAACTAGACATACTTGTAAGCCAGTACAAGGGCTTTTAATGTATTAAGTTCTGATTTTAAAAATTGTGATATTACCACTCCTAAATCTAGGAAACTATTGAGATCCTGGCTGATTGATCTTCATAATGATGTAATTAAAGCATTTACTCTATCTTCATAAAATTATATTAACAATATTCGATAGTTGTGACTTACATTCTTATATTCTGCTTTCGTAATTTTATTATTTTTCTTGTATAAAAATGACATGTAACTTTATTTGAATATTATATAGTTTTGTACGGTTATTACAGGGTTGCACACAGGACCTCATATCCTCACGAATAATGTTTGTATTATTTTTTGTCACACAAAAAACCTAAATACAAAAATAAAAGTTGCACATCTCGAACTGACAGTTTGCATTGAATACACATATGCAAATTGCTAATTCATGTGTGCAAGGATACTTTAAAGAGTACTTTTAAAACAAAAATAGTTTTATTTACAAAATAACAAATACATTATATAAAACCTAGAACATTGTGAACATAACTCTAAAGAGAATTAAATCAAGCTACAATTAGCAGTCCAAAAATTTCAGTTCAGTCATCAGTATTCGTTAATTCCCAGTCACCTGCAGAAAAAGAAAACAAATGTGAATCTAATTTCTGTATTACAATAGAAAAATTGTGCATTGGGAAATAAATATTCCATCATGTGTTTTAAGGGGGGGAGGGGGAAAGGCGGACGAGGGAGGGGGAGACGAGGGAGGGAGAGAGAGCGAGAGAGAGAGGGGGGGGAATATTGCAGCTACCGTGGTAATAATTTGGCAGCACTACGATTTTGCCTTGACAAAGCACAAATAATATTTTCCCACCAAAACAAAATTAAGTAAAACAATAACACTGTACTAAAATTTTAAAGGAATAATAACTAGTTTAGTAACCCTCCCCACATTTCTCCTGACTTCTAATGGGTGTTCTACAATTTCCATGACATTTCCAGACCGATGAAATTCCCAGCTTTTTCCTGACTTTCCAGGAAGTGGTCACCTGTATAAGTGAATAACGATGGCAAATTATTTTCATTACTTTCAAAATGATTTTTGCATGGAAATCAAAATCCTCAACGTATAGAGCAAATCCAAATTTCCCAGGTTTCCCATGAGGTTGTCAGTTATTTCTTTTACCATGAATCTTTTGTATTAATATGTTTCGTACTTTTTAAAATGTTACACACGTTTTTGCTTTATGTAAAGCCTGAAACTTATCAATGTATGTCTATTGGCTAAATCAATTATATTAGGGATGAATACCCTTACGTGCCTTTATGAATGTGATTGTATGCATTTTGGTATATTAATATGAGTTTTGTACTTTTATTTAGTGTTCTACATATTGTATTTACGTCTGGTTACTACTGTATAGTGATCTTTACATTATGCTAGAAACTTATTGCTGGATAAGTCCATTGGCTAAATACAATGAAATTTTTTATCTCACCCAAATCTGGAGCCACTTCTTTCAGCACTCTGATTAAAACTTTCGCCCCTACGTGCGGAGCTTTACGTATCTGTTCTTTAAGTGGACGGGTTATCTTGCTGACTAAAGTTTTTGTAGCTTCTTCAGACTTAGCTTCTAAGATCCTGCAACAAAGAAAAAGGTTTAAAAAACAATAAAACGTTCAGAGTGGAGTGGTTGAATGCAAGTCACGTGAGTGACATTCCTACAATTCATCCAGTAAAATGTAGAAGACTATTTAACATGTTACCATATGAAATAGTTCACTTACTGAAACACATGAGTCTAGTTCAGTTGTGATTGAAATCCTTGTCAAATCTCTATTACAATGTTTCATTAAAATTAACTTAATGGCCCAGTCAAATTAGATAAATTGAGAAAAAATCCCGGGGTTTTGAAATTTGGCATGATTGTTTGTTGGTACCAACTGCACAATATACTAAAAATCCTGAAGTGTAGGGGTGAACCGGGGGCATTTGAAGGTGCTTTCTCGAAATTTTTTGCATAGATCTCCACTATCACTCGCAGAGAAAATTATGTTCTATACAAAATTAAAGTAGATAAAAGTTCCTACAAGGTTTTGTTGAATTAACCATTTTAAATATAGAATAAGAATAACCATCCACTTGGAAAAGTTCTTATTTTTGTAACAGCAAGGTCCTAGTTATCTCCCTTATAAAAAATGATGACAAGTTCAGGGCATGGAGGTAATTTTACTTTTGTTCAACATTTATCAACAATATGTATTTGCATATTTCGCACAAAAAACTTGGAACATTTTACACTAGGTTATCTGATGATTTCTTTTTATTTTCTGAACCATCAGCATTAGTCACTTCATATTACTCACTTATTTTTCTGTTTCTTACTGGTGCCAAACTAATATGTGATGAGGACAGACCTCTGGCTTTCACCTGCCTGCCTCTTCAATGATAGCATGGCTGTACATCAGTGTGATTTGGGAGCCTGCAGTGGAAGAGCTGCTAATATTTTTGCATATGGACATATGATAGCACATCAAAGCTTTGATACTTCCCATTTCAGCAACATAAAGACTTAATTGTTTACTTTATGTCATATTACTTCCATTCATGCTCACGAGCATTTGAACATTGTTATTAGCTTTTTTGAAGGAATGGAAGTGTGCATGAAAATCATAAAGGAATATTTTTGCTTGCAATCATTGAGAAAGATGCGAAATCTCCTGAGAATTTCCTTTACGAGTAGCCACAATATTCCAAATACAGGACTTTGATGAATGGTGTTAAGCTCTGTATTGAAAAGAACTGTCCATTTCAATGCAATTTTTTGAACATTCTTTTTTACCACTGTTGTCTTTAAAATCTCTCTCCTCCTCTACTTAAATTGAGTTGCGCAGAAAAAATGAGAAATGATGCATGAGAAATCACGGGTTAATTTATGGCTGTTTAAGTATATTCCACATGCTGTGAGTTTGCCGCTATCATACAACACTGAATAAGTGTTCACTGCACTAAGAATTTAAAAAAATAACATTAGCCTTTTTGCCTATCAAAACAGTACAACATTGTGATAATTTGCTGTGTAACCTTGATATTTTTGTCTTGTGGTCCATACGTAATAAATTGATACTTAACACTAACAAATGTCGTGGTATGTAATTTTATAGGTCAACATTTGTTAATCATAATTACTCTTATTTCTGGTCTAGTTCTTGCAAGAGCTGTATAAAAGATCTTTGTGTCGTCTTTGATAGCCAACTAACTTTTAAATTCCATATTGAAAGTGCTATTAATTAAATGAACAAATCACTTGGATAGCTAATGAGAACTTGTAGGTAATTCGAGAATATTTAAACTTCGAGTGCATTCTATATCCAATAGTACGTTTCAGGCTTTCATATGCTTCTGCGTTATGGTCACCAGATGGACTCAAAGGATCATGAAAAATATCAACAAAGATTTGCAAAATATTCAGAGTTCAAGTCTGGTGATGACTATCCTCTACGTAAAATAAATAATCAATTTCTTTATCCAAATTACTAGATTCCCTCAGAAATAGAAGACAAATGTCACACATACTTTTGATCAAAATTATTAGTCATATGCCCCTTATTTATTATCTCAAAATCAGTTTTCTATTCTAAGTTTGAATGCTCGCTCTTCTACATTTTTTATAATCCCGTTACTAGTGATAGAGTTATCATAGGGTGAAGCTAATGGTTGCCATGCATCCACTATTTGAGCAGAGAGTCCACTTTTTGCACATTATGTTCACCATTTTTTTCACAAAATAGCGGACACTTTTATTCAAAAAGATGATGAAATGTTATGTAATGCACAGCTGTACAGTCTAAGAGAATAAGGATACAAGAATAGCATTTTGTCTCTTTTCGTATGTTAAGAACGAGATGATTGAATATCCATTGAACTCTTCTCCGAAAAAACTATTCATTTTACTCAATTGTTTCACAAGACATTTAATAAAAGTATAGAAAATTATTTACATACTATTTTCCTTAACTTGCATTTATCTATTACTTTTATAATCTTTTTTCTTAGTCGGATAACTATGTTTTTCATAATTTACAAATTATACTTTTTTTGATGTTTTGAATTTCAAGTTAAGTTTTGACATATTTATTTTAATATGTATTAAATTGTTTGCAAGAAAATTCATAATTTATTGGTAATTTACAAATTTTACTACTTAACCTTACCCACCAACTGCTAGTTTTTGGAAGCGGACATGGCAACGCTAGCAATGCTGTGTACTATTTTGGAACTTGCAAAGGAGTATATCAGTGCCTCTAACCCATCTGTTTTGTTTGTTGACTCCATCTCTTCTCTTGATGTGAATATTCTACATTTTTTTTAATGCCACAGGATAAATGTATATGCTGGTAAAGATAGTCCCTTCATTGCGGTAATCCGCTGGACTCTTGTAAATAAATTTAAAATAATAACAATATTTATACATAGTAATATTTAATTTTTCTTACCCAACTAAAAGGAATGCACCTCTATTGCAAGATATCCATTTTTTTATCGTTGCGGCCTCTAAAACAGAAGCCAGGTGAACAGAAAATTTATCTGAAAACAGAATTGAGAAATGCATTTCTGAAAAAGGAATTTGGCTAATGAGCAAGGCCTCAAAAAATTTCCAAACCTGTCAAATTTATTCAGTTTCTTATATAGTATACAAAATGGAAAGCAGAAGAATGTAATATTCTGTTTTGGTTTTAACTAAGAAATCAAAAAGCTTCAAACCTGAATCATCCTTCTTCAAGTCATCAATTTTCAAGAGTTTTTTGAGTATCAGGTTCATGCCTGGATTTTCAATTAAGGGTTGATTATCAAGTTTTACATCACTGCATATGTATCTTGCAATGGCCTGAAGAGCCTTACACAATTTCTCACCTAAAAATAATAAATGTTTTACAAACTCAAACAAGAAAATTTAATATATGACAAAAAAGAAAATTTGAAAGTTCAAAGTAGTGTCTGACATATGATCAAATAACTAGTAATTATCTCACCTTGCCCTTTCTTGAGGGCTGCCAAAGTCACCATCGCTACTTTCGGATTTTCCAACCATATCTCCACTTCTTTTGATATTCTTAGGAGGAAATCATCTACAACTGGTGAGAGTTCCTCCCTTTTCTTTTCCATGCTCTTCAAACTGTAACATGATAATATGTTTATTCGGAAAGTGATAATAATAATAATAATAATAATAATAATATTTTTTGCCAATCCAATGACCAAGATCATTAATGTAGTAATCCCAGACCAGAAAATTGTGGGTTCAACACACACAACCTTACGCATGGTTGTGTTGTGTGCATCTCTGTGTTTATGTGTGTCTATTTCATCATTCATCGCCATCATTTCATCCCATTGCCCAGGGCCCAGAACTCTGGGGCATAATAACGGAATCAGCATTAAAATGTTAATTCCCCTCTGTAGCAAATCTAACTTGTACATACACTTATAATAAAGTCTGAGCTACAGTGGGAGGGACATATCACATGGCTCCAGGAGGGCAAATTCACACGCGCAAAAAAAAAGCATGCACATTAATATATGGAGCATTGTTATGTGTACATGTTGATGTTAGTCATCGAACAATTAAGTATTTACATTTAAATTCCATAACAGATAATACAGGAACAATATATATATATATATATATATATATATATATATATATATATATATATATATATATATATATATATATATATATATATATATATATATATATATATTTCCATTAAAAATAGAAAAGAAAATCGTAAGTATTTATGAGACTATGTTAAAGAATATTATTAACAATATTAATTACACTTATGTTTGATTGTGGACATTTTAAATGGCCAATTATGTTATAAATAATAAATAAATTTTATTGTTTATATGGTCAATTAAATGTGTTCCCAATAAGCTTTTGAAACGGTCATTAAGTGTTTTGATTTTATTAGGCAATTTGTTATACAGTATTATTGCTATTATTGCTTTGGGACCTTTATTTGTTGACATTGTATCTACATACATCCTGTAGTAGTTTAGATATCACAGAGTGTAGGGATTATGTACTGTATGGTTTTTGTGCAGAGGAAATTTAAAGAAAAACTCAGCAGTCTTATTTTGTATAACACTTTTAAACATACTCTCATACTATTTTTTCCTCCTAAAACTAAAGTTGCTTTGTTCATGCCAGAACATTTTATGGATGAATTTTGAGCCTCCGTTAATAAAAATATTCAAGCATCCTGAAAGTAATAACTTAAAAATGGTATAAAACAAAAATTAACACAATATACAATTCATAAAAAAATACTACATAAAATACTTAACGACATACATACAAAATCATTTATAACACTAATACATTTTCTATTCCATTATTCTTTTAATTTATAGAGGCACATTCCTATTAAATACTTTTTAAACAAATCATTGAATTTATTTTCTTCACATACATCTTTACTATTTTTAGGAAGATTATTATTGTTGAGCAGATATTGTTGTCAAGAGAATGACTACAGTATTTTCCAATCCTTTGGCTTTTAGAATTTTATGTTTTAGTTAGACCAATACTATTGTAAGCTTTACAAATATGGTCACCCTTTATGACTAGAGGAGACTGGATTCTCAAGTAATATCTTTTTTCTTTGTGTTCAGTTGTCAAAATTGTGCTCTTGGCAAATTTACGCAAATTTTTCATAACATTTTGTACTATACTACATATTTTACACATCTTTTACATATTGTAAAATTTATATCATTATACCAATTTTCTTGAAAATTATTTCGCAAAAACTAATTCTTTTTTCAACTTTTCAAAAATAATTTTTACTTCAAAAATCAGTTTTTATTCTTACACATTCAAAATCGCATGTCAATATGCTCTAAATAATATGTAACTCAACGCATTGTATCTGAATGCATAGCCAAAATTACGCCACCATCCACCAGTTTGTTGTTAGAATCATGATAAACCACCATTAAATTTAGAATTTCATGGTGGTATTTCACAAATGAAAATAAAACTGGAAGGTGGTGGAGCAATTCTGGCTCTGGATTCAGCGTGTCGACATACATAGAGAAAAGCGTGTCAAGTTTTGGGTCTGTTACCTTTTGACTTCTCTAGAGTAGAATACTACAAGAAACCAAAATCTAGTATTGGCATGTTTTTCATGATTTAAATAAAAGAAGGGTGACAGCACAATTCTTTCTTTGGATTCAGATACAGCAAGTTGACATGCATAGAGAAACATGTGAAGTCTTTAGATCTGACACCTTTTTTTTATTTTGTGTACCTGTGCTATTATTGCAGGAATTACTTTGAAGCTGAGAAAGTTATAAGAGTTTTGATGCAACCGAGGTATCATCAATTCATGCTCTCAACAAGCAATTTCATCCACAATGTTTACAAACTTGGTGAACATAAAATTGAATTTTTGTTTTCCATCAAACTCAATTATTCACCATGGATATCAGTGTATCCTTGTGGGACACACTAAATATTGTGAAGGAAATGAAAAATGAATTAATTAGCAGACAAAGTGAAATTGAATTTACAGAATGTACTGGAACCTAATCCTAGGTTTTCAATGCATTGTAAAATTAGTGAGATTCTGCAAGGAATAAAAGTTGTATTAGATTGTAGCAAATCTCACTTTTGATGGCCAATATATATCTAAATATGTGCCCATTATATCATGTAATGTAGAAAGAATATTCTTCAAGAAGAAAGCTCTTCTCTCAGTTAATGGCCAGTCCATTGTATTTGATAATTTTGAACTGCATGCAATCATTCAGTGCGATTTTTAGGAAGAGGATGAGTAAGTCAGCTTAAGATTTTTGTACCTTATAGGCTGAATAATAGTTGACATATTTTGTAAAACTAATAAAGAAATTCATTTCTATATTTTTTCAGCTATTTGAGAATAATGCAACATAGTATGATGTGAATACTGTAGGTGATAAGATATTGCTGTGAAATATATTTAATAAAATTCATGCTAACAATATTTTTTGTTATATTTTTCATATTGGTTTTATTTTGAAATTTCAGGTTATATTTTAGAAATTTTTTGGCCATAAGGGCATAAATATTTTGTGAGTTTATGAGCCATAGAGATAAGTCTCCATTGTACCAGTGTTAAGAGATCTGTTTTGGTTGAAAGGCACCACTCCCCCTACAAGGAGATAAATAATTGACAATCTACATCTTTTCACCTTCAAATTGAGAAGAAAAACAATCAAATTGATACCAAACAACACCATATTGAGAATTTGCATATTCAATTTGAGACCAATCACTTTTGATTTGAGACTAAACAATTTCAAACTGAGAAAAAACAATGATAAACCAAGTTATTGTTTTAGTATTGATTGTATAACCAGTTGTGTCTTCCAAGTGATCAAAACGTAAGAGTAACATGCAGTACTTAAAGAAATTGGAAGCTGAAAGTGTAAAACAGCAAATGTGTGTTGTGTATAATAATAACGGTGATTGGAAAGGTCTGGCTGATACACATTGTGTAAAAAAATCAACTGCATATCGTTGGGTGAAAAATCAAGATAACTTCCAAAACCATGAGGTGGTAAAAAGAATATGAAAATTATGGAGGAACATTGGACCGTCATGATTAAATACATTGAAGAAAATTCAAAAATTACATTGAAAGATCTAAAACTAAAAATGGAACAAAATCATCAAATTACAGTTTCAACAGAATGTTTGCGGAAACATTTGGATTGTTCAATGCCTGTGTATTTTATACATAGACGAAACAAATTTTAATTTATTTATTCCAAGGAAAAAAGGATGATTGAAAAAAGGTAGTCAATGCAGCTACATAACAGCAGGGAGCCACGGAGCCAATGTGGTTGCACAAGTGCTATGGGACTGATTCCCCATCAATTTCGAAGGGGCGCTTTTAGAGAGGAAGCTAAAGAATTTGTGCGCCAATGTATTGCCTGCTGCATTAACCGTGTACCACTCATAAGCTGTTAGTAATTGATAATGCTGGCAGTCACTATGGTGTGGAAGAAATATTCATAGAAGAATAATTCAGCAACCTTCTCTCAATAAGGCTCAGGCCTTACACCCCATTTTCAATCCTATCGAAAAATCCTTGTCTAGACTCAAGGTTGCTGTTATACGAGATCTGTGTGCAAAAATGCCACAAATTTTAACTGATGAAGACAGGGCAAATATATCGCAAACTGAGTTTCGTCTTCATCAGTTTGAAAATCTTATAAATCAAAATATTTAATAATAAATGCTAATAATTGTGCAAGATATGTCGCTCACGTCCAAAGATTCATTCCTAATGCTTTAAATTTAGAATATATGGTTATAAAAATTATAATTGGGTTAAAAAAATTTATTTTGAGTAATGTGTTCGTGTCATAAATGAAGATGATTTTGTAATGCGAGTTATTATTAAAATGTTCATAAAGTTGGTTCTGAGGAATGTGTCCAAAATTTCTTCATTTATTGTATTTATTTACATTGTTTGGACTCAAATTTGCAATTTACAAAGTAACTTCAAATAGATTTCAATTTGAAATAGCTTAGTCTCAATTTGAAGATGATAGGTTTCATTACAAATGTGTTTATTCTCAATTCCATTGGGTTCATTCCCAATTTGAGGTTGTAAAGGAACAGAGTTGAAATAAACAATTTTCCTCACTCACCAACAGGCATCACCTTGCTTCAAATTTTCTAGGTCTTTGGGGTGGAAGAACACTGTGTCACGATGGGCTATTAGGTAAAAAAGAACCTTCCTTCCTTGCTCCGTTTTCACTAATGTGGTGGCACTCTTGGCAATTTCAGACACCACCACCTGAAATCAGAACAATTGCAATTCACTCCATGCACACTCCAGCAATATCGTATCATTAAGAGATATTATTCTTGTAATACATATGTTTATGTGACCAGCTATTTATACAATAAAAATACTTTATAAAGAACTATATAAATATAGAAATTTAACTGCCCTTGAAAGTCCTAAAACTGGGAATTGTAGTTTAAAATAGTAAAATTGACAACTCACTGAGTTGATAAAAAATGTTTTTTTCTACACAAACTCAAATTGCTTTGTTCATGCCAGAACATTTTGTGGATGAATTTTGGGCCACCATTAAATAATATATTTTTTTATTTGCCAACAGTGGTAAATTTCAAGTACATTCAACGTAATAACTTAAAAATGGTATAAAACAAAAATTAACACAATATACAATTCATAAAAAAATACTACATAAAATACTTGACATAGACATACAAAATAACTTATAAAACTAATACATTTTCTGTTCCATTAGTTCTTTTAATTTATAGAAGCACATTCCTATTAAATACTTTTTA